>CM072513.1:70404703-70437203 GCA_036898135.1 Oncomelania hupensis | reverse complement strand
ACCTAACCTGGGGGAGGGGGATGGTGGGGCCTGGGTGAGGGGTTGGGGGTGGGGCAAGCATTGCAGGTGAACGCAAAACGTTCATTAGACAGCAAACGACCTTCCAGCTATAGCAGAAACTAGGAGCACCTGCCCATTTATTGTTGTTTTGCACTCAGGCCTTTGGATTTAGATTTAAGATAATGTTTTTTCACTTAAAAGACCCCATTCGAAGGGTTTGTTTACTTGTGGCAAAAACGGGTTTAACTAAAACTTCGCATTGTTTTATATTAAAGGAAGATAACGTGAGCTTTCGCCGCTCAAGCCAACCGTAAAAGTTTGAATTTTAAATTTCGGTTCTAAACAGGGCAGTATTTTCCTTTGTTTTTTTAACGATACAACCCTGTGACCTATTTCTGTATGAACAGGCGGCTTGGAGTGTGACTTTGGTATCTGGGGTAGGATAGGGTCTATTTTATAAACCTAAAACAAACCAAAAAAACAACCCCAAAAGAAATTTACGAGCAATTGTTTTTACAGGATTTGTTTCTTACAGGCTTTGGTCACTGCTATTTTTAGCTCCAGAATGTCTGGCTAGCCAACGGTTGTTGTTATTTATAGGCACAAAACGGGCTCTATTAATTTTTAAAATAACTATACTTCCGAAAGATTGTTGTTGTTGTTGTTGTTGTTGTTGTTGTTGTTGCAAGCTTTTGTTTCATTGGGCCAACACTTACTGGGAATGTTAAAAGAATCTGTCAAGGGGAAGTAAGTACGCTGAAGGAGCAACGCGACAAATGCAGGACAGTGCTACCTATGTCGAGTGGGAGAATAGGGACGCAGAGTTTTCGTACAATGCGTTTTTGCCCATCCGGCACTCAACCTGTCTAGATCATGAGTGTCAGGATCTTTAAAATACATGCGTGCCCAGACTATTCCTCGGTTTATATTTTCATCCGACGTTTGGAAATCTGCAGTGTGGTCCCATGCAAATGTTACATGGATTGTGAATGTAAGTGTGTGTGGTTGTGTGTGTTAGGGAGGAGGTAGGGTTGTGCGTTTGTGTGTGTGAGCGTGCTTGTGTGTGTGTGTGAGAGAGAGACAGAGACAGAGAGAGTTTGTGCGCTTGTGCGTGCGTACGTGTGTGTGTGTGCGTGTGTTTGTAAGTGCGCGCGTGTGTGTGTGTGTGTGTGTGTGTGTGTGTGTGTGTGTGTGTGTGTATGGTTTTTGCATAAAAGGCCACAATGATGGGATGTTTCCGACTGCTGTTTTTAACAAGCGCCCCCCTCCTCTCCCTTTACCCCACCCTTCTGCCCTGGGCATATAACCGTTTGATTTATTACTATGTGGTCTGAAATAAAAGGACATAGTTTCAAAGTTCCCAAGTTCAAAGTCTGTTTGATTGAACGAAAAACAAAAAAGTCCTTGTTCTGGCTTTGTTTATAAAGGATTGTTTGCTTGAGTGGATCGTACACTCCTGTTTACACAGCATCTGCAGATGAAGTTCTTGCATAGCAGCTTCTGCTTCAAATGTATCAATCATGGCCGATTTGTGAAAAAGAGGGCGTGTTTGTACTTTAAATCTTATTTGTGTATTAAAAGGCTATATTGGCAGATGTTGGATACATTGCCAATCCCTCAACACAGTGCAGATGGGGAATAATCATCACATGGCAGAAAAGGGTAGGGATCTAAATCAGCACTGAAGCACCAGAGCAATCGCACTGCTAAGAAGGACGGTGACAAACGGCCACTTTTATCATGCTTGCTGCGGGATTCGAACCTGGCTCGTCGATGTGCCAGGCGTACGATCTATACCACTGAGCTACGGGGGTGGGTTAACCAGACGAATTTATCATGACGTAAAACCACGTGGGTAAAGTGGGTGAACAGCGCCGTAGTTTTAGGTACATGTTGAAATCGTTGCGTTAAGTACCGTGAAGCCCGGTTACCTGCTTGGATGAGGGGACTCTTAGTACGTTTTTTTTATGTTACGCTTTATTGTCTCTATTTATCGGGAAATTCTGGGACGCCTCCCCTGGAGAAGGCGTAGTCGCAGCCTGTGGCGCGCCCAAACTCAACCTAATATTAGTTGTGGTATTGAAATTTTGCTGGGAGGGCAAACCGGGGTACCCGGACAAAATCCTCGAGACGTTGCCCGAGTCAAAAATAAATAGTATTCGGAGAAACATAACGCCCAGATGCTGGATCTGTCGGGGGCCATTGGTTTCTGGCCTGTGGTCAAGGCAAGTTAGTCCAGTCTTAGCCTACTTGGCCACAACGCTCGCTCGGATGCAAACCACGTAACGACACGAAGAAATGAAACAAGCGCACGACACAACAATATTCCTCCTAGTACCCCTCCCATCATACACCCATTGACTCCCCCTTTTTCCCCACCCCAGTTCACTCCCCCATCCCCTCCCCCAATCCATCCAGCAGTGGTAGATATGATTATGTATAAATATACATATCAGAATTTGGTGGATCCTGCTTATTTTTCTTGTCGTTGTTGTTGCTCAAGGCGGCGGTGCCCCATTCCGGCTTTTATGCATTTGCTTGGAAAGCAAAGAAAAAGCTCCCCATGTAGATCCCAATTGACAAGGGTGCTGCATGCTCTTGCAATGACACTTAGCGAAAATGATATTGCAGGCATTATTCATGGTGAATTCCCCAAGATAGCAAACTTAATAATCTTTTATGGCTCTAGAAAGCCAGTCTTTTTTTTTTAAGTTTTACAGTGTTCTTGCAGTAATGATGAGAAAATAATTGAAAAGAAAATTAATTAGCGATCCATGATGACGAATAGAGGAAGAGCAAAACGAGGGCGGTGGTTATGGAAAGATGATGTTACGATGATGATGATGATTGTGGGGGTGGTGTGGCATTTTGTTATTGTTATTGCTGTTGTTGTTGTTGTTGTTGTTGTTGTTGTTGTTGTTGTTGTTGTTGTTGTTGTTGTTGTTGTTATTGTGTTGGTCTCGGTCGTGTTCCCAGTCGAACGTCTTTTACTGCGCATGCTCATGAAACTTCATTCTAAATCCAGGAAACTTCATTCTAAATCCTGGATAAATCTCAGGCTAACGAGATCTACAGAGACAACTATGGCTTCCAAGACGTTTGTTTATTTAATTTAATGTAATTTATGTGGGTTTTTTTCTTTCTCCACCCTAACAGTTGTAAGGATTTTATACATATTCAGGTTCTACCTAGCATTATGTTTTTAAGATTAATTTATGTTTGTTATGACGGTGTATTCTTGCAGACACAACGTTTTTTAGTTGTTTTTTTTTTTAATCCTAATGTTGATTTCGCCTACCAGTTTCCCATTTGGCTCATAAATGTGTTTCGTCTTTATCGCCGTCATTATCTTCTTATTCTTATTCTTCCTCTTTTTCCTCCTCCTCCTCCTCCTCCTTCTTCTTCTTCTTCTTCTTCTTCTTCTTCTTCTTCTTCTTCTAATCCACCCGGTACACATTGGTCGAAGGCTGCCAGAAGCATGTTTTACTAGTCGCCTCAACAGGCGATAAAGCATGCTCTCATGCTTCATAGCACTGCTTCCTACACGCTTCAAGCGCTATAGTGACGGGAAAAGCGCAATTTTACTGTAAATATATACAGAATGTTGCTCTACAACATTCCGCTCTTTCCGTCTCAAAAACCCAATGGACTTGTTGGATTCTTAAATTGCATGAAACCAAGTGAGAACACTATCCGGCGTCAACAAACGGTTCAAAACCATTGTCAAACGGTTCGTAAAAGACAGTTGACCTAGAAACTAATACAGTTTGACCTAATTCGTCCCCTAGAGGAGACGAAACTTACATTTTTCTATTTTCATGAGTTCACTGCAGTGAAATAGCGCTTTTTCCGTGACTATAGAGCTTGAAGCGTATAGAAAGCAGTGCTCTGAAGCATGGGAGCATGCTTTATCGCCTGTTGAGGGGACTAATAACGCATGCTTCTGGTCTGGTAGCGTTCGACCAATGTGTATCGGGTGTCTAATCCTCATTCTTCTTCTAGTTCGCTGTCCATTTTTTCTTTTTTTTTCACCTTCTTCTTATCGAGTATCGTTGATTATTAACATCCTTCTTTCTCGTAAAACGTTTGATGTAATGCGAGAAGCTTGTAAGGTTATGTTTCTCCTTTTATTCTTGCAGCTGATACCCCTTACCGATCTTTGATGAATACGTTCGGGCAAAAATGTTTAGCTATTTCTAGAAATCCAGACTGACCCAATTTTTGTAATTGCTGACCGTACCGCTTTTTCTAAGTAAATCTCTGTATGTGTGTGTGTTATGTGTGTGTGTGTTTGTGTGTGTGTGTTATTTGTGTGTGAGTGTATGTGTGCGTGTGCGTGTGTGTGCGGGTGTTTATGTGTGCCCTTATGTGTGTGTATACAATTCAAATGTGTGTCTCTCTGTGTCTCTCTCTGTCTCTGTCTCTCTCCCTCTCACTCTCTCTCTCTCTCTCTCTCTCTCTCTCTCTCGCTCTCTCTCTCTCTCTCTTACCTCTGAGAGAGTGCATGAATGAAGAGGAAGATTATTAGATAAGAGGTGTTTTGGGGAGGCATAATTTCTAATTTTCCCTTCTAGCCATTCTGCAATGGAACATTATCCAGACAATACATTACGATACAATCCAATGCAATCCAATGCAATACAATACAACACAATACAATACAATTATTATCCTTCATCTAAGCTCAAGAAGGTTCGTTTAATAAGTGCATTTGTCCATTTCGTGGGACGATGACGACGGTCTTTTGCAGCCAGGAAGAGAACCGCAAACAATGTGAAGAAAAATGGCTAACAGCATAAGCAGGGAGAATATAGCATACTGCCAAGAACTGCTACTGCTAATATTGTCTTTGATTACAATGACATTTATTTTGTCTCTGTGTTTTTAATCTCTCGCAATCTATTCTGCATTCTTCCTTTTGCTTGTGTATCAAGGTTGTAAAAGGCAAAGAAGCGCTGTGGACCAGGTTTCAGTGCAGATGACGTCAACAACAAAGGATCTTTGTGACATTTGATTATTCCCCTTGACAAGAAACATTATTTTTCGTCTGCTTTGCACTGTTTGTATTACTATCAGTACATTTGGACTCCGAACAATTACAACCAAAAAAACAAAAATTAAAATACACAGAATTTAATGGTTTAACTGCAGATGTTTGAGTAACATTTTCATTATTTCACAATTTTATTAAAATGCTTGCTTATTGGTTTGTATTGTTGAAAGAATATGGTATTTTGTCATCGTGTCGTGCGACGATTCATTCATCCTCATCCTTTCCTTAGGCTACTATTGCAAACAACGAAAGACATCTGATTTCAATTTGATTCGTTGATTACGTTAAACTGAGCTTTCAACAGTCACGCCGACGTAGCTTATTGGTAATAGGGCGTTCGCCTGGCACACCGATGACCCAGGTTCGAATCCCGTGGAGGGCAATACAAAATGGCCGCTTTATCACTGTCCATCCTAGCAGTTGGTTCTGTGTAAGGAGTAGGTATCTCGCCCCCTCCCACCCCTTCTTTTTTTCCTCCTGGGATGGTTATCCATCCCCCATCTGCCATAGCCATATTGCCAATGGTGGGTGTAAGACGATAACACCTCAATACTGTTCGTTAATTCCCTCTCACTATATCAGGTTCGTGCATCGATTAGGATAACCTAAATCTTCCTTTACAAAGACAATACAAGGATACAACATGGTTTTATTGCCAAATGTTTGCAAAAAACAAAACACTCTTAAAAAAAAGAAAAAGAAAAAGAAAAGCTCATTAGATGTTGCAAGTAAGCGCCCCTGCTGACATGAGTTTGATCCTGTATCGGCTAGACCTTGAGCAGCTCTTGAGCTGAAAAATGCGCCATGTAAGAACCATTAACATAAATAAACGCAATAAATAAAACACCAATCAGCTTTGACCGCAGCGGTTTATGCTCTGTCTGCGTTTAATATATATGGTGTGTGTGTGAATCCACATCGCACAGTCTTCGATATAGTCAGAGTTAGAACTACAGATTGCTATAAGCATACTAACATCGAAGCAGACGTTTCTAAAGACATGCGGTCCCCTAGAGGACACGGCGCTCTCAGCATGGTTAAATGGTCGTCTGCCCTGACTATCTGGCCTTCTTTAGTTCCATCAATGACAAGAATCCAACTTCACCAGGTTTATTCATGATTGACTCCTTTGATGTGGTGAGGTAAGAGCCCTGTCAGTAGAGCAACGGTTTTCAACCTCAGAATAATCTGCGAGAAATACCTCCAGCACCAACAACATCTATTTAATGTGTTTGTAGACTTCAAGAAAGCGTTTGACCGAGTCCGGCGTGCAGCTCTGTGGGCAACCATGAGAGTGTACAACATCAACCCTAGAATTATTGAAGTCATCAAAAGCTGTATGACAAGGTTACCAGTGCAGTCCTCCATAACAGCGCCATCGGAAACTGGTTCAGGACAACAATCGGTGTGCATCAAGGACGCCTACTCTCTCCAACACTCTTCAACATCTTCCTAGAACGCATCATGTCAGATGCCGTTGCAGATTTCGAAAGCACAGTCAGCATAGGGGGGGGGGGTAGAGCAATCTCCAACCTCCGTTTTGCGGATGACATTGATGGATTGGCTGGAGAGGAACAAGAACTTGAACAGCTGTACAGAGGCTTGACACCACCTCCAGAGCCTATGGAATAGAAATAAGTGCTGAGAAGACCACAATGACTAACAACACTAATGGCATCAACATGAACATCAAAGTCCCAGGCCAATATCTCAACACAATGCATAGCTTCAAATATTTAGGAGCCATTGTATCAGACAATGGGTCCCGACAGGAAGTCCTCTCCAGGATCGCACAAACAACTGCTGCCCTGGCAAGATTGAAGCCCATTTGAAAAGACAAGACCATCAGTCTACATTTCAAGGTAAGGCTGCTAAGCTCCCTTGTCATCTCCATCTTCCTATACGCTTGCGAAACATGGACCCTCACAGGAAATCTACAACGAAAAATACAAAGTATGG
Organism: Oncomelania hupensis; assembly: GCA_036898135.1. Classification (NCBI taxonomy): domain Eukaryota; kingdom Metazoa; phylum Mollusca; class Gastropoda; order Littorinimorpha; family Pomatiopsidae; genus Oncomelania; species Oncomelania hupensis. Next base: position 70,430,191 of record CM072513.1, on the reverse strand, counting down.
AGATGAGGTGCTAAAGAAGACTTGGGCATTTCCTATACCCAGCACATCACCAACAACGAAGTCCGACAGACCCTCACACAAGCCATTGAACAACATGATGATATGCTCACAGTGGTGAAGAAACGGAAACTCCGTGGTATGGCCACGTCACCACAGCATCAGGCCTTGCAAAGACCGTCCTGCAAGGCACGGTGCAAAGAGGCAGAAGAAGAGGGAGACAAAACGAGGTGATAGGACAAACATTCGAGAATGGACTGGCTTGACACTGAGCGAAGCCATGAGGGTTGCTGAGGACAGAGAAAGATCGAGAGTACGTTTGGTTAAACGATCATCTGTGGTGCCCCAACGACCTTCGAGTTACGGGATAGGGTAGGTAGAGCAAACGGACATTTGACCCCTCAGTTAAATAAACGACTAACACCAGCATCGTAAAGCTATATCAGTTTATTTATTTTATGTTATCGTTCTTATATGAAGCCGTTTTAGCTCAAGAGCTGCTCAAGGCACTAGCCGAATAATCGGAACTAACCCATGCCGCCGAGCGCTCACTTGCAGCCTTTGAACGCATAGTCTGACGAACAAACAACTGAGCACAATCCTGGGCGAGCTGGTATAGGGGAATCAGTGCTTACTGGGTGTATTTGTGCATCCGAAACTCACCCTGTCTAGGAAATGAGCGCCAGGATCTTTAAAGTCCGTGCCTTGGATTACTTGCGTGCACAGATTATACCTCAATTTATACTCTCATCCATTCTGTTTAAGGTGAACTCTTAAAGGTGAACGAGAGTCGAGCTCAATCGATGGAGCATTTACCGCAGCCGAGGGATGATCCAACAAAGCAGACTGATCTCTTCCTTTGTCTGTGTCACGCTACGCAGTTTGCAGTCGCGCGCCTATGTATATAGTTTAATCATCAGCCTGTACATAGAGGTTAAAAGTTACGGTAGTCAAGGGGAGAGAATCAGAATAAATTAATTAAGTTTATAATTAATAAAAGTAGCGAATGATTTGCGCCCGTGCGGAACGCACTATGTTAGAAAACAGCGTAGTTGGCTATTTTTGTTATTGAGAGGATTAATTGCTGCCATGCGATTTTCTATGTGTGAAATGCGTGCTCTAATCGCGAACGGTGTAGGGAATGAATTATAATTAGAACGAGTATATTCTAGAAGATTCTTAGCTAATCGTATAAAACCCCTTGCACTGTATATTTTGATAGGAGCAGTAACAGTTGCATATCGCTTTTGTAGCCAGAATCAACAGATCCAAGTTGGGTCAAGGTGCCAGTTAGTGACTTTGTCTGTGGGTCGTACAGATCAGACCGTCAACGAAAAAGAGCCTATTATCGGAAGAGGAGGATTGTTTTGGGAACACTTTGGAAGTGTTTGTTTAACTAAAACTGTTCTAAGCTGTTTAGAATACCTACTGTGTATTCTCAGTGAAGTCTGAGTTATCTACGTATAACGTCGGGTGACCTGTGACTCCGTCTAGGATTTCTTCTGCCTGTATTATCACCTTGCCTAACCATCTGTGCCTGTGTGTTTGTCCAGTCATTGTGTGTCTTTGTCAACAGGCCGGAAGATCCACTGGTAGCCGTAAGTTATTTACCTCAATTTCTCAGTTGGCCATAGCGTTCAGGGGTTTGGGTTATGCATGCAGTGTGAATGGATAGTTAATTACGTTTTTTTAATTCTGTTTTATGTTTCATACTGTTTGCTGCATAAATACCTAGCAATAGAGAGAGAGAGAATTTTCTAAAATGTATTATAAATTAAATAATTATAAATTGATATAAAAGAATTCGCTGTTATGTAGCGAAAAGATGACAGAAAGGAGGTGATTGTGAATGTATATGTGCGATGACGGGGAGGATGAGTAAGGATGTTGAAAGGGAGACAACCATTCCGGTAGCGGGATGCTTGTGCAGTATATTGTAATATAATTATTAATGGTTGCGTATTTTTGTATGTATTGTTGTAGATGTACCACAAAAACCAAAACCCTAGAGCAGATCATTGATGGTGTGCTGAAACCTTGCTGGTGTGAAGCTTGTGTGCCACGGCCTATTACGCCAGTGTTACCGTGTGTCAACCTCGGTTGCGAAGGTTGTGGTATTCGCCCAGGGAATTTTATTTCGTTTATAAAGCACACGCACACACACTCCACCATACACAACAAATAACTATAACCATTGATAGACAATTGTGAGGAATAATAATTGTTTTACATGTGATAAATTATAAATTACAGCACACTGAAATATATTTAATCTGAATTGACTGATAAACGTTGTTGTGTAATATTACCTACTAGATTAAGTAACCCTGTGATTGTATAGTTTTGTCTGGGGGAATTATTTCGCCAGACATTAATTAATTAATAATTTAGATTAATTTCTTACAAATTCTATTTTGCTTAAAGGATAAATTTTCTTATTCATTTTATATAATATAAAAGACTTGTTGTATCTATTTAAAATTTAAGTGGAACAAAGTTTGAATATTTGTAAAGATTTAAAGCAGTTGCTTACTGTGTATTTACTTCGTTGTCAGTAAGCTGTTTCAGCCAAAATTATTATAAATTCTTTTGTACATTTTGTAGTTAGTCATTTTCCATTTTGATTTAATTATCATTATTATTTGGAGCGAAATGTTTACGTATTAGTTTGGGGTTATATTAGTGGGATTGAGGGTTGGTAGGTTGGGAAGTGGGATAAAGGGAGTTAATTTTGAGTATGAATGTGTGAGTGAAATAAAGAACTTGTCTTGTCACTTCTGGTTTTGTCTTTTAGAGTTTATTTAGGTGTTGGGTTTTTTTCTCGTGTGGAAGTTACACATGTCGAACCTCTGTTGAGGCAGTTGGGACGTGACATTTTGGTGGCAGCGGTGGGATAGATCTAGGATAGGTTAGGGGGAAGTAGTTAGGGTAGATTTATGTGTTATTTGTTATTTGTTTAGATACCAGAAGTCAGTGTTTGTTTCTTTGTCGTCTTGTGTGTCGGATGAGTGGCCAGTGGGTGGTTGGTCGGGAGTGAGGTTGCGCTGCGCAAAAGGGTTCACACCCCGAGCGTGTGTGCACAAACGGGGGGTTGAGGTAAACAACTTTGTCGTCGAGGCCTAGACGATAAGGGACTTCTCCGGCTCCTGTTACTGTTTACTTGTCATTTGTTCGACTGTTTGTATATGTGTTAATCGTTATTTGTTTCATTTGTTATTCACCCATTTTTTTCCCATTTTCATTCTTAGTCCGCGACTGTATGCTGACAAGGGCTGCGACTCGTAGAGCAGCTGAGCAAGCGCGAGCGATGGACCAGTACACGGAGGCCGACGCAGCCGCTTCGCGTCGGGAACCGATGGACGAGGAAACCACAGTGAGTACGCCTTTCGCTCATAGTACTCGCATGGCAGCTGATCTTACTCCTACTGCAGTTAAGGCCGGTGCAGGAACAAGTAGCGTTGGCATGGAGGTATACCTTAGATACAAGGAGCTAGGCGTTAGCATGGGGCTGAAGGGAGCAGGTCTAGCCAGTTTTGTAGTAGATGGGGCGAAGAGGGAGCAGGAGGCTGCTAGACTGGCGGAAGAGACTGCTAGATTAGCAAAGGAGACGGCGAGGCTCGAGAGGAAGATGGAACGCGAGGAGAAGAACAGAGCAGCGGAGTTAGCCTTGATGGAAAGAAGGCTGGAGCAAGAGCGCAAAGATAAGGCTAGAGAACTAAAGCTCTTAGAAAAGAAAATAGACTCCGAACGAGAGAATGTCGAGTTGCGTCTGCAAGAAGAGCGTGCAGCTAGAGAGCAGGCCCGGGAAGACGATAGAGAAAGGCTCAGAGCGCAGTTGGAGCAGGAGAAAGAACTAGAAGCCCAACGTAGGAGGGATAGAGTTCAGCCTGATAGCTACAAGATCAAGGTCCAACCATTTGATGGTAAAGAGGATATTGAGAGCTACCTTCAGCACTTTGAGCAAATAGCTAGAACTCAGAAATGGAGGGAAGAGACGTGGTCGGCTAGGTTGTCACCGTTGTTGTCAGGGGAGGCAAGAGAGACGTATCTGAAGTTAACTCCAGAGCAGATAGTCGATTTCGAAGTGGTCAGGGGGGCTCTTCTGAAACGTTTTAGGAGAGATGCCGACTACTACCGCAAGCAGTTCAGGGGGAGTAGGAAAGAAGGCACAGAGACTTTTCCGCAGTACTTGAGTAGAGTACAAGTCTTAGTGAAGAGATGGTTTTCTTTGGCTAAGAAAGATATAGATGATGCGGGCGTAGTGCTTGATGTCTTTCTGACTGAACAGTTGTTGTCAGTGATGAACCCTGAGTTAGAGCTGTTTGTGAGGGAGAGGCAGCCTGAGAACGGCGAGCAAGCAGCTGAGATTGCCCAGTTACATGTAGATGCGAAACGGACAGTGAGTAACAGACCAGTGTTCGGTAGCGTGCCATACAAGGGGGGTAATCGTGCTGTCAGTCAACCCGTAGGGGCAGCGAGGAGTGGTCCTAGTGGCAACAAGGGTGAAGAGGATAAGAGGAGGGAACCTAGTGGGGAGAAACGCCCTGTGAAGTGTTTCAGGTGCGGGAAGCTAGGTCACGTAGCGAAGGAGTGCCGTAGTCCGAAACAGTTGCTACGTATCACTGTCAGTCCGGATTCAGGACCGATCCACTCGGAAATGACTAAGGCTAGCTTTAGTACCATTCAGCCGTACAACCCGTGGAGCATGGGAACAGTCAGGGGTCAGCCTGTGAAGATTTTGAGAGATACTGGTGCCGAGGTGGGGGCAGTAGCAGCCAAGTGGGTGCGTCCTGAGGATATGACCGGTAGAGAGATCGAGGTCATGTTCGCTGATCAGGTCAAGTCAGGGAAGTATCCTACAGCGTACGTAGAAGTAGACTCAGCTTTTGTGAAGGGTACAGTAGAATTGATCGTCATCGAGCAAGTTGTACCTGATGTCATTCTTGGCAACTGGGTTACCTTCAAGGGAGGCTATCGTAGTCCAGTGGCTGTAGATGGGTTAGAGTGTGCGATAGCCGCCGTTCAGACCAGGGCACAGGCCAAGGCAGAAGGGAAGCAGGAGAAAGCACTGCCGTTTCCGAAGCCATTCCAACTCGATGTGACGCCCGATCAGTTGGCCAAGTTGCAGGAAGAAGATCCCACTTTAGCTAGAGCTAGAGAGTGCGAGAAGCAAGGGACGAAACTCAAGTCAGGCAAAGCGATGGTCAGCTTCTGCAAAAAGAAGGGTATTTTGTATAGAGTGCACCATCAGGGGAAAGAAGAGCTGACGCAGCTAGTCGTGCCTAGCAAGCTCAGAGGAGAGGTGATGCGCCTGGCGCACGACCCTCCGATGGCCGGACACTTAGGTGGAAAGAGGACACGTGAGAGGATATGGGGGGTGTTCTATTGGCCAGGAATGTGCGGGGATGTTAGGCGATTCTGCGAATCATGTCCCGAATGCCAGAAAACAGTTCCCAGGGGTAGGGTAGCAAAAGTTCCGCTGCAGAAACTACCTCTAGTTGACGAACCGTTTCAGAGAGTTACAGTCGATATTGTAGGGCCTATAAAACCTTTGTTTCATTCGAAGATGGAAACCATCAGGGTAGAGATTGGGACTATGTTGATCATGGGAGCGATCGAGCGGGCAGTTCCACCAGTCAGTTCGCCAATTGTGTCAGTAAGGAAGAAAGACGAAGCAGTCAGATTTCGATTTGGTGGTAGGAAGCGTTTCAGGCGCAAGCTTGAGTATGTGGGACACATAGTGGGAGAAGGCAAAGTGCAGCCGGAACAAGGGAAGATGGACAAGTTCCAGAATGCACCACGTCCAACTACCAAGAAACAGGTCAGGTCATTCCTTGGATTAGCAGGGTACTATCGAAAGTTTGTGCCGAATTTTGCTGCGATAGCGGTGCCGCTGACCGACTTAACCAAGGGAGGCAAATCAGGTCCCGTACAGTGGTCCGAGGCTTGTGAAGTAGCGTTCCAGACGCTCAAAAACCGTATATGCTCCAAACCTGTATGTTGTATGCCAGACATGGAGAAACCATTAGTGCTACAGACTGACGCATCAGAGATTGGAATAGGGGCGATTCTGTGCCAGGACCAAGGTTTGGGTTTACAGCCAATCACATGTGCCAGCAAGAAGCTAAACCAAGCAGAGAGGAACTATTCCACCATAGAGAAGGAATGTTTAGCATTGGTGTGGGGCGTACAAAAGTTCAAGCAGTACCTGTATGATCGGACAGTCATTGTGCAGACCGACCACAGACCTTTGCAATACCTGCAGCAAGCAAAGACTACGAATTGTAGACTCATGAGGTGGGCACTTCAACTCCAACCTTTCGATCTGATAGTGGAGAGTATTCCAGGGAAGGAAAATGTACCAGCTGATTTCTTGAGCAGAACTGAGTAGCGTGGTTGTTAAGAACTAAAACTGTTAGTTTTCGTCTTGGTGGGGTGCTGTGTCACGCTACGCAGTTTGCAGTCGCGCGCCTATGTATATAGTTTAATCATCAGCCTGTACATAGAGGTTAAAAGTTACGGTAGTCAAGGGGAGAGAATCAGAATAAATTAATTAAGTTTATAATTAATAAAAGTAGCGAATGATTTGCGCCCGTGCGGAACGCACTATGTTAGAAAACAGCGTAGTTGGCTATTTTTGTTATTGAGAGGATTAATTGCTGCCATGCGATTTTCTATGTGTGAAATGCGTGCTCTAATCGCGAACGGTGTAGGGAATGAATTATAATTAGAACGAGTATATTCTAGAAGATTCTTAGCTAATCGTATAAAACCCCTTGCACTGTATATTTTGATAGGAGCAGTAACAGTTGCATATCGCTTTTGTAGCCAGAATCAACAGATCCAAGTTGGGTCAAGGTGCCAGTTAGTGACTTTGTCTGTGGGTCGTACAGATCAGACCGTCAACGAAAAAGAGCCTATTATCGGAAGAGGAGGATTGTTTTGGGAACACTTTGGAAGTGTTTGTTTAACTAAAACTGTTCTAAGCTGTTTAGAATACCTACTGTGTATTCTCAGTGAAATCTGAGTTATCTACGTATAACGTCGGGTGACCTGTGACTCCGTCTAGGATTTCTTCTGCCTGTATTTTCACCTTGCCTAACCATCTGTGCCTGTGTGTTTGTCCAGTCATTGTGTGTCTTTGTCAACAGGCCGGAAGATCCACTGGTAGCCGTAAGTTATTTACCTCAATTTCTCAGTTGGCCATAGCGTTCAGGGGTTTGGGTTATGCATGCAGTGTGAATGGATAGTTAATTACGTTTTTTTAATTCTGTTTTATGTTTCATACTGTTTGCTGCATAAATACCTAGCAATAGAGAGAGAGAGAGAATTTTCTAAAATGTATAATAAATTAAATAATTATAAATTGATATAAAAGAATTCGCTGTTATGTAGCGAAAAGATGACAGAAAGGAGGTGATTGTGAATGTATATGTGCGATGACGGGGAGGATGAGTAAGGATGTTGAAAGGGAGACAACCATTCCGGTAGCGGGATGCTTGTGCAGTATATTGTAATATAATTATTAATGGTTGCGTATTTTTGTATGTATTGTTGTAGATGTACCACAAAAACCAAAACCCTAGAGCAGATCATTGATGGTGTGCTGAAACCTTGCTGGTGTGAAGCTTGTGTGCCACGGCCTATTACGCCAGTGTTACCGTGTGTCAACCTCGGTTGCGAAGGTTGTGGTATTCGCCCAGGGAATTTTATTTCGTTTATAAAGCACACGCACACACACTCCACCATACACAACAAATAACTATAACCATTGATAGACAATTGTGAGGAATAATAATTGTTTTACATGTGATAAATTATAAATTACAGCACACTGAAATATATTTAATCTGAATTGACTGATAAACGTTGTTGTGTAATATTACCTACTAGATTAAGTAACCCTGTGATTGTATAGTTTTGTCTGGGGGAATTATTTCGCCAGACATTAATTAATTAATAATTTAGATTAATTTCTTACAAATTCTATTTTGCTTAAAGGATAAATTTTCTTATTCATTTTATATAATATAAAAGACTTGTTGTATCTATTTAAAATTTAAGTGGAACAAAGTTTGAATATTTGTAAAGATTTAAAGCAGTTGCTTACTGTGTATTTACTTCGTTGTCAGTAAGCTGTTTCAGCCAAAATTATTATAAATTCTTTTGTACATTTTGTAGTTAGTCATTTTCCATTTTGATTTAATTATCATTATTATTTGGAGCGAAATGTTTACGTATTAGTTTGGGGTTATATTAGTGGGATTGAGGGTTGGTAGGTTGGGAAGTGGGATAAAGGGAGTTAATTTTGAGTATGAATGTGTGAGTGAAATAAAGAACTTGTCTTGTCACTTCTGGTTTTGTCTTTTAGAGTTTATTTAGGTGTTGGGTTTTTTTCTCGTGTGGAAGTTACACATGTCGAACCTCTGTTGAGGCAGTTGGGACGTGACAGTCTGAAAAACGTGAGTTTAAAGTTCCTGTACAGGACAGCGGTTGCAGGGCAATGGCCGAGATAGCTGGTCTATAAAACCTATATGGCTGGCTTATTGAAGAAATGTTGCGTGTTCAAAGTCGTTTTGTGTCCGCAGTCCCTTTGTGTCCGCACTCTGTTCGGACTATATGGGTTTATGTTTATATTCCCCCAAAGAGATGATACCAAAAAAGAAAAAAAAAACTTTCTTATTCATTTTCATCCTCGTAATCTTGCAATGTCGGCGTCGTTACCTTGTCTTTTTGATCCAGCTCTATGTTCTAGCGTTTACCTGGTACATCGATGACCCTGGTTCGAATCCCTCCTTCTTCTTCTTCTTCTTCTTCTTCTTCTTCTTCTTCATCATCATCATCATCATCATCATCATCATCATCATCATCATCATCATCATCATCATCAATGATGCTAAATTAAAACAAGATGACAAGCCATTTAAAAGTCTTTTCAAGCACACATTTTTGCCGAAAAATACGTTTTTTTGAAAAGTTTTAATTTTCTTGGGCATGCAACTCGGCTTTATCCTAACCAAGCAAAAGGAAAACATAAATTAAAACTACCTGTAAGCCAAAACAAAAAAAATCAAGTCGGCTCAGCCAATGTTTAGATTCATGGCAAACCATGTTTCAAAAAAATGGTGAAGCTCAACGACATTGACCTTTGAGAAAGTGCAAATATGAATGATCTAACATGCTTAGCAGTAGTTCAAATATACCACTGTAAAAATAATTAAAAAATCGGTCCAGTTATTCTTGAGATAAGAACAAAAGTAACTTCTTCTTTTTTTTAAAGTGAAAGTCGGTGCACAGAGCGACCGACTGACCCACTGACCGACACGTGCAAGATTGACCAAGGATTTGAAGTACATGTATACCAAAATTCAACAAAATGGCTTAAGCCGCTTTTGAAATATTGAGCAAAATATGTTGAGCAACCACATGACTCCAATGACCTTGATCTTTGCGGTAGACAATATGGTGACAAGGGAGGCAGACCATACTAACCTAGGCAATGTTCTTGTGAAATTTAGTCGTTGAGATATGGCTTCCAGCTGACCGACCGACAAACTTACAGACTTTTGGCTCGTTCCGATTCCCCTTGACTATTTTTAAGTATTTCCAGATTAATCTGGAATTTTTTACACACACACACACACACATACTTGCGCAGACACCGTTATTTGGACTTTCCTCTATCGCCACATACGTTCTGTGGACAATGGGTCGTGCTACGACCCCGTTTTTAAGTACTTTAAAGTGTTCTAACCCTAACCCTAACCCTAACACTAGCCCTAACCCTAGCCCTAACCCTAACTCTTACCCTAACCCTAACCCTCACGGATCATTAAATGGACGTCCCAACAAGGAGGTCTGTCCAAAGAACGTATACAAACTTGCACTAGTTTGTCCCAATAACGCCGTGTAAACATCCTCACACCCACACACACACACACACACACACACACACACACCCACACACACACCCACACACACACACACACACACACACACACAAAGAACAAGAAAACAGCAGAAAACAATGTCAATAACTGCTTTATACAACCACTCGTGTTAGTGCCTTATAGACCCCCGTTGGGGTGCCAGGGGTTTCAGTATAAATAGTATCCCCACTTTCTGGAAATTTAGTGCTTTAAATTCCCACTGTCACTGTCTTTCTCATTTGCTCTTTCTCATTCCTGCTCTTTTCTATCAATCTGCTATACTATCGTCTTCTTTGCTAGACCAGTCTCCTACCTTTTTTCTTGAAAACTCTTCCGGGACAAGACTCCTTGTTTGTGTATGGGGTCTGTTGGATCAGCTTGGGACGCTTTCTGCCAGGTGGTCACTAGGGCTTCCTATGATGTTATTAGGCTTATTTAGCAATGTAGGCATTTTATATGTATGTGTTTTGTTGATAATTTATAATGATGTTTGTATTCTATTTTGTTTTTGTAAACGGGGGTTCGATAAGTTGGGGTGAAGCCTCAGCCGTCCCCTGCGTGGCATGTCTTTATTGTAAAGTGACTGGCTGGTGGAGGGCATTCAGTTTTCCCACTAGGGTTGTTTCGGCAGATCGGGGGTTGTCCGGTCCTGATTTGGCTCGGAAGAGTCCGCTGGACCTAAAGCAACAATTGTGTAAAGTAATGTAGTGCCTTATAGTAGAAAGACAGAACCGTGCTACAGCATAGCTCATATAATAAGTCTGCTGAGGCATACGCCCAGCTTCAATACATTCTCGTGCCTCAGCGCGCCCAGACACTTAGTGTGAGAAAACAACCTGCCCTCCCGGCTGACCCTTTTACGCTCAGTTGCTGGCAAATCACGAAAACACGATAACATAATCTTTCTTCTTTTCTACACAGCCATTCGGTCAATAAGACAAGATTCCTCTTCTTGCCAAACGCTCTCTATTCTGCCCTTGGCGGTTTGGTACCTATGGCATTGTCAAAAACGTCAATAAATCGTGATGTTGCCCCTGCAGGCTCTTGTCCCCTAGCTGGATCCAAATGTTCCTTCAGATCAGCTGTGTGTTCCCATACCTCATTCCCTTAGCTTAGCTAGTTCCAGGTTGTCATTTGGCTAAAGAATGTCTGCATTCTGTGCGTCTTCGTTATTGCTAAATCTCCTGTTGGTAGACTTTTATAGACTGTTCGTTTTACAATTATGTTTTGAAATAGTTAAAGTGTTTTAAAAATTAAATTTCAAATGCCTAATATCACCTAAATGTGTGAACAGACATTACATTAAAGATATATTGATTGATTGATTGGACGTCTTCCGACAGCGATTATAACACAGGAGCCTGTTTTTTTTCAGATCCGAGAGAGAGAGAGAGAGAGAGAGGGAGAGAGAGAGAGAGAGGGAGAGAGAGAGAGAGAGAGAGAGAGAGAGAGAGAGAGAGAGAGAGAGAGAGAGAGAGAGAGAGAGAGAGATTGAAAGCTATTAATCGATGTCTGAAAATCCGAACGCAGAGGCTAAAGTAATCTTCAAATTGAACAACACATTCTTAATATAGTTGTGAAGACATTAAAGCTGGGAGAACAATAAGAGATGGTAAATTTACCATTCTCATAAACCAGTAATAGGAATAGTAGCCATGAGATTTATGTTCTTTTCCAGAACAGTGAAAACAGAGCTGGGGCAACATTAGAAATGCACTCGACAAAAGACATTATGATCGATAAATCACGATGTTTTTTTGGTTTTGTTGAACCTAGCCTCTTATCGTATTCGGGGATATTCATTGCATACTGCTAGAAGAAAATGATAACTTTTTATTATAAACGTGTATTGCGTGTTTGGTCGTTAGCAAGGTCTTGACAAAGACCAAGAAATCTACATCTTTACGTCGCTCTTGCATGAGGAAGCACAGTAATAATCTTTCTTTGCAGAGACGTTCGTATGCTATACATTATAACCAAATATGTCTTCTAGTTGGAAGCCGCAGAAATGAGATTGATCTTAAGCCCTAGCTTAACTGGCCGAGACAAACCCGAACCTTGTCTCGGCGAGACACCCGAGACAGTCTCGGCGAGACACCCGAACCATCCTTGCCCTTAACTAGGCTCGGCGAGCAATCCGAGACAGGATCGGCGAGAACTTCGAGACGTGTCTCGCCGTGTCGCGGGCCGGCCTTTTGTCTTGCCGTTCGTGCGCAGCAAACCTGCCCGAGACACTATTTTGATTTGCTGAAAAATCTATCAATGTCAATGACAACTGATCTAAAGAAATACTACAACACTTAAAATAAGTAGGTGCACCAAATCCAAACTTAATTTAGACTGGAGAACAGTGAAAATACTGAATCAGTAAAAATAATAAATCATTGAATAGCCACTGAGCTGTTCAGCCAACTCTTGCACCAGTGCATGAAATGCACCTTGCTGGTGCCTTTGCAACACATAGGGAAGTGTTGCCTTTTGCTTTCTTTCTCTTTTTGCTGCCCCTTCGTTCTCGCTTAGGACATACAGCGCTAGATCAACGCCAAAATCTTCTGCAGTTTTCAATTCACGATCGAAGGCCGCCATTGTTGCTAACGTAACTTTGTCAGGTATGTCAGTTTCGACGCAGCTAAAAATAGACCCAGTTCAGAAACGAAAGAGCTCGCCGTGACGCCCGATCTCCTGTCTCGTCTCGGCTGGTCTCGGGAAGACCCAATTAAGAATGAAACTGCATTTTTGACCTTTGGTTCGCCGAGACAAGGTTCGGTTTGTCTCGCCCAGTTAAGCTAGGGCTATGCGGCTCCAACATCTGCTATTAACGGATTATGAGATTTGGCAAGAACGAAGAAGAAGAAGAAGAAGAAGAAGAAGAAGAACAAGAAGAAGAAGAAGAAGAAGATGATGATGATGATGATGATGATGATGATGATGATGATGATGATGATGATGATGATGATGATGATGATGATGACGATGAAGACGATGATGATGATGATGATTTTTTTTTCTCACAGGAGTCGATTTTGTGTAATGACTGGTTTACGATGTTTAACCTACAAACGTGTTGCTGCAAGAACCTGATTATGTCAATAAAGGCAGGCAAGAACGCGTACGCGAACATCGAGGTCGTTCAGCATCGCACAGTTGTTTTGGGCGTTAGACAGTGCGCATCAAGCAGCAAGCTGACGCCTTTGTGTGGCTGGATTTTGATCCTGTATTTACAGCCAGCGACTTGAGCAGCTTTCTGAGCAGGTAAACACTATATAAGAACGATAGTTTTTTTTTTTTTCATTTTCGTTTTTTTGTAAACGAGTTAAACGGAAACGGAAACTCCGATGGTATGGACAAGTCACCAGAGCATCAGGCCTTGAAAAGACCATTCTGCAAGGCAGAGTGCAAGAAGGCAGAAGAAGAGGGAGACAGAAAAAGACGGGGGAAGACAATATTCGAGAATGGACTGGCTTGACACCGAGTGAAGCTATGAGGGCTGCTGAGGACAGCGAAAGATGGAGTACGCTGGTTAAACGATCATCTGTGGAGCCCTAACGACTTTTGAGTTACGGGATAGAATAGGATAGAATAGAATAGGAAAGGATCAGAGTTCATATAGTAAGTACAATAATGCATTATTTCAGTAAGAGAATTGTTAAGACATGGTGGTGGCCTCGTGGCGCAGTGGATAAGTCGCCGGTTTCCTATGCCGAAGGTCGCGGGTTCGATTCCCGCAAGGAACGTATGTGACTTAGGTACGAGACTATTGAGGTCACCGAGGGTTTTCTCCGGGCACTCCGGTTTCCTCCCTCCCTTCAATAATGGTACAGGACGCAGTCAATATAAAAATTTCAAAAACAATTCGATTTTCTTTCCGTCTTCTAATAGCGATCTCCCTGCCTTTACACCACCTGTTTGAGTGCTGGGTGTATTTGGTGTGTGTGAGGGTGGATGAGACAGATGAGCGTGTATGTTGGTATAGATCGCCGCGCTTTGAGCCTGAATGATTTGGGGAAAGGCGCGTATAGCATCCTGCATTATTATTATTATTTATCTCTTTGTCCAAAATAATTGAACAAAGTGTCTTTTCCCCTCCTTCCTTCCTCCCATTCCTTCCTCCCATTCCCACCTGCCCAACAATCCCCAACTCCGCCACTCTTACCCCGAAAGTAAGCATATCTGTTGATGTGCTAGTTTCAGACTTGAAAAAAAAAACAACGAACGATTACCAATTCGACCCAACAATTGGTTTAGTCAAGTGCTATCTTTAAACTGCAAGATGGCGAAGTCGTCCATGATTGCCTTTTTTAAATTTATTTTGTGCAGTGTGGGGAAGGTGGAGGTGTGGGCAAAGAAAATGGATTTATCGAATTATTATTTGCTAGTGCAGGTTTTCTCTTTCAAGGAAAGACACAACTGGCGTATTTTACAATCAGCAATTATATAGGTCTGGTGCACGAGTGAGGAGAGGCCCGCTGAATCTTGATGCAATAACCAGAGATGAAATTGTAAGCCTTAAAAAAAATCATGTAATTGTGACGTCAATTGTTTGCATAACTTTGATTCTATTTACTTATGATATCATCTCGTTTGTTTGTTTGTTTGTTTGTTTGTTTGTTTGTTTGTTTGTTTGTTCTTTTTTTCTTTTTTTTTAAAAACCAAACAGTTTGGATTCCCGTGTGGTGAGCAAGGTATTAGGAGTCGCCATTTTTCACTCGCCATCTTAGCAGATACTTTTAATTTGTAATATATGTATGTGCGTGTATGTGTGAGCGAGAGGGAATGTGTGTGAGTGTGTGTGTGAGACCGACAGAGAGAGAGAGAGAGAGAGAGAGAGAGAGAGAGAGAGAGAGAGAGAGAGAGAGAGAGAGAGAGAGAGAAAGCAAATGGGCCATGTGCAGACAACATTGATGAAGATCGACATTGACAACTAGAATGTTAATGTGTGCTGATATGGGTTTCAATCCAGATGAGAGACTGACAAATGACAGCGACGTTGACAAAAAACAATGAACTAAAAATGATATGTATAAAAGTGTTTTCCAGGGTTCTTTGTGTGTGTGTGTGTGTGTGTGCGTGTGTGTGGGTGGGTGTGTGGGTGTGTGTGTGTGTTTGTGTGTGTGTGTGTGTGTGTGTGTGTGTGTGTGTGTATGTGTGTGTGTGTGTGTGTGTGTGTGTGTGTGTGTGTGTGTGTGTGTGTGCGGATACTGAAATATACAGTGGTGTTTTGGCAGATTCTCCATGGTTGGTGATGGGTTGCGATCAAGTTGGCAGTTTGTCGTGTAGGATGAATGTTTGGGAAATCGGTTTTTCCATTCTGCTGGATTGACATATATTTTGATGGTACATTCACATGTAAGAAAACAATGTTTGATGTCCAGATTTGTGTAATTTTTACGTAGGAGTTTAAGCTGGTGAAATTGTTACAGTGTTAATGTTAAGTCTGTTTAATTAACGAATGAAATACTAATATTTCTTTATCTTTCTTTTGTTGTTGGTTTAAAATCACTATGTTTACAGACCTTAAATTAAATAAATGAAAATCTTAGCAGTTTGATTGCTCAAATAATGATGCCGTCAACTGATTGCCTAGCTTTGATTCTGTTTACCTTTGATTTCATCTATTTTTCACCACACAAACATACACACACATAAACACACAAACACACACACACAATTTTAATTCACATGGACTCTTTTTATGAAAATTGTTAAGACGCAAAAATAACCTTTAGACCGATAACGGCGAAGAAATAATTTACTCAACGATCACTTCACTGCAAACTGTTTTTTTTTCTTTCTTTTTAGAAACGAAATACAGTTAACCTTCTTCCATAGCGAGGTAAGTAGGCTTTTGTTACTAGTTTCTGACCCGAAGAGAACGGTGCAGCAAATTACATTACATTACATGTTTATTGCTTTAGGTCCAGCGGACTCTTCCGAGCCAAATCAGGACCGGACAACCCCTGATCCGCATCAAAGATCTGCCGAAACAACCCTAGTGGTAAAACTGAAAGCTCTCCACCAGCCAGTCACTTTACAATAAAGACATCCCACTCAGGGGACGCTGAGGCTGTACCCTAATTTATCGAACCCCCGTTTACAAAAACAATATAGAATACAAACATCATTATAAATTATCAACAAAACACATACATATAAAATGCCTACATTACTAAATAATAACATCATAGGAAGCCCTAGTGACCACCTGGCAGAAAGCGTCCAATATTCCCAAGCTGATCCAACAGACCTCATACGCAAACAAGGAGTCTTGTCCCGGAAGAGTTTTCAAGAAAAAAGGTAGGTGATTGGTCTAGCGAAGAAGACGATAGTATAGCAGATTGATAGAACAGAGCAGGAATGAGAAAGAGCAAAATTATGAGAAAGACAGCGACAGTGGGAATTTAAAGCACTAAATTTCCAGAAAGTGGGGATACTATTTATACTAAAACCCCCGGCACCCCAACGGGGGGTGGTGCAACAAATGAAAATTTTTGGCAAAATAAAAACCAAATATCTAAGTAGATTTGCTGCTTTCTGAAACCACAAAGAGTTGAGTAAATTGCGTTTATTTGTGAAGGTAGAGAGTGGGAGCAAAGAAAGTCGGTTTGTTCAATTACTCTGCTTATTGTTTCGCTTGTAACTGATAATACTGACCTACATTTTACCAGTAAGGTAAAAAGAATTCAAGTTTCTGACTACAGAGATTAGATCACCGATCGGTAAAGAAATGAGATGATGTAGCTATCTTTTGACTTCAAGCTTAGAAAAAAGAAGCCCTGCAGACTGTCCTTTTTATTTTAATTTTAACAAAGTTGTATGTATGTATGTATGAATGCATGCATTACATTACATTACATGGTTATTGTTTAGGTCCAGTGAATGCATGCATGCATGTATGTATGTATGTATGAATGCATGCATGCATGTATGTATGTATGTATGTATGCATGTATGTATGTATGTATGTATGTATGTATGTATTTTGAAAGTATATTATTATTTCTTTAAATGTCGTTAAGACACTTCAACCCTTTGAGAGATCTCGGAAATGAAAGATCTAAAGATCCTCGGAGTAAATGAATACTTATACCCAGGAGAGGGGAGTGGGGGGGGGGGTGGAAGGACCATTTTGGCTTAAAAAGTCTTGCAAACACAGACCGGGAGTGCGGAGAAGGGGGAAGGTGGGGTGTAGGGGGCAGCACACTTACTTCAAAAAGCCTTACGGAATCTGGAGGGACATGGACCAATTTTGTTTACAAGAAGCCTAGTGATATACAACCTTCTAGTCCAGAAAGGAGTGGGAGAATGGTGGGGATGGGGTAGGGTAGTGGTGGAAAAGTGGTGGATAATTGCTTTGACTGGCGAGACAGAGCCCCGTGTTTGGTCTGCTTGCATGATCAGCGGACTGATGGATGGAGATGGATTGCTCATGGACAGTCACTGACTGTCTTACAGACAAGACCGGTTTTCACGACTCCTGGTACTGTTCCTTCGACCTTGTTAATAATTATGTCTTCCCGACTGCTTGACGTCTGATATCGACGTTTTCAATGCTAAGTAGAAACCAAGATGGCAAGCGATTCAAACGTATTTCCAGAAAGTCACACAGTGCACTATATTATAATCGTTATATGTTTCTTCTTCTTCTTCTTCTTCTTCTTCTTCTTCTTAGTAGTAGTAGTAGTAGTAGTAGTAGCGGTAGTAGCAGTAGTAGTAGTAATCTAAAATCACTAAAGTTATCAACAGACTTTAAATAAATTGATTGAATTGAATTGAACACACAGTTCGCTGAAAAACAAGCATGTGCACTAGTTTTAATATTCGAGGGGCCTGTTTGTTCTGTCTCTGGTTTATTATTCTAAAGAAGCAAAATAGCAACAGGGAAAGATTCAGGTCACTAATCTCACATAATTTTTTCTACTATCTAACATTTATCAACACCTGTTTGGGATTTGCTAAGTTATGTGTAATATATCAAAGATTAATTTACACATCAATTCATTTCAAATTGTACAAGCGAACTAGATGGGAGAGTGTCACAAAGAAAGGGGTTGGGGGAATGGAAGGTAAGCTCTTAATCTCTAGCGCTGTATTACCTCCTTTGTTAGGCTAATGATGCGATGACATTCAAGAGAATTAAGGCTAGGGCTACTAACTAAATGAGAGACAGTCAAAGGGTAGACGAGAAAGATGGAATACTACACTAGTTGAGAAATTCGAATACAAAGGCCAGTCTGGGTAAGTGCAATTTCTAACTGTGAAGTTTATTTAAATCGAATTGGGTCGTCTATATTAAGTAATGCTAATAGTGAGCCACGGGGTAGCGTCTATATCGGTAGGGAGTAGCTCGGAGATATTCTGGGTGGTTGACTTCTGGGGTACTAGTGCTACTGTGGACTGATATCGTCATAGGGCAAGAGTGTATCTGGCTGGTTTCTGGCCAGATGATCTTCGAGTGGTGATGCTCGTGGGTCAATAACTTAGCTGGTGATGGAAGGGCGGCGGGTGTTCCAAGATAGTCTGGTTGGACAGTGTCCAGGTTTCGCGTGGCGTCACTTGGAATGCAGGTCAGTCGGTCACGCTTCTTGCGCAATGACCGGGGATGCCAATCTTGGTTGAGGTACAGGCGTAGATTTCAGCTTACGTTGCTAGCTGTCTATGGATGATGAAATTCGGGGGAACGCTTCTCGTTGACTCCCTGGGTTGTCAGGGGCCTGCAGCGGGTCAGCGAATTAGAGATGATACAAGGCTGGGGTATGAGCCCTGCACAGGAGCCGTCTGTAACGCAATACAGACTCTGTATCAGCGGGGGATAGGTGTAGCCTGGGTTCAGCGCCTGTTGCGCGAGTTTGCCCATTCAGATTTCAAATTGGCTGACCGGTCAAGGTTGATCCGGCGCATACCAACAGTCAAACAATGCAACTAGGTTTATGGGGCCAAGGTGGTGCTTACTGGCAGCCGCTAATATATGATACCTTCGGCGCATTGAGATGGGGGTAGTGGCAACAGGGGCAAATATTTATACATTGGGAGCAAGGGGGAAGCAAATGGAGTGGGTACAGGACAAAGGGGTTGTAGGCAAGGGTGGTACTGGGGGACTTTAATCTATATGGGGGGACAGCGTGGCATGGGATATTTACACATGGGGCTAATATGGAGCATACAAGTATAAATTCAACCATGGCCTGAGTCATATAAACAAGGCGAATAATATATACAAGGCAATAATACATGTCACAGCAACACATCAAGACAAAACTATAAACACGAACGTACATATCGACAGGACATACGAACGTGGGGGGCGAACGACGGGTGATGGGTCTGCTACATGACAAAGAGTAAGTTTCCTCTCTTACCTTGACTAAGACGGGGTGAAGCACACGAGTACTGCCGAAGCTCAGAGGTCGCCAGTCGATGGAGACGTGTCTTCGGACAAGTTGTTGTGGCTTGAAGGCTGGAGGGTTTGCGACTGACACCTAGTCTGGTGTTGTGTCAGGCTTTAACTTGATGCCCGAGGGGCGGGGCTTAAGTGAATGAGCCAGCGCGCGTCCTAGGGTCGGCTGGAAGTGTAGAGGGGTTAACTGGATGGTTGGGAGAGATGAGTGGGTGCTCTCTGACTCAGGCTAGATTGTACGCCTTGTCACAGAGGCCCCCCCAAGGAAAAAGGCGAGGTCCTAGGCCTCGACTGAGACGCGGCCAATCAGCTCTGAGGTCAGATGCGGGATGCGAGGATGGTTGCGACGATCCGGGAGATGCGGGGCGATGCGGGGTTCCTGGTAGTCGATGGCGGATGCCCAAGGCTGGGGTCCGCGGAGCTGCCGGGTCTCGGCTACGGTTAGTGGGCGGCGGCGGGTATGAAGGCTGGGGCGTCGGCCCTCAGGGGCGACTCGATGGAGTCTGTTGCGGGGTGGCGGCTGAGGAAGTCTGCGCCGTGGTTGTCTTTTCCTGGGATGTGCTCCAGCTGGAAAGAGTATGCTTGGAGCATCAGAGCCCACCTCATCAGCCGGGCGTTGAGCGATTTAGATGTCGCCAGGAAAGAAAGCGGCTGGTGATCCACTTGGACGGTAAAGTGTGAGCCGTAGAGATACAACTGGAACTTCTGGACTGCCCAGACGAGGGCGAGACACTCCTTCTCCGACGTGGCGTAGTTCAGTTCAGCCGGCTTTAGCTTCCGGCTGGCGTACGCGACGGGTAAGAGCGTCGGGGCGTCCGAGGAGTCCCGTTGGAGTAGAACGGCTCCGAGGCCTACGTCGCTGGCGTCTGTGCGCAGGACGAAGGGCTGTCCGTGGTTGGGGAGTCGCAGGACTGGCTGTGACGTCAGTTTCTCCTTGAGCTCCTGGAAGGCAGCTTCGCATTGCGGGGTCCAGACGACTCGGTCTGGTGCGGTCTTCCGGGTTAGGCTGGATAGTGGCGCGGCAATCCCGTTGTAGCCGGGTACAAACCTTTGATAGAAGCCACTCAGTCCCAGGAAGGACTGGACATCTTTCTTGGTCTTGGGGCGGGGCGCGTCTCGAAGGCGCTGGACAGTCTTTCCCAGGGGCCGGAGCTGTCCATGGCTGATGGTGTGGCCAAGGAATTCCAGCTCCTGGTATCCGAACTGGCATTTGGTCGGCCGGGCAGTGAGGCCAGCTTCTTTGAGGCGGCGTAAGAGTTGGCGCACCACTCGCAGGTGCTCCTCCCATGTCTCCGTGGCGACGAGTATGTCGTCCATAAAAGAGTGTAGGGACGGACAGTGGAGGGGGTCCAACAGCTTCCGCATCATCGTGCTGAATATACTTGGGGCATTGTGTAGACCAAACGGCAGAACGTTAAACTCATAGTGGCCGTCCATCGTGCTGAAGGCCAGGTACTGGCGGGATGAAGGGTGCACGGGGATCTGGTAAAAGCCCTTGCTCAGATCCACTCTGGAGAAATATCTGGCGGACTGTAGCTTTGCAAACAAGTCCGTCGGGTCGGACAGGGGTCCGGGTACGAACTGTGTTACGAGATTCAACTGCCGGAAGTCGATACAGAGGCGATGTTCTCCGCTGGGCTTCCGTGATAGCACTATACCTGCGCTGTAGGGGGAACGGGAGGGAGCGATGACTCCGGCTTGTAGCAGAGCCTCTACTTCTGTCCTTACTACCTGCTGCTGGGATAGCGGGACGGGGTACGGTTTCTGGCGGACGGGAGTGGGGTCCGTCAGGGTTAGTTGGACTTCTTCTAGGTCCGTCCTCCCAGGAATGTCGGTGAGGACTTCCCTGTATTCTGCTACGATGGCGCGTAGTTGGCGTTGCTGGCCGGCGGGGAGTGAGGGGTCCAGAGATACGTCCCGGAAGGATTCCTTCCCTTTTAGCGGAAATTCGGCGACGCCGGTCTCTGTACCGTCTACTTCGACGGCCAGCGCGACCGTGAGTAGCGAGTGGGAGTCTGGGGCGATTGCGGGTTGCTCCAGGTACCGCTTGAGCAAGTTGATGTGGTGGGTCCTGGGCTTTCCGTCTACCTCGATGCGATAAGTGGTACGGGAGAGTTTCTCCAGCACCGGGTAGGGTCCTTGCCAAGCTATGTCTAGCTTGTTCGTGCCGCTGGGGAGAAGTAGTAGGACCTGGTCTCCTACCTGCAGTTCTCGGTCCCGGGCGCGGCGATTATGGTAGCGGGCTTGTCTCTCTCTCGCCTTCTTCAGGTTGGCGGAGGCGGCTTTCCATGTGGCCTTGAGAGTTTCCTGGAGCTTGGTGACGTATTTCGTGGCGTCGACCGGTGCCTCGTCCAGTTTGGCGTCGGTCCAGCTACGTCGTAGGGCGGCTAGAGGTCCAGAAAGGGGTCTCCCAAAAAGCAGCGTGGAAGGCGTGTATCCGGTGGAGGTGTGCGGGGTCTCTCGATACGCGAAGAGTGCTGACGGGACGTAGGTGTCCCACGCTTCGGGCTGTTCGTCGGCGATCTTGCGGATAATCGAGATGAGAGTCCCGTTAAGGCGCTCGACCTGTCCGTTGCTTGCGGGGTGGTAGGGTGGAGTTCGGATATGGCGAATGCGAAGTAGTTGGAAAACTTCCTGCATGAGTTTTCCGGTGAACTGGGACCCGTTGTCGGTCAAGATGTTGTCCGGGAATCCGACTCGGGTGAATATGGTGACGAGCGCGTCGGCGACTCGGGCGGCGTCAATCTTCGGTAGTGGAACGGCCTCACACCACATAGAGCAAGCGTCGACAAGGGTAAGCAGATACTGGTTCCGCTTCTTGGTCCGCGGAAGGGGTCCTACTATGTCGACTGCCACTCGTTGGAAGGGTGTCCCGACGACTACGGTGGGGCTGATAGTGACCGGTACGGTGTGATGGCGGGGCGAGTATCGTTGGCACTGGCGACAGGACTTGACGTAGCGCTTCACGTCTTCTGTCATCCCGGGCCAGTGGTACTGAGCGCTGATGCGTAGAGTGGTGGCTCCTATGCCCATATGTCCACTTAGGGGCATGCTGTGGCCAAGTTCCAGGACTTGGGGGCGAAGGGTCGCAGGTACGACGAGTTGCGAATGGTCGTCCTTCTGACGGAAGAGGAGTCCGTCTTCGACGAAAAAGTCTCCGGACTTGGGCGGAGTGCGTGCGGCGGGGAGTTTTCCGTAGCACTTGCGGAGGGTGACGTCGTCTTCTTGGGCCTTCCGGATCTGTTCCGGCATCTGGTTGGGGATCGGGGGTGGTGTCGCGGCTGTTTTCGCCTGGGCGCGCGTCTGGACGGCGGCCATCGACTCCACAGGCTGGGGCGGCATACCCAAGAATACGTAGCGGCATCCTAGGATCAAGTCATACAGGGGCTGGTCCATCACGGCCGCTTGAATGGTCCCCGTGACGTATCGGCTGGTGACTTGGATCCGGGCTATAGGGAGCGTGGTGCTGGGTTGAGACGCGTCGGCCAACTTCAGGGTGATCGTTTCGCCGGTCAGGTCCTGTTCCCTGATGAGCGAGCGGCGGACGACGGCGTCAAAGGTGAGTCCAGTGTCGTATAGACAGTGGGCCGGGCGATCGTTGACGGTCACTTGCTCAGTGACGGCCGGTCGATCGGTGGGAGTGGCGACGGGGGTTACCGGGTTCCCGTCGGGAGTAACTTGGCGTAGGGCCAATACCGTGCCCTGTTTGCGGCGCTGGTCGCTGATGCGGCGAAAACATTTCTCGCGGGTGTGTCCTCGGCGCTGGCAGTAGCCGCAGTAGAGCTCTGTGCTCCGCTTCCCAGGCTCTGCTCCGGGGTTAGGGCGTCCTTTAGGCGGGGGTGGACGGTGATTCGCTGGCGGGACGGGCCGGCGAGGCTGGTGGCGGGTATCTGGTGACGAGGGTGCGGGCGGGTCCCGGCGAGGCTGTCTGTCGTCGGGGTGCGCGGTGAGGTAGCGGTCCGCGACCATGATGAGGTCTTCTAGTCGGGCGGCTCCCTGTTCGGCGGCGAAAGTCCGAAGCTCCGCTGGCATTGTCCCTCGGAGTTGCTCGGCTAGCATCAATTCGAGCAGTCCGTCGTACGTTTTTGGTTCGTCCGTTTGCTCTATCCATTTGTCCCGTAGAGTGGCTAGCCGGTCGGCGAATTGTGTAAACTTCTCCCCTCTCTCTCTCCGGGAGTTCCGGAAATTCTTGCGGTAGTGCTCACCTGAGAGCTCAAATCCGTGCAGTAGAGCTTTCTTAAGGGCGGGGTAGTCGCCCTCCTCGGAAGTTGGCGTCTTGGCCAGGATTTCATAGGCCTTCCCCTTAAGGCCATGACTAAGCTTGCGATACCAGTACTGGGGGTCAAGGCTGTTTTCTCCCGCGACTCTCTCGAATCGGGCGAGATAAACTTCGATCGATTCGTCTCGTTCGACGAATGGGTCCAGGGGGAAGTTCATCCCCGGAATCGGCGGGGGGATTGCGGATATTCCGGCGCTGGCGGCGAAGCTGGGGGCGATGAGCAAGAAGTCTTCGCTAGCGGGCGATGCGATGCCTAGATCGCGGCGATCGCGCTCAAGCTGGAGGAGTGCTTGGCGCCGTTCCAGTTCCTTGTCCTTCCTCTTCTCCTCAAGTGCCGCGACCCTCTCGTCCTCCTCCTTCCTCCGTGCGGCGGCCCTCTCCTCCTCTGCTATCCTCTCCTTCGCCTCTTCTCTTCTCCGCTCGGCGGCTCTCTCCTCCTCTGCTATTTTTCGGGCGGCGGCTCGTTCTTCCGCGGCGATGCGCTCCTTCTCTTCCTCTTTCTTCCGGGCGGCGGCCCGTTCTTCCGCGGCGAGGCGCTCTTTCTCCTCCTCTTTCCTCCGTGCCGCTGCTCTCTCTTCCTCCTCCCTCTTCGCCTCTCGCTCTTTAGCCCTCTCTTCCCTCTTCAACTTTTCCTCGGCCACGTCCGCATCTACGTTGGCCAGGACGTAGTCCTTGAGTTCAGTGCCGGCGAGCCCTAAGCTCTCGCCAATATTCTTGTACTTGAGCGCAAGCTCTCCCCGGTCGGCCATGGTAAGGGAGGTGACTTACACTGAAAAGTCCTAACCGGAATGAGGGGCGCACACAAGGGGGTACACTGACGGAAAACAAGGGGGTGGGCAGAATGAGCTACGATGAAACTGCACAGGGGCGAATACAACACAACCACGACCACAAAGACAAAATGCAATCAATCAAAATACGAAAATGAATGCAAAAAAAAACCTTTTCGAGACACCACCATTCGGAAAAGCCAGTGAGGGACCTATGGGGCTATGCTATCTACTACCTAGGCTTAGGGGGTTGGGTCCTATCCGTACTGGGCGGGGGTGGAATTTAAGCTAAGTCCTTAGTCTCGTCAAGTTGGGATGGGAACCTAAGTCTTTAGTCTCGTCGGGGTCGCCAAAGTTAATGTCACAAAGAAAGGGGTTGGGGGAATGGAGGGTAAGCTCTTAATCTCTAGCGCTGTATTACCTCCTTTGTTAGGCTAATGATGCGATGACATTCAAGAGAATTAAGGCTAGGGCTACTAACTAAATGAGAGACAGTCAAAGGGTAGACGAGAAAGATGGAATACTACACTAGTTGAGAAATTCGAATACAAAGGCCAGTCTGGGTAAGTGCAATTTCTAACTGTGAAGTTTATTTAAATCGAATTGGGTCGTCTATATTAAGTAATGCTAATAGTGAGTCACGGGTTAGCGTCTATATCGGTAGGGAGTAGCTCGGAGATATTCTTGGTGGTTGACTTCTGGGGTACTAGTGCTACTGTGGACTGATATCGTCATAGGGCAAGAGTGTATCTGGCTGGTTTCTGGCCAGATGATCTTCGAGTGGTGATGCTCGTGGGTCAATAACTTAGCTGGTGATGGAAGGGCGGCGGGTGTTCCAAGATAGTCTGGTTGGACAGTGTCCAGGTTTCGCGTGGCGTCACTTGGAATGCAGGTCAGTCGGTCACGCTTCTTGCGCAATGACCGGGGATGCCAATCTTGGTTGAGGTACAGGCGTAGATTTCAGCTTACGTTGCTAGCTGTCTATGGATGATGAAATTCGGGGGAACGCTTCTCGTTGACTCCCTGGGTTGTCAGGGGCCTGCAGCGGGTCAGCGAATTAGAGATGATACAAGGCTGGGGTATGAGCCCTGCACAGGAGCCGTCTGTAACGCAATACAG
>CM072513.1:70329703-70399703 GCA_036898135.1 Oncomelania hupensis | reverse complement strand
TTTCGGATTGGAAACGGTACGCACGCCGCGGGCGTGCGCGTGCGTTGGCGAGCGGTGGCTGAAGGTAGTATGCCACGTGCTTCATGATATCGGAGCACAGCACTACAGCAATCGTCTTCACACGGTTTCTGTTTCTATCATTCCTTCTTCTGCCGCCATTTTGAAAACGCTCACCACGCGCAAACCGTTTCATAAGGCAAAGTGTGCAGTGCGTGCGCTCACGGCAGGCGTTTTGTTCTAGGCTGCATACAATCGCTTTTTTCCACTCTCAACTTTTCACTGTCAGCTTTACAATTCAATACAATCAACTCTCTCTTATTTTGAAACAGTGCGGCACTTACATAGCTCCAGAGAAATAAAGAACGTTCGGGCAAGACATAATTATAACCAATCAAAACACATTTCGTCATCACTGTCTCACGTCATACAACCATATTTAGGATTGAAACGTCTCTAGTTACCACTAGAATTATCCATACGCTTCGATCGATAGTAAACAACCAACTCTAGAAAATTCTCAAATAATATCGACCAACTAAAATTATCAACGTTATACAAAGCTTCTTCTAGCAACAACGCAAAATCAAATCAAAGGTAAATACACTCTATTATTGCATGCTTTGCAAAATAAAACGATCGGATCTATCGTGCGCTTCACACACGAACTATCGTGCGCGTTTCAACGTAACAGTGTATGAATGATATCATAGTGATCCAAAGTAAGGTACACGTTACCTCGTAACCTTCCAGTCGTTGGTGTAGGTTGGGTGGTGGGGAGGGAGGAGAGGGGGGAGGGAAGAAGAAGTGTTAGAATGGGCACCTCTCTTTTCTGTGGAACATCTTCATGAAGGTGTTGTCCATTCCGATCCAATTCTAAACACAGCCAGGCGTTTTACCCATTCATATCTTAAACTAAGGTGTACTGGTTGTACGTGTGGGCTTGTATTTCATACTGTGTGCCGTTCACTGGTAGTACATAGCCAAGTAAGCTTCCAATTCCCACAGTCTGTTACAAGGCCCCAGGTCGAAGGCTTTATTTACTTTGGGCGAACACGGGTTTACCCTAAACCTCTCATTGTTATCCCAATGATAAAGTGGTCTTTCTTTGCTCAAAGCAAAACGCGACTGTTTTAATTTTCTACTTGTGTTCTGACAAGGAGCGATTCCCCCCCCCCCCCCCCCCCCCCGTTTTAACGGTACATCAATACCATAGCCGTGTGAACTTTGACCCTATTTCTGAGCGATACACGCGGGGTGAAAAGTGCATCTTTGGAGTCAGGTGTAAGGTAGGGTCTATTTTATCAACCTAAAACGAAAAGCCTTAGGCGAGCCAATTTGTAAACGGGTTCTGTCTCTTATCGGTTTTGGTAGATGCTATTTTTAGCTCCAGAATGTTTGCAAGTCCTTGCTATTAATAGGCATAAAAAAACTTCGAAATTTATTCATTTAAAAACTAACTATACTTTGGAAAGAGGGATTTTTTTTTTAAGTTTACATTTTTTTCCCGTGGGGCAACACTTATTGTGAAGGATAAAAAGATCTGTCGAGGGAGCGTGACCAAAGAGGGTTCCTTTAACTAACCGCTCCGTGCGCGTGTCCAGAAGCCACAACGTACGGTAGTACTATGCCACCCCAAAGCGGGCATAGCACGCTTAAAACTGGATCCTCGATATGGCTGTGCGCTCTCTACCGTTTCGCTTTCAAGGATCCACTTTCACCGTGTAATGTCCTTGTGATTAACCCAAATAAGAAGCTTAGGAGAGAGAGAGAGAGAGAGAGAGAGAGAGAGAGAGAGAGAGAGAGAGAGAGAGAGAGAGAGAGAGAGAGAGAGAGAGAGAGAGAGAGAGAGAGAATACAATTTTTTTTAAAATGTATTTATATTTTAGAGGGATAATATTTCATTACTTATCTCCCCATACGGAGGGGAAGAGGCGGAATTCGGGTGGCCTTGTCAGCGAAAGCAAGTAGCTGCTAATTAGCGCCACAGGCTGAAATGAGAAGACGACATGGATTTTGTGTTTTGTTGTTGTTATTGTTGTTGTTTTAAAGCTGGATCTAACCCGTCTAGAACATGAGCTTCATGTGCGTTAGAATTCAACTGGAGTGCATGAGTTAGTAAGGATTGGCGTGTGCGTATGGTGCGTTCCTTCCTTTGTGTATGGACGAAACGAAATCTCACACGTAGAGTAACAGATATGACATCGCTGTCTATAGGTCTGGCCTCGCATTATTGTGGCTCAATCCGTCTCACGCTGTTCCCAACATTGTAGTCGATCACTCTTAACAATGCGAGTAGTATTAGTATAGTTCAGCACTTGTGTGACCATGAAAAGAAAGAGAAGGAGATTTCTCTTATATAGCGCATTTACAAGCTCAGAGAGCTTCTCAAAGCGCTGGCCCGTAATATCCAGCAATCACATAATAGTTTGCTGCAGTCAGGATTCGAACCCACGTCGCCCAAGGCGCACTCACACAAGTCGTGCGCTCTGACCACTGGGCTATCCCTGCTGCCGAATAACATAAAGATTGGCCCTCGGAGTGCTATTGGTATGTGTTAGTAGAAGAACTTTTCGTTATTATCACTGTCAGTGACAAATAGGAAAAGAATTATATAACGTATTGGGTTTTGATTGTGCCAGTGATTAGTAACTTTTATTTTTGTAATGCATGTAAGTCTACATACGTGTTTAGTATTTCTTTTCATGTTTTCCATTATTATTATATGTTTTGTTTTTATTCATTTTTATTGTATTCACCTGCCCTCAGAGATTTTATGGAATAGAGCCTTTTGACTCGACTTGACTTGTGTTGGTATAATGTCCCAGGATCACACATTGAAAACAGAGAGAGAGAGAGAGAGAGAGAGAGAGAGAGAGAGAGAGAGAGAGAGAGAGAGAGAGAGAGAGAGAGAGAGAGAGAGAGAGAGAGAGAGAGAGAGACAAGATTGCAATTTCTTTGAGAAAATAAATAACAAAGCGGTTAACTTTACAAAACTGAATATATAACTTTAAAAGAATTAAAACAGGAAATACTATGGAAAAACGTTTAAAAAAATTCGCAAAACATATCACTAAAAACATGAGTAAATAATAAATAACATTTTTTAAACTCACAAAGCTTTGTTGTAAAGGTACTGTAAATAAATCCTCCAAAATCTGGCACTGGAAATACGATAAAATGCTGCTAAAGAAAAACAATTGCTACATTTCTCGATTTTGACCATACGACTCCCTATCGAGGCACTCGCACCTCTTCCTGACCCTCCGTCCCAGTTCTATGCGGGCAATCGCAACACCCACAGACTCAGGGTTGGAAAATTTACGATTTAGCTAATTAAATTTTTGGTTAAAGAAAATTTAACGCGTTAATGTTTTTAAAAACTTAAAAGAAAATTCAACGATTTAAAAAATAAAAGTAACGATTATCGGTTTCTTTCGTTAAAAATTTCGTTACTTTAGTTTGATTTTCCACCACAAACAACAGGTGCCTATGCGCAAAGCCGGTTTGACCCAGTTGCAGCCAGGTTGAGGCGGTTTGGATTAGTCTATGTAGACCTTGCCTCTAGGCTACCTGCATCAGTTCATATTAAATTTTGAGATCGTGAAAAGAAGATGGCTTCCTGCAGTGATTCGAGTGTTGAAAGTTTGCCAAAATGTGTAATGGAGAATTTGGGGGAATTTCTGTAAATATGTGTATATTATATACATAATGTGTACGTGAGAGATTCTTTTTTTATTCTAGCTGCTGTATTTGAATTCTTAGCTTAATTTCTTTGTTTCGTTGGTGTGCGTGGGTTAAATTGCTTGGAAGGGGTGTGAATGAGTGTTGCAAGGATAGATTAGGAAAAAAAAGTCTAATATCTCTATTCTTGTTGTTAATAAAATATCAAATCAAATCACATTATTTGTTCTTGATTTTTTTTTCCAGTGCGTTCATAAATTACATGGGTTCTAACACAAGCTGTATGTAATTTTTTTTACTGCATACCACTTTTTTGGTCTGAACTGAGCAATAAATAATCATTCATGTATTTAACGCAAATTTATTTCTTTAAAAAAAAATAAAGACAATTTATTTCTTTAACGTTTTACCCAAATTAAAGAAAATTTATTTCTTTAAAGAAAAAAAGTAAAGACTATCAACCCTGTACAGACTACCGGGTGTTGAGACGTCTCGCAACATTGATCCTGGGGTCAGGCGGGGGGTGCTATGAGTGTCCACATCGGGGAGTAGTCATGTATTGCAAGCGATGGGTCTGGGGAGAGTTCACCTGGAACAACATTAAAACCCTCGCCTCGCCTGCTATGAATGGGAGACTATAGGTTACAGGGAACACTTGTGTAGTACATTAGCTCGGTTATAAACCCACTATTTGTAATCAGTATTGCATAGCAGGTTTATAGGTACTTGTGACAAAATAACCAATTATTGTTTTCAAACAAAACCAGACATTCCTAAAATGTCGAATAGATTCTGAATACACAGCATACAATGTGTGCTGAAGAAATAAGATAAAAGCGAACAGCACCAATTAGAATTATATTTCAAAAACTATTCCTGTTCCTTCTGTACATTGCTTGCTTCTTTTGGTATTCTCAACACATAGCTCCAGATCGATCGATTCCTATTGTAAAAACAATCATTTGATGAAAGGATGGCGGAAGATGAAACCGAGTTAGTCAGGTCTCCGTATTAACTATGGCGGTCAGACAGGTCCTGAGAGACCGACTAACGATAGCAAAGGAACTGAGAGACTTATAGACAGCAGCTGATTGCCCGGGAAATTTCCATCCCTGTATACGGGAGACGAAGAACAATTTTGCAGCTGAAGAGTGACACTGTCACGCGTTTGTCCGCCAGTCCACTGTAAGTATCGTCAATAAAATGGTATTAGGTGCAGTCAACCTAAAATGTCAAAAAATACAAATCGATTGTCTATACCCCCCTCTCTTCGCACCCCCCCTCACACACACACACAAATCACACCCCTTCTCCCCGTCTCCTAATATCGATCTCCCTGCCTTTACTTCACATGTTTAAGTGATAGATTTGTGTTTGTTGGTGTGGTATTCAATAATGGTATTGGATGCAGTCAATCGAACGTGTCAAAACTAAAATTCGATTGCTTCTTAATTGCGATCTCCCTGCCTTTGCACCACATGTTTGAGTGACAGATGTGAGTTAACGGGTTGTGTATGTGAGAGTGTGTGAAACATATAAACATGTGTCTAGGTACAGATCGCCGCGCTTTGATGCTGATTGGTGATTTGGGGAAAAGCACGTACATATGTATCATCATCATCATCATCATCATCATCATGAGCAATAGCGCCACTGTCGTCTTTCTCTTCGCCGTTCGCAGACTGATAATTGATAATAAGGAAATAATATATATATGTGGGAAGGGTCAAAGATGTCACAAATATATGTGTTAGTCGATTTATTTTTTTTTTTATCGTTCTCTTGTCGCCATTGTGATTTGACACACAGATAAATATACGGAAGATTTTGCATCATCACTATCATCACCATCATCATCATCATCATCATCATCATAATCATCAACATCATCATTATCATGTGTGTGTGTGTTTTTGTGTGTGTGCGCGCGCGTACATCGTTGCTTATTTGTACCATACTGAGAGAGACCCATGAATTGTCATTTTTGTGGAATAAACAAAAAGTTTAAACTATCACCATCATCATCATCATCATCATCATCATCATCATCATCATCATCATCATCATCATCGTCATCATCATCGCCACCATCACCATCGTGGCTGTTGTTGAAAGTCAGACTGAAAAAGAAAGACGTTACATGTATATTAAATGAAGTACGTACTTGGCGAAAGCGCAAGTGACAGTAATATGAATTTACAACTGTGCAGATTAGATGAAAAGGAACAATTTGCCGCAATAGGGTCTAAGTCTGATAACGGTTGTCAGTCAGTCCACCCATCATCAGTTCGAAGCCACCTCTGTAAGCAAAGGGTTTTTCATCGGAGACGCACTGCAGTTGACATTTAAACCTCATTTGTTCTCTTTTCACACTTTCTCTTCCTATCCTATCCTATCCTATCCTATCCTATCTATCCTATCCTATCCTATCCTATCCTATCCTATCCTATCCTATCCTATCCCGTAACTCGAAGGCCGTTGGGGCACCACAGATGATCGTTTAATCAGCGTACTCCATCTTTCTCTGTCCTCAGTAACCCTCATGACTTCGCTGAGTGTCAAGCCAGTCCATTCTCGAATGTGGTCCTCCTACCTCCTTTTCTGTCTCCCTTTTCTTCTACCTCTTTGCACCGTGCCTTGCAGGATGGCCCTTGCAAGGCCTGGTGCTCTGGTGACGTAGCCATACCATCCGAGTTTCCGTTTCTTCACCACTGTCAGCATGTCATCATGTAGTCCAATGGCTTGTGTGATGGTCTGTCGGACCTTCATTGGTGATGTGCTGAGTATAGGAAATGCCTAGAAGTCTTCTTTAGCACCTCATCTCCATGCTTCGAATTCTTCGTTGTAGATCTGCTGTGAGAGTCCATGTTTCGCAAGCGTATAGGAAGATGGTGATGACAAGGGAGCGCAGCAGTCTTACCTTGGAATGTAGACTGATGGTCCTGTCTTTCCAAATGGGCTTCAACCTTGTCAGGGCAGCAGTTGTTTGTGCGATCCTCAAGAGGACTTCATGTCGGGACCCATTGTCTGTTGCAATGGCTCCTAAATATTTGAAGCTACATTCTGTGTTGAGGGATTGGCTTTGGATTTTGATGTACGTGTTGATGCCATATTGGTCATATTGGTTGATGCCATGTTGGTCATCATTTTGATCGTCTCTGCACATTTCCATTGAATTATGGGCTCTGGAGGTGGTGTCAAGCCTCTATACCCGTTGTTCAAGTTCTTGTTCCTCTCCAGGCAATGCATCAATGTCATCTGCAAAACGGAGGTTGGAGATTGCTCTACCCCCTATTCTGACTGTGCCTTCGTAATCTGCAAAAGCATCTGACCTGATGCGCTCTAGGAAGATGTTGAAGAGTGTTGGAGAGAGTAGATATTCTTAATGCACACCGTTTGTTGTTCTGAACCAGTTTCCGATGACGCTATTGTGGAGGACTGCACTGGTAGCCTTGTCGTACAGGCTTTTGATGACTTAAATAATGTTGGGGCTGATGTTGTATGCTCTCATGGTTTGCCACAGAGCCGCATGCCAGACTCGGTCAAACGCTGTCTTGAGGTCTACGAACACATGATATAGACTTTTTATGGAGATTTTTCACACTTTAAAAAAATGGTATTGGTGTTTCATATCTAAAAAGTTATAAGTGTAAATTCTAAATAATGGATCAATGCTTGAGCGTCTCTTGGAAATAGAATTGCTTACAAATGTACATTAGATTGAATGTGGGAGTGTGAATGACGCCAAGACAGATGGTATAAAAATATTATTAATATAGGCACCACTTTCGCTCCACAAAAGAACAAACAGCATCACACGGTTTTGGGGTTCCTTACTGAATCGTAATCCGTGAAACTAAAAAAACCACAAAAACAAACCATGTAACAAATGCAAATACAATGAATCAACCGAGTGAATAATAGGAATGTAACTCTTTACCGGATATCTTTCTTTGTTTCCTTCGATGATAAAACTGACCAGCGGCCATTGAAATTGATCTGAGTCGCAATAATGCAAAACGTTATCTCTTTAAATTCATAACAGACAAACCTTTACGTAGATCTGTGTCGCAATAATGCACAACGTTATCTCTTTAAATTCATAACAGACAAACCTTTACGTAGATCTGTGTCGCAATAATGCATAACGTTATCTCTTTAAATTCATAACAGACAAACCTTTACGTAGATCTGTGTCGCAATAATGCACAACGTTATCTCTTTAAATTCATAACAGACAAACCTTTACGTAGATCTGTGTCGCAATAATGCATAACGTTATCTCTTTAAATTCATAACAGACAAACCTTTACGTAGATCTGTGTCGCAATAATGCACAACGTTATCTCTTTAAATTCATAACAGACAAACCTTTACGTAGATCTGTGTCGCAATCACGCACACCACTATCTCTATAAATTCCTAACAAATAAAACTTTACGCATTACAAATTTAGATAATAACTAAATAAGTCCTACAAACCACCTTGGCCCATTGTAAGGCTGAACAAGAACCAGGAGAACTGATAATAAACATTTGAAGCGTTGCACATATAACAAAACGCATGGCACCATTTTGGCAACAGTAAGCAGGTTGAGAAAAAAAAAACACAACTTAATCGATAAACTAATCAGTCGATAACTTTTACCCGATAAATATTTTTTTAAAGCAATAACATCTTTTTACAAAAAAAGAGAAATCTAACTAAAATAAAGGCTTTTATTGGCCGTTACAAGGCTACAATCTCCATACTTGTAAATAAAAATGTCTGAATCTAAATCCGAATCTCTGTCTCCGTCTCTCTTTCTGTCTCTCTGTCTCCCTCTCTCACCCTCTCTCTCTCTTCTCACTACCCTTTCCCCTTTTTTTCTCATTCTGTTTATACTTCACCCCACCCCTTTCTCTCTCTCTCTGCGTGAGTGAGAGTGTGCGCCCGTGTGCCTGCGCAAAATTTGATTATATTGTTACATTATGATGTTATTGTTATAAAGTAAGTTTGTTATACTAATTGTTATTGTTACAAACCCCAAGGGCAAGGTGAAAAAAACCACACACAGTGCTTACTCTTTTACCCTTGTTAAATAAATAAATACAATTCTCTCTCTCTCTCTCTCTCTTTCTCTCTCTCTCTCTCTCTCTCTCTCTCTCTCTCTCTCTCTCTCTCTCTCTCTCTCTCTTTCTTTCCTTCTCTCTCTTTCTCCCCGTTGGGGTGCCGGGGGTTTCAGTATAAATAGTATCACAACTTTCTGGAAATTTAGTGCTTTAAATTCCCACTGTCGCTGTCTTCCTCATTTGCTCTTTCTCATTTTTGCTCTGTTCTATCAATCTGCTATACTATCTTCTTCTTCTTCGCTAGACCAGTCATCTACCATTTTTCTTGAAAATTCTTCCAGGACAAGACTCCTTATTTGTGTATGGGGTCTGTTGGATCAGTTTGGGAATATTGGGCGCTTTCTGCCAGGTGGTCACTAGGGCTTCCTACGATGTTATTATTTAGCAATGTTGGCATTTTATATGTATGTGTTTTGTTGATAATTTATAATGATGTTTGTATTCTATTTTGTTTTTGTAAACGGGGGTTCGATAAATTAGAGTACAGCCTCAGCGTCCCCTGCGTGAGATGTCTTTATTGTAAAGTGACTGGCTGGTGGAGAGCTTTCAGTTTTACCACTAGGGTTGTTTCAGCAGATCTTTGATGCGGATCAGGGGTTGTCCGGTCCTGATTTGGCTCGGAAGAGTCCGCTGGACCTAAGGCAATAATCATGTAATGTAATCTCTCTCTCTCTCTCTCTCTCTCTCTCTCTCTCTTCTTTTTCTTTCTTTTCTTTCTTTCGTTTCTGTGAGTAATTTGCTAGTCTTATATTCTGAAATTAATATTTGAACAGTGTGTTTGTCGTCTCAGTCTGGGTGTGCCAATTCTAAGTTAAAACCCTTCGTTTCCTTTTTTCACTGAGACATGTCCAAACAGTTTGGTTTATCGATTTCACTGGACTTCAAGACCTTTTTTTCAACAGCGGTTTTCTATACTGTATTTAGTAGTAGTAGTAGTAGTAGTAGTAGTAGTAGTAGTAGTAGTAGTAGTAGTAGTAGTAGTAGTAGTAGTAGTAGTAGTAGCGGTTTTCTATACTGTATTTAGTAGTAGTAGTAGTAGTAGTAGTAGTAGTAGTGACCAGTGGTAGTAGTAGTAGTAGTAGTAGTAGTAGTAGTAGTAGTAGTAGTAGTAGTAGTAGTAGTAGTAGTAGTAGTAGTAGTAGTAGGCAACCGTCGATCTCCGAAGAACACAAGGTCGCACATCTAGGTATTGTTTGTCCTGACGCAGCATCTAGCGTGACTGGACGGGCCCCGATGCGGGAGTGGCAGGCCTTCTCACACTGCAAGCATGTGAAGACTGACACTGGTTTGACTGCGGGTCTTTCTCTGAAGCTTCTGTGCCTTCGACTGCTGAGCAAGTGCCTGCTCAAAATGGGAAAGGCCTCCTCTGCCCTGCCTGTCTCCACGCCGATGTGTCTGAGGCAAAAGCTTTCCACGCTCTGCAGGTCGAGAGCCTTTATAAGGTCTCTTTTGCATATGTCCCTGTAGGCTGTAGCTTGGGTCTGCTTGTAGATCGTTTTCCTTGAGTTAGCTGTCCGTAGAGTAAGGTCCTTAAACTGTATTTACATAACCGTATTTGAATATCAATCTTCCTTGAAACTTCCAAGCCCTTAAAAATATTGAAATATAGGTTTCTAGCCTATATAGCCCAAAGGTGGATAAATCATGCCCAATAGCTGGTTTGCGAGAGAAAATATCCAAGATGTTGTCATAGATTTAAATAAAAATAATTACAAGCCACAAAGAAGAATCTTAAAACATTGTATAGAAAGTTCCATCACTATTCATTACTTTCATTTAAGGTATGTACACATCGTGATGTTGGACCATTACAAAATACGAACTAGTCAATGATTAGCACTGTAACGATTCAAGCAAATAGACAATTTCAGCTAAAATTCTTATTGAGCAGTTTCACAGAATCCTTATCACTTAATCAGTTTCTCTCTTACTTACTTCAACGTGCTTGTCATACCGAATTCAATAAGCCATTTCGGATCCCAAATGATCCAACTCCGCCGCTGCCTAAACATCATACCCATCCATCATAAACCAATCATTATATGTTGTTATTATTATAACACCATTAAAATATGCTGGATACTTTACAATATCCTCAAGGACTTGGACGCTTTTGGTGTGGTTGGTTTTGGTTTTGGAGAAAACCAGACTTAAGTGATTAAGTGCGCAGATTTCGCCAAAGGTGGCAGCTGTGTTCCTATTGGAACCTAGTTTGACTTTTAGAATCTAAAACAGCTGAAAATTGCGCCTCTGTTGGCGAGAGGCGAATGTGATAAAAGGAGACGACCGATTTCA
Source organism: Oncomelania hupensis (assembly GCA_036898135.1). NCBI lineage: Eukaryota > Metazoa > Mollusca > Gastropoda > Littorinimorpha > Pomatiopsidae > Oncomelania > Oncomelania hupensis. Next base: position 70,388,615 of record CM072513.1, on the reverse strand, counting down.
TTAGTCTCGCCAAAAGGTGAGGTAATGGGATTCATTCTTCTCTTTTTTTTCTTCACTGAAATTTAAAAAAAAGGTAAGAATGTTACACTCCAAGAACTTATACTTTCAGGAAAATAATCTTCTTTGTATTAAAACAAATTGATGTTCGTGGGTCGCTCTATACTTCCATGGTTTTTGAAGACGGCTAAAAGTTAATAGTTTATGTTAATCTCTACAATGTTGAACACTAGGGAATATTTGTATGCAACAGATTGCTTTTTTGTTTGTTTGTTTGTTTGTTTGTTTGTTTTGACGTCATTTTTGGTATATTTGGACATATTTGGCTATAGATCTAGACGAAAAATCAGAACGAGATAAATATGTCTGTATGTCCGTTGCACGCCGAATCTCAAGAACCACTGAACGGATTTTGAACAAGCTTCGCCGGGCCATTAGCTAGTTTATTGGCCAGCCTCTCGTACCATCATAGGAGCTCTCCCGCAAAGGTCAAGGCCGCTCAGTGTCACGAGGTGACTTGGCAAATATGTTTGTTTGTGCATGCATCACGTGTATTTAGAGCTAGAACGCGAGCGAAGGATATTGACATAGGCACGTGGCGTATGTATTCGCTTTGCGTTGTGTACTATAATTCCTAGTTCATTAATAGTTTGGTGATGAGACTTGGCTATACAAAGACTGTTTGGAGAGCAGAAGGCTGTTCTCGTATGCATCTGATCAGGAGAGTGTCTGTGATTGGATGGATGAAATAGGGTTAGGATAGAGAAATAGTGGAATGAAAGATAGACTGTGAAAAAAGAATGAATGCTATTCTTTGTGACTCGGAAATATTGTGGTGTAGGCTACTTCTATTTTTCACTGTGGTGATTCTGGATTCTGTTCATGACAGACACAGTAATTTGAATATTTATTTTTTATGATTTACTTGTTGAAAATATAATATTGAAACTAAGTTTGTAAATGCATAAAATATTTTCATAATTTGATAGACCTAATTGTCCCTCAGACCTGAACGGGAATGCTTCAGAGAGAGATAAAATCATATTATAATTCACCTACATTGTTTTATTACTCTAGGACTTATAGTTTTCTTGAATATAGTTTTCTTGCATTCCGTTTTAATTATTATTCACTACCTTGAGTGAGAAAGAAGAGAACCATAAAATTTGCAAAACATAAATCGGTGTTGTGTTCCAGCTGTTGTATATTTTACGTCTTCAGTGTTTCAAGTTTATCTCTGTCTCAACTTGTGTAATTGTATTAGAAAGGCCTTTTGATGAATGCGTCTATACGTGAAATTGAAACATTACAAACTGTTTACAAACTAATATCAAGTTAGTAGGAATCTTCTGAGAGTAAAGATAATTATTTTGTAACCCGCACCGAGAACTTTATGACACTCAGGTCTCACTTTGTTGCTAAACAAGTTTTGCTTAAAAAATCTCCAAATCCGCTGAACCGACTTTGTTGATTTTTTTTTCTTTTAGGTGGAGGGAGGGGGGCGGGGGCGGTATACACGTTCTTGTTTGTTTAAAGCACAGGTTTGCCTTTTCTCAAGAACGACAGGACCAATTTTGAATATTTTTACTTTGCCAATAATTATTTTGACCACCGCTCTGGCCTAGTGTGCCCTTTTGTTGACTGTACTTAACCGGACTTGTTGTCTTCTGAAAGTCGCAAGGTCGCCGAGGTCAATTATATTATCAAACCTTTTTGCGCTTTATGTCAAAATTGGCTACACCCATTTTAATAATATGTTATTTGCAGATATTTTAGATCGGGTCCCTCATTCTATGGTTTCATTTTTTTTTTTTTTTGCTTTTTTTTTTTTAAGGATAAAGCCGGAAGGAAAATTAAAACTTTTGTAATATTGTTCATACATTTTAGAGTTGATTTTTACCTTTAACATTTAATAATAATAGTCCACATATTGCTTATTTTACAGTGAATTTAGTTAATAATAATAATCATAATAATAATAATAATAATAATAATAATAATAATAATAATAGCATTTGTATAGCGCTCCAACCAGACTCGCGGTCTGCTCTTGGCGCACAGGCACTTGCCGTCAAACGCAAACACACACACACACACACACACACATCCACACACACACCCACACACATTCACACATATACACAGAGAGAGAGAGAGAGAGAGAGAGAGAGAGAGAGAGAGAGAGAGAGAGAGAGAGAGGTGGGGGTTACTGAGCGAAAGGAAGTCAAAAGAAGTTTGGTGAAGAGATGAGTCTTTAGATTTCTCCTGAAAGTGACAAGAGACTTGAGTTCTCAGTATGCCTATTATTCACTGTTGCAATACAGCAATACAAGACAACAAATAATATAAGACAATACAGCACAATATGACACGTTATTGTTTTTAAAATTCTCGCACAATAAACGTACGGATGAACTTTAATATTGATACGTGCCTTAAGTATTGGGTGTTTTAAGTTATTTCTGGATATTCCGGGTTTCACGCTCTGTTATTGGATCCCGTTTAAAAAATATATTAAAAAATAATAATAAAACTTGTATTTCCTTTCAGTCTTACAAGTTTTGTAATAGCAATCTCCTTCCTCCTTGGGGAGCGCAGTTGGCCCAGCGGGGTGTGCTACGACAAAACAAATAAAGTATTAACGTTCAGCGATGACATTGCAGCCCACACAGGCAGTTGTTCGAAGCCGACAGACGGCCTGGCGCGCAGGATATTATTTTTTTGAAAAGAGAAAGGAAAAAAAGACTTTGAGACGCAGTTTACATTCAGTGGTGTCCTCAGCGGCGAAGACAGTTGAAGCATTGAATGTCATCGCAGCCCGCACCTCGGTGATTCCAATCAGCAGGTGGACCCCTAGAGTGGACGCTTGAGTTAGAACCTTTCTCGGCCAAAGCTTTGAGCAGCTCAAGTCCATGCAATGCAATGCTAACGTGCACAGACTAGACTTCGATTTATAATCTCATCCGAAGGAGTATAGTAGTAGCCTAGTAGTAGTAGTAGTAGTAGTAGTAGAGTAGTAGTAGTAGTAGTAGTAGTAGTAGTAGTAGTAGTAGAAATAGTAGTAGGCCTAGTAGTATAGTAGACCTAGTTGTAATAGCACCCGATGCACATCTATACAGACTCCTTTAAGGAGTCTGACAGAGCCTAGGCTAGGCCAGGAGGGAGAGGTTTAACCAGTCATGGCAGCAACTGGCACACTCTGCTAGATACCTTAAAGGAGTCTCAGTAAATCTGTCACTGTAAAAATCAACCAATCGGATTTGTCTGTTTCAAGCTCTATAGTCACAAAAAGAGCGCAATTTCACTGCAGTGAACTCATGAAAATACAAAAATGTAAGTTTCGCCTCCTCTAGGGGACGAATTAGGTCAAACTGTATTAGTTTCTAGGTCAACTGTCTTTTACGAACCGTTTGACAATGTTTTTGAACCGTTTGTTGACGCCGGATAGTGTCCTCACTTGGTTTCATGCAATTTAGGAATCCAACAAGGCAATTGGGTTTTTGAGACGGAAAGAGCGGAATGTTGTAGAGCAACATTCTGTATATATTTACAGTGAAATTGCGCTTTTCCCGTCACTATCCGCTCCGCCACTACTGCGAAAAGGCCCTACTGCTTTGTGCCTGGGAAATAGACTCCTTTAAGGTATCTAGCAGAGTGTGCCCGTTGCTGCCATGACTGGTTAAACCTCTCCTGGCCTAGGCTCTGTCAGACTCCTTAAAGGAGTCTGAATAGATGAGGATCGGGTGGTAATAGAGTAGTAGTAGTAGCCTAGTAGTAGTAGTAGTAGTAGTAGTAGAAATAGTAGTAATAGTAGTAGTAGCAGTAGTAGATATAGTTGTAATAGAGTAGTAGTAAAAGTAGTAGTAGTAGTAGTAGTAGTAGTAGTAGTAGTAGTAGTAGTAGTAGTAGTAGTAGTAGTAGTAGTACAATCAAACGATTATAGTTATAGTTTTCCAAAGAATAAATCCACAACATCGCACTTCTGCCTTGTGTGATGAGAAAACAAGCATGTTCATGGTTTACATTACATTACATTACATTACATGGTTATTGCTTTAAGTCCAGCGGACTCTTCCGAGCCAAATCAGGACCAGAGAGACGTTACCTTAAAATGTTATAAAAGTGGTTCAAATCTTAAAAAATAGCCCTGTTATTCTTAAATACTCAAACACACTTTCACATGACACCTCTTGAAAAATCTTCTTTAAATATGTTCTCTTTCCTCAATCAGACCATTAAATTCAGTCTTATCAATAAAATCCAAAACAAAACGGCATGGTTTTATATGCGATAAAACAAACCAACATCATGTAAAAATTGAAACAAGTGTTGACCATTGCATATTTTAAAAATCTATTTGAAAGGTATTGAACCAAAATATGTTTCTCTTTTATCAAGCAGGTCAGCACATTCAAACATGAAATGACGAACGGAAAAGGATTTATCACATGCAAAGCACCATGGTGGTTCTTCTTCTTTTAACAGGAAACTGTGGGTTACATAAGTATGCCCAATATGAAGGCGAGACAAAACGGTTAATTCTTTGCGAGTGGATGCAAAGTTAGGCAAAGAAGCGGACAAATCGGGAAGAATTTGAAATAATTTGTTGTTGATATGGTTAGACCAGTCAGTCTGCCACAGTCGTTACAATAAGATCCAGTCATGGTTTACACAAAAATATTTCACATGAATGTACATTGACGCTTAAATTATACACCACCAATCGCGATATATTATAGCAGACGGAGATAAACATCCCATTGAAATGGAAGTAGGGACCTAAATAAACACTGAACCACCAGAGCAATCCTATTATGCTGTCAAGATGGACAGTGAAACAAACACATGCCACTTTTATCTTTCCCACCACAAAATTTCGATTCGAACCTTGGGTCATCAGTGTGCCAGGCACTACCAATGAGCTACCGCGCCGGCGGTTACATGTTCACATCTCCAAAAACACAAACAGGGTGTTGAGGCATCTTTAATAATGCTAATGTTGAACAGTTCAAATGTCAGATGATTGCGAGAACCAGACAAGTAAGTCATCAAAATGGCACATAAAATCGTCAATAGAGATACAAATGTCGATTTTTTTCTTCTTCTACAAAGTCCTCGAAGGACTTGCTTTATTTGTCATCATCACATGGCAACATTGCATGTGTTGGTTGGTAGGGTCGTTCAGTACGAGTACATACATAGTACAAAAATTGAAAAAGTAGGAGGAAGTAGAACTAAGTGAACCCAGCAGATCTGGTGTGTGTCAATCAATCAATCAATGGTTGAATGTATTGTCTCTTCACGACAGTAATATTAGACAATTAATTTAGTTACAAAACAATAAAATAAACAACTGTAGTGATATCAGTTACAACACTGTAGCTAAGGACGATTTCATGATGACGTTTACGATATCGTATGTGTGTGTGTGTGTATGTGCGTGTGTGGGTGTAGGTGTGTGTGTGTGTGTGTGTGTGTATGTGTATTTCCAAACTTTCTTCTTTGCTTTTCCGTCTGCGATGTGGCCGCTTATAAGGATTTCCAGTGACAATTGAGCTTATAACTTTTTGTTTGTTTCAAAACAGGCCACAGTACAAAAAACGCATTTAATCGTTCTTAAACAGCGCTTTTCCAGCTCAAGAGTTGCTCAAGGCACTGGCTGAAACAGAATGTAACTGAATAATTGAGCACCCGTTGGCGTCCATGACTTTGCTGCCATTGGGCCCGTCGCCAAACGCCCAGACAACGGAGTACAATCCTAGGCGACTGGGTGTTGGGGAGAAAACAGGAGCCTAATAAGTGTGTGCAGGGTGTATTTGCATATAGCTGGCAATCCTCCCGTCTAGAACACGAGCATCAGGATCTTTAAAGTTCCTGCGATGGAATGGGGGTGGCGTAATAGATGAACTGTGCTGAGCTCATTACTACGTTGTTAAAGTAAACGGTTTTGGTTTGTCATAAAACTGTGTGTGTGTGTGTGTGTTTGCGTGTGCGTGTTTGCGTGTGTATGTATGCGTGTGCATAGGTGTATGTGTGCGTATGAGAGAGCATGTTCCCATTTTCAAAATGAGCCGAGGGAGAGAGAAAAGGAATGGAAATAAAGAAACAAATATACTTAAACTACTTCGGCTTTACTGTAATTTAGTAGACCTTTTTATATTAAAGGTGTTCGTGACTTAATGAACAATTCTATTAGTTACGTAGTATTTTCCTTTTTTAATTTTTTTTGTATAGGCCTGTTTGAACTAAAACCGGAAGAAATAGGTTAAAATCATTTGACCTTTCAAACATTAATGTATGTGTGTGTTGTGTGTTTTGTGTGTGTATGTGATGCCACGAATTAGAGTTGCAGTTTCTGATTGTTTTTTATTATTTAGTGATGTGACGCTATTGATATTAGTGTAGTGTGGTTCTTGCTATTTTGCTTGCAATGTGCTTATGGGCTTTGTGCCTTTTTCTTTTTTTTTAAGTCGTGAGTTTTGTTGTAATTTTTGCCATAAGACACACATCTGCTTGTGTTTTATGGGAACAATACAGATTTCTGATTCTGGTTCTGAGAGGAAGGGGTGTGTGGGGGGGGAGAGAAAGAGAGAGAGAGAGAGAGAGAGAGAGAGACAGAGAGAGAGAGAGAGAGAGAGAGAGAGAAGGAGAGAGAGTCTAACATGTTTATTGACATGAAGGATTGAGATTTTAAGCCATAGGCTTATTCTAACAACCTGACCTGAGAGAGAGAGAGAGAGAGAGAGAGAGAGAGTGTGTGTGTGTGTGTGTGTGGGTGGGTGGGTGGGTGTGTGTGCGTGTGTGCTCGCGCGCGCATCTGTGCGAGCCAGCGCGCGTGCTTGTCCGTTCTCTTAAACCGACAATACCCACACGATCTACCCCCCTACCCTGTTGCAAAGGAATCCTTTTTTGTCAATGCAATATATTTTCGGAAATAAGAGCAAAGAGACACCAGGTCAGTAGATTGCAATTAGGGCCGGCCTGCGTGGGATGAGATTTATAGGTTCATTTGTATGTTGAGGCTTTTTTTTTGTGTGCAGCAGAACAAAAGCATCTTCTACAAGTTTGAAAACGTTAGAGTGTAATTTTTCAATTCTAGCAGGAAATCATTAGAAGGTAATGCGCGTTATAATGTGTTGTTATTACTTAACGTTTTTTTCTCGATCGGACATTGACTTCTTGAAGTCTTTTTTCCTCGACCCTTTTGTTCTCTTGGTTTTGTAAAATGTTTTTTGTTCCCATCGAAATAGTAAGACTAAAAAACTCAAATAATCTCGTAACAGGTCAAACATGTTTGATCATCAAACTTTTTTTCAACAATAACTGTCCATACGGGAAGAAATATAATGCTTTAGCTATATCAACACATTAGTCAAACGCTAATTATATATTGTCCATAGTAGTACATTAGGACTGTAAATTGACAGGTAAAAGCGTAAAAGAAACAATTTTAAAAATGCATATAATCCATGATTCGGAGAATGATTAATTATAAGCATTGCTGCAATATTTAGTTCTTATAGAAATACAATTCAGAAAAATTATGTATGACATTAATACAACTGACCGGGATATTTCCCAGATCAGTTTTTTTTTTTCTTTCTTTTTATTACTTGATTCCGACGTATATCCTCGTTTTCTGAGTGAAAATAGCTTGTCACCAAGTGAATTATATCACAATACAACTTTATTATCCGATAAAACCGGAGTCTTTTTCCTCACCACCCCCCCTCCCCTCCCCCTTCATCCCTTGTACTACCGCGCGCCCGACCATCACACAAGCCATTGGACAACACGATGACATGCTCGCAGTGGTGAAGACCCAAGGCTTGGCAGATCATAGCTGAAGAACAGGCGAGGTTCAAAGCAGAGCGGAGCGCCACTGAATGCATTTCCGGCCTCAGAATAGTCTGCGAGAGATGCCTGTAGCACCAGCGGCATCTGTGCCATGTGTTTGAGGACTTCGGGAGGGCGTTTGGCCGGGTCTGGCGTGAGGCTCTGTGGGCAACTGTGGGAGTGGGCAACGTCAGCCATAGCATTGTTGAAGTCATTAAAAGCCTGTGTGACAGGGTAACCAGTGCAGAATGGAAATAAGTGCAGAGAAGATCAAAATGATGACCAACAACACCAATGCCATCTACACATACATCAAAGTCCCAGGCCAATCTCTCAACATAGTGCATAGCTTCAAATATTTAGGAGCCATTGTATCAGACAATGGGTCCCTGCAGGAAGTCTTCTCCATGATCGCACAAACAATTTGGAAAGACAGGACTTTCAGTCTACACTCCAAGGTAAAATTGCTGCCCTCCCTTGTCATCTCCATCTTCCTATACGTTTGCGAAACATGGACCTCCCAGCGGACCTATAACGATGAATACAAAGCATGGAGATGAGGTGCGACAGAAGACTTCTGGGTATTTCCTATACCCAGCACATCACCAACAACGAAGTTCGACAGACCATCACACAAGCCATTGGACAACACGATGACCTGCTCACAGTGGTGAAGAAACGGAAACTCCGATGGTATGGCACCTCACCAGAGCATCAGACCTTGCAAAGACCACCCTCCAAGGCACGGTGCAAGTGTGCAGAAGAAGGAGACAGAAAAAGAGGTGGGAGGGCAACATTTGAGAATGGACTGGCTTGACGCTGATCGAAGCCATGAGGGTTGCTGAGGACAGAGAAAGGTGGAGTACGCTGGTTAAACGATCATCTGTGGTGCCCCAAAGACCTTCGAGTTACGGGACAGGATAGGATAGGATAGGATTTCATTTTACGTCCTTATACATTTTGTGCTTTCAGGCGATGAAAGTAATTGAATGGCCCTTCAATAACAGTTTACGAGCTCAAAAGGTTGCTGCAGGTCTTGGCCAAAACGGGATCTAACTCAAGCAGCCAAAGGCACCACGTCCACTTGCTGTTTGATGTGAACCTTATGTCCCAAGCATATAACTGTGTAGTGATGGCGAGTGCTCGTTTGGTGGTAATATATCTGTAGAAGTAAACGTTTGCGTGATCTTAGTGTTCAGGAAAAGGTAATTTTATTGCTAAGTGAAAATGTGATATCTGCAAACTTGTTTGTTAAATATTATACTAGTTTTGGCTGTATTATTGCCCTTGCACACGGAATTGCCGCATGATACACCACATTTCCTTGTAATTTATGACGACATTACTAACATTTAGAGCTTGAGTCTTGAAACTGAGCGATTCGGTATGCGCAATTAGTTGAGCATGTCACCTGTTCCGTACGCGCAATTATTTCAATCTGTCACATGTTTTTATTTATTTGTGTTTTTTTTTTGTTGTTTTTGTGTTGTTGTTGATTTTGTTGTTGTTGTTGTTGTTGCTGTTGTTGTTGTTTAAATGAAAGTATCGATTATATCAAAACTTGACTTTTGACAGATTTTAAAAAAAAAAATTTAGTTAGAAATAGCTGAAAATTATTTTATTCAGGGAAGCGACACACATAGTAAATTTGTAAAGGATCTGTGATACTAAAATATGTTATCTTCACGGTTCCTTTAAAAAGCAGCGGTGTATGAATGAGTGTCAAAAACCTGTTAAAGGTCTATCCTCAAGTTCTCTAATCCCAAATAAAGTAAGCCTACGCATACTGCCCCAAGGATTGTGAAAGTTACGCGGAAGTCTGCCTGCGTGTCTGAAAAAGGGATTTGTTTGTTAAATTGTTAACTCAATGTTTGCGTGTTTCATTACGCGTTGAAGCTTATTTGTTTTTGTAAATTCTTTTTTTTTTCGTTTCTCTCTCTCTCTCTCTCATCCGAGTGTTTGTACGGCGATTGTTTTGCGCGAAGTTTCCTGAAGATTTGTTCAGGCTCTTACGGAGAAACTATCGACTGCATAACTTACACCATAGAGAGTCGAGTTAGATTTTTGTGAAATTGTTATGAAGCATCTGCAGATCTTCATTGTAGGGGTGCTCACCTTCATACTTTGATTTTTGAAAGATAAAATAAAAAATAAAATAAAATAGTCTTCAGGGCAGACTATATACCAAAGATAGACCTTAAAAGAAGACATCTATCATGCTCTCATCTGCAGCCTTGATTCCAGCACTGTTTACTGCTATACCATCCCTCCTCCCTCTGTGTTTGTGTGTGTGTGTGGGGAAGGAGAGAGAGAGAGAGAGAGAGAGAGAGAGAGAGAGAGAGAGAGGGAGGGAGGGAGGGAGAGGGTCGACGCGGGGTAGCTGATGTCGGGCCGAAACCGGGTGGCCATTGTCCGGCCGAGGCCAGGTGGCCGATTTAGGGCCGATACCCGGTGGTCGATGTCGGCCGGAGATCAGGCAGCCGATGTCGGCCCGGGTGTCAGACCGACGTCGGGTGTCCGTTAAGTGTTATAAAGACGAAGTTTCCTCACAACTTGATAGAGGGAGAATGCCTCATGTTAACTCATCTACTCTGAATTGTACAGTACACGAGTATACAATCCCTATCCGCCTGTGTATGTGTGTGTTTGTATGTGTGTGTGTATGTGGGTGTGTGTTCCACGCGCGTTTTGTGTGTACGTGTACGTGTGTGTGACCAATTGTATGTGTGCGTGTTTGTGTGTGCGCGCGTGTCTACAAAGTGACGTCTAGACAGAAAAAAAAGAGGCTGCATAGAACAAAACAAGAATGTACTGTAAAGCAAACTAAACAAACAAAACACAGATAGAAACTTGACCGGAGGGCGGCAATACCCGTTATTTACAATGCGTGCACGAAATGTGCACGTCTTGTTTTAAAACTGCTCCTGCCCGATGCAAGCAATCTTGAGGTTTGGGAAAAGCCGAGAGCCGGAGAAGGTGAAAGTGGTCGGAGAAGACCTCTTGTGAGATAGGAGGGAGAGGGCGAGAGAGATAGGTGATGTATCTGGAGAACAGGAAACAGAGAGGGGAGAGAGAGAGAGAGAGAGAGAGAGAGAGAGAGAGAGAGAGAGAGAGAGAGAGAGAGAGAGAGAGAGAGAGAGAGAGAGAGAGAGAGAGACTTTAAACCTAAGGTCGGGAACAGGAATTTTCCAGAAATTTCCAAGTCAGTGTCCGTTTTTATTTATTTATTTTACTCATTATTTTATTTTAATGTTTGTTTTTTTAAAATCCTGCACCGATGTGCACTTCCCTGTGGTTATGCTGTATGTAATAAAAATCGCACACATAAAATAAATATTAAAATAAAATAAACAAAACAGCAAAGGATACAAATTGACAGCCCCTAATCCCGTCTCGCCTGTAAGATACATTGTGTTCATGTTCAATTTGATAATAATAATAATAATAATAATAATAATAATAATAATAATAATAATAATAATAATAATAATAATAATAATAGAGAATATAACAGAAGAGGAATAATAATAATAATAATTAGAAGAAGAAGATGGTGATGATGATGATGATGATGATGATGATGATGATGATGATGATGATGATGATGATGATGATGATGATGATGATTGTCACGGCACCCGAGCGGGTTCCGTGACGTCAGCACATAAAGCGAGTGAAAGGAATAAAAACTCAAACAAAATAAACTAACACAAAGTGCCAGAATACAATCACACTCTTTTATTCAACAATTGACATACACGCACAGGACAAATGGGAAGCTAACCACCCTCCACCCCTATCAAGACCCCCGTCCCAAAATTAACTAACAATTACCTCCCTTTGTTTAACCCCAAACAGAACTAAACAGCAACAGTTTCTTTACAAAATGTGTACAACAGAATCACAATCAGTAAATCAATTCACAATATAAATTTTCAACTAAGAAATGATGGTGCTATGAATCTTTAATCTTCGAACTACTGTCCAGGTGAAACTGTAGAACTGAAGCACTGTTCAAATGTTTTGTCAAGTAGCTCAGAGAGAGCAAAACAGTCTCTTTCACAACATAAAGGATGATTTTCTGCAACTAAATGAAATATGTTTTTAGGTGTGGCGCTGTGCAAGTCTGTGTGTGCGTGAATGTGGTGTGTGGAATTCCTGTAATAAGGTAATGCCCCGATACGGAGGCAAAACAAGCAGCAGTGGCAGAGTCTACCACCACACTCCCCCTGCTGTAGAGGCAAGGTCACAACACAGAACCACGACTGAGCAAGTTGTTGGTATGGCGGAATGCAGCTATACTGACTAGGGATTAGTCAGCACAATACAGATGATAACAGGTACAACATCAACGACATCAGAACATCAGAACATCAGAACATCACGTACAACATCATCAACGTCAGAACATCAGCAATGTCAACATCATCAGCCCAAACCTGTAAGCAGATACACAGTCTTAACAGTCTGCCTACAAAACATAAACACTATATAATATAACACGCCGTCCTCCGTCTGCCATCTTGACCTGTTTATGCCACAATGACAACAATACAAAATGCTATGCATACATATAAATCAACCTTTGATGCTTAATAATTCATATCTTCTATAACACAGACATTTATATAACTATACATAATTATTGCAACCACACTTCATCACACAGTCCTGATTCATTCCATCTCCCTTCATCATCATCATCTCTCCCAACTGTTATAACACATCACGATTATCTCCCTTCATCCATACTATCTTGACGTACTATACCGTAAACATGCTTTCTTCATAATCATCATTTCCTTCATGCCTCTCTAGCATATTACAATTACCCCTCTCTCCATACATACACCCTCTCTCTCTCACTCTCCCTCTTTAGCATGCATTCCCCATTGTCGCCGTTGACCCACTTTTACAACAACAGCAGCAACGACATTTCTCTATCATATACATAATAAGAAAATCATATAAAATCATTATGCATCAAAAATACATCCCCTTCCCCCACATTCAACACCATTCATACGCGTACGCAGTCTCGGAGTGCGCCACTAAGAAATTGGATTACAGGGTTCACTCACCGTCTCGGCCTCGACTTGTGACACACCCACCTTCTTCTCCAACACAGTACAACACAACACTGTCACAACACAAATGGTTAGTCTTTGAGAGTTACTTTGTGTCTGGCTATTGCTGGTTATTCTCACTTCAAAAATAACACTGATAAACGAGGACGAGGACACCTCAATTCTGTCACAGAAACTGAGTCTCGGCGGGTGTTCAATGGAGAACCACACACACCTTAGGAAAAAAACCTACAATCACTTATAAATGGCAGTTATATTCCTCCTCTTTCCAACTCTAAGCATCCTTACCCCGACGAGGGCGTAAGACCTTGGGTGGCTTGCATCAACAATATCACACCCTTCCACACAGAAACCTATTCTACTATGACACACTGCCACAGGGTCGCTGCCTGGCTAGAATTGACCTCTTCGCAAAAGCACTTCAAATCACTCTGCCCTACCAAATGCACCCGGCCACAAGCAAACAGTCGAGCTCTCCTCAGTATACATATTTCTATTATGCATAGCCCTGTTCTGTATTTGGCCTACCCCTGTCTTCTACGTTACGCACGGACTTTACGATTTCTGCACTCTTTCATACGCAATAAGGAAACCGGTCAAGCTATTCTATGTACACTACATAACAGAGAAGTGCAACTTCGTACAAAATATAGCTCTCTCTGCTATTCTGAAACACGTGTCGTCACACAACCCCCCCCCCCCCCCCAGTTCTTAACACCTTGAAGAACCTTAACTACGACGCGAATTTCCTATACCCCTACTTATCTACCTACTGAATACTTCTACTGAATACTGCTACTGAATAAAGCTGCTGGTCTATCGTCTTTCCCTGTGGCATGCTCTACAACTCTGAACGACGGATGCAGACGAATCGCCCACTTCATCAGCCTGTTTGTATCTCCCCTGACGCGATCGTCGCCCCTGTTGATCGTAGGTCGTGGTGCATTCCAGATTCTTTCCGCCTTTACGTCACGGGGTGTCTCTGATGCCGTCGCGGTGATCACGGGAATATCCCCAAACACTGGCATGGTTTCCTCCTCCTCTACCCCTTCGTCGTCCACGACGACCGTGGCCACCGTCGCCCTAGTATGAAATTTCTTCAAGAGATTGGCGTGGTACAGTTTACTTTTTCCTCGCATCCTGATCCGATAATCGCACTCGCCCACGCGTTCGATCACCTCGTATGGTCCTCGCCATGCTAGTTGCAACTTGTTGTGTTTCTCTGGCAGCAGCAGCAACACTTGATCCCCTGCGTTGAACATACGCCGTTTCGCTTTCTTGTCAAAGTGCCGCTTCTGTTTGGCTGCCGCGGTTTTGAGGTTCTCTTGCGCCAACTTGCCGTCTCTTCAATGCGATTACGCAAGTCTACCACGTACTGGCTACTCAGTTTCACCTCTTCCTCCTGTATCTCCTTGGTCCAGAGGTCTCGCAATACAGCCATCGGTCCTCGCACGGTCTTTCCATACAAGAGCTCGAAAGGAGAGAACCCTGTGGACTCTTGTGCTACCTCTCGATACGCAAATAGTAGCGCTGGAATGTAGCGGTCCCACGCTGTAGGTTGCTCCGTTGCTAACTTTTTGAGCATGGACACTAGCGTCCCGTTGAATCGCTCAACCAGTCCGTTGCACTGTGGATGATACGGCGTTGTGGCTTTCCCGTGGATTGACAGTTGTCTGTTCATCCCCCGCATGACTTCAGACATAAATTGCGTCCCTTGGTCTGTCAAAACTTCCCTAGGAACGCCCACCCTCGACCAAATCCCCCACAGCGCTTCTGCCACCCTCTCTGCCTCTATGCCCTTGAGCGGTACAGCCTTGGGGTAGCGTGTGGCATAGTCTACTACCACTAGGATATACATGTTACCCCGATCTGACTTGGGTTTGATGGGTCCCACAATGTCTACGGCCACCCTCTGAAACGGTTCGTCCACCAGCGGAAGTTGCTGTAGTGGAACCTTTCTCACCCTTCCCCTCGGCACTACTTTCTGACATTCTGGACAACTGGCGCAGTACCTCCGTACTTCGGCACACATCCCTGGCCAATAGAATGTTCCCCAGATCCGCTCCCTGGTACGTTTCCCTCCCAAATGCCCAGCCATGGGTGGATCATGAGCCAACTGAAGGATCCCCCCTCTCAACTGTTTCGGGACTACCAGTTGCGTTACCTGGCTACCTCTCCTAGTGTGCACCCGGTACAACACCCCCTTCTTCTTGCGAAACTCTGCCGACGCCCTACCTGACGCTATCGCCCCACCACTCTGTGCCAACGTTCTCGCCTTCGCTAGCGTCTCGTCGGTCTCTGCCATCTTGATAAGTTCTGGGGTACTAAAAGAGAGCTGGGATGGTTCAACTACTGCTAATGGTACCTCCCTCTTCTTCTCGGCCTTCACCTGCGCCCGGGTCTGCACTGCTGCAGCCATCGCGCACTCACCTCCGAACAAGGAAACAGGACTCTTTTCCCCGCTATCAAACGTCACCCAGTTACCCAGGATGATATCGGGCCCGTCCTCGAAAACCACCAACTCCACCCTTCCCCTGACCAGCGCACAATCCAACTCCACCCAAGCTGTAGGTAACACCCACGTTCGATCGATTCGCCAAGCAAATCTCGACAGTCCGGCCCGTCAAATCCGCTGGTTTGACTAACCTGCTCGCGACCGCCCCTATCTCCGCCCCCGTATCTCTCAGTACTCGAACGTCCCGCCCATTCGCCCTACCTTGGCCCCATGGATCATAAGGTTTGATTGCACACACGCTAGCCCGAGGTGCGGTCTCCGTGGAAATAGTCCGTCCCACCGTAACCTGGCCTACTGTCTGAGGTTTGACCTTGCAGTCCTTGACCACATGCTTTTCCGAACCACATCGGTAGCAACGACGTACCCCACTACCCCCTTCCGTCCTCCCTACCTTCTGACCCTGACTTCCCCGGTTGCTAGGTTGCTGAGGCGCCTCCGGTCGTCTGGGAAAACCACGTCTCTGACTGGGTAGTACGGGCGCCGGTGCTGATGCTGCCCGCTTGGCGTCTACCACACGCTGCGCTAACTCTGCTGCGGCATGGCTAGTTGTAGGTAGATTCTCCCTCACATAGATTTCCAACTCCGTGGTCATTATGGAGAAAAGCTGCTCTCCAATGAAGGTGTCCAGAACCTGCTCTACATCGGTGATGTCCTTGCCTGCGAGCGAAAACCACTTCTTCACCAACGATCCCAACCTCACCACTAGCTGAGGAAACGTTTCTGCAGCCTCCTTCTTGGCCTCTCGAAACTGCCTACGATAGTAGTCGGCGTCTTTCCTAAAGCGTTTCAACAGAGCGTTCCTCACATTGTCGAAATCCTGGGCTTGCTCAGGCGTTAGGCGAAGGTACGTATCCCGGGCTTCCCCTTGTAGCAAAGGCGCTAGCCTAACCGCCCATACCTCCCTTCTCCAACCCTGAATCTCGGCCATTCGTTCGAACATCTGGAGGTAAGCCTCTACGTCTTCTCTCTCTTCCAGGGGTTTCAGTTTAACTGAGTAATTTGCCCCTCTGTCTCTAGCCCTATTCTCCCTCTCTCCCTGAGCAGCTCTGTCTTCATCTCTGGCTCTTCGTTCCTCCTCCAGCTTCATCTCTAGCATTCTTCTTTCTGCCTCTCTAGCTACCCTTTCTGTCTCTAGTCTAAGCTCCAAAAGCCTCCTCTCATCTGCCCTTGCTTCCCTCTCCTCCCTCTTTTCTTCCTCCCTCTCTCTGCGCTCTTCTTCCCTTCTCTCTTCCTCCCGTTCTCTCCTCAACTCACTAACTACATAGTGCGCCAACGCTCCAACACGGAAACCCAGACTTTCCCCAACCTGCCTAATTCTCTCGCTATCACTGAGCTCGACCTTGCCCTGTGCACTGGGTGATCTAGCATACATTTTAGGCATAGTCATTTGAGTACTCACTGCGGAAGCCTCTTCCAGCAACCCTGTCACTGAGCCCTCAGCGTCCGATTGGGGGTCATCTAGTCCTGCCATCTGCCCGGTATCTCGCGTCGCGGCGTTTCGCAGCTCGGGCATCCCGCGTAGCCATGTTGAAAAAGAAGGGAAGTACAAATGTTAGTATACACAAAACAAATAACACTTAACTGATACAAATACTTAACGGAACGAATACGCCACACAACAGTCACAGGAGCCGAGGAATCGTTCACCGTCGTACCCCTAAAGGCGAGCAAGTGAACCCTGCAACCCAATTCCCCGTTAATGCTTGCACTCCGAGTGTGAACCCTAGTGCAATACACCCACACTCCCGCCAACCGCCCGCTGCGTACCCTTTCACACAACAACTCAAGCACACAACAGACACATCTGGCACTACCCTAACAAAATAAAATGAGTCTATCCCACTTCTGACACCAAATATGTCACGGCACCCGAGCGGGTTCTGTGACGTCAGCACATAAAGCGAGTGAAAGGAATAAAAACTCAAACAAAATAAACTAACACAAAGTGCCAGAATACAATCACACTCTTTTATTCAACAATTGACATACACGCACAGGACAAATGGGAAGCTAACCACCCTCCACCCCTATCAAGACCCCCGTCCCAAAATTAACTAACAATTACCTCCCTTTGTTTAACCCCAAACAGAACTAAACAGCAACAGTTTCTTTACAAAATGTGTACAACAGAATCACAATCAGTAAATCAATTCACAATATAAATTTTCAACTAAGAAATGATGGTGCTATGAATCTTTAATCTTCGAACTACTGTCCAGGTGAAACTGTAGAACTGAAGCACTGTTTAAATGTTTTGTCAAGTAGCTCAGAGAGAGCAAAAACAGTCTCTTTCACAACATAAAGGATGATTTTCTGCAACTAAATGAAATATGTTTTTAGGTGTGGCGCTGTGCAAGTCTGTGTGTGCGTGAATGTGGTGTGTGGAATTCCTGTAATAAGGTAATGCCCCGATACGGAGGCAAAACAAGCAGCAGTGGCAGAGTCTACCACCACACTCCCCCTGCTGTAGAGGCAAGGTCACAACACAGAACCACGACTGCGCAAGTTGTTGGTGTGGCGGAATGCAGCTATACTGACTAGGGATTAGTCAGCGCAATACAGATGATAACAGGTACAACATCAACGACATCAGAACATCAGAACATCAGGTACAACATCATCAACGTCAGAACATCAGCAACGTCAACATCATCAGCCCAAACCTGTAAGCAGATACACAGTCTTAACAGTCTGCCTACAAAACATAAACACTATATAATATAACACGCCGTCCTCCGTCTGCCATCTTGACCTGTTTATGCCACAATGACAACAATACAAAATGCTATGCATACATATAAATCAACCTTTGATGCTTAATAATTCATATCTTCTATAACACAGACATTTATATAAATATACATAATTACTGCAACCACACTTCATCACACAGTCCTGATTCATTCCATCTCCCTTCATCATCATCATCTCTCCCAACTGTTATAACACATCACGATTATCTCCCTTCATCCATACTATCTTGACGTACTATACCGTAAACATGCTTTCTTCATAATCATCATTTCCTTCATGCCTCTCTAGCATATTACAATTACCCCTCTCTCCATACATACACCCTCTCTCTCTCACTCTCCCTCTTTAGCATGCATTCCCCATCGTCGCCGTTGACCCACTTTTACAACAACAGCAGCAACGACATTTCTCTATCATATACATAATAAGAAAATCATATAAAATCATTATGCATCAAAAATACATCCCCTTCCCCCACATTCAACACCATTCATACGCGTACGCAGTCTCGGAGTGCGCCACTAAGAAATTGGATTACAGGGTTCACTCACCGTCTCGGCCTCGACTTGTGACACACCCACCTTCTTCTCCAACACAGTACAACACAACACTGTCACAACACAAATGGTTAGTCTTTGAGAGTTACTTTGTGTCTGGCTATTGCTGGTTATTCTCACTTCAAAAATAACACTGATAAACGAGGACGAGGACACCTCAATTCTGTCACAGAAACTGAGTCTCGGCGGGTGTTCAATGGAGAACCACACACACCTTAGGAAAAAAACCTACATTCACTTATAAATGGCAGTTATATTCCTCCTCTTTCCAACTCTAAGCATCCTTACCCCGACGAGGGCGTTAGACCTTGGGTGGCTTGCATCAACAATATCACACCCTTCCACACAGAAACCTATTCTACTATGACACACTGCCACAGGGTCGCTGCCTGGCTAGAATTGACCTCTTCGCAAAAGCACTTCAAATCACTCTGCCCTACCAAATGCACCCGGCCACAAGCAAACAGTCGAGCTCTCCTCAGTATACATATTTCTATTATGCATAGCCCTGTTCTGTATTTGGCCTACCCCTGTCTTCTACGTTACGCACGGACTTTACGATTTCTGCACTCTTTCATACGCAATAAGGAAACCGGTCAAGCTATTCTATGTACACTACATAACAGAGAAGTGCAACTTCGTACAAAATATAGCTCTCTCTGTTATTCTGAAACTCGTGTCGTCACAATGATGATGATGATGATGATTTATGATGATGGTGGTGAGGAGGAGGAGGATCATTTCCCTTTCCTTTTCCTCAATCTCCTCCTCCTCCTCCTCGAAGTCCTCAATATTCTTCTCCTCCGCCGCTTCATCAATGTTCCAACTTTTCTACTTCTCATCTGTAGGCTAACTTCTCCATCGTCGTTGTTCTCTTTATCTGTCCCTCTCTTTCTCCTCGAATTGCCCCACTCCGCTTTTTCTTGTCTCCTCTTCTTTTACTCTCTTTTCCTCCCCCTTGTTTGTCTTGTTTTATAACTAAACAGTAAACTTTTTTTTTCACCGAAACACATGTTTTTGCATGCGCTGCTGCTAAACCTCTTATTTAGGACTAAGTTTTAACCTTGTTGTGCTTTCGGATAAGAGTATTAAAATACCGAGGTCGCCTGTGCACGTATGCATTATATTGCACGGACTTTAAAGATCCTGACGCTCATGTCCTAACCAGCTACACAAACATACTCCAAGCACGCACTAGGTCCCTGCTCCCTCATTTCCGGTCGCCTAGGTGTGTGACATCGGCCAGCTCCTTCAACAGCTTTTTAATGGAAAAGTGCTTTAGAAAAACGTCTAAAGAAATAAATTTAATACATGGATAGCTTGATAACTAACTAACTAACTGTTACGTTGAAACGCGAACGATAGTATGTCTGAAGCGCGCACGATAGATCTAATCGTTTCGATTTGCAAAGTATTCAATGATGGAGTTTATTTACCTTTGATTTGAGTTCGCATTGTTGTTAGAAGAAGCTTTGTATAACGTTGATAATTTTGTTGGTCGATATTGTTGGAGAATTCTCTAGATCTGCTTATTTACTGTCGATGGAAATTTCCTGATAAATGTAGAAAGTTGAGTACGTTCCCGGAAGGAGAAGAAATATGTATGACGTAAGACAATGATGACGAAGTTTAAAGCGATTGGTAAATTGCGTCAAACGAGATCGTTCCACCTTGTTCTGGACTAGAGAAAAAATTATATATTCGATGCTCTGTGTGTTGTTGTGGATAGTTGTTGATAGTGAGTTGGAAAGTAAAAGGTTGAGAGTGGAAAAGCGATTGTATGCAGTTGTTGATGTGTGTTGAATAAAATTGATTGGAATTTAAGGTTGCTGCTGTGTCATTAGAAATGAATGTGTCTCTGCTAGTTGTGTATATAAAACGGATATATTGCATGCTTCTTGCGGACGACGAGCCAAAGACAAATTTCTGTATGTGATGAACATCAGACAATAAAGTTATATTGTATTGTATTGTATTGTATTGTCTTCTTCTTCTCCTTCTTCCTCTTCCTCTTCTTCTTCTTCTTCTTCTTCTTCTTCTTCTTTTTCTTTTTCTTCTTCTTCTTCTTCGTACGAGTAGTGATAGAAAACAAGTTTAAATTTGAATTGGACAAAAACCTGTCTGTTTCTAGCATCGCTCTCTGGAAAAACTTTTTTTTTAAGTCTGTGTACAAAAATAAAACACGGGGGACTGTCTTCCCCTGCGTCAACTTCAAGATTAGTTTCAGGTTGTAAAGAAATAATAAAATTGCACACGAAAAGCTTCCAATTTCTTCTTCTACTACTTCTTCTTCTTCTTCTTCTTCTTCTTCTTCTTCTTCTTCGTCGTCGTCGTCGTCGTCCCCCTCTTCCTCTTCATTCTGCTTCATCATCATCATCATCATCATCATCATCATCATCATCATCATCATCATCATCATCATCATCATCTTCTTCTTCTTCTTCTTCTTCTTCTTCTTCTCCTCCTCCTCCTTCTTCTCCTCCTTTTTCTTCTCCTTTTTCTTCTCCTCCTTTTTCTTCTTCTCCTCCTTTTTCATCTCCTCCTTCTTCTTCTCCTCCTCCTCCTTCTTCTTTTTCTTCTTCTTCTTCTTCTTCTTCTTCTTCTTCTTCTTCTTCTTCTTCTTCTTCTTCTTCTTCGTCGTCGTCGTCGTCCCCCTCTTCCTCTTCATTCTGCTTCATCATCATCATCATCATCATCATCATCATCATCATCATCATCATCATCATCATCATCATCATCATCATCATCATCATCATCATCATCATCATCTTCTTCTTCTTCTTCTTCTTCTTCTTCTTCTTCTTCTTCTTCTTCTTCTCCTCCTCCTCCTTCTTCTCCTCCTTTTTCTTCTCCTTTTTCTTCTCCTCCTTTTTCTTCTTCTCCTCCTTTTTCATCTCCTCCTTCTTCTTCTCCTCCTCCTCCTTCTTCTTTTTCTTCTTCTTCTTCTTCTTCTTCTTCTTCTTCTTCTTCTTCTTCTTCTTCTTCTTCTTCGTCGTCGTCGTCGTCGTCGTCGTCGTCGTCGTCCACCTCTTCCTCCTCATTCTGGTTCATCATCACCATCGTCTTCTTCTTCTTCTTCTTCTTCTTCTTCTCCTTCTTCTTCATCTCCTCCTTCTCCTCCTCATTCTATTTCTTCTTCTCCTGTTTGACGAGACAAAAAATTGATAAGAGAAAGAACATGCGGCCACCTGTCTTTCTTGTGTTAGTGGGTAAAACATGAACTTCCTTTAAGCTCGATATTCAGAACATATTTATATTTACTTGATGAACTGCAAAGCTTGCACATTCTGACCTTTATCTGTAAAGCGATGATTTCCCTCCCCTCCATTGTCACCCCTCCAACCCTCATCTCCCCTCACTCTGTGCATCGGTAACATAAGGTACATCCCTCGCGGCATACCGTCGCAGCTATATCACAGAAAATTCACTTCCAGAGACAGTTTGTAAACTCTTAACTGTTACTTGTTAATACCCGGAGGTGCCTGGTAACTCAGTGGGTAGAGAGCTGGGTTTCCTAAGGTGAAGGTCGTGGGTTGGAACCCGGCGTGGGACGAACTTACGTGACTGAGATACGAGACTTTTCAGGTCACTGAGAATATATATCTCCGGGTACTCCGGTTTCATACCTCTCTGCAACAATGGTATTGGATGCAGTCCCTTTCAAATTTTAATCATAATAAAAATGCATTTCTATTCCGATTTCTGTAATAGTGATCTTTTCAGATCGCCCCGCTTTGAGTTCGATTGACGAAAAAGCGCGTGATAGCTTCTTGTATTATTATTATTATTATTATTATTATTATTATTATTATTATTATTATTATTATTATTATTATTATTATTATTATTATTATTACTGTCTCAGGATTTTAATGTGTGCTGTTGTGTGAGTTTTTCATTGCGAAAAGAATGGCTGTATAATGATGGGTAAAAAAGATTTGTTGAATTTGTTTGATTTGTTTAATTACATGTTGAAAATGGTCGCCTCGCTAAATTTCATGGAAATATTTAAGCTGCTGTAATGGAATTGAATTGTAAAACTCCGCGAAAAACGTGTTGCTTGACAAATATTTTAATTACTTACTATTGGGTGCTGCTACTACTACTAGTACTACTACTACTACTGCTACTACTACTACTACTACTACTACTACTACTACTACTACTACTACTACTACTACTACTACTACTACTAAAATATAGCCAGAATATTAATATTTTCGCGCAAAAATTATAACGCGACAGAATGCAACCTTATTCAATGGGTATATGGGACATTACCTGAGCATTGGACGCAGGATTTTAGTATTTCACCTTACAATTCCATCGTGCAATATTTCATTCACTGATAGATCCTTTAATTGTGAAGGAGACACATTTTCACGGACAATATTTGCGGAACGAAACGCTAACTCGCGACTGTATTGACGGTGAATTTTTTGTTGTTGTTGTTTTCTTTTTCTTTTTTTTTTCTTTTTTTCCTTTTTTTTATTTTTTGGGAGCGGGGGAGGGGGGGGGGAGATGAGGGTGTTTGGTTTGCTTTTAGTGAGAGCAACCAAAAATTGCGCCATCACGAATACCTTTGATGCCATGCAATATAGATGGCCAATGGCGGAATATAGATTATGATGGGTATAATTACTGCGTAAGTGGATATCTCGAGCGTCTGGTTATGTAAACGATAACTCAAAATTCCTTTTATTTTATTTTTTTTTTGGGGGGGGAGGGAGTTCTTTTTTTTTCTTGCGTACATTGAACATTATTTTTTATGAAGGATAGGATAAATAAATAGATAACACCATTTATTTTTGAAAATCTGTTCACCAAATTGTAAAAAAATCGGCTACAGACACATAACCACAAGGACGCAACCCACTAAAACCAACATCCCGCGTATATTTTCCTTTGGGGTGTCGGATAGCGCAGTGGTTGGAGCACTCGCTACTGTGTCGCAAGTTAAGTACCGTCCAGTGCGGTTAGCACTTGGATGAGTGACCGCGAACCGTGAAGCGACAAATAACAACGCCCCCAGTTGACTCAACTGTGACTGAGTATTTACTCTCTTAAGGGTGGGGAAAGTAAAGCAGCGAGGGAAAGGGATGGGCATCACCCTCATTACGCTGGCCCAAGATAAGTGTGATCTTCAACATCACGCTCCCCTACGGCCACAAGGCTATGGGACCACCTTTACCTTTTTTTAACCTTTAAATAGCGACGGTATAAGTAAACTAAAAGAATGTAAATTTGAAGAAAACCCATTTGTAAAAAAAAGTTGTAATAAAGACATATTTTTTATTATATATTAGGCAGGAAACAAACACCACTGGCATCTTTATTTATTTTAGTCTTCAAGCATCAAGACGAAATTCTTCGCATCCCACTAGTGAACCATCAAGATTTCATTCTTAAAATGGTTGCATTGGTAGCTAGTACCAAAACTCGACAAACAAACTCAATGACGCTGTGTATTTAAGATTTTGTTGTCAACTAGAACACTACTAACAACGACCAGAACTTGAAGCAAAACACAAGGAGAACACCTTTATTAGAGCATTTTATCTCATAATATTTGATGATGGAGACATTATAATATTCCATATTATTAAGGTAGATCTACGTCCAAAAGCACAACATTCTACTCAGGCTAAAACGAGTTTTCATGTTCCTTAAGATTTCAGAAGCTATTGGACCTTAAAAAGTTGGAGCGTCTATAAATCTTGTTTGCGTTGTCAATTTGCCAAGTTGACTCAGATTGCTTAACTATTGTATAGCAATGTTTCTCCATCCTGTGTTGGAACTGAAAAAAAACCCGTTAAGTTCGTTAAAAAGTTAGAAACCTTTGACTTAATGGGTGGAACGTATCCTTAATCATAGCAGCTAATTCCCAAGTTGACTCAGATTAACAATTGTATAGCGCGGTTTCCCCGTCACTCCGTTTTGCGAATGATATTGATGGATTGGCTCGGGAAGAACAAGAACTTGAACAGCTTGTACAGAGGATTGACGCCACCTCCAGAGGTTTTGGATTGGAAAAAAGTGCAGAAAATATCAATGGCATCAACACGAACATCAACGTCCAATGCCAATCCTTCAAAACGATGCGTAGCTTCAAATATTTAGGAGCCATTGTATCAGACAATGGGTCCCAGCAGGAAGTCCTCTGCAGGATCGCACAAACAGCTGCTGTCCTGAAAAGATTGAAACTTATTTGGAACGACCATCAGTCTACACTCCAAGGTAAGGCTGCTGCGCTCTCTTGTCATCTTCCTCTTCCTATACCCGCGAAACATGGACCCTCACAGCTGTAGACCTACAACGAAGAATACAAAGAATGGAGATGAGGTGCTACAGATGACTTCTGGGCATTTCCTATACCCAGCACACAACCAACTATGAAGTCCGACAGACCATCGTACAAGCCATTGGACAACACGATGACCTGCTAACAGTGGTGAAGAAATGGAAAGTCCGATGGAATGGCCACGTCATCAGAGCATCAGGTCTTGCAAAGATCATTCTGCAGGGCACGGTGCAAGGAAGAAGAGACCGAAAAGGAGGTGGGAGGACAACATTCGAGAATGGACTGGCTTGACACTGAGCGAAGCCATGGGGGTTGATGAGGACTGAAAAAGTTGAAGTATGCTGGTTAAACGATCATCTTGGTACCCCAACGACTTTCGAGTTTCGGGATTGGAGAGGGTAGGATAAGATGTGGGGTGCGGCTAATGAGATGTCTTCATTCTCTTCTAATTTAGTATAATCTTTGCCCTCGTTCCCACGACCACATTTTCTTCTCCTCTAAGTTTATTGCATAAAGCGAAAGTTTTTCTATTTAAGTTTTAAGCTCTTGAAGTTAATTAATTTTTGGATTTATAACGGTCTTCGCTTTGAACTGTTTATTATAAGGAAAAGCTCCTTTTAAATATCCTTATTAATAGAGAAATAATTATACCACACACACTCTTTCTCTCTCTCTCTCTCTCTCTCTCTCTCTCTCTCTCTCTCACCTCTCTCTTTCTCTCGAAATTAGTGCATCTTTAATTTCGCATTTCTTTGACCATGCATGGGGTAGTTAATAATCGCTCCCCTTAAAAATCGGCCCCTTGGGAATATTTATAATAGCTTAGCCTAGCCTAGCCTAGCCTATCCTATCCTATTCTATCCCGTAACTCGTAAGTCGTTGGGACACCACATATGATCGTTTAACCAACGTACTTAATCTTTCTCTAACCTCAACAACCCTCATGGCTTAGCTCAGTTTCAAGTCAGCCCATACCCGAATGTTCTCTTCCCATCTCTTTTTCTGTCTCCCTCTTCTTCTGCCTCCCTGCACCATGCCTTGCAGGATGGTCTTTGCAAGGCCTGATGCTCGGACTTGGTCGTTGGTGATGTGCTGGGTATAGGAAATGTCCAGAAGTCTTCTGTAGCACTCATCTCCACGCTTTGTATTCTTCGTTGTAGATCTGCTGTGAGGGTCTATGTTTCATAAGAGCCTACAAAGACAGAGATGACAAAAGAGCGCAGCAGCCTTACCTTGGAGTGTAGACTGATGGTCATGTCTTTTCAAATGGGCTTTAGCCTTGTCAGGGCAGCAGTTGTTTGTGCGATCCTAGGAAAGACTTCCTGTCGGGACCCATTGTCTTTGATGTCGGTGTTGATGCCACTCTAATGGCCACCGGCATGCAAACTACCATCTGCTATTTTTAAGTTTTCCAAGATCAAACATGTTGAAGTTTGCATGGGATACTTTTGAAATTCACAGTCAGTGTTATTGGCCCACCGGCGGAAAAAATAAGATTAAGCCCACCACCCCTTCCTTACACCCTCCTGGCCGCGGCCCACCCCGACCCCCAATAAAAAAAATTAATGAAAACAAAAAGTTCCAAAAATACAGTTAAAGTATAAATCGACAAAATCATTTATTAGTGTTTCTATTAGTAGCAACACGGTTAATAATAATAATAATAATAATAATAATAATAATAATAATAATAATAATAATAATAATAATAATAATAATAATAATAATAATAGACGTTTATTTAGCGCTATTACTTGTCTTTTTATAGACAAGCGCATAGCGCTTGACATGAAAAGAAAGAAACATGAAACAACTTACAATATTGCATTAGAAATTATACAATGAGAAAAAAATAAAACCCCACACACAAAATCAAAAAAATACATAAAGTTAACTTTCTGCAAACAAGTCATCACAATCACAGCAAATCCACAAGCATAGCCAAAAGCAGAACAAATATGAGCTGCGGCTAGGGTCTATAGAATCAAGGATTTAGTCAGGATAGTAGAGTTTGAAGAGGGGAGATTTTAGAGCTTGTTTGAATGAGGGTGTGGTCTGCTTGTGTCTGATGTTGGCTGGAAGAGTGTTGAGCCTATAAAGAAGCACAGCCTCGAAATAGGCGCAGTATGAGTTGTTTGTGTACAAAAACAAAGAAAAGACGCGCTTAAAATTCAAAAGGTTTGGGAATTGGAGCGACGATTGCCCATTACATTGTGATTTTAATGTGACAACAATGCCTTTTCCTACAACAATAATTCATTATCACACAAAATAAAACTTACATCCTGGCCCTTAAAATAATAATAATAATAATAATAATAATAATAATAATAATAATAATAATAATAATAATAATAATAATAATAATAATAATAACAATATCAACAAGAACAATAGCAGCAATAACAGCAACAACAGTAATAATAATAATAATAATAATAATAATAATAATAATAATAATAATAATAATAATAATAATAATAATAATGCAAGATGGTTTTTCTTCAATCGAACTCAAAGTGCGGCGATCTGAAAGTAATCGCTATTACAGAAGTCGGAATAGAAAGCAGTTTTTATTTTTGGATTTTTATATTGACTGCATCCAGTAGTATTATTGAAGGTAAGGGGGGGAGAGGGGGGGGGGGGACCGGAATACCCGAAAAAATCTCTCGGTGTCCTAAAAAGTTTCGTACGGCACTTAAGTAACGTTAGTTCAACCCACGCGGGGGCTTCGAACCCGCGACCTTCGGCGTAGGAAACCAGCTCATTGTCCACTGAGCTACCAGGCCGGGCCACTCTGCCATTATGAACCTTCAAAGCTTTCTTGGAGGGTGTGATGGAGGTCAATGGAAAGAGGAGGATGAGAAGTTAGTAATTAAGCTACTAAAAAATAGGTTAATCTGTTAAAGATGTTGGGGAAAAAAATATGTATTTTTTTCTATTTTTTAAACGTTTTATTTAAAAACACAAACAACTGCTGCCCTGACAAGGTTGACGCCCATTTGGAAAGACGGGACCATCAGTCTACATTCCAAGGTAAGACTGCTGCGCTCCCTAGTCATCTCCAGCTTCCTATATGCTTGCGAAGCATGGACTCTCACAGCAGATCTACAACGAAGAATACAAAGCATGGATGTGAGGTGCTACAGAAGACTTCTGGGCATTTCCTATACCCAACACATCACCAACGATGAAGTCCGACAGACCATCACATAAGCCATTGGACAACACGATGACCTGCTCAAAGTGGTGAAGAAACGGAAACTCCGATGGTATGGCCACGTCACCACATCATCAGGCCTTGCAAAGACCATTCTGCAAGGCACAGTGCAAGGAGGTAGAAGAAGAGGAAGACCGAAAAAGAGGTGGGAGGACAACATTCGAGAATGGACTGGTTTGACACTGAGCGAAGCCATCAGGGCTGCTGAGGACAAAAAGAGATGGAGTATGCTGGTTAAACGATCATCTGTGGTGCCCCTACGACCTCCGGGTTACGGGATAGGAAAGGATAGGATAGGATAGGAAACGTGTTATTAATTATTTATTGTATTTATTTATTTATGTATTTATCTATTTATTTTGTAAATAATGAAGCAAATTAAACGGGAATAAAAGAATTGTCGTTTATAGTCTTATAAATCTATTATTCTAACTTGTTACTCTCGATCGATAGTATAATTATCCTCGCTCAAGCGTTTTTGAATTAAATCTTACTTTGTTGAGGTCTAAAGCTCTCAGTTGGGCTTGATAAGCTCAATCATTGGGGACTTTGATAACTAAGATCCTGTATCGGTCATCGCCTTGGGCAACTCTTGATCTGGATAAGCGCGATATAAGAACGATTCAGAAAAAAAATAGAAACGTCTGAATGTGTTAGAGCACATGAGCATAAATTACCAAAGTAAAATGGATCCGCGATAGTAAACAGTAAGTGGAAACTCTATCGCGCAGCCGTGGGTAGTTTAGTTTAGTTTTATAGATTAACGTCCCCGGACACATAAGCGTATAGGGGACGGGTGAAACACCACTTGAGCCGTGGGTAACAAAAAGACGCTTGCTTTATACGCTACTACTGCTACCGCTGTGCTATCGGGGATATATGTTCGTGGGCTATCGCTGATCTATTCTACTAGGTTAGTGCCCCTGTAAGCTTCCAATATGCTTGCGAAACATGGACCCTCACAGCAGATCTCCAACGAAGAATACAAAGCATGGAGATGAGGTGCTATAGTAGACTTCTTGGCATTTCCTATACCCAGCACATCACCAACGACAAAGTCCGACAGACCACACAAGCCATTGGACAACACGATGACCTGCTCACAGTGGTGAAAAAACGGAAACTCCGATGGTATGGCCACGTCACCACATCATTAGGTCTTGCAAAGACCATCCTGCAAGGCACAGTGCAAGGAGGTAGAAGAAGAGGAAAACCGAAAAAGAGGAGGGAGGACAACATTCGAGAATGGACTGGTTTGACACTGAGCGAAACAATCAAGGTTGCTGAGGGCAGGGAAAGATGGAGTACGCTGGTTAAACGATCATCTGTGGTGCCCCTACGACCTCCGAGTTATGGTATAGGATAGGGTAGGATAGAATAGTGCCCCTGTAGTTAGAGCAAGACAGTGTGTGCGTGTTTCACTCTGTGTGTGTGGGTGGGTGTGGGTTTGTGTGTGTATGTGTTTGTGAACGCGCGCGCGCGCGCGTGTGTGTGTGTGTGTGTGTATGTGTGTGTGTGTGTGGGTGTGGGTTTGTTTCTGTTTTGTGCGGGTGTAATGTTTGTGTGTGCGTGTGTCTTTCTATTTGTGCTTTAACACCAACGCCATATATCCATATTAAAAAAGTAGAAACTGTTGGCAGATGGTTTCAATGCGATAAACGAATCACACATAAATCTGATTTTTGTGCGTGTTAAGGAATGGAAAAAACAACAACAAAGTATAATTATCAAGCCAGTAAAGCCACCGAAATGTAAAGTCTGTGAGCAATCCGCCTACACACCTATCCTCCAAACCACACACACACACACAGACCAGACACACACACACGCACACACACACACACACACGCATACACACCACTACACCCACACAAAACACAGAAACAAATACACAAAACCGAAGCACACATACACACACACGCACACACACATACACACACGCGCGCACACACACAGAGAAAGGTAAATTCAATGCTTATGTAAATCTGTATATTTTGAACTTCGCATCATCATTCCTTCTTTTGTGATTCAGACCACAGCCGTCACACCGCAAACCCCCGAGCCCCTCTCACTCCTTATCTGCTATCCTCCTCCCACTTTCTCCCTCGTTTGTTATAGTTTACTTGTAAATATTCTTTTTTATGTTTGTGTTATGTCTTAGCATAATTTATTAGTGTCTCGTTTTGGTTTCACTTTTCGTATGTATTTCGATGTTAACGTTAAGTATACATGCGTGAGAACTGCGCTTTGAACTGATGTCATTAGGAAAAAGCGCTATATATAAATACCATTATTATTATTATTATTATTATTATTATTATTATTATTATTATTATTATTATTATTATTATTGTTGTTGTATTATTATTATTATTATTATTATTATTATTATTATTATTATTATTATTATTGGTGTTGTATTATTATTATTATTATTATTATTATTATTATTAATTTTATTATTATTATTATTATTGTTGTTGTTGTTGTTTTCAAATCTGCAAATCCAAAGGCAGATTCTGCTTGGTCTGATTCTAGTACAGAACCATAAGTGAACATTTTAAAACTACTATTATACTCTTCATTTAAATGTATGCAAATATCGGTGTTCACCATATATGAATGTTTTGATACAAAACTATTAAAAAAAAAATCATAATCAGAATTTGGCTTTTTTGACCGTTAACAACCGTTTCGTGATTTTACACTTCTGAAACAGATCTCGTATACTGCTATTTTAGTAATGTTAGTAACCCTACGTGGGACGAACACGTGATTTAGGTACGAGACTTTAAAGGACAACGACTGTTTTCTCCGAGTACTCCGGTTTCCTCCCTCCCTTCAATAATGGTTACATAGGATGAAGTCAATTTAAAATTCCAAAAATAAAAAATTTCTTTTCCGACTTCTGTAATAGCGATCTTTTTAGATCGCGGCGCTTTGTTAAGAAAAAGCGCGTGATAGCGTCCTGTAGTAGTAGTAGTAGTAGTAGTAGTAGTAGTAGTAGTAGTAGTAGTAGTAGTAGTAGTAGGCTTCTAGTGCGTCTTGCTCTTTTAGGAAACTCAATATAATTTGTCAAATTGTATACAGCTTTTAATCTTATGATGTATTTGGTGCACGCTAATGTCCTATATTAATGTAACGGTAGTACGCCTGCTATTTAAAAGCGTCTATTTTCTAAGCGTGTGTAGGAACTCCCAAGAGCAAATGTTGTGGCTTTACTGTCTAAACTATATAATTTTTTAAGATGACACCTTCAAGCAAAAAATAACTTTTCTATAACTTTGCAAGGACTGATTCGCACATGCTATGTGAATCCGTCTTCATATCTTTACCACAAATCTGCTTGCTAATTATTTAAATTAAAATGTAAATTTTAAAACTGATTTTTATAGTAACTATTCAGTGTTTCTTTCAGCAGCTAATGCAAAGAGCATGTTCTAGACTATGACAAAGGATTTTACGCCATAATATGACGACTTGAGTTTTATATTGCTCAAATGTTATTTAAATACACAGAAGGAAATTTGTTAATTATGTAATGTACAACTATTTAAAGCGATCGTTATTTTTATTTGTCGTTATTTTTATTTGTATCTTTTGCTAATTTAAATGTTTCTTTTTCTTACAGCAAGACCGGACAGGACACCAGCGCAGACGAGGGCCCCATAGTAGGACATGACCCCACCGCAGGACAGGACCTCACCGAAGGACATGACCACAACGAAGGACAGGACACCACCGCAGGACAGAACAACACCGCAGGACAGGACACCAGGACTCCACCGCAGGACAGGATCCCAGAGCCGGGGAGGACCAGCATGAGCAGACGACGAGGAATCAACAACAGAGGTGGCCACCTTAAAAGACATTTTTATTGTGGGTGCGCATGTGTATGTTTAGTGAAATTGTACAGTATTGCAATGCAATTTAGCAGGAATTGAAATCTACGTGGATTTAGCAGCTGTTCATGCTGGCAGCTACCAGTGGCCGAGGTCTTGACGAATACGTAGCTGCGCAATGACTTACGAACGCGCAAAGCCTACGTCTATCGTAGCTGCGCAAATGCGTATCTTGGTGGTCACCACGCATGCTTTGTCGCATGCGGAGTAACGTATTACGTTTGGCCTGACGTTGAGAGTAAAGTTGGGATATTTTTGGCGCAAATTGGGGAAAACCCGGTAAAACACGGTATTCTCCTTCTGTCGTGACGTCACGAGAAAAATAGAAGACGACAAAGATGGAAGGAAAAACTAAAGTATCCCAGCCAAGATCCGCCAATTTTACATAAGGAGAAGTTCACTGCTTGCTTGACCTGATCAAGCAACATTCAGATGACTTGTTCAGCAAGCTCAACAACAAAATTACGGCAAAAACAAAGCAAACCCTGTGGAATGAAATAACCATGCGTGTTAACGCATATGGGACAACACAGAGAAAAACTCCCCAAGTGAAAAAGAAATGGTCAGATTTGATGCAGGCTGTGAAGCACCTTCAGAACAAAATAAAACACCCTCCGACAGGTGGAGGACCTCTTCCCGCGATACCATGGTGGCATGATTTTGTGTTGGATATTCTGGGACAAGAAACATGCCTTCTGGAAGGAATTACAGGCATGCTTCTCTCTCTCTCTCTCTCTCTCTCTCTCTCTCTCTCTCTCTCTCTCTCTCTCTCTCTCTCTCTCTCTCTCTCTCTCTCTCCCTCTCACACACACACACACACACACACACACACACACACATGCGTGAGTCATGTACTGAACCCGGCCAGCGGACAACACAGTTTGTGATGAGCATTTCTGCATTGCAGATGAGTTGTACATTGATTGCCTTTGCAGTTGACATATTCAAATTCATTGATGACATGTGCAATTATCTGAACATGTGTGCAATCAATGCAGCCCAGTACGTTTGGGAAACCTGCTAACTGGTAAAAACTCTCAATCACAACATCTGCTTCCCTTTGGGTGGCTGGAAGCTTAACGTATTCCCCCAGCCTTCGAGACAGAATTGAGGAGAATCGGGCAATAATTCTACCTACTGTTCGTCGGTCCACATTGAACAGGTCTCCAATAGTTTGTTGAAATGCTCCTGATAGAAAAAAACGTAATGCGATCAACACTTGCATCAATAGAGGCAGAGAACTTCCCCTCGGGAGTGGGTGTTCCAGCTCGTCTCCGGACAAATAATAATAATAATAATAATAATAATAATAATAATAATAATAATAATAATAATAATAATAATAATAAATTGCATTTATACAACGCATTTTTCATTAGAATAACAACTCAATGCGTTGACACACATCGTTCGTACGCATCGTCACAACATTCGCACTACATCATGTACAGATCTACAAGAGTAATGATGTCTCCTCGCCGAAAACGAAATCTAGCAAACAGTCCCACATCATCATATACATCAAATGGGTTGGTTCTATCTCGAAGGATCCGTTGGCACCTGAAATTCCTCCTCAGTAGCATACGAAAGAATAATCTGTCCGCCTTTGTTCATGTTACGCAAAGGTTTACGACAGGAGGGGAGCAGTCGTAACTATGCGCTGAACGTCGCAGCTAAATTTAGCCTACGCAAGCGTCATGACCAGCACGTTTCGGAGTTTACGTTGTTCGTAGGCTCTAGGCATTGCGTAAAGATGCTACGTATTTGACAAGACCTCGGCCCGGAGAGTAAAGCGATAGAATACAGTGCACCTGTTGACTTGTCGGCGGCACTCGCTGCGGGCTCTGTCTGAATATTACCAAAGAAAGTACAGCTACGCAAAGAAGGTTCATTTCGACTCTTACTGCGAAACGGAAGTTGCGAGCGCCAACTAGCGGAATAAGTGATAACTCGCTTCGGCCTTAGCGCTTAGCAATGGAGGAAAGCGTATCAAATCAAGTAAACAAACCTAGAATCCGTCCTGGTGGGCAACACTGTAGCGCTTTTAACTGCACAAATGGACGATACAAGTGCCCTGGACTTTCGTTTTTTAATTTTCCAAAGGAAGAATCAAACATAATTATAACCAAATCTAACAACGTTGATCTAGATCTACCACTCGATGTAAACTGTATTTTCTTTGTTAATACTGAAATTTATCATATCCCAATTTCTTACAAATGGAAGATGAGGGGAGGGGGGAGGGGAAGGCGTAGTTTTAATTGCTGCTTATGAGTAATTTTAAAAAAAAAAGAAAAAGAAAAAATAGTAGGCCTAATGAAATATTATTGCATGACTCATTGACTGGATGTGTTGTCTTGTAAAGAAAAACTATTTAAAAAAAAGAAGTAATTTTTAAGCAAATAATTCTTCATAAATGCATCTAAGAATAAAAATCCAAGAGCAAAAACTATTAATTATTATCCTTTTAATGTATAATGCTACTAGTTAATTGTCTAGTATTATCAGATTTTGTTGTTGTTGTTGCATGTGAAATGTATGCAGAAAAAATACCAAATGTGATTTTTTAAATCTTTCAAATGTAAAATACCATTTTCTGTGTGACTGTATTCCCTTTCCATTACATTTGGTTTAAGCAGACAGGAAAAGGGTTAATTGTATTTGTTTTGTCTTGCAAAACTTCTGTTTCTTTGTAGGTATGTCTTAATCTTGCTAAACAAAAAGTAAACAACAGATTTAATTATAAAAACCTAACATTCTTACCCTTTTCATTATTTTAAACATACATTTATTGAGATGACAGTACTTTACAAAAAATGATAATTGCTGAAGTTTCCTTTATATGAGAGAGAGAGAGAGAGAGAGAGAGAGAGAGAGAGAGAGAGAGTCATCATTGTTGCTTTTTGTTGCTATAATATTCATATTAAATGTCAGAAAAAGAAACACAAATGTTTGAAGCTATTTTTTCAGCTTTTATAAATGCATGATGGTTTAACAATAAAGTAACATAATTGATGCAGCCTGCTGCAATGTACAGATCTAATATTATAAATGACTACAAATATTTCTTATTTGACTATTTTTATTGTTGCACTTTTTGGACTTATCTAGGTGCAATTTCCAATGTAATGATTCATGCAAAAAAAAATAATGCTTTTAAACGTTAAATGTGTTTTCTTTAAAAGCTTCACTGTTCACTCTTCTTGTTGCATTGCTTTATTTCTCTACTTCTATAGTCTTGATGTCTGTTGGTTTATATATTATTTATTTCTTCAGAATACATATAAAATATATAGTAAATTTCAGAGTTAAATTTGGCAGAAGAATATTAACATTGTGCAATATATACATATACACATACACACACATGTCTGTTCTTTTTCTTTAGTCTATCTTAACCTATCAAATTTCCTTTTGCAACTACAGTTCTATTATAGAGATAGCCTATATTAAACCATAATGATGATGATGATGATGATGAAAATGATGATAATAAACAGTAGGCCTAATAATTTATAGGCTTATTTACACAGTTGATCGAAACGAAAGCAGTAAATATAATTTTAAGATGATAGCCTAACAGTAGGTTAGCAGCGATTAAAATCAGAAGTGCAGTGTAAATGAGATAAACAGTAGATTGGAACACAGTTATTAACTGGAAATGCTAAATCAAGCAATGTTCAGAAAAGCTATTACCGGTATTCAAGCTTACTTTTGGGTTTGAGTTTTGACGGATCTAGGATGAGTACAGGCCGAGTACAGGCCTACTGAATCATCAGCATTGGTACGGTAATTTAATCGGCTGAATGCATAATTCAAGCAACTTGTTGGCAAGCTGTATTTACATTATTAAAATCAGACACTTATTAACTTACTTTCAAAAAAAAAAGCAGAATCGCTTGTTAATTTAAGCAAGCGAGTGTCCGGAACATAATCTACTGAAGCGGTTTGTTTACATAGCGCTAAGAACAAATTATCGCCCTTGGAATCATTTATCACGAGAATCGCTGGGGGGCGCTACGAGTGGCAACGTTTTGTAACTTTATATAGGCACTCGCCGAGATGAACCTTCTTTGCGTAGCTGTACTTTCTTTGATATTACTGACTCAAGTTTTGAATAGCTAAACTAAAGCAATAGATCTTGCTAGTTAACGGGGGCCGTGTGCGTCTACAGTGCCACGAATGCGTTGAGCACTGGAAAGGAAATTGAGACACAATTAAGACGAGTTTACAAGGATTGTTTAATACTGGACGTCATTTGTATAAGTTATAATTATTTTACAATTTTGATTGTTTAATTGTTGAATTTAGTGTACTTTGTTTAATCCATTTTTCCCTTCATTATGACCATTCCTTACTTGTTTAATATCTCTCCCCCCCCCCCTCCCATCAAATCTAAAATCACTTAGGTGAAAAGACGTTAAATTAAAGAATCTACATGAAATCAACGTCACCGTCATAATCGACAACAGACAATTTATCCTGAAAACGTTTTGAAAACGTGTAACAAAAATCCTCTGATTGTCAAGCTCAAATTTGTTGTGAGAGACATTAACGTATAAAGGTCAACGTCAGAGGAATTTTGTTTGCTTCACTTACTTAAAATGAAGGAAGGAGGCACATGAATGGTTTGAGAGAGAGAGAGAGAGAGAGAGAGAGAGAGAGAGAGAGAGAGAGAGAGAGAGAGAGAGAGAGAGAGAGAGAGAGATTTTATTCACAGCAAGGAGAGAGACAGATTGAGAGAGAAAGAGAGAGAGGAGAGAGAGGGAGAGAGAGAGAAGGGGGAGGGGGATTTGAGGAGGTGCGAGAAAGAGGTACACTTTTTATGACAATTGAGAGAGAGAGAGAGAGAGAGAGAGAGAGAGAGAGAGAGAGAGAGAGAGAAAGAGAGAGAATTCAGATGTTAAAATCTCTCTGAATTGTCAAAAAAGGGAGAGAGAGACAGAGAGAAAAAGACTGTTAGGAGGTGTGGAGAGAGAGAAAGAGATACAGACAGACAGAGTGAGAAAGAGTGAGAGAGAGACTGGGGGTTGGTGGGAGAAAGAGTGGAGGGGC
The DNA here is from genome assembly GCA_036898135.1 of Oncomelania hupensis. Classification (NCBI taxonomy): domain Eukaryota; kingdom Metazoa; phylum Mollusca; class Gastropoda; order Littorinimorpha; family Pomatiopsidae; genus Oncomelania; species Oncomelania hupensis. The sequence continues at coordinate 70,351,391 of CM072513.1, read as the reverse complement.
GGTTGTGTAAAAATAAACTGTGACCTACTTCAAGTTGAATCATTCGTTCCAGATGGGTATTAAACCCACACGGGCTTAGTCGTCGGAGATTAGCGCCGTATACCTGCGGCCACACCAGTCACCTCTCACCCTCTTCTCTCAAGATGCATTCGTGCTGCAAATGTCATACAGTATAAGCAATATGTAACGCCAGTGGCAACTGAGTGAGTAAGGAATAGTGATACGTACTTCTGTCCGTTTTTTTTTTCTTTACAATGGCACATTTGCCCTTGTTTCGTATAGGACCTCCAGTCGTACGAGTTGCACCTTACAAAAAATGTAAGCTTACAAGGGCATGCCAAATAAAAATCCTATAAATGTTGTAGGGTAGGGGTAAGAAGGTAACCCCTCTTGGGTTTGGGTGCGTAGAGTGGCAGGTGAGATGAGGAAGGATGGAGATGAAGATGGAAGTAAACAAAACCACACGCGACAAGGCAATGTCTGTAGGTTGCAACGGTTCACTACTGATGTAACCCCAAATCCTCCAAAACAAGGAAATATAAGAAAAAAATCAGAAACAATCAAATAATACAATAGTATAAGCTAAATGAAAATTAAAACATTCAAATAGTTAAACCCTTACTACAATTTCAAATGCAAACGAAAGGGTATGTATAATATGTTATCAATATTCCAGAAATAAATACTTTCAGCCACCATTATAATACATAATTCCATACATCATCGCTCATATCACGGATATATCAATACTGTACATATTTAATATCGAAATATAAATAATATGAACAAGGGGACCTAAATTATCATGAACAAGAAGAACCGAATAATCAAAGTAGTTATATATTCAAAGTAACATTAAACATAACAGTGAATGAAGTTGTCACTGGCACATTCATATGGCTCAACATTCTTTACTAGAAAATGGCAAAACTATTATTAGCAAATAATATATTAATTACTACAAATACATGATCATTATTACAAAAACCAGAGACAGTTGTAACAGCCCCCACTGTCGACTGCTTCAAAAGCAGGCTGGATGTATTCTGGAAGGACCGCCCGGAGATATACGAACCAAGATGCCACTACTAGATTTAGCTAATTGCCACGCATGCAAGTCTAGCAGTTTTAGGATCTATGTAAAGGCCCGTGGCCTATATCATTGACTTTTTCAAGTTCAATTTCAAGTTCAAATAACTTATCATTTTACAAAAAAAACACAAAACGTTGCACAAACTGTGAGCTTAGCAAGAAATACCTCTGCTCCCAACAAAATACCATAACAGTGATAATTACTAGTGAACGCATTTCAAATATGCATCAAAATGCGCAGACCAAAATCGCGTGAAACTAGAAGGGAAATAACTCAATAAAATATAATTTTCTTTACCATACATGATTACGTCCCATTAAAAACCAATCATATCCTCATTCAACACACTTGTCTATCTCCTATTATTCGTCATACATTAACACACACTTGCAAACATACATACATATGCATAAAACATGACTCTGCCACATAAATCCCATAGACCCTTGACTGAAAGCGTTTGACCACAAAAGAAAAGAAAAGAAAAACCTTAGCAGACCAACAGTACAGGCACTCGAATGGAAAAATGCTTGATCGACCATCAAAAAGCGCAGAAAAAAAAAGAACTAATATACCAACAGGTACTTGAATGGAAGTGTTCGACTGACCATAAAAATAGGGAAAGTAAAATAAAACAATTAATCTATAGGTGCTTGAGCGAGAGTGTTTGACTATTTCGTCCTTGAACTTTTGGAACATTGTGCTTTTGGAGTGTAAGAAAACATTTCTTCCTTCTCGCCTTCTTCACCAAGTATTTTCTTCTATAAATGCTGGAACCCTTACAAAAGGGAGTGGCGCAAACATGTTTGTTCTTAAGAAGAGTCGCATTTTCTTAAGGACATGCTTTAGAGCTTGTTCTTGCTCTCAGCCCCTCCAGTAAGAATTTGCTTTGCTCTCGTAGCTCGAGACTCTCGTAACTCGAGACTTTTGTTCTTTTGAGAGGATTTTTTTTTTCATCTTGTCCTTGTTCTTCTTCCTCTTCTGGTTCTTCTTGTTCTATGTTACACGCCAGATGTAGATTGATCCCAGATGCTTGAATCTTCGGTAACTGTGGAGTCCGTATCCACGCAGCAACCCGTTCATTCCCAAAAAGAAACCAGAGCCATCGCTGCATATTTTCTTCAGCTTTATTTAGCAAAAGACACAATTACAGCCTCGACAACTGCGTTACCTGTATTTATTTTATTAAATAACTTTTATATAGCGCTTATCCAGCTCAAGAGCCGCTCGATGCGCTGGCCGATACAGGATCTAACTCAAGCCGCCCGATGCGCCCACTTGCAGTCTTTGGGCGCATAGTCTGAAGCCCAGACGACTGAGCGCATTACTAGGTGACCGGGGATGAGGAGAATGGAGCTCGTGCGTGCTGGGTGTATTTGTGTAACCGGCTCTCACCCGTTTTTGGACCTGAGCGTCAGGATCTTCAAAGTCCATGCGATGGAATGCGTGCGTGCACAGACTGGACCTCGGTTTGTACTCTCATCCGAAGGTTCTCTCAACAAAGCGTCTTATTTAAATACTAATTTGTAGTCGTTAGATCATTCGAGAATGACCTAATCAAATGAACACATTAAGTTATAAATATCGACACAGGAGATATTAAGCGTTGAGTTACGTCACACATAGAATGGTCTACACATTTTCCCGAGATTTGACTACGTTTCTTGCTGTGATATAGATCTCGAAGCTTCTTTCGTTGATTAGAATAACGTAATCAGATGATGAACAAATTTAAAATAAAAATTTAAAAAAAGATCGATGAAGGAGATAAGTTTTGAGTCACGTCAAATAGAATGTTCTACGCAGTTCGGAGATTTGACTCAGTGCTTGCTGCGAGATAGATCTCGAAGCTTCCTTCGATGATGAGAATGACGTAATCAAATGACCAAATACAATTTTAAAAAAGTCCATGCAGAGATAAGCATGAATCACGTCACATAGAATGTTCAACAAAGTTCGGAGATTTGACTACGGTGCTTGCTTCGAGGTAAATCTCGAACCTTATTTCGTTGACTTGAATGACGTAATCAAATGTCCAAATTCAAAAAAAAAAAAAAAAAAAAAAAAAAGATCAATGCAGGAGATAAGCATTGAGTCACGTTACATAGAATGTTCTACAAAGTTCGGAGATTTGATTACAGTGCTTGCTGCGAGATAGATCTCGAAGCTTCCTTCGGTGGTACATAAACCAAGCTCTAAAACCTTTGTGAACCAAAGAGAGCAAAGTAACACAAAGCTTTTCCAACATCAATATTGAAGCAAATAAACAGTACATAGATGCTAACATTATTCGCTTTGTACGCAAAACATGTTCGCAATTATCTAATGTGCATCTCAATCGTAAACATTCTGGTTCGACTTACAATTTACCTTTTTCTTCTTTATCTTTCTTCTTTATCTTCTTCTCTTTCTTCTTTCTGCTTCTGCTCTCTCTTTATCAACCTCTTTTCCTGTTTCCTTTCATCTTCTGCTTCTTCTTCTTCTTCTGCGAAATTCTTCTTCTTCTTTTGCTGTACATACTCCCACTGCTCGAAGAAAACGTCCACAACTCAATTGTTTGCGCAGTTAGAAGAATGCCCTTAAATTAATTTTTTTTCAACTTGAAAACTCATCTCTTTCTTAAAAGTTTCTGATCTTGCCTACCATCATCAACGTCGTCATTCCTCCTTTTTTTTTTTTTTTTTTTTTTTTGGGAGGGGGGGGGGGATTCATACCACCGTCACCACTCACCCCATCACTTATCCTTAGCTCTCCCCTCCTCCCTCCCTCCCTCGTCTCTTGTTCATTAGCGAATGTCTGATTTTATTTTGTATGAAGCCGGATGTTTAGAATGAATGCGTGAGTACTGCGCTTTGAACTGATATTGTTCATTGGGAAAAAGAGCTATGTAAATATCCTTATAATTATTATTTTTATTTTTACCCCTTAAATTTTGTACAAAGTAGTACAGTATAGTCGATCGACACATATGGAGGCGCTATTGTAAAGCCGCCATTAAATGTATAGGAAGGTTCTCCTTCTTCTTCTTCTTCTTCTTCTTCTTCTTCTTCTTCTTCTTCTTCTTCTTTTTCTTCTTTTTCTCCTTTGCCATCTTCTCTGCATCCTAGTCTTTCGGATGAGAATATAACCCAAGAGCACGTCTGCAAACACCCAGTCCCCTATTCGCTAATGTGACGTGGGACTTTAATTTATTAAACGCAAACGCACGCAAACACATATACATTCCATTGCAGGGCTTTCTTCTCCTCAATCGTCTCCTATTCAAATTCTTGTCTTAGCGATTTAAAAAAAAATATATTATCCTCTATGTTCTTCGGGTTTTTTCCTCCTCCTATTCCATCCGTTCGTTGTTCTCGTCGCAGCCCTCTTTCCTTCTCCTCCATCTTCATTTTTCTTCTTCATCATCATCGTCATCATCATCATCATCATCATCATCATCTTCTTCTTCTTCTTCTCACAAAAGATACTGGTTTCTCAGCATGGATGTTAACGATTGCTTTTAACCACAGTCAAAGAGACATAAATTTTACAAGTCAAGAATTATATAAGTGTAACTTTAACTAAGCGTATTTAGGCGAAGACAGTAACCTAGTACAACAGCTTTGACCCACTTGATTGAAACGTTTGGATTCAACAATTTTTGCCACAGACAAAGAAGTCAAGTAAGTTTACTGAAGTTCAAAGACATTATTTTCGCGCTTAACGTAATACGGAAACTTAAACTATTGGACTGGAACTCCCGAAGAAGCATTTTAGAGAAAAATATGTATTCATATATTCAGAACTTTTGTAAAAATTAGTCTGCTTCCTTTTATGTTTTTTTCTTCTTTGATCTCGTCTTTTTGTACTGATGATGATAATGATGATGATGATGATGATGATGATGATGATGATGATGATGATGATGATGATGATGATGATGATGATGATGAAAATAATAATAATAATAATAATAATAATAATAATAATAATAATAATAATAATAATAATAATAATAATAATAATAATAATAATAATAATAATGTGCATGTCTGGAACAGCACTGAAAAGATAACGCTAAGTGTAAGAAGAAAATGAAAAACAATTTAATCAATTTATTTAAAGTCTAATTATTTATTTAAAATTGAAAAGCAAAGTAAAAGATGTGTTTGGTTTTTTTGTGCATTTAAGATCCCATAGGTCGAGTATAACACTCAGTACTCATGTTCCTTATTAAAGAATTTAGCAAGATTATTGTGAGTCTGCGGCCACTTTGGTTGTTTTTTTTCCAAACAGGTACACTTACGTATCATGAACATTAGACTTTGGGAAACACCTGGTGGACTCTATTGCATCAACCGAAAGATGTTTTCTATAAAACATTGAAAAAAATTAATTAATTAATTAATTAATAAGCCTTATTTTGTTTTCTAAAAAGAATAAAAGAAATAAATACATAAATAAATAAAATAACTAAGGTCAGAAAGTTCACAATACATTTCCAAAGACCGCCAACTAGAGGTGTGTTTTATAGGCCATGAACCAGATTTAATTTCCATAAGGAACGTTAAGTAGAAAATCCACCTGCAGACTCCAAGTAAATACGCGAGATTTGAGTAGGTCACCCTTTACAGTTTGTTTCCTTATTAAAAAAAAACATTTTATTGTGCTTTTTTTCTGTCCCAAATGACCTGTGTGTGTTACTCATTTATTTTCTAGCATCCACCTATGTAGACATTTTAAAAAATACATTTAAATAACTAACTATACAAAATAATCAACTCATTAACTAGAATAATTGGAACAAATTAAACTAAAATTAAAATAACTCTCTCTTTCCTCTCACCACTCTCCCCTCCACCTCCTATACTTGTGTGATTATACACAAGGGCTCTTCATATAGCAGTCATTGCGAGAAAAAAACATTATTCTTCTAACAGATGAATAAATTTTAAAAAAATGTTGCAAGCTTTAAGCAAACTGAAAAAGTTATGTTACTTACGATGTTAATGCTTTTTATTTTCACTGGTAGTAAAAAGTCAAAATCGTTGCATTTAAAGGGAATATGAACCAGTAAAAAAGCACAAGTACATGAGCAAAAACACATTTTCACAATTGTTTTCCTAATAAATTTTGGAAATTATATATGCTGATGTTACATCAGGTCTTAAACAAAAAGCATGTAACGAACTCTGGGGTGAATAATTATATTTTCTCAAAAATGCTTTTTCTATTCTGTTGATTGCTTCTTTAGTATATAATGATATGGAAACAGTAACTTATTTCAAGTTCAAAGCACCTTTCTTTGCCTTTGAGGGTCTGCCCAATCATTAAAGATAAAACCAGAATGTGATGGTATCCAACAGAAATTAACTTCTGTTACAGTTATAATTTAAAAAAAATGAACAACATGTTTGATTTCATAAATTATTTCTTGTCGTTTTTTGTTATTTGTAGTATTCAAAGCCTGTAAAACAGATCGAAATGACTTTTGGTACATTAGTTAAAGTTGCTGTGCCAGTGACGGTCCCGCTTTAAAAATTATAGGCGTATAGCATTGAATATCAATGGACACTCTACAACTTTAGTACAACGATTTCATTGTGGAGGTGAAACGCTAATGAATGTTTATGCAAGGAACATGTTTGGTTTTTTTACAATCGATTTGATTTTTTTACTACAATATGTTTTGAAAAAACACATTTATTTTTAGACAAAGGTGATTAGCCGATTTTCTTCCTTCTCATTTTCGTTTACCTATTGCAAAAGAAAAAAAAGAGAGAGAGAGAGAGAGAGAGAGAGAGAGAGAGAGAGAGAGAGAGAGAGAGAGATATGAAACACACAAACACTAGAAATCTGATGCATAGGTTGGTCCTAAAGAAATTGCCCTGGACAATAAAAGTAATTTGTAAGCAATGGTTATTCTAAGCTTTAGACTTTGGTCTTAGACTTTTTGAAGTTTCAATCTGTGCATCGCAGTATAGATTGTTAGTGGGATTATAAATGTATTCTGCTTTGAGACTTGAATTCAGATTCGCTTGAACTATTCCCTCATTGCCATCATCAGCATCAGCATCATCATCATCATCATCATTATCATCATCATTATAATCATCATCGTCATCATCATCGTCCTCTTTTTCTTCTGCCCCGCCTCCTCCTCCTTCTTCCTCCTCCTCCTTATCTTTCTTCTTCTTCCCATCCCCCGCCTCCTATTTCGTCTTCTTTCTCTTTTACTTCAAATTTGCAAACGTGAAAAATTCGGTTAATGAGATCCATGCACATGTCAAACATTGATACCTTTAACTAATTGAATAATTAATAAAGGCTAATTTGGCTTTGTAGAAAAAGGGAAGTCTGTACAGATTTAAAAATAGTTCAGCACATCGATAGGTAGGTGAACTGAGATCATCCTCCCCTACTTCCCCTAAGAATGTTCTTTTATAGTGCACGTACCAGCTGAAGCGGTGCTCAAGGTTGACTTTGTACATCGTTGATTATCCAATTTCAGGCTCATTGTGCGGCTTTCAATGCCTGAACCATTCGAATTGGGCTATAGTTTTCCGCCATGTCTTATAAACGAGAGGGAAAACAAAAAGCTGGTCCCACAGACGAAGCAACTTTGCTGACTTTCTATGATTTCTTGCGAACTGGATATGCGTTACATCACCTTGAATCACTTTTTATTGTGTATTTATAACATATAAATTTTTAACACATATAAAGAAAAACAAATAGTGATTGACAACCGCAAACCATTAGATTCTATATTACATCATCATGTAATAGTTGACGTTGCTACGGCTATTAGTGAACCTCTGATCAACAAATTGTTGTAGAATTTATTTTTTATTTTATTTTATTGTTTATGGACCTTTGTGTTTGTCTGTGCGAGAGAAAGTGTTTTGGTCTAATATCACCCAGCAAGTGAAGAGACGTTAAATAAAAGAATTACATTGAATTGAATTGAATTTATAAAACAAAATCCAAAATACCAACAGAAAAGTGTTTTAGTTTGAGACGCGCACGATAGATCCGATCGTTTTGTTTTGCAAAGCATGCAATAACAGAGTGTATATACCCTTGATTTGATTTTGCGTTGTTGTTAGAAGAAGATTAATAATGTTGATTTATTTTCGTTGGTCAATATTATTGGAGAATTTTCTTGAATTACTTGTTTACTATCGATCGAAGCATCTAGATGGGTCTAGTAATAGCTAAGAAATTCTTCTAACGTAAATAAGGTTATTTGATGTAAGACAGTGCATAGTTCCGGTGACGAGTTTTAGTTTGATTAGGTGTTATTGCGTCATGCTGGAATGTTCGAACTTTCTCTCGAGTATGGAGAGACTATATAAGTGGTGCACTGGGTCTGCTTGGAGAGTGAAAAAAGTGATTGATAGTGAGAGATTTGTGATTTTTTTTAATGATCATCTTTGAAATGATTTCCGTAAAGCGATCTTTTATGCAATTGTTGATGTATGCTGAATAAAGTTGGAAAACTTCATACGACGACTCCTGCCTTGTTGCTGAGTGAACAGGTTGCGTGGATAAACGAATATGAGTTACACTTATCAAGATTCAAGCATCGGGGCTGAATTAACCATTGAATTAAAAATAACAACCGTCTAACACTATGATCAACGTCAAACGTCTTGAAATATGTTAGGGTTTTCCAAAGATTTGTTTGGTTTCATTTTCAGCGAACAGAAAATGTGTTACGTGACATGAAAAATTTAAAAATCTCTTTTTCTACTGTGTAAAACAGAATCACACAAACAAAATATTATATATTCTTGAAATATTTTAAGGTATTCCAAGAACTTTTTTCTCTCTCTTATGTATTTTCGGCGAACAGGAAATGTGTTACTAACCTAATTTAAAAAAATAAATATATATTTAAATTGGATCAACGTCAATTTTTTTGCGTCAAACTTCTTGAAATATGTTAAGGTATTCCAACGATTTTTCCCCGCTCTTCTGTTTCATTTTTAGCTAACAGGAATTGTGTCACATAACCTTGAAACTCTTGTTATACTGTGTACAACAAAATCACTACCAAAAAAATATGTATACATTCAACGTCAAACGTCAGGAAATATGTTGGGGTATTCCAACGAAATTGTTGTTTTTTGTTCTCCTTTTGTCTGTTTCGGTGTCGGGGTAATCTCGTCTTGATCATGTTACTGAGGACGAAAAATTTCTTTGTATAGTTATATTCTTCAAAGCATTTCCTCGTTGTTGCGTGCACACGGGTCCGATGTTTTAGCTTGTTTTCCAAAGGACAGCACAAACCACACACTCGCACGCTAGCACAAACACGTGCGTGCGTGTGAGAGAGTGTGTGAGTGTGAAACACACAAATACAAAACAAGTATTACCATTGCATGCAATAGTAATATTTCATCACTATAGCGCCTTTCTTCTACATCAGATTCAAACGCGCGGCCATCTGAAACCAAATTCCACACTCAGGGTCGGTGTTTTAGCAACAGCACAGTTAGCGTCATTATTAATTATTTAATCGTTCTTATATAGCGCTTTTCCAGCTCAAGAGCTGCTCAAGGCGCTGGCCGATACAGGATCTAACTCAAGCCTCCCGAGACGCCAACTTGCATCCTTTGGGCGCACCGTAATAACGCTCCAGACAACTGAGCACAATCCTGGGCAACCAGGGATGTGGGAGAAGGACCTAGGTGCATGCTGGGTGTGTTCTTGTCACCGGCACTCACCCGTCTAGGACATGAGCGTCAGGATCTTTAAAGTCCGTCATGAAGGAATGTATGCGACACAGACTAGACCTCGGTTTATACTCTCATCCGAAGGAGTAGGAAACGGGAGTAAATTGTCTTTCCCAAGGAAACAACACAATGCCCCGGCCTGGGCTCGAACCCGGGACCTTCAGATTCGCAAGCCAAAGCTCTACCATTAGGCCATCGTGCCTCCCCGTCATCTATAATACATATACGGAGAAGTTAGTACCCTGCAACCCACTAAACCTTGTCTTTACCGATGTTTAACAGAGTTTTGCATCGAAATACCTGCCAGGCTGAGCCTGCCTATTAATTAAACTGCTATCAAATAGTGATCATAGTCATCCCTATTATAGAAAGGAAGGCAATAACAATTTAATAATAACACTGACTGCTAAACGCGTCTTATTCTTACATCAGACTCAAAGCGCGGCGACCTGTAACCAACAAACACGCTCACAGGTTACAAACACTTCTAACACACATTCATCACTCAAACATGTGGTGTAAAGGAACGTCGCAATTAGAAGACGGGGAAAAATCTAATTTTATTTTGAGCATTTAGTACCCGAAGAAAACCCTCGGTGACCTGAAAGTCTTGTACTTTGGTCACATACGTTCGTCTCCTGCGGGGTTCGAACCCGCGACCTCCAGCATAGGAACCAGCTCACTGTCCACTAAGCTACTTAGCCACCCCGATCCGAAGGGAAGGTGAGAGGGTCTATGTTCCAAGAGGGCTATGTTCTCCCAGATCTACAATCTGACTCATGCATATATTCCCCAGGTCTTTGTTATCAGAGGTCTATATCCTTCAGGTATATTATTCTTCCTATGTTCTCCCCGACACATGTGGAAAGATAGAGCTGGGGGAATACGGACTCTGAGGACAAACGTAGACCTGAACATTCTTAAGGGAACACAGACCTGTGGGGGAAAACAGGATTGGGGAAACATAAACTTAGGCTAGAATTAATGGAACATTATTGACTGGGGTTACATATTAGACCTGGGGAATAAACGGGCTGACCCCTTCTAGGTAGCATACAGTAGTGCTAAATCCAAAGAGCTTAATGATAGAAAGAGGGGGAACTTGGTACAGAACCGCGAGACGAAAAGTTCGAGTTATGCTCCCTTGTCGACATGCTGAAAATGACTCGTGGCAGAAAGTCAAAAGGCGACTGAGTGAAACGTAGACCTGAACATTCTTAAGGGAACACAGACCTGTGGGGGAAAACAGGATTGGGGAAACATAAACTTAGGCTAGAATTAATGGAACATTATTGACTGGGGTTACATATTAGACCTGGGGAATAACCGGGCTGACCCCTTCTAGGTAGCATACAGTAGTGCTAAATCCAAAGAGCTTAATGATAGAAAGAGGGGGAACTTGGTACAGAACCGCGAGACGAAAAGTTCGAGTTATGCTCCCTTGTCGACATGCTGAAAATGACTCGTGGCAGAAAGTCAAAAGGCGACTGAGTGAAACAGGGCAGTGACTTTTGCACAGCCATCAATTGCCATAATGCCAGATACAAGAAAAGTTGTGTTGGCAAGTCCTTTTTCAAATTTCCAAGAGACAAAGAAAGGTAAATTGCAATTGAAAAACTTCATTTTTTGTGTTTATGTAGGCCTAAACTAAGACCGCTGCAGCGTTGTTAGTGTTAAAACAATCGGAGAGCGGCTTGAATGATTCATGTTATACCTATGTGCTAAATCCAAAACAGTTTGCTTGCTGACAGTTTACGTTCAACAGGTCGCTCACTGTTTACGTTATTGCTAGGTTGTTTGACTATATTTGTGCTTATATTTCAAAAGTAGATGTCAGATTGGCAGTTTGGCTTCGTCAAACTGCTTATGTTAACAAGTTAAATTAGACTAAGTCTGTTTTCTCCTCGTGATCAAATACTGTGCAAGATAACCCCTTACCTAGGCACAAAAATGGTCCTTGATCTGTTGTAATCCCTTTTCGTTTGAGTGTAAACGGGAAAAAAATGTAATGTAGAAACTCAGTCCTTGTTCTGATCTGTGAATTTCTGCGCATTAGATCTATATTGCGTTGAATGTTGTAGTCTAGGTTCTGATTGTTCTGTCTGAATAATTAATTATTTTCCATGAAGTGACTGATGTTATTAAGCCAGTGATGTGGGAGGTGAGAGGGTTGGGGGGTAAGGGGACACCTGATATAAATTAAATTCACACTATTAGTGAAACATTTTGTTATTGTGCTTTATTGTGGTTAATTGATTGAATGACAGAGCTCTCTCTTCCCCAACCCCCCTCTCTCTCTCACTCTCTCTCTCTTTCTCTCTCTCTCTCTCTCACGATTATGGATTTACACAGTTTCGGATAAATAAAACAGTCTGTCATGCATATTTTAATTTTAAAATATCTGCCGTTGATTAACAAATAATAAATTCCAGGGCAGAAAACGAACTTATGACATACACACATAAGCAGCATAAAGGCACTTAATAAATGTCAATAAGTAAACATTAAAAAAAGACAGCAGTAGCGGAATGTTAATAACAATGATGGTTAAAAGTTTGGTTTTTGCAAACGTTGCCATAAAAATGTTCTTTTGCAATGGCATAGGCTCAATAAGTTACCACGCACAGATCATTCATATAGCAGATGATGAATTATAGCCAGCCCGAGCAAAGGGAAATAATCCGTGAGAGCGTCTCGCATTTTTGCATATGACATAATGGAAGTTCCCCCTCTTTCCGTAATAAGCTCTTTGCTAAATCCTAATATAGAGTTGTACTCCTTGGCATTCATTTCTAAAGGTCTTGCCAAACGCATTAACCTCGGACACTTTGCTGATCTTCAAACTTATATTACTGAGATTTTACTTCCAGGGAAAACCTAATGTTGATATATTACGTAAGTGATGGACTAGTTTTGGGTTGAATGATCCAAGTTACATACCATCACTCTTTCTCTAAAGCGATCTTAACTCATTTTAGATTCATTTTGGGGGATTTGGATGGTTCCGGGCTCTGAGTTGCGCGCTCAATTGCATTGCTAAATGAAGGGGATGTGAGCCACGATGTAAAGCGTCATGACAAAAAAAATCAATGCCGATGAAAATATTTGATCCAATCGTCTATTTGGAAAAAATATTTTGCTTTGTTGTTTTTTCCTAACAGGAGTTAACTTTTTTTTAATGTTTCTTTAGATTGTGTTTCACTTCTCTTAGTGTTGCCTCAGCCACACGTAAAGACATCCGATGAGGTTGTGGCAGCAGATTCAAATTTAGCGCCCAACCAGACCATTGGTGTAAACCGTCTCCGCTGTTCATGGCTTGGGACAGCTCGTAGTTTGCCAATTTAAATATTTCGGCAATTTGGTTTCGAACCTTAGTCGTCCAAAACGCACACTTACTGCCAATTTTACATTGCAAATGGACCACTGAGCTATTTTAAAATTAAACGAACCGAACTGTTGATCAACGCATCGCTTTACCATCTCAGAAAGCTGTTTCAAAATATCCAGAACCGTATTTATGCGCAGTTCTTTCAGCTTAATATGTCATCTTGCTTCTTCTTTTTTTGGGGACCGTTTCTTTACATTTTCCTTCTATTTTAATTTTTATTTCATTTTATTTAATGTATTTGTTTTATTTATTTTATATTATATTATTTCTTTCTTTCTTTTTTTTTTTTTTTTTTTTGGGGGGGGGGGGGGAGAATTGCCGGAACTTCTAACGTGTGCCGCATGTAGCAGCGACACGAGAAAAGGTGACTCCACGGATAAAGAATAATTACAGAGTCAACTCCTTTTCTTTCTTTTTAAAGAGGAACATCTATTTGCCGTCGAGTTCGAACCAGGATCATTCCAAGTGAGTGTTTTACCCTAGCGACCACTCTAACCACTGATCCACTCAATTCTGGTACTCCAATCGAATATAAGGAATCGAGTGAACATTGAAGTTTCACGTCAATACACCCACTATTGGTGATTCGTCAGACGAGGATAATCATTCTAGGGAACAGAGGCTAGGAAACAACATCAACATTGAACCATCAGAGTATTCATACTGCTAAGGTGGATTGTAAAAATAAAAAAGCTGTCTCCTGCGTCATAGAAACATATCAATGAGAACTGTCTAACGGGGTTCGTAGACATGAAAAAGAAAACAGATAATACGATTTTCAGAAGGCATACTAGTTCCTGTATATATAATGTAGCCTATTATAGAGGCTGAATTCAATAAGACGTGACTTATACGTAGGCGTGAAAACGAAGAAAAATGATGAAGTTCAGAAGGCACAAAGGTTCTTTAGAATATTTTTTTTAAGAGTCACATCTAACACATTGCTTAATTTGTGACTGAAAAGTGTAATATCAGTAATATATGTAGACATCTTGGTAGAATGCCTCTTTCAGATCTATCCTGAAAGCTCAGAAACTTCTGTGATGTTTATGGAAATCCCCGTTTCAAGTACGTATATTATAGTAGCATAAACCTGAAGAGCCCAGACAGCGAGAATCCGGTTGCGTAGCCCCGGCAAATGAAAAGCGCCGGGGCTTCACGTTGACATTTACATCAAAAGAATACGAATCAGTTTCCACGGAGGACTTGATCAGTTTCTATGGCGGACTTTATCAGTTTCATGACGCAGACACGACCGTTTTTTTTTTTTAGCTAAATGGATTTGGAACTCTTATTGTTGGTTAAATGGCAAACAGAGATAACTTCAGAGTAAAAATGTTGAAAGGCATTACAACACAACTGTGACGTATTCTGGTTTGAATGAGTTACCCACGCGGCACTCCCACGTAGGTGCGCAAGTTTAGGCCATAAACACAGATGAACGCGCCTCAGCTTAATGCAAGGTTGGGCACAGCCGCACGCACACACGTACACACACACTCTCACACACACACACGCACACACACACACGAATTCTCTCACACACACACGCGCGCGCGTACACGCACACACACACATACACCCCCATACACACATACAACCGTGTAGAAACGCCGTTGTGATGACTTTCATGAAACTCTACATACGTTACTTTGACATTTTTACAAGTTTGTCCATTTTTTGAAGCTAACTCTAACCCTAACTCTAACCCTAACCCAAACCTAACCTAACCCCTAACCCAAACCCTTAACCTAACCCTAAGCCTAATACAGCCCTAACCCTAACGGAACATTGTTTTGACGTCAAAATAACGGGGTCCGTCAAAAAAAAAGTACGTAGAGGTTCAAGTGTATGTTAGAATAAAGGCGTTTCTACCTAGCCACACACACTGAATGGATCTCTGCCTCTGCCTCTCTGTTTGTCTGTCTGTCTCACACACACACACACACACACACACACACACACACACCCACACACACACACATACACACCGCAATACACAATGCTCCTGTAATAATTAGCAAAAGTATAATTACAGTATAATGTTAATAAGATGCAATGTAGAAATGAATAAATTATTCGTATTTTCGACAGTGAGACTCTTCTGCATCTTTTGTTACTTTCTCTTCAACGAGGACTTCTCCCACTTACTTTGCTTTTAAAAAGATCAGAGGTCTGATGCATGTAACGGTCCTTAAACAATTGTCATGGACAATACATAACAGTTTGTTCCAGGCCAAAACGCGCTGTAAGCGGTTGTTTTGTCCCGTCATTTTTGTAGTATCAGTCAATACAAACATTAGTATATAACAGTATGTCTACTTCTATTACTGATACAGGAGCACTGTGCCAGTTAGTAAGCCAGTGATGAGAGTCCTTCAGTCCTAATTTGCGCATGAACCAAACAGTCGCGAATCGTTGCTCCGATCATGGTTCTCTTTAATACGTGCATACACCTCTTTTTGTTGTCCATTAACTGTTAAATTATGGGTTCCAATTCCAAACTATTCGCCTGCCATGGGTTCAAATCCGAAACAGTATGAAAACCGTTGTTTGGAGGTAAAAGCAGCACAGCCATGCACGACAACCTACTTTTGAGCGTACCACACGAACCGCGAGAGAGAAAGATAAGATAAGATAAGATAAGATAAGATAAGATAAGATAAGATAAGATAAGATAAGATAAGAATTATATTTTGCAAGGGAAAGAGTAAGCGCTGGATGCGCTTTTTTACATCTTGCCCTTGGGGCTTTAACAATAACTATTAAATACAACTCAAGGTTATAACCTTCACATCATGGAACAATAACAAACAAAGTTATTATTAGATAAAAATCATTTTCAAACAATTGAAACAAATTAATGTGGTTAATCTCAATCAACAACATTAACAATTAATGTGTATTTAATTGTTAGAAAGAGAGAGAGAGAGAGAGAGAGAGAGAGAGAGAGAGAGAGAGAGAGAGAGAGAGAGAGAGAGAGAGAGAGAGAAATAAAGAGAGAGAGAGAGAAATAAAAAAAGAGAGAGAGAGTGGAGGGGTTAAGGGGTGGGAAGAGGTTCAAACTTGAAACTTTTTCTCTTTTTTTTTTGTTTGGAAACTTCACACTTTTTTTATTTAGGGATATTTTAGACTAGTTTTTAGATTAAAGGAGAGAGAGAGAGAGAGAGAGAGAGAGAGAGAGAGAGAGAGAGAGAGAGAGAGAAACAGAGAGAGAGAGAGAGAGAGAGAGGTGAGCATATGATGGCGGGGCGGGCGTGGGCATTCGTTTGTCTAAAAGCATAAACATAAAAATACAATACAATACAATACAATACAATACAATACAATACAATCCATCTGTATTACCTCAAAGAAGGAATTGCAACTAAACCATATATAACATACGCGGATGCTGCTGATGAATACAACTGGATCTCAAGTCCTGACTGGGACTATTTACTGCACATGGCTGTTCTCACCCCGCCGAGGTCCTTTGCAATAATTGCACATGAATGATAGTGTCCAAGTGGTCAGTCCCTGTCACACAGAGACGATGTCCAGCAGCAGACAGAGTTTGCTCTAGCTTGACTTCTTGGTCACTTTTGGACCACCTTAGTCCTGGCGTACACCATTCAGCATCAATGTTCTTGATCAGCGGGGACACAAAATGCTCCGAGGTTAGAGAAGAGGGGAGAAAATCAGGAGAAGAAAAATAATAATGAATGACTGAACATTA
This sequence comes from Oncomelania hupensis, assembly GCA_036898135.1. NCBI lineage: Eukaryota > Metazoa > Mollusca > Gastropoda > Littorinimorpha > Pomatiopsidae > Oncomelania > Oncomelania hupensis. The sequence goes on along the minus strand of CM072513.1, from coordinate 70,334,472 downwards.
AGGTTTAGCGTCTACACCCACCATTGGCCGATGTTGCACACGGGGATAACCATTCTAGGGAACAAGGGGTAGGGACCTAAATCAACATTGAACCACCAGAGCAATCATACTGCTAAAATGGACAGTGAAATATGGCTAATTTTTATTTCGCCCACCACGGCATTCGAACCTGGGCCATCGGTGTGCCAGGCGAACGATCTACCAATGGCTGGTGGAATGCATGCAGAGCTTCCACTAGGATTGTTTCAGCAGATCTCGTATACGGATCAGGAGTGAGTCCTCTTTCAACCAAGTTCTGATCCTGATTTTGTGGTCCTGATTCGGCTCTTTCCAATCCTATGGACCCTGTAAGCAATGAATAACTTACTGACTTACTGACTCTTTATCTTCATCATCATCAAAATTATCATCATCATAAAAATTATCATCATCATAATTATCATCATCATAATTATCATCATCATCATCATCTTCTTCTTCTTCTTCTTCTTCTTCTTCCTCTTCTGCTTCTGCTTCTTCTTCTTCTTCTTCTTCTTCTTCTTCTTCTTCTTCTTCTTCTTCTTCTTCTTCTTCTTCTTCTTCTTCTTCTTCTTCTTCTTCTTCTTCTTCGTCTTCTTCTTTTTCTTCTTCTTCTTAATGATTAACTTACTAACTTACTGACTCTTCATCTTCTTCATCATCATAATTATCATCATCATAAAAATTATCATCATAAAAATTATCATCATCATCATCATAATTATCATCAACATAATTATCATCGTCATAATTATCATCATCATCATCATCTTCTTCTTCTTCTTCTTCTTCTTCTTCTTCTTCTTCTTCTTCTTCTTCTTGTTCGTTGTCGCTTTTGGCGAATAACAGAGTATGTGGACCTTTGCTCGCGCGGTGTTTTTTTGCAGGGTTGCTGTAGCTTGCACGTACTTGGCGATTGCGATGTTCCGTAGGTCCGACATTTTAATGATCTTTTAAGTGGTAATGTTTAATTGTGCGTGTATGTGTGTGTGGGGGGAGGGTGTGTGTGCGTGTGTGTGTGTTTTCAACTCGAAGGAAAACAGATTTTTAAAACAAATAAATAAATAAATAAATCGTCTTCTTCTCCTCCTCCTCCTCCTCCTTCTTCTTCTTCTTCTTCTTCTTCTTCTTCTTCTTCTTCTTCTTCTTCTTCTTCTTCTTCTTCTTCTTCTTCTTCTTCTTCTTCTTCAAAGCCCTCTTCAAAGCCATGTCTTTTTAGCTTTCCTGAAAGTTTTTTCTTTGATCTTTAAATGAAGCCCTAATGGCCGTACATATACATAGGAGTTCGCCGCCAGAAGAAAGTTATAATTTATAAAGTATGTACCAGTATAGCCATATTGACCCTTATGATGTTGCATCAAATAGACCTGTTAGTACGGCGCATGGAGAACATGCAAAAATACTTCCACATTAACTTGTAACAGTCTGGCATTTACGAGATATCCTCTCAAACAGCCCCCGCCCCTGGATTATACACTTCCCCATCTTCCTTCTTACCCATTAGTATTTATTTATTTATTTATTTTGGGGAGGTGGGGGTGGGGGGTGGGGGTGAGATGCTTAAGAAGAAAAACTGGCTGGTCATAAGTTTCCTATGCGGACATTTTGAACCCCGCACGAGGTGAAAGGAGGGGGTGAACTTGTGTGACTTGGATTCGACATTTTTCACGTTTGAAACGTAAGTAATATTCAAATTCTTATCACTTAAGGGTTTACCTCATGGGTACTTCGGTTTTTCCCCTATACTATCCTATCCCGTAACTCGGAGGACGTCGTAGGGGCACCACAGATTCTCGTTTAACCAGCGTACTCCATCTTTCACTGTCCTCAGCAACCCTGATTGTTTCGCTCAGTGTCAAACCAGTCCATTCTCGAATGTTGTCCTCCCACCTCTTTTTCGGTCTCCCTCTTCTTCTACCTTTTTTACACTGTGCCTTGCAGGATGGTCTTTGCAAGATCTGATGATCTGGTGACGTGGCCATACCATCGGAGTTTTCGTTTTTTCCCCACTGTGAGCAGGTCATCGTGTTGTCCAATGGCTTGCGTGATGGTCTGTCGGACATCGTCGTTGGTGATGTGCTGGGTATAGGAAATGCCCAGAAGTCTTCTGTAGCACCTCATCTCCATGCTTTGTATTCTTCGTTGGAGATCTGCTGTGAGGGTCCATGCTTCGGAAGCATACATGTATAGGAAGATGGAGATGACAAGGAAGCGCATCAGTCTTACGTTGGAATGTAGACTGATGCTCCTGTCTTTCCAAATTGGTTTCATCCTCGCCAGGGCAGCAGTTGTTTGTGCGATCCTGAAGAGGACATACTGTCGGGACCCATTGTCTGATTCAATGGCTCCTACATATTTGAAGCTATGCACTGTGTTGAGGGATTGGCCTTGGACGTTGATGTCCGTGTTGATGCCATTGGTGTTGTTGGTCATCATTTTGGCTCTGGAGGTGGTGTCAAGCCTCTGTACCAGCTGTTCAAGTTCTTGTTCCTCTCCAACCAATCCATCAATGTCATCCGCAAAACGAAGGTTGGAGATTGCTCTTCCCCCTATGCTGACTGTGCCTTCGTGATCTGCAAGAGCATCTGACATGATGCGCTCTAGGAAGATGTTGAAGAGTGTTGGAGAGAGTAGACATCCCTGACGCACACCGATTGTTGCTCTGAACCAGTTTCAGATGGCGCTGTTGTGGATGACTGCACTGGTAGCCTTGTCATACAGGCGTATGATGACTTCAATAATTTTAGGGCTGATGTTGTACACTCTCATGGTTGCCCACAGAGCTGCATGCCAGACTTGGTCAACCGCCTTTTTGAAGTCTACGAACACATGATATAGATGTTGTTGGTGCTGTAGGTATTTCTCGCAGATTATTCTGAGGTTGAAAATCTGTTCAGTGGTACTTCGCCCTGCCCTGAATCAGGCTTTGCTCTTCAGCAATGAGTTGTTCAGCTTGGGGTTTCAATCTGTTGAGTATTATTTTCGGGAGGACCTTGGTGGGAGGGCTGATGAGGCTGATGGTGCGGTAATTTTCAAATTCTTGAAGGTTACCTTTTTTGGGAAGAATGACTGGGTGTAGGCCACTCCCCACTCTTCCAGATCTTGTTACAGATAATGGTGAGTGCGCAATCATCGCTTCTCCTCCTGCTTGAAGCAGTTCCGCGGGTATGTTGTCCACTCCCGCTGACTTCCTCTTCTTCAGCGATTGCACTGCTACCTCAACTTCTTCTCGGAGAATTGCGAGGCTTTCTTCTTCTTCTCTGTTCTCTGGACGTGCTAGAACTGATGGGTCTCCGTTTGGTGTTTGGTTGTAAAGGCCAGAGCAGTACTCTGTCCATGTGTCCAAGACTTCTTGTTCTTCTGTAAGGCATATGCCAGACTTGCTTTGGATCGTGGAGACCTTGGGCTGTTTAACACTTGTCAGCCGCTTCACAGTCATGTAGGCCTTCTTGCTGTTGTTCTTGTTCAGCCTGTTCTCTATTTCCTGGCATTGATCTTCTATCCAGTTCTCCTTTGCTGTGCGCATGCCTTTTCGGATGTCATTGTTGATTTTTCGGTGGGCATCTGCTCCCCGTGAGGTGTTCTTTTTCTTTTTCATCTCTCTTCGTTTATCACACAGGTCCAAAAGTTCAGGTGTGATCTACAGCTTCTTCTTTGAACTTTCAATTGTGGTATTGCAGTCAATCTAACCCAAAAGTCAAAACATTAAAAGTCGAGTTACTTTCGACTTTTAATACACAGAATACAGAATACTTTATTGTCCCCACAAACACCTGCAAGGAAATTCTTCCTGTAGTGTCCACCTGCACGTATACAATCTCAAAGCAATGAAACCGTAACATCAACACAAAACTGAAAATAAATAAGTAATGATGATGATGATATCTACAGTGATTAAAATCTGTCAACAATGACACTATCACATACACACACACACGCCCACACTCACATACAAACATACATACACATATACGTACGTACATACATATATATTTAAATACATACATGCATAGAGAGAGAGAGAGAGAGAGAGAGAGAGAGAGAGAGAGAGAGAGAGATAGATAGATAGATAGATAGATAGATAGATAGATAGATAGATAGATAGATAGATAGATAGATAGATAGATAGATAGATAGATAGATAGATAGATAGATAGATAGATAGATAGATAGATAGATAGATAGATAGATAGATAGATAGATAGATAGATAGATAGATAGATAGATAGATAGATAGATAGATAGATAGATAGATAGATAGATAGATAGATAGATAGATAGATAGATAGATAGATAGATAGATAGATAGATAGATAGATAGATAGATAGATAGATAGATAGATAGATAGATAGATAGATAGATAGATAGATAGATAGATAGATAGATAGATAGATAGATAGATAGATAGATAGATAGATAGATAGATAGATAGATAGATAGATAGATAGATAGATAGATAGATAGATAGATAGATAGATAGATAGATAGATAGATAGATAGATAGATAGATAGATAGATAGATAGATAGATAGATAGATAGATAGATAGATAGATAGATAGATAGATAGATAGATAGATAGATAGATAGATAGATAGATAGATAGATAGATAGATAGATAGATAGATAGATAGATAGATAGATAGATAGATAGATAGATAGATAGATAGATAGATAGATGTTGCTAGAAATTTTCAGCATAAACTATTTGGCCGATTCAGTCACAAACCATTAGGACACTTTGGAAATCTT
>CM072513.1:70147203-70324703 GCA_036898135.1 Oncomelania hupensis | reverse complement strand
TAGATTTGCTCTTAGCTACCGCAAGGTCAAGGTCACTTGAGTCTAGTGGTTGCTAAACACATTTGTTGGCTATAACTATCTCAAAAACAGCTGAAGCGATTGTATTGAGTTTCCAGTAGATATACAGGTAAGCTTTTTTCAAATTTCACAGCGGTGAAAAAACGTAAATTCCGATGGTAAGGTCACGTCACCAGATCATCAGGTTTTGCAAAGACCATCCTGCAAGGCACAGTGCAAGGAGGTAGAAGAAGAGGGAGACCGAAAAAGAGGTGGGAGGACAACATTCGGGAATGGACTGGTTTGACACTGAGCAAAACAATCAGGGTTGCTGAAGACATGGAAAGATGGAGTACGCTGGTTAAACGATCATCTGTGGTGCCCCTACGACCTCCGAGTTATGGGATAGGATAGGATAGGATTATTTCAAATTATGAGTCATCCTTCAGCAGCAGTTCCGTTGTCGGTCAGAAGGCCAGTCGGTCAGTCGGAATATTAATTTAATTTTTTTTTCCTTCAAAATGCAATATTTTTTTCTTATCTCATGAAAGACTGAACCGAAATTCATAATTTTTTGCTTTGCCGGTATTTGAACTACTGCTAATTACATGTACGCTAGATCATTCGTATTTCTACTTTGTCCAAAGAGAGTTGCGTCCCGCTTCACCATTTTCTAACAACGTTTTGTGCTGTTTCTAAAATCTATCTCTGCCGATTGTTTTGCTTACGGATTTAATTCAGATAGTGTACTATCGTTCCGTGTGCCCCTTTTGCTTTCTTATGGCAGAGTCCCAACACCGCAAGTAAATTAACACTTTTGAAAATGTTTATTTGTGTGGGAGTGTTTGGAAATGTATTTCAATGGCTTGCTACCTGTCTTTAGCGTGCACGTGTGCGCTTTCTTAATCGTCAATGTTGCCGTGCTTTCAACATTTTTCTGAATACAGGTTGCTTCTGTCAATGGCTTAAAAATGGCTGGACCGATTTGTATAATTTTGTTGCTTCCAGATCTATAGCTCAGTACACCGTCATTGCATGTTGTGCTTCGTTAGGAGAAAGCCGAGTCGCAACATCGACAAGAAAGTTACAACTTTTGAAAATACTTATTTTTCAGCTTATACGAGTATTGTCTGAGTGTCTGGCAATACATTTGAATGGCTTGCCATCTTGTTTTCTGTATAATATTATTGTAATATCTATTCGTACGTGTAATTCTATACAACATACCGCGAACATATACCGTAGCAAACAAACAAATAAACTCTTAATTGGGGTTTGAAAGAGTAGCTTTTATTTGTCTATGTCCGATCGTCGTTTGGATATTTCAGGCCAACTAGGGTTAATACGGCGGATTCATTTGCCGTTGAAAGCAGTTTATTATGTTACTTCAGGGGTGTCCTCAGGTGTAATTTTGTGTTATGAGTGCTTTTTATTGTTGCATTTATTGTCGTAATACATTTGTGTGTGTACGTTTCTTGTGAAATAATCCAAATTGCTGCATGCTATACGAGACTTGGAGAGCCAGTGCCTTCTCTTGTTTTCCTTTTAGTATAGTCTTTCATACGTTTAAAAGGATCTACTGTGACAACGAGCCTTCGATAAATCCTTTTAATATTTACAGTGAGTGTTTCCCCCACTGAAAAAAGCTTACAGAAAATGACTCTTTCAAAAGTGTAATTGTATTTTTTTTAATTTTTTTTGCCTATTAATAGCAACTGCTAGCCCACATTCTTGAGCTAAAAATAGTATCACCCAAAACCTATAAGAGACAAAACCCTTTTTTTTAAATTGCTCCTACGGTTTTTTGTTTTAGGTTAATAAAATAAACCCTACCCTGCACTACCCCAGACACACATACATGCAAACAGAAAAAACGCATTCTTCAAGCCGCGTGATTTATTCAGAAATGGGGTCAAAGGTCACACGGCTACGGTTTTATTTGTTGATGTATCGTGAAAACAGGGGAAATCACTCCCTGTCAGAACCGAAATGGAAAATTAAAACTGTAGCGCTTGGTATGGGCAAGGAAAGTCTGCTTTATCATTGTTTAATGTAATAACAATGCGAATTTGTGGGTAAACCCGCTTTCAGCAAAAGTAAACAAAAGCTTTCGAATTGGGTTGTTTGTTTTTTTAAAATAAGCCTGTGAGCTGTCTACTACCGCTTTGCTATATTTAGCTACAGGCACCCAACTTGTGTGTAAATATTACCCTGCGGGTCCATTGTATACTGCAGCAATGCCACAGCAGGCTGAGACAATCTGTATAACGATGGACGATATTTGGGGGAGGAGGCAAATTACGAACTGAGGGGAAGGGGAAGGAAGGACAGGAGAACCAGAGCAAGGTCTATGGCCAGACATAAAGGGAGACAATTGAGACGATCTGGAAGGTAGGAGGGGTGAGTGGGTGGGTAGGGGGGAAGGGAGGGAATAATGGCTGGTTGATATATGTAATGGTTGGTGCGGGTGTGAGAATGAGGGCATGATGTATACAGCAAGAGGAACGGAACGTTGTACTAAGGCCTGGAGAGAGAGAGAGAGAGAGAGAGAGAGAGAGAGAGAGAGAGAGAGAGAGAGAGAGAGAGAGAGAGAGAGAGAGGGGGTTACAGGTTTGAAGAGTGATGGGGGTAAAGAATGAAAGAATGAGGTAGGGATAAACAGACAGGGGACAGAAAAGAGGGGCAAGGGCGAAGGAAGGAAAAGGAGAAGAGACAGACAGAGACTGACAGGACGGAGTAGGTAAGTGATGTGATGGAAAGTGAGAAAACGAACGAATACCATTTATTTCTTTGAATATTTGAAAGTGGCAGGCTTGGTTTTTTTGTGTTTGTTTTTTTAAAGATTTGAACCATTTTATAATATTTTAATATAACATTTCTTTGGTCCTGATTCGGTTTGGGAGAGTTGGACCTAAAGCAAAAATCATGTAATGTAATGTAATGTAATCCATGGGGATCAACTTCTAACCAACATATACAAGACGATTTATTAGCCCTCGCGACCGCTCTTCTATCTTGGAGAAAACAGAATGGTCTATTTATAGAATGAAATGATCTGTCGTCAAAGCATTTATATCGTTCTTCATCTTGTTATCACAAGGGGCAATGACGTTTCACCCTGAATAGGGCAATCGCGATATAATTTTGCGCGGCAATAAGGAATCTCGGGTTTATTTCTTTCCCTGATGGGCAGGAGAAGGAATGTATGGCTTTCTCCTTATGTCGCAGAGTCATGTTTTATGCATATGTAGGTATGTTTGCAAGTGTGTGTTAATGTATGACGAATAATAGGAGATAGACAAGTGCGTTGAATGATAAGATTGGTTTTTAATGGGACGTAATTATGTATGGTAAAGAAAATAGTATTTTATTGAGTTCTTTCCCTTGTTAGTTTCACATGATTTAGGTTTGCGCATTTTGATGCATATTTGAAATGCGTTCACTAGTAATTATCACGCTTTCATGGCATTTTATTGGGAGCAGACTTATTTCTTGCTAAGCTCATGGTTTGTGTAATTTTTTGTGTTTTGGGAAATTCTTTTGTAAACCTCTCATCTCACTGACGAGGTAAGCTATTCATTTTGTATAATATTAATAGTTATTAATTTTGTAATATTGATAATGACCACTGAATATATGCATGCAAACACACGGAGAGAAAGAGAGAGAGAGGGGGAGAGAGAGAGAGAGAGAGAGAGAGAGAGAGAGAGAGAGAGAGAGAGAGAGAGAGAGAGAGAAAGACAGAGACAGGCAGACAGACAGACAGACAGACAGATACAGAGAGAGAGAGAGAGAGAGAGAGAGAGAGAGAGAGAGAGAGAGAGAGAGAGAGAGAGAGAGAGAGAGAGAGAGAGAGAATACGAATACGAATACGAATACGAATACGATCACTTTATTATCTCAATCAAAGAGAAATTCACACGTGGTGCCAGATATAAATGTTACAAGACGATAAAGGACAGTATAACAACAATAAACAGTAAACAGTAAAACAGGATAAAAGTAGGCTTATATTAAGACATTACTAAATTAACCATTTAAAACTGTAATCATAAAAATCATAAGAAGTTACATGGGGAATAGCAGATACCTATCACATGATTTACGTTCAGTGTCATAATCATGATATAAGGTATTGCAACATAACAATCACTGTTGGCAAGCAATAGTCACATCAATATACAACAACGTAAGACTTTTAAATAAAGATGTTCATTAAAAAAATATAAAAATCGCTAAGCACATAGGCCTACACTAAACAGAAATGTAAGATCACAGGGGCACATACTCACTATCTCATGCGGATTGGGCATTAATTGTATAAATCATGCCACGCACACTGTCATAATAGAAGCATCATACGTTCAAATTCTCAATCATTTAATAAAGAGATTGCGGTGAGAGAGAGAGAAAGAGGTAGAAAAAAGACAGACAAATAGATAGACAGAGAATGACATAGAGACAGGGCATGCTATATTTAAGCTATGGAGTAGAATACCGATCATAATAATGACCGGCGACAACTGTGAAAGAAGACTTTGATTCGTCCGCGAGATCACATTGGCAAGACGTCATTTCCGGCTATGCACAACAAAAGGAAGAAGAGTTTAATTTAAAATAATAACTTACATAATACTAGTTCTTTGAATGATAATAACGAGGGAGTGTAAAGTAAGGGAGTGGAGTGAGAAATGGATCGCCTGGTCTTGAAGGAATGATCAGAGGTGAAACTGTGCGGAACACACAAATCCAGAAGAAAGACGCACAATTTTAATTTCATTTGGGAAAACATTTGAAGTTGTTTTTTTTTTCTTTTAATGCGTGGATTTCTCTGTAAACGTTAATGAACTTGATTATGAATGCGATTACATGGGAATGATTAGGAGAGAGAGAGAGAGAGAGAGAGAGAGAGAGAGAGAGAGAGAGAGAGACAGAGAGACAGAGAGACAGAGAGAAACAAAGAGACAGAGAGAGAGACAGAGAGAGACAGACAGACAGACACTTAGACAGAACCCTGCAATAGGGGGGAGAGAGAGAGAAAGAGTGAGAGAGACAGAGACAGACAGACAGACACAGACAGACAGACAGAACCACGTACATGACTGATTATTTTATGGACTTCCCGGAATTGTTCGTCGTAACAAATCCCTGCATGAAGTTATAGCCATATTGAACTGCACTATGTCCTAATGAATGGCAATCAACTGCCTGCAGGAAGTGTTAAGGGGAGTGGGAAATGGCTATAATTTTCATTCTGTTACGCGGCAAAGCTCGAATCAGCCCCGAGGCTTGAATCTTGTGTAGCAGCATTCGTTATCCATACAGCCCGTTCACTCATTAACAAGGCAGGAGTCGTCATTATAACTTTTCTCCAACTTTAGCCAGAAAAATGACGCAGACTGCATCAACAACTGCATACAAAACCTCTTTTCCGAAAAACACCACCCAGGCACGCAGACAGCTTTTCCTATTATTGTCTATCAACAATGTCGAAAAATACATACAGTTCCATAATGACGCAATCAACAACCAAGGAAACAAAAAAGTGAAAGGCGTCACCGGAGTTAAGCACTGTCTTGCGTCATAGAATGTTCTACAGCCTTTGAAAATGTGATTATCTGTTACCAAATAGATCTGGAATCTTCGGTGAGTTGGGAACTGAAAGTGTATCAAATTTGCCACAACAATATCGCCCGAACAAACAATAAAACAAACATTACGTAAAACCCCTCCAGCAACAGCTTAGAATCAATCGTAAATACAGGCTAACCAGCAACAGCATAGAATCAATGGTAAATACAGGCTATCCAGCAACAGCATAGAATCAATGGTAAATACAGGCTATCCAGCAACAGCATAGAATCAATGGTAAATACAGGCTATCCAGCAACAGCATAGAATCAATGGTAAATACAGGCTATCCAGCAACAGCATAGAATCGATGGTAAATACAGGCTGTCCAGCAACAGCATAGAATCGATGGTAAATACAGGCTGTCCAGCAACAGCATAGAATCGATGGTAAATACAGGCTGTCCAGCAACAGCATAGAATCAATGGTAATAAATACAAGCTATCCAGCAACAGCATAGAATCAATGGTAAATATAGGCTATCCAGCAACAAACAGCATAGAATCAATGGTAAATACAGGCTGTCCAGCAACAGTATAGAGTCAAAGGTAATTACACGCTATCAAGCAACAGCAGATAAACAAGCGCTATCATTGCCCGTGGCGCCGTGGGCCTAAACACTATCCTATCCTATCCTATCCTATCCCATAACTCGGAGGTCGTAGGGGCACCACAGATCTTTTAACCAGGGTACTCCATCTTTCCCTGTCCTCCGCAACCCTGATTGTTTCGCTCAGTGTCAAACCAGTCCATTCTCGAATGTTGTCCTCCCACCTCTTTTTCGGTCTCCCTCTTCTTCTACCTCCTTGCAATGTGCCTTGCAGGATGGTCTTTGCAAGACCTGATGATCTGGTGACGTAGCCATACCATCGGAGTTTCCATTTTTTTACCACTGTTAGCAGGTCATCGTGTTGTCCAATGGCTTGTGTGATGGTCTTTCGGACTTCTTCGTTGGTGATGTGCTGGGTATAAGAAATGCCCAGAAGTCTTCTGTAGCACCTCATCTCCATGCTGTGAATTCTTCGTTGTAGATCTGCTGTGATGGTCCATTTTTCGCAAGCATATAGGAAGATGGAGATGACAAGGAAGCGCAGCAGCCTTACTTTGGAATGTAGACTGATGGTCCTGTCTTTCCAAAGTGGCTTCAACCTCGCCAGGGCAGCAGTTGTTTGTGCGATCCTGGAGAGGACTTCCTGTCGGGACCCATTGTCTGATACAATGGCTCCTAAATATTTTAAGCTTATGCACTGTGTTGAGGGATTGGCCTTGTTCTTTGATGTCCGTGTTGATGTCATTGGTGTTGTTGGTCATCATTTTGGTCTTCTCTGCACTTATTTCCATTCCTTAGGCTCTTGAGGTGGTGTTAAGCCTCTGTACCAGCTGTTCAAGTTCTTGTTCCTCTCCAGCCAATCCATCAATGTCATCCGCAAACTGAAGGTTGGAGATTGCTCTTCCCCTTATGCTGACTTCCTTCGTGAACTTCGTGATCCTAAACACAATATTCGTAATTAACTGTCGTGTTTCAATCTGAACACATGCAAGTGGTAGTGCAGAAGGAGAAAATAACTACAGTATATGCATAATTATGGCGCTACTAGAGGATCTTCGGATCTTTAGACACAGAGAGTAACTAACAATCCTGCCTCTGGTTTGTCAATTAGGACTAAAGTTCGCGTGCTATTAAAGCAGGGAAGTCATTGGCCTTCATCGGCTTAGTACGAATCCCACGTTTTCATAGTCCAGAACGTGTTCTGTTTATTTGGTCGCTAGCTATCTAATGTACGTAGTGAAAACAATGCCACCACCTGCAGTTTAGTGTTAGGTATAGTAGTAATAATTTAGTAATAATATTCCCTGAAAAATCCTCACACCATGTATTTGAGACTTTAGAAGGAACAAAAAGTGCAATTATTGAATGAAATAAATAAGTAACGAAGACTATAAAATAAAAACAAGAACTTGAGGTGCTTAGTTTTCTTAAAAAAATAAACTAAAAAGCTCCAGTTTATTTTAGAACACATACACTTTGATTAAATATCCATAAATAATTAAATTAATTTGCGAACATCGCATATTGAGTAGTGTGAAATCGTTGTTTACTTGGTTTTCTTGAAAACAAGATGACAATTTACGGATTTGGTGGTTGATGTTCAAAAGGGCTTTTTTTTATTTTGCTTTACAACAGCAAAGACGGGACAACATACAAACAAACAAACAAGCAAACACAAATGTTGCTAAAATATAGTAAGTATTTCATGCTAGTCACACATTATATTTAATAGTTTGAGCTACGCGCATATTGGTTTGTGTTTCTGTCAAAAACAAGACGGTTCGTCAAACCGAATCTGATGAACCAGGATCATAAAATCCTAATGTGACACTTAAATTCATTTCTGGCTTTTAACGAGATCCTTCCCTCCCGTTGGGTGGCTGAAGTTGTTTTCCTCATGTGCAGCGGACGTCAAAACGGCAACATTTAGGCGAGCAAAGTAAAGTCGGAAATATTTCGCCACCCAATTGGCACTGCATTGTGAGTGCCTCCCATACAATTAATCATAATACAGTTACATTATGGCTTGTCTTAATAGGAAGCTTGTTTTGTCCAAAAGGTTCAGGAACCTAGGATCTGGATCTGAGGACTTACGATAGAAAGGTGCATTCGTGAATCTCCACGAACCTGCCAATTAAGACAGGCCATTACGGAGTTGCTGGTGTGATCATCTCCTTAATGAGACACAGAGTTTGAGCAGCTGCTCGCGTCTTATTTGACTAATGCCAATGACCGCGTGGGCACCGTTCCTAAGATTCACATGCGCGAACGAATTGTAGGGATAATTATTATACATCCAGTAGATGACTTTGTCGAATCATAAATATATGTGGTCCACCTTTAAGATACTGTTGAATATCGGATAGAAGAAAACTGATTAAATATGAAGTAACGAATACAATGAAGAAGGTGTAAATTATTATACTGAGTAAGTGTGATGAACGTTTCGCTGCAGCACTTTGATCTCAATGTAGCATTAGACCTGAAGAGCTTTGAGAGACTGTAGTCCTTTAAATGATTGTGAAACGTATATGTTTAAGCACATTTATTTGCATTTATCTTGGGATAATATTCTTCTTGCAGGCTAGGTAAAGGCGGAGAACATTTGTTTAATCGATTTTTTTTCCTCAATAAATTTCATAATGTGAATACAATTTTCAATGTTTATTTTTCCTCTATATCCGTGACCAATTTCCAAAACATTTAAGGCACATGTTGGCCTAAAAGATAAAATAAAACCATTCTCCCTGCGAGATTAATTCGGACAATTTGGTACCCAAAGGACTACATACAGTACATAAATCATTTGGGGGAGCTTATGTCTTCTTGCAACATAGAGGGATCTTTCATTAAGGTGCACGATACCCTAAAGTTAAAAAAGGAGTTCATAGAAAGGATTAGATTTACATCCGATCAGATTAGATTAGATTTAGATTTTCATTAATTTAAATTATATTAATTTAGATTAAACTAACAGAAGTTAATAGAGACTCAAATTGACACGTGACGTGCTTTCTACACAGCATACTAACTCGATCACCAATCTCTGTAATTGTTCGATTAAAGAGAAACGCCTTTGTTGCTGATGAAATTCAAATTAACTGTCTAACCAATCAACATGCAGAGCTTCGTCTGTTGACCAATGACGGGTGCTATGGTGAGACATGCAAGGGACAGCACTATCGAATGCTCGTGTCGGGAATTGGCTCTTGAGTTAATGTCCCATGACAGATGGAAAGACGCCAATATTTTCTTGCGAGTTTGGAAAACGCGCGTACCCTTAAAATTGGATCCTTTGATCTTCTGTAAGTTGATTTCACTTTATTACAGGTTCTGGTCGTCGCAAAGAAAGTAGGGCAAGTTCTTTCCCTTATAGGAGGCTACGAAGGAAGACGACTATTACTTTTCGGGGTCAGTCCTGTGTTCCCCCCAGGTGTATGTGTTTCTACAGGCCTACAATTATTCCCCCAAGGTCTATGTTCCTCTCCATGCATGCAGACCTATTTTGACCCAGCAATATATTCCCTCCGGGTCTCAGTTCCCTCAGGTTTGTATTTTCCCAGACCTGTGTATTCCCAACGATGTCAAACACATGTGTGGGTGGGGGAACCAACAGCCTGGGGGAACATAGACATCTTCCCGAATGAAAGATGGTGGAGTTTCTTCCTGAAGAACAGGCTACAAAAGACGGCGACTATCATTTTATTTGCCTTAGTGATGTCGCTACAGTTAACGACTGTGAATAAAGATTAATGATGATGATGATGATGATGATGATGATGATGATGATGATGATGATGATGATGATGATGATGATGATGATGATGATGGTGATGACAATGATGATCAGTTTGTTGTTGTCTTGCATGGCGCGATCCTCCAATTCGGCAGACATGCTTGTTGCGCATGCAGGGGAGAGAAAACAGTGATCCAAAAATAAAAGCAGCAATCAGATTTGTGTTTTAGCTTTTTATATATTCCCATGCGCCCCCCCCCCACTTCCCCACTACGTGTGTGTGCGTAAGAATTTACTCTGTGTATGCGTGTGTGTGTGTGTGCGTGTGTGTGCATGTGTGTGTGTGTGTGTGTCATTTGGACGCAGTGGCCATGGCAAACACATCATGCTAATCCTCTTTTCCTAATACCGTCGCCCGAATTCGGACCACGGCATCGTCCCCAAGATCAATCACCGTTACCGAGTTTGAATCGTTATATTTGTTAAGAGCGGTTGGTTAGTAAGTTAATTACTTTGTTTTTTGTTTGGTTGTTTGGTTTTTTTTGTTTGTTTTGGAGGGTGGTGGTAGAAAAATGATTTGATAGGGCGGGAGTTTGTGGGGGTGATGGTGGGTGGTGGTGTTAGTCGCAATTTTAATCTCGATATCAGACTCAGTTTACAACAGAAATAAAGTTCAACAATATCGTCGCTGTTTTAACACGCAAACCGTCGCCGTTCTGATTGCTTTTCGATTGGTAGCTGAACTGGCCAGTTAACAGACTTCTCGCCTTGCCTGGCATGGCGTGCAAGTCGAACTGGACCTCGTTGTATTGTCGATAGTGGTGGGACTTTCTTTTCTTTCTTTTTTTCATGAGTCGTCTTCCTGTTCTCGCCTAAGAGGATTCTGTTTGCCTACAGTGTTATATTTAAAACCACAAGACCCACCACTCCAATTCTCACCTAAAGGACTCTGAATTCGGTGATTAATTTACCACCACCACAACCTCCACCCTCTCAACTCTCCTGATTTGAATACATCCAATACCATTATTGAAGGGATGGAGGATACTGGAGTACCCGGATAAAACTCTCGGTGACCTCAAAGGTATGGTAGCTTATAGACACCGCAAGACATCCAGACACGGTCGCCTGTTCCGTCTACAACTATATCTCCTTTGAACGCACAAATTGCAACTGTCTGGTGCAGCACTTACTTTGAACTTTGGAACTTTGACCTCTTATTAAACAAACCAATGATCAAACAGCAAATATTAAGTTAGGCTTCAAGCCCGGGAGGGGGGGGGGAGGGGGCCGTATAGACAGACAAGAAGGGAAGATGCACAATTAGGGATACGCAATTTATACATAGTGATTACAAGAACGGCACTATATTACAAGACACAGCAACCTCTAACTACAAACAATAACATATGCACTAAATGAAAAAGCAACAACAATGTTCAAACATTTGTGGCAGCCCTTAAAAAAAGAAAAATAATGAAATAAAACAAAATAAAATAAAAAATAAATAAATAAATAATAGATATGCACTCAAAAGAACAATCGATTAAGATGCAAGATAAAACAAAACCAACAGTCATCAGAGAAGTGAAAGAACAATGGAAAGAATGCCAGAACAGTAAAGCACACATGCATGACCACCAAACAGTATCCAAATATTGGATGGAAAAAAACACAAAACAAAACCAAAACAACAATGCTGTACTAGTTAAAAAGTGAAAGTATTATTCCAATCAGACGACTTAAATTGATCAGTGTGCTTTTCGATTTCGAGTTCATAAGCTGATTTAATTTGAAGACATTTGGGTGATTCCTAAAATATCGCGGCAATAGGGAAAATCTGTTGTCTTTTAGAAGAGGATTAGTACAATTAAACAAATAATGGAATTCATCACCTACTTCATTTAAATCACACAAAGAACACAACCTTTCTCCTCTGGGAATATTTATATATCTTTGAGTTCGAATCGGAAGTTTGTGGCAACCGAGTCTAAATTTTAACAGATTTATTCTTAAAAATGGTGACAAATTAACTAAAAAATCCTCAAAACAAAACTGTTCCTTTACAATTCTCTAAGTAATACAACTGTTATGCTCATTTATATTCTGATGCCAGATTTGCAAAAATTGGTCGTTCAGGCGTTGTTTGACTAAATTCTTAAAATAATTCAAAGAATAACTACAACCACGCAACCATATGAAAGACAAACCGAGATCGTCCAGAAGAGAACGAACCAAGATAATTTATACTCACTATTAAAAAAACAAATAAGAGCACAGACGAAAACATTTTAGTTGCAACCTTTCACAAATTTTTTTTAACTTTTTCGTGAGCACACACCTCGTAGTTATACAATGAAATCGGTTTGATACATTTATCAAAAGAGATCTAGCTGGACATCAAGCGGCAAATCTAACTTTCTACACTTCCTTAAAAGTGCATACATCGCACGTTCAGCTGACACGCTCTGGGCTTTCAAGTTCTTTTGAAATTTATTGTTATAATGAAAGAGGGTGCCTAAATATTTACATTCGCAAACTATTTGAAGGATTACATCATTAAACTTAAAGACAGGCAACTTTCTGACTTTACCGCGGGAGAAAATCATAACTTTCGTTTTTGCAATATTTATACACAGACCAAACTTCGCACAATATAAATTAAGAATATCTAGAGCTTTCTGCATGTCTTCAACTGATTCTGATAAAAATGACTGTGTCATCAGCTTGTTAATTGTAAAAGCCCTCTCTCTTCAGGTCGCCGCTGTTTGAGTTCGATTGCACCACAGATGATCGTTTAACCAGCACACCATCTTTCGCTGTCCTCAGCAACCCTGATGGCTTTCGTTCAATGTCAAGCCAGTCCATTCTCGAATGTTGTCCTCCCACCTCTTTTTCGGTCTCCCTCTTCGTCTACCTCCTTGCACTGTGCCTTGCAGGATGGTTTTTGCAAGGCCTGATGATCTAGTGACGTGGCCGTACCATCGGAGTTTCCGTTTCTTCACCACTGTGAGCATGTCATTGTGTTCTCCAATAGCTTGTGTGATGGTCTGTCGGACTTCTTCGTTGGTGATGTGCTGGGTATATAGGAAATGCCCAGAAGTCTTCTGTAGCACCTCATCTCCATGCATTTGTATTCTTCGTTAGTAGTAGTAGTAGTAGTAGTAGTAGTAGTAGTAGTAGTAGTAGTAGTAGTAGTAGTAGTAGTAGTAGTAGTAGTAGTAGTAGTAGTAGTAATTGAGCCGCAGCCTGACATGTGCTGTTTTCTTAACATGCAAAACCGCGTTCCTTCTTCATTTAACTTCTTTTCACCGAAGTGATTTTTACTGGACTAAAAGACAAAACTGTCGCTGTGCTAATTGTAACCTGATTGATTTGTATCTTGCCTGGTGCCACTTCAAGCTGTAATTCGCACAGCTATATCGGCGCTGGTTGTTGAAATACCTGTCATGAAATAATTACTTTTATCACCAAACAAGTAAAAGGTTAGACTATTTTATAGGCCGATTATTCATGACATAATCACTTTGCACCCATCCACTGAAAGGTTATGCGGTCTCGTTTTTGTCTCTTTTCTATTGACTACCCCACCGTCGTGCGTGCGGATTTGTGATTAAAGTGTGTCTGAGGTCACGATAAAAGTGCGGAAAACACTTGCAATAAAATGTTTAAGCTACAACTCTAAACGAGTAATATTCGATTACACCCTTTGTTGTCTAGTGTTTAGGTAATTTCACTCCAAACATCGCGCTGCCAGCCTGCAGTGCAGAAGACGCTCTTTTAAAAGCATCATGTGGCCTAAGTTATTTGTTTAGAAAATGACTGCTGGCAAGTTGAGAGCACGGCCATCTGTATCTATGGCACACACCCACAAATGCATACTTTCAGCAGTAGGGAAGGGGAGATAATAATAATAATAATAATAATAATAATAATAATAATAATAATAATAATAATAATAATAATAATAATAATAATAATAATAATAATAATAAAAATAATAATAATAATAATAAATTGCATTTATACAACGCATTTTTCATTAGAACAACAACTCAATGCGCTTACACACATCATTCGTACGCATCATCACAACATTCGCACTACATCATGTACAGCATCATTGAGAAAGTATTATTACTGTTCATACTAGTTACACAGAAAACGCCTTGCGGAACAAGTGCGTTTTTAAGCAGCTCTTAAAGGAAACAATGTCTGTACAATGTCTTAAACCGACAGGCAGCGCATTCTAAACCTTGAGTGCTTGAAAACTAAAAGACCGCTCGCCAACTGTTTTAAGCCGACGCTTGGGCGTTTTCAACAGTTTTTCATCTGATGAGCGCAAAGAACGGGTTGTAGTGTAGGTAGTGAGTACCTCAGACACATATGGTGGAAGTGACTGGTCGAAGTGACGGAAAGCTAGGACAGCAATTTTGTATTCAATGCGGAACTTGACAGGGAGCCAGTGGAGCTGCATTAAGAGAGGCGCTTCCGTTTTTTAAGCACAAGCCGAGCAGCGCAGTTCTGTATACGCTGCAGTCGGCTAACTTCATCAATGGGGAGACCAGCTAGAACTGAATTACAATAATCAAGTCTGGATGTCACAAAAGCGCTGACCAACTGTGTGCATGCATCCCTCGAAAGAAACTGCCTCAAGGACGCAATACGCCGAAGCTCAAGAAAGGACAAACGACAGATGGTACTGATGTGGTCATGCATGGACAAAGAACTATCTAGCTTGACACCCAAATAACGAACAATATTACTAAATGGGATGGTGCTGCCGCCGATGTTTGCAGAATCGCTGCCGACCAGTTTAAGACGGGAAGATGAGCCTACAGGTATAACCTCGGTCTTGTCAGGGTTAAGCATCAACCTGTTGCTGTTCATCCAAGCCTGGACACTGTCAATACAAGTTTCTACTTCAGACATAACAGAAGGGAAATCATCTGCCTGACCACTCTTTGACAGTTCTGTATCATCTGCGTATTTGTGGAACACACAGTTGCAGGCTGTGATTACATTAGATAGTGGCTATGAGTACAACAAAAACAAAACAGGACCGAGCACAGAGCCTTGGGGGACTCCTCATAACAGGAGATCTTTCCTACCCTTCCATCATTCCCCGGAGGACAGCATTCAATAAGGATTATATCCATGACGCTATCAATCGACTCCAGTCCTGTCTCTCTAAGCGAGACACCTGCAACTTGTGTCCTTAGCCTAGGTTACTTGTCCCTGGTGCAGACCGTTAAGCCTAGGTTTGACGACGAACGTTTTGATTTGCAATCATAAGGAAAATCATGACTTGAGTCACTGATTTCATGAGACTATCACCCAGTCATCTCAGTCAGATCGGTTCGCAGCGTGATTTGCGATGATTTTCCACGATTAGAACATGCTCTGATTCCGACGAACTGATTGCGAGTCATTTTGCATGGGAACCAATGAAACGCGCTACTTTGATCACGTGATCTTGCGGAAAATGACAAGGCCACGACCGGCCCGCTAGGAACGTTGAGTGTGAAAAATACCTGTGAAGTAATATATATGATTTTTTCAGATGAATGTTTAAGGGATACTGTCTTTTTCGCTGAACTTAGCAAATGAATTCTTAGTGTTTTAATGTAAAAATTCTTCGTCGCTGCTTTTCACACATTTTGACTTTGTGCGCAGCAAGGGTAACAACTCTTGTGCTTGTGTTTATGCAGTGACTGTGCGCATGTTTACCAAAGTCACTACTGACGATTCGCAGCGTCACGTCATGACTCGCAAACATGTACTTTCATTATGATTGCAGTCAAAACGTTCGTCTTCAGACCTAGGCTTTAGTACTACAATGGGCTGTTTTGTTTGTGCCGTACTATTTTGTTGCTCTACAAATTCCCGCAGACAGAAAGGATGTAGAAGTGTATGATCTGTAGGGTTTCCTAAATATTATCTGAAAATAAACATACAACAGCAAAACAACAGGCCTACTTTCACTTTTAACCAGTGCCGACGTTTAGAATATTACATTAAAAGGCAACCTCACCCCTTGTTACGTTTGCGAGGCGCACGATAGTACGTGTGAGATGCGCACGATAGATCTGATCGTTTTGTTTTGCAAAGCATTCAATAACAGAGTGTATTTACCTTTGATTTGATTTGGCGTTGTTGTTAGAAGAAGCTTGGTATAATGTTGATAATTTTCGTAGGTCGATATTATTGGAGAATTCTCTAGAGTTGCTTGTTTACTAACGATCGAATCTTCGCGATAAATGTGGATAGTTGAGAAAATTCTTGGACTGTAAAGAAAGTTGTATGACGTAAGACAGTGATGACGAAGTCTATTTTGATTGGTTGTAATGTGTCACGCTGGAACATTCTGACGTTATCTGGTAAGGTAAAGGTAACGGTGGTCCCATAGCCTTGTGGCCGTAGGGGTGCGTGATGTTGGAGATCACACTTATCTTTGGCCAGCATAATGAGGGTGATGCCCATCTCTCTCCCTCGCTGCTTTACCTTCCCCACCCTTAAGAGAGTAGGTACTCAGTCACAGTTGAGTCAACTGGGGGGCGTTGTTATTTGTCGCTTCACGTTTTGCGGTCACCCATCCAAGTGCTAACCGCACTGGACGGTGTTTAACTCGCGACACAGTAGCGAGTGCTCCAACCACTGCGCTATCCGACACCCCCGTTATCTGGAGTCTAGAAAAAAACTATATAATTGATGCACTGTGTAGAGAAGAGAGAAAGTGAAAAGCGATTGAGCGATTGTATGCAGTTGTTGATGTACGCTGAATAAAGTTGGAAAACTTCATACGATGACTTCTGTATTGTTGCTGAGTGAACAGGTTGTGTGGATAAATGAATCCTAGTTACACTTATCAGGATTTCAGCATTGCGGCTGAATCAACTACTGATAAAAACAAAACCAACATTCAGTGTAACATCCCTTTTACCCGCTTCTTCAGCAGGTGTTGTTGCGATGGCTACTGAGAGTTTTGCCCCCCTCTAGACCAACATGCCAGAGAGCAACATTGGGATCATTATGATACACCTTGAACAACGAGCACATTGTCCAACAAGCGCGAACTCAAGTTGTGCCCATGCTCAAACATCATTTCAACGTCATCACCCTGTGTCAGCTGTTTCATGAGCGATTTGAGTTAACCCTCGGGCATGGTCAGAAAGGCGCATCAGGAACTATAATTATTGGTTTCGGAAAATCTTTCGTCGCAATAATTTCCATTATTAGACTATTCTATAATGATTCAATGTACATGTAAGGTAAAAAGTGTGAAAATATGACTTCAGACACATTTTAATGATGTATATCAAAGTTCAAACTGGAACTCAAAAACCTGTTATTATCCTAGCAGGCATCGTCGATGGAATATAGCTTTCGCCCTTGTCTGTTCTTGCAGAGGTGCTTCCGCGGATCGGATTTTCCAGAAATTTGGTATGTGAATAAAATGCCAAAAGGACCATATGTATAGGCGCTTGTATCTGAACACGCGAACACCTAAAACGGGTCTCCCTTCTATGTATACATATATAGCTTACCTAGAAAGGAGACGCGTCAAAGGCGCTCCGTTTCCGGATACAGTTAGATATAATATAGTCAATGTTTATAGGGTCATATAAGTGCCTTTGATAGGAACATACTGTTTAAGTAAACGTTCATTAACGTTGGAAGGCGTTGGAAATTAAGTTATGGATGGTTTTCGTACTTTCTAAATCTTTCTAGGACATGACGTGTTTATCCACTTATTTCATGTAAACGATAGAGTAGCACAGGGCAAAAGGCCTATTGGGGGTCAAACGCCCATCCCCAATATTTATGAGATAACGTGATGCAACGTGTTATGTCTTGCTTTATAAGATTCCTCCCACTACGAGCACTTGCACGCCACAAAGAGGATTGAAGCAGACGAAACGGTCAGTTTTTCAGTTCGACTTGTTTGTATTCGCCTTGTTTAGAGTAATTGTATACTTCCTTCAAGTTCGATGCCATCGTCTAGATAGCAAATAACACAAAATGTCTCCCTGTATCGTTGTTAGAGGGATCTGTCAGCCTTCAGCCAGAGCTGTTAAATCTAAAATATTCTTAAAGGGTTTTCCACTACATTCTATAGGTAAGCAGTAAGTCAGACTGGGGCTAAACGCCCATAGTGGTATCGGGGTAAGACGCCTACCTTGGGCCTTTTGCCCCATATATAAGGCTTCTTGCCCCCTTATTGTTTTGAATGAAGAACCGACTAGTTCACATAGGCTGCTGATTAAATATGTGTGTATATTTGTATTTTATAATTTATTTTGCCCAGTTTTCTTTGAAACTAAGTCTGACAGAAACGTTTTAAAATTGCCTACAGACATGACAAGAACTTACAAAGGGAAGTGTGACCAAGACAACTTGTCAGCAGCACTGGAAGCAATGGAGTTCCCCTCATTCGAGTCAGCAGAGTTTGGTATTCCGTCACATACACTTCAGCAACGTCGGGACAAGGAAGTGGCTGAACCTGGGGTTTTCAATTTCGGCAGATCCCACAATATCCTTTCTCCCAGGATAAAGTGGCAGCTGAAGGCTCATGTTGACATACAGATGTAGCGGAAAGGAAGGCGACTGGTTGAGGGTTGGTAGAGAAATTGTCTACCTTGATTTTCATGATTAGACTAGCCTTGGGTGGCTCCTGCTTTGCAGAATCCTTTGGGTATGCCATTGGGTTACGCAGGACAAGGCGACACGACATTTGTTCTCCCCGGCTGACCATTCGCCTGCTGCTTTTGGTGGCGAGCGGGACCACATTGTCGGCAGGCATTTTATGCAGGTCGGTGGCAGCGACCTTGCAGTAGAGTGCGTGGCACTAGTAGCCGGCAACCCGCTACTCCCAACCACGCTTCACCGCCTTGCAGGGCAAATATTTTTATGTCCCTCTTTTGAGGGATAAAATGAAAATAACAGCTCGGGTGGAGCAATGTTCTCAAGGTCGTAGCCGAGAGACGGGAGTCAAATACTCCGCTCGGCTACACAGAGACGACTACATGGACTTAGAATGCGGGATTTGCAGCGCCTTGCGTTTGATGTTGCAGAGAAAGCTCACGTCAGCCACCCATTCAACACAGACTCGCAACCTTAACATTTGGCAGGCTCAAGCAAAAAGCATCGCAACAAAACACATACATGTATATAAAATGCCTACATTGCCAAATAATAACGTCATAGGAAGCCCCAGTGACCACCTGGAAGAAAGCGTCAAATATTTCCAAGCTCATCCAACAGACCTCACACACAAATGAAGAGTTTTGTCCCAGAAGAGTTTTTATGAAAAAATGTAGGTGACTGGTCTAGGTAAGAAAAAGATAGTATAGTAAATTGATAGAACAGAGTAGGAATGTGAAAGAACAAAGCAGAAAGACAGCGACAGTGGGAATTTAAAGCACTAAATTTCCAGAAAGTGGGGATACTATATATACTGAACTCCCCGGCATCCCCACGGGGGGCTTCTCAAGGGTGGGAAATATGGATGAAACTGGACTAACAACAGTGCAGAACCTGGCAAGATCATGGCTTCAAAGGACGTGCGTCTAGTCGGCAAAGTCACAAGTACTGAGTGCGGAGTTTTAATACCATTGGTGTGTGCCTGTAATGCAACTGGAGTCTTTTTGCCACTAATGTACAGTTTCCCGAGAAAGAGAATAGTGGAAACCCTGATTAAAGACGCACCGCCGCAAGCTGTTGTATAGTAGCGTAACCAGTTGTGTAGCGCTCCTGAATTCATGACGGGTCTTCATTCAGACAATGGAACTAAGTTTAACTTGAAACTATTTAGTTTTGAATTCAATTATGTTGTTTGTAATTAAGGGGCAAGACGCTTCTATATGTGGGGCAAAAGGCCCATAATAGGCATTTTGCCCCACACTAAAAGGCGTTTTGCCCCAGGCGTGGGGCAAAAAGGCCAACAAATAAATTTTCGGTTTTGTGATATTGTGCTCATCCTGTTATCTCGTTCCTGGAGTGATTGTGGTAATTTGTAGCCTAGGCAAGCCTCAATAGTTTGCGTCTATTTGGGGCTGTCTGTGGCTTAAACAGGAACATATATAAAATTTGTTCCTTAAAGGGGGCCTTTTGCCCCGTGCTACTCAACACTGTTTCCGCTGAATGTATTTTTACGAAATGTGCTATTTGTGTGAATCAGGTTAGGGATATAAAACAAAAAACAAACAAACAACAAACAAACAAACAAACAAACACACACACACACACACACACACACACACACACACACACACACACAAGATCGTAAACACTAGTAGAGAATTGATGCATTTGTCGCCTGATGGGATTTTGTTTTTAAACCGCGAGGGTCAATGTCTATAGTTTACTTTCTGTTAGGTCAAGTGTTGCCCACACACAAAAAAATATATTGCGGTAGCGGGGGATAATTGCTGTACAGAGTAATAGAACTTTCTTTCAAAGTAAATACCACCATTGATTCAGGTGTTGTGTCATTCGGAGTAAACTGCTGCGAACCACACCCATATAACATTCCACGGATAGCTCAAATGATCCTGATCAATTTAACTGCTGTCAAGAAAGCGTTTAAAGGGGCCCAGGTCAAAGCATTTTTTTCCCCGTTGATCGTTTCGCAGGTATGGATGAAAGGAATCGACCATCACCATACCCCCTTATATATACCCGTATCCCCGTTATGCCTACCCATGCCCCTTTAAACCTACCGGTAGCCCCCTTTTACCTACACGTACCACCCCATCCCGATCCTTGGTAATAATAATAATAATAATAATAATAATAATAATAATAATAATAATAATAATAATATTGAATATAGAATAATACAAATAGAAATCATAAAAAACACCAAGGTTTTAAAAGAAAATTTATAATAATAATAATAATAATAATAATAATAATAATAATAATAATAATAATAATAATAATAATAATAATTTATTATTATTAGTTTAATAATAATAATAATAATAATAATAATAATAATAATAATAATAATAAATTAAAATTGCTATTCTATTTCTGTCTTTTTTTGTCATTTGTGCACATAGTTGTAAATAGTCTATTTCGGTCTTTTTTGTAATTTATGTACATAGTTGTAAATAGTCTGTACCTTTACTGTTCCGTCTTTGGTGTATTGTAGCAAAAGTGATGTTTTATCGAGTGCATGTATTGATATGTAATGATTATGTAAAGCGTGGTGAGTCTTGTTATAGGCTGGAGTACCCGCTATATAAAAATATTATTATTAAAAAGCCTAAATTAAAAAGAAAAATATCCATATTGTAGTGTTAAAATTTTTTTTTTTTAAATATGGCCCGCGTGAGGTTTGAACTTGGGTCGACCTGCACGGTAGGCGAATGTTTTACTAAGTAAGCTATCAAGGCTTCCTAGAAAGACCATCAATTTTTTGGTCTATATGGGAAAACATGCTGAAACCTCAATTTGATTTTAATGGAAGCGCGCGGAATGAGGCTATTGCAGTTTGTGGACATTTTGTTTATTTATTTATCTCAGAAACGGTTAAACATTCGATAAGGAAATGTCGGCTATAACGATTTCGCTGGTTTTGAGCACACAGCAGGCCGATCCGCAGCGCCCAGCACCTGCCCAGATCAGCGTCCATACCGGACAAACTACAAACTTTATAGTAGAGGCGAAGAAGGACTTCCGGCTAAGCAATTTATATATATAGATTGATTAAATAAATAAATAAATAAATAAATATTGAATTTTTTTCACATTTTATTGCTTAGTAGCGGTAGCATAATTTTTTATGGGTGTGTCTGTATGGGTGTGCGGAGACATAAGCCTTAAAATGGGTGACTAACCTTGCTTTTTATGCAGGAAATGGGTGAGTGTATCAGTCACCCAGAGTTTTCCAGCCACCCACTTTTTTCTAAGTACGCAGGAGTGCTCTTTTAGTGCATGGGAGTGCAGTTGTAGTGCATGAGAGTGTTTTAAGTGCAAGGGAGTGCACTATCCGGGACGGAGAAAATCCAGTCAATTTTCGGAAAATTTTGCAAGAAAGTTCGACCTATTTCGTCGCCTCTAGGAGACGAACTAGGTCAACTTTTGAGACGGAAAGAGCCAATTTTGCTTTAGATTCTTACATTTCTAGAAGAAGTTTGCGTTCTTTCCGTAAAAAAAATCACTTTTCGATTCTTACATTCTTAGTAAAACACAGTCTTGGTGCTCTGTGTACTTGTGTGTTTGAGTGTGTGTGTGGGGGGTGTGTGTGTGTGTGCGTGTGTGTGTGTGTGTGTGTAATAATGAGTTTATCTGGGAAGTTGCATGGTTATCAGACTAAAAGACGATATCGCGGTGTGCTCGTTGCTTACACTGTTATCGCTATTAAAATAAAATAAATAAATAAAATAAACATTTGAATTATCGGCTTCTCTTCCATTATATATAGTTTTACGCTGAAGTGTGTGAAAGTTAGTCACTTAATTAACAATCAAAAGGACGATCGATGTTGAGACGAGTGATGATTTCATGAATTAATAAATCATCATCAACATCATCATCATCATCATCATCATCATCATCATCATCATCATCATCATCATCATATTTAATACGAAAATACATCATCATCGTTAATACGAAAATAAATCTTGTTTTCGTGTTTCCTTTTCAGAGAAAACTGAAACAATTGCATATAATGTAGGAATCGGCGAATTTCTTTATGATCAGCGGAGTTTAAATTAGTCATTAAACATCATTGTCCAAAATTGTTCTTACTTTGGTCCTTCTGCCTTCCCCCCCCCCCCCCCTTTTTTTTCTCTTCTGTTCATTTTTTGATGGTGTTTCATGTCTGTGCGAGAAAGGAAATTATTGCATATATCGAATAAATAACTCATGCCTAGTCTTTCGTGCCAGGGACATGCATCATGTCATTTATTTTATTTTATTTTATTTTATTTTATTTTAT
Organism: Oncomelania hupensis; assembly: GCA_036898135.1. Taxonomy (NCBI): domain Eukaryota; kingdom Metazoa; phylum Mollusca; class Gastropoda; order Littorinimorpha; family Pomatiopsidae; genus Oncomelania; species Oncomelania hupensis. Next base: position 70,301,837 of record CM072513.1, on the reverse strand, counting down.
TTTATCGTTCTTATATAGCGCGTTTCCGGCCTAAGAGCTGCTCAAGGCGCTGGCCAATACATAATTCAACTCAAATCGCCCTAGGCGCCCACTTGCAATTTTGGGCACATAGTCTCAGCCCAGACAACTGAGCACAATCCTGGTCGACCGGGTATGATGGAAAATAGACCTAGTCCTAGCTGGGTGTAGGCCTATTTGTGTAGTCGCCACTCCCTCGTCTAGGACATGAGCATCAGGATCTTTATTGTCTGTGCGATTTAATGCGTGCGTGCAGAGACTAGACCACGGCCGAAGGATGGGTTATGCACGACTTCCGTTCGCCCAGCCATTGTTTCCGCACCTGCCTTTGTTTTGGATAATGCGAAGTCTGCACGAGGCTATACTTCATTCCTATTCCTCATGTCACGATGTTTTTTCTAATTTTGATCTAACAGGATCCAACTCAAGCCATTAAAGGCGCCACCTTGCCGCTTGATTTGTAACGTCTAACGTCTAACACTCTATGTTCCTAAGTGATTTGTAACGTCTAACGTCTAACCCTCCATGGTCCTAAGTGATTTGTAACGTCTAATGTCTAACACTCCATGCTCCTAAGTGATGTGTAACGTCTAACCTTCCATGGTTCTAAGTGATTTGTAACATCTAACGTCTGCCCTCCATAATACTAAGTGATTTGTAACGTCTAACATATAACACTCTATAATCCTAAGTGATTTATAACGTCTAAAACTCCATAATCCTAAGTGATTTATAACGTCTAACACTTCATAATCCTAAGTGATTTATAACGTCTAAAGCCCTAGCTTAACTGGCCGAGACAAACCCGAACCTTGTCTCGGCGAGACACCCGAGACAGTCTCGGCGAGACACCCGAACCATCCTTGCCCTTAACTAGGCTCGGCGAGCAATCCGAGACGGGATCGGCGAGAACTTCGAGACGTGTCTCGCCGTGTCGCGGGCCGGCCTTTTGTCTTGCCGTTCGTGCGCAGCAAACCTGCCCGAGACACTATTTTGATTTGCTGAAAAATCTATCAATGTCAATGACAACTGATCTACAGAAATACTACAACACTTAAAAGAAGTAGGTGCACCAAATCCAAACTTAATTTAGACTAGAGAACAGTGAAAATACTGAATCAGTAAAAATTATAAATCATTGAATAGCCATTGACCTGTTCAGCCAACTCTTGCACCAGTGCATGAAATGCACCTTGCTGGTGCCTTTGCAACACATAGGGCATTATTGCCTTTTGCTTTCTTTCTCTTTCTCCTGCCCCTTCGTTCTCGCTTATGACATACAGCGCTAGAACAACGCCAAAATCTTCTTCAGTTTTCAATTCACGATCGAAGGCCGCCATTGTTGCTAACGTAACTTTGTCACGGTATGTCAGTTTCGACGCAGCTAAAAATAGACCCAGTTCAGAAACGAAAGAGCTCGCCGTGACGCCCGATCTCCTGTCTCGTCTCGGCTGGTCTCGGGAAGACCCAATTAAGAATAAAACCGCAATTTTGACCTTTGGTTCGCCGAGACAAGGTTCGGTTTGTCTCGCCCAGTTAAGCTAGGGCTTAACACTCCATAATCCTACGTGATTTATAACGTCTAACACTCCATAATCCTAAGTGATTTATAACGTCTAACACTCCATAATCCTAAGTGATTTATAACGTCTAACACTTCATAATCCTAAGTGCATATTGCGTGGGTTAGTAGCTCAGTGGATAGTGAGATGGTTTCCTACGCTGAAGGTCGCGGGTTTGAACCCCACGTGGGACGAACTTACGTGACTTAGGTGCGAGGGTTTTCTCCAGGTACTCCGGTTTCCTACCATCTTTTCAATAATGGTATTGTATGCAGTCTATCTAAAATTTCAAAAATAACACTTGGTTTTTATTCGGACTTCTGTAACAGCGATCTCTTCAGATCTTTGTTTTGAGTCCGATTGAAGAAAAATCGGGTGATAGCATCCTATATTATTATTTTTATTTTTAGTAGTAGTAGTAGTAGTAGTAGTAGTAGTAGCAGTAGCAGTAGCAGTAGCAGCAGCAATAGTAGTACCATCATCCTTATTATTATTATGAAATCAAAACTATTATTATGAAATCAAAACTATGCAACAACAACAAAAATCTTAATCACGCTTAGAGATGACTATTTGGTTATGCTATTCATCTTTTTCTTGTGCCTAATATAAATGTGCGAAAGTTGAATCTAAGCTTCGTGTCTGATCATTTAAAAGGTTGTATGCGATGATAGGCTCCAGATGAATTACCGGCTCGAAAAAACATAGAGTTACGTGTGCTTGACTCCATAACGCAATTACAGTTGGCATCTCGCCATGTGACTGTATGAAGGGTCACGTAACTGTAGATTATAGTCACACGACACCGAAGCGTATAGGCGACTACACATTATTCTGACACCAGCGAACCAGTGGATGGTAAGGGGAAATGAAGGGTCGGAAAGCATTTCCTTTTTAATCTGCGTTCACGCTAATTTATGAGCTTTCACTCCAATATTGTGGTTTAATCAACTCTTATATATTGGTACTATTTAGAGTAAAGGTCTGAAATAAAATACAAACTCAGATTTAGTGGTATAAGCAAACATTATTGGAGCCAAATGAGCGAACAATTTTGATCAGTGGCAAACTAATCCTAGTTCTCTTTCAGATATACCTAGAGATTATATCGTCCTATTATCCCATCCTCCCTCCCTCACCTCCTACCCACCCCACGTTAATTTACCCCTTCAAGGCTATAGATTATTTGTAGGCACCGGAATGCAACGTAGGGTTTCTCAGTTTACCACCGGTCTGAGGCGCTCTTTGTTTACAGTTTTATCTTTTGCGGAACCTACTGTAAACATACCGCTCGAGGAACAGTTCCAAGATGACCGACTTCGTGACCTATACGCCAAACACTTCTGTTGTTATTGTTATTGTTGTTGTTGTTGTTGTTGTTGTTGTTGTTGTTGTTGTTGTTGTTGCAAAGTTGAGATTTCTAGTGACAGTATTCAGTTGGGAAATACAACTAACCAGTTCCTTCATTGTCAATATTGAAAATCTACATACTTTATGCCCAGGGGTGTGGGTGGGGTGGGGGTGGGGTGGGGTTTCGGATAGCGCAGTGGTTGGAGCACTCGCTACTGTGTCGCAAATTAAGCTTAGTCCAGTACGATTAGCACTTGGGTGGGTGACCGCAAAACGTGAAGCGACAAATAACAACGCCCCCAGTTGACTCAACTGTGACTGAAAACCTACTCTCTTAAGGGTGGGGAAGGTAAAGCAGCGAGGGAGAGATATGGGCATCAAACTCATTACGCTGGCCCAAGATAAGTGTGATCTCCAACATCACACTCCCCTACGGCCACAGGCTATGGGACTACCTTAACCTACCTTTACCTTTTTTTACATACTTTATTAGTATAGCAAGTTTTAAATAAATACTACCTTAACCCAGCTAGGACATGAAACAGCCAAGATCTTTCAATGTGTTTTGTCTGTTTCTGTAATTTAACGTCTTTTCTTCACCTAGGTGATTTTCAAGTTAGTGTGATTGAATGCCTGCGTTAAGAAACTTAGACAAAGGGTTAATCCTATCCTATCTATCCTGTAAATCGAAGGTCGTCGGGGCACTACAGATGATCGTTTAACCAGCGTATTCCATCTTTCTATTTCCTCAGCAACCCTCATGGCCAGTGCATTCCCGATTGTTGTCCTCCCACATCTTTCTCTGTCTCCTTCTTCTTCTGCCTCCTTGCACCGTGCCTTGCAGAATGGTTTTTGCAAGGCCTGATGCTCTGGTGACGTGGCCATACCATCGGAGTTTCCGTTTCTTCACCACTGTGAGCATGTCGTCGTGTTGTCCAATAGCTTGTGTGATGGTCTGTCGGACTTCGTTGTTGGTGATGTGCTGGGTATAGGAAGCCTTCTGTAGCACATTCATCTCCATGCTTTGTATTCTTCGATGCGAAACAGGGACCCTTGGTTAATGCTTTCATCAGAAAGGGTAGGGGAACTGCGCTGCCTAAGGATAAACCATCGGTACGTTAGGCGGTCACATATTCAAATACTAACCGCGGTCGGCACTGCCTTTACCCGCTGGAATGTAAGAAGTCATTTCCACCACTCGCCCACAGTAAATAAATTCTGTTTCACAATCATAATGGACACGGTCACATCTTAAAGGTTTCGACACACAAAGATCGTTTTCGCGGTTCGCATGGCGCAAGTATTGAAAACCAGGGGAAAAGAGAAAGAGAGAAATGGGGAGGGGTAGAGAGGAAGGTGGAGAAGGGGATGGAGGAAGGGGGTCGGGGATGGGTTATAAAGTGGAGTAGACTTTGGATGAAAAAGGGCAAATTGACGGCGCGGAAAGATTAGCGGGAAATCGGAGATTTGAGGATGGCCGGAGACTGTGGTGAGAAGATTTAAGTGGCTAAGGAGGGATGAAGGAGGGTATGGACCAGGGGATGGGTGTGTGTGTGTGGGTGGGTGGGTGGTGAGCGAGCAGAGAGAGAGAGAGAGTCGACTCAGTGTAAGGTTGGGCCTTCCATGGGTTGGGCAGTCCCCTCCAGCTCCCGGGTTGAAGGATGAAGTTCTTTGCCTAATTGGATTGAGTACGTGTTTTATTTCTGTCAGTATGAGAACAGCCTTTATCCTATGCTCATGATCATCCTTACAGCTGATTCGCATGGTTTTGCGATTGCTCCTCGCTCTGATATTGCGTTCAATCGAAGGAGGGTGTGAAACACCGCGATTTGCGGGAGAGCGAGATAGCAAAAAGAGGAGAGACTGACGAAGATGGTGAAGATGAACAATGACACTAGAGGAGTAACTCAAGAAGTGCACGTCAAACGAAAAAAGGAAGGAACGGAGAAGAAGAAGACGAACAATTTAGAATTGGTTGTGGATTTGGGGTATAAATTTCAAGCATTGCAACGTATCTTGTATCATAATACACTTGTTGAATTGAACGATACCATGATAACTGTGTGTATGTATTGTGTGTGTGTGTGGGTGTGTGTGTGTGTGTGTGTGTGTGTGTGTAGGTGTGTGTGTGTGTGTGCGAGCGTGTGTGTGCGTGTGAAAGAAGTTGCGAATTGAGACGCATTTAAAAAAAAAAAACACTGTAATCACTCCAGACTGATGTAGATCTACTCTGTTGCTACTTGGTCACGATCAGACGTCTGCAGTTCTTGTCGAGTATTTCTTAATCGTCTTGCTGATGCCTTTCCTCCTGGAATTGGAAACGGGAGTGTGAGATGAAATGTGAGAGGAGAGGTGGGGGTAGGGGGAGGTGATAGAGGAGGGGCGCGAATGCGACGGAGGTCAAAGTCTAGAACACAAATCCAATACGTTTCAAGTTGAAACTGTACGAACAGAAAATACAATTCCTACAAAAGTGTATCCATCTGACTGCGTGCTCCAGTTCACGTCAGTCAGCGTTAACGACTCTGACCAAGCAAGTTGACTGACTTGCGAAAGCGTAGGCTGTAAATAGCTACATTTTTTTCTTGAGTTCAAATAAATTATTTTTTTTCTGCTTACTACCAAGAAATGTATCCTCCTTTGTATAACCTTTTAGATTATAAAAAATATAAAAGACTCGGGTCCTTCAGTATGCAAACAGTAAATTTGCTTGTTTAGAACTTGTGTGGGATTGTTGGCTGTAAATTATAGGCATTGCAATTTATCTTGTGTCATTACACCATGTGGGTTAAGACAACATTTTAGTGTTTACCAGTTGAATGTGCATAACGTCAAAGAAAGCTATGCTAACTCCAGTTAATGTCTTTTTTATTTTTGTATTATTTTGTTGTAGTTTTTGTTTTCTGTATTTCAAGCTTTATCTGGAAATACTTTGAAAACTGTCGGGATCTGGAATCAGAATGAGTCAAATGTCGGTCTGTTCGTCGGTCCGCCTTTCTTCAATTCCTTCTTTCTTCCATTCTATCTGTGTTACTGTCCTCTTGGTCAGTATCGTCCTCTACCGAAGAGTCTTTCTCCATTTCCTCTGTACACTTGTTAGTTTCCGTCAAGAAGATGTTGCGAGAGTAGATCTATTTCTTCACAAGAACAGGTTTCTCTTGAGGGGATCCAAGAATGTTAGTTGCTGTCACCCCTTCTTTATCATAACATTTTTTTAATGTGGTCATAGTCCGTAAGGAAACGCACCATTGCAAAATCGTCCTGGAAAAAAGCCGAGTCAAAACAACGCCAAGAAAATTAATTATTTCAAGAACCAATGGACCGATTTGGACCAAACTTTAAAGGAAAATTACTTAGGTTAGTCGCTAGCTTCCCGAGCCATCGCATTTTCTCTAGCTCAAAGGTCAAGGTCTATGGTACCAAATCTTTGCGCAAAGCGCATTGAAATATCTCCGACACGTGCACTCGCTGAAATATATAGGTGTTTTTTTTACGGATTGCGTCAGGGTTAAAAGTTTGATCAGCCAAAATGACCTTCGCCTCGTGTGTAATTGTCCGAGTTTCAATGCTCGGTTGATATGAAATTATTATTTTACTATTATTATTATTATTATTATTATTATTATTATTATTATTATTATTATTATTACTATTATTATTATTATTATTACTATTGTATATAAATTAATGTATGTGCCTGTTCGTAGTTTTCTTGTATCTGTCATTGCCTTGACTTTGTAAAAAATTATTTTTTTTTTTGTTGTTTTGTTTTTACAATTCCTTTTAATTGTGTATTTTGTTCAATTTATTTATTTAGAATTTTACAGTTTTAATAGTCTTATTTGTGTCTGTCTGGATGTATGTCTGCGTGTCTGTGTCTGTGTGTGTGAATCAAACAGACCACAATTCAACTCCATTATAAATGGAGGTGGTTGTCTGGAAATATATACGAATACGAATACGAATACGATCACTTTATTATCTCAATCAAAGAGAAATTCACACGTGGTGCCAGATATAAATGTTACAAGACGATAAAGGACAGTATAACAACAATAAACAGTAAACAGTAAAACCGGATAAAAGTATATTAAGACATTACTAAATTAACCATTTAAAACTGTAATCATAAGAATCATAAGAAGTTACATGGGGAATAGCAGATACCTATCACATGATTTACGTTCAGTGTCATAATCATGATATAAGGTATTGCAACATAACAATCACTTTTGGCAAGCAATAGTCACATCAATATACAACAACGTAAGACTTTTAAATAAAGATGTTCATAAAAAAATATAAAAATCGCTAAGCACATAGGCCTACACTAAACAGAAATGTAAGATCACTGGGGCACATACTCACTATCTCATGCGGATTGGGCATTAATTGTATAAATCAAGCCACGCACACTGTCATAATAGAAGCATCATACGTTCAAATTCTCAATCATTTAATAAAGAGATTGCGGTGGGTATAAAACTATTTTTAGTGCGTACAGTTTTGAACTTTGGTGTCCTGTAGCGCCTACCCGAGGGCAGGAGATTGAAGTGGTGCGCGAGCACGTGACTGCTGTCTTGAAGTATGCGACGGGCTTTTCTCACCACTCGCCTTTCATGGTCCTGATTTGGCTCGGAAGAGTCCGCTGGACCTAAAGCAATAACCTTGTATTGTATTGTACTCGCCTTTCATACATCGCTTTCATACTCACATGTTGCACTCCCACAACCTTCCCACAAACTCTCACCACTCTGTCCAACACATTCCTACTGTCCAAAGACAACCTTCCATACCAACATACAAATGAGAAAGTGAGAATGGAAGAGATGAACGAATCATAAAAGGTTTGGAGGATACGGTTTTGAACATGCAAGCGTCGGAGTTTCTGGAGGCAATAAATTCTAGATTATAAGTATTATGTCGCTTGCTGTCACGTCCCAACTGCCTCAACAGAGGTTCAACATGTGTAACTTCCACACGAGAAAAAAAACCCAACACCTAAATAAACTCTAAAAGACAAAACCAGAAGTAACAAGACAATTTCTTTATTTCACACACTCATTCGCACTAAAAATTAACTCCCTTTATCCCACTTCCCAACCAACCAACCCTCAATCCCACTAATATAACCCCAAATTAATACATAACCAATTCGCTCAAAATAATAATGATAATTAAATCAAAATGAAAAATGTCTAACTACAAAATGTACAAAAGATTTATAACAATGATGTCTGGAACAGCTTACTGACAACAAGGTAAATATACAGTAAGCAACTGCTTTAAATCTTTATAAATATTCAAACTTTGTTCCACTTAAATTTCAAATAGGTACAACAAGTCTTTTATATTATATAAAATGAATAAGAAAATTTATCCTTTAAGCAAAATAGAATTTATAAGAAATTAATCTAAATTATTAATTAATTAATGTCTGGCGAAATAATTCCCCCAGACAAAACTATACAATCACAGGGTTGCTTAATCTAGTAGGTAATATTACACAACAACGTTTATCAGTCAATTCAGATTAAATATATTTCAATGTGCTGTAATTTATAATTTATCACATGTAAAACAATTATCGTTCCTCACAACAGATTATCATTGGTTATAGTTATTTGTTGTGTATGGTGGAGTGTGTGTGCGTGTGCTTTATAAAACAAAATAAAGTTCCCTGGGCGAATACCACAACCTTCGCAACCGAGGTTGACACACGGAAAACACGGCGTAAATGGCCGAGGCACACAAGCTTCACACCAGCAAGGTTTCAGCACACCATCAATGATCTGCTCTAGGGTTTTGGTTTTTGAACTTGTTGGTACATCTACAACAATACATACAAAAATACGCAACCATTAATAATTATATTACAAAATACTGCACAAGCATCCCGCTATCGGAATGGTTGTCTCCCTTTCAACATCCTTACTCATCCTCCCTGTCATTACTTCTGTCATCACGTATATACATTCACAATCACCTCCTTTCTGTCATCTCTTCGCTACATAACAGCGAATTCTTTTATATCAATTTATAATTATTTAATTTATGATACATTTTAGAAAATTCTCTCTCTCTATTGCTAGGTATTTATGCAGCAAACGGTATGAAACATAAAATAGAATTAAGAAAACGTAATTAACTAACCATTCACACTGCATGCATAACCCAAACCCCCGAACGCTATGGCCAACTGAGAAATTGAGGTAAATAACTTACGGCTACCAGTGGATTCTCCGGCCTGTTGACAAAGACACACAATGACTGGACAAACGCACAGGCACAGAAGGTTAGGCAAGGTGATAATACAGGCATAAGAAGTCCTAGACGGAGTCACAGGTCACCCGACGTTATACGTAGATAACTCAGATTTCACCGAGAATACACAGTAGGTATTCTAAACAGCTTAGAAAAGTTCCAGTTAAACAAACACTTCCAAAGTGTTCACAAAACAGTCCTCCTCTTCCGACAATAGGCTCTTTTTCGTTGACGGTCTGATCTGTACGACCCACAGACAAAGTCACTAACTGGCACCTTGACCCAACTTGGATCTGTTGGTTCTGGCTACAAAAGCTATATGAAAAATGTTATTGCTCCTGTCAAAATATACAGTGCAAGGGGTTTTATACGATTAGCTAAGAATCTTCTAGAATATACTCGTTTTAATCATAATTCATTCCCTACACCGTTCGCGATTAGAGCACGCATTTCACACATAGAATATCGCATGGCAGCAATTAATCCTCTCAATAACAAAATAGCCAACTATGCTGTTTTCTAACATAGTGCGTTCCGCACGGGCGCAAATCATTCGCTACTTTTATTAATTATAAACCAAATTAATGTATTCTGATTCTCTCCCCTTGACTACCGTAACTTTTAACCTCTATGTACAGGCTGATGATTAAACTATATACATAGGCGCGCGACTGCAAACTGCGTAGCGTGACACTTGCCATCTTATGTTTTTCCAAAAGAAACTGTTTGCCTTATCTCAAACCGAAATTCATCAGTTTTACTTTAAGGACAGTTTGACCACTGCTAAGCATTTTAGATCATTGGTATTTGTACTTTCTCAAGGTCATTGTCATTCACCATTTTCTAAACTCGTTTTGAGCTTTATCTAAAAATTGGCTGAACCGATTTTGATCATTTCTTGCTGGCAGCCTATCAATCCCCTTTTTGCTTCGTTAGGAAAAAGCCCAGTCACCGCATTGCCAAGAAAACCAACACTTTTGAAAATGCATATTTTTCGGTTATGTGGGCGAATGGCTGAAAATACATTTGCATGAATGGCTTACCGTCTTGTTTAAAGTTTAATTTATTTGTAGCAGAACCGGTTAATTTGGTTTTTTTAATTAAAAGTTTGAAATACTTTAACATAGTTGGTAATTAGAACGAGGCAAATCTCGGTCGGTGGTAGCTTAAATTTAACAAACCCAAAAAAACTTGTGTACTAAAACAAAAAATCAATATTGTGCTTGCGTGCGTGCCTATGTATTTGTGTATGTGTGTGTATGTGAGTTTGTGCGTGTGGGTATGAGTGCGTGTGTACGCGTGCATTGCTAAACGCCGGTATTTGAAGAAAATGTCTTAGTACACGAACAGGAACGTTCTGTTACGCAAAGGGATCATCAGCCAAATTAACATTCCTAAACTTTCAAAAGTCGATCTCCGTGCATGCTAAGCTTGCATAACGTCGTACTCTGGACTCAATAGCTGTTATTGTCTGAACTAGTTGAAAGACTTCTAAACATTACGGACAACAAAAGAAACAAGTATAACCATTACAGACAACAGAAGAAAGTATATACGTCACTGGAAGAACGGGAATCCAGCGCGATTCGGAATCGTGTTAATGTGTACTGGAATTCCCTTACGTCCTATGATGAAGTGGAATTCCTGTCAAGGCTGGCAAATATCTACTGTAAATTGGAAATCTCATTCGAACAAATGGGAATCCAGATTTGAGTGCCATTGCGAATTCCAAAATTACGCTGTTCACTACTAGTACAAAAGATAATCTTAAGTAAATTAGACCCTAAATTCTAGGTTAAGCAATATAAATTTCAAATTTGTGTGAATAAAAATAGAAGCAAATGCTGAGATTGAAAGTAAATATATATTTTAGACACCTATCCAAAGTGGACAACACACAAGCCATTGGACAACACGCTGACCTGCTCACAGTGGTGAAAAAACGGAAACTCCGATGATATGGCCACATCACCAGATCATCAGGTCTTGCAAAGACCATCCTGCAAGGCACAGTGCAAGGAGGTAGAAGAAAAAGGAGACCGAAAAAGAGGTGGGAGGACAACATTCGAGAATGGACTGGTTTGACACTGAGCGAAGCTATCAGGGCTGCTGAGGACAGAGAAAGATGGAGTATGCTGGTTAAACGATCATCTGTGGTGCCCCTACGACCTCCGGGTTACGGGACAGGATAGGAGGATAGGATTATAATTATATTCAGAAAGTTGTTAATATAATTATATTCAAAAAGTTATTAGTATAAATATATTTAAAAAGTAATTATTATAATTCAGAAAGTTATTATTATATTTATATTCAAAAAGTTATTATAATTATATTCAATGGACCGGTTTGACACTGAGCGAAACAATCAGGGTTGCTGAGGACAGAGAAAGATGGATTACGCTAAACGATCATCTGTGGTGCCCCTACGACCTGCGAGTTACGGGATAGGATAGGATAGGATCCAAAGTTGCTTGTTATCAGAATCTTTAGCCTGTTTAACATTGTTAAACGATCACGCCGTTTAAATTAAACAAAACAACTGCACTAAACACGGGATTCCCATCCGTCCTAGGATGAATGAGAATTCAAATTTACACCAGAATATCGCTAGAGTTTTCTTTCCGGAAATCCAATTCATCCTTGGACGTACTGGATAATTATACATTACTACAATACGATTCCGAATCGTACTGGATTCACATTCTTCGTGTGACAAACATACATCACGGACAACGACGAAGAGAGAAGATCACGAATAAACATTACGACGCGAAAAAAGTAAGGATTACGTAGGAAGGGAATAAGAACACAAATGTTGCAGACAAACTCTAGCCTATCTTATATCCTATCCCGTAACTCGAAAGTCGTCGGGACACCACAGATGATCGTTTAACCAGCGTACTCTATATTTCTCTGTCCTCAGCAACCCTCATGGCTTCGCTCAGTGTCAAGCTAGTCCATTTTCTAATGTTGTCCTCTCACCTCTTTTTTTTGTCTCCCTCTTCTTCTGCCTCCTTGCACCGTGCCTTGCATGATGGTCTTTGCAAGGCCTGATGATCTGGTGATGTGGCCATACCATCGGAGTTTCCGTTTCTTCAGCACTGTGAGCATGTCATCGTACTGTTGTCCAATGGCTTCTTCGTCGTTGGTGTACTGGGTTTAGGAAATGCCCAAAAGTCTTCTGTAGAACCTCATCTCCATGCTTTGCACTCTTCGTTGTAGATCTGCTGTGAGTGTCCATGTTTCGCAAGCGTATAGGCAGGTGGAGATGACAAGGGAGCGCAGCAGCTTTACTTTGAAGTTTAGACTGATGATCCTGTCTTTCCAAATGGGCTTCAACCTTGTCAGAGTAGCAGTTGTTTGTGCGACCCTGGAGAGGTCTTCCTGTTGGGATACATTGTCTGATACAATGGCTCCTAAATATTTGAAGCTTTGAACCGTGTTGGGGGATTGACCTTGGACTTTGATGTCCGTGTTGATGCCATTGGTGTTGTTAGTCATGATTCTGGTCTTCTCTGCACTTATCTCCATTCATACATAGGCTCTGGAGTTGGTGTCAAGCCTCTGTACCAGTTGTTCAAGTTCTTGTTCCTCTCCAGCCAATCCATCAATGTCATCCAGAAAACGAAGATTGGAGATTGCTCTATTCTCTATGCTGACTGTGACTTCATGATCTGCAGGTGCAGCTGACAAGATGCGCTCTAAGAAGATGTTGAAAAGTGTCGGAGAGAGTAGGCATCCTCGACGCACGCCGATTGTTGTTCTGAACCAGTTCCCGATGGCGCTGTTGTGGAGGCTTTGTCATACAGACTTTTGATGACATCAATAATGTTACGGATGATGCTGTACACTCCCATGGTCGCCCACAGAGCTGCATGCCAGACTCGGTCAAACGCTTTCTTGAAGTCTACAAACAAATTAAATAGATGTTGTTGGTGCTGTAGGTATTTCTCGCACATTATTCTGAGGTTGAAAATCTGTTCAGTGGTACTTTGCCCTGCCATGAATCCTGCTTGTTCTTCAGCTATGATTTGTTCAACTCGGGGTTTTAACCTGTTGAGTAGTATTTTCAGGAGGACCTTGCTGGGATGGCTGATGAGGCTCAGGGTGCGGTACTTTTCACACTCCTGAAGGTTACCCTTTTTGGGAACTGTGATGACAAGCGACTGGGTCCATGGTGTAGGCTACTTCCCACTCTGCCAGATCTTGTTACAGATAATGGTGATGGCGTCAATCCATCGTTTCTTCTGCTTGATGCAATTCAGGAGGAATGTTTCTTTTTCTCTGTTCTGGGGGCATGCTAGAACTGGTGGGTCTCCGTTTGTTGTATGGTTGTAAAGGTCTGAGCAGTGTGACGAGATGACTAGTTTTACCCTGCCTATTTACTATTTAGCCTTGTTTAGTCATTGTAACCTTAGAAAGTTAGTGTATTACACAGCAGACGATTACAGTATTCGGAGGTACACACACTGCGAGCTTGACGCAGGCAGTGTAGTGACGTCAGCACTGTGTGCGTGAATCGTAAAGTTTGATCCAATCAGGACTCAGGCTGAGCGGCTAGATCCAGTTCTGGCTGATTCAGTCCAAACCAGGTATTAGGTCAGTTGAGAGTAAGACGCCACAGGGTACACAGCTACACCTGAATAGAGCAATACCTCCACTGAATAGACCAGGAAGCAGGACTTGAGAATCTTAGAATTCTATCAAGTAGCCACGGGGCCTGACTTTGTCAAACAGGTAAATGAACATACTTCTGTTTCAGCGTGATATATTTATATTATTGTTGAAATTATGTTTGTAGAATTTGCCATGCATAGATGTGAATTGTTAATCCGACTTTGCCTGAACATGTGGAGAAGCTGACCACGAGGCAAAAAGACGACCGGCCGACGCCATCTTGAATTATGTACGGAACCACTGTTGTTGAACCTATATGTATGTTTGCAGACCAGTGGCTGTACCAGTGAATGTGTATAATATTATTAATTCTTTATGTGTATAAGTAGCCATGTTTTATATTTATGTATGTATAGGAAAGTAGAGTTGAGATTCCAGTGGACCACGGACGTAGTGGAATGTTCCTCGCTTATGTATAGAGATGTGGAGCTATCACTGAGGACTACTTTGGCTTTCAGTGAGACGCTCTGCACAGACCTGTTATTCAAGGTTGTGCAGAATTTCGTCTCTTATATTACAGACGAGCAGGCGAGATATCCCGTGCGCCCAACTCCACAGGAAAACCAAGTTGGCTGTTTAGCCTCTACAGCACAAGCTTGAGAGAGGAACCCTGGAAAACACCCTGCTAGACCCCACAGCGTGGCAAGGGACCAAACTACACGACGACACATCGTGTACCAGAAGCTACCTCAATGAAGGACTTCAAACCCACTAAGTGACAGTTAAGTGCATAAGCAAAAGTGCACCCAAACTGATAGCAAAAGGACCACAGTAGTCCACTCTTCAGAAACTATAGTAAAACGGACCACAGTAGTCCAGTCTTCAAGAACTTTAGTAGCCAGTGCCCGATGAAGACATAACAGCTGCCTAGACTATCAGCGATTGAACTATTTGCATTGACTTGTGACTTTTTAAGGTAGATTAGTACATCGAAGATATTGTATAGAGTAGAAGAAATAAATGTGTGATTTTAACTGTTATCAAGTGGCTGGACTACATATGATTCATAGCCGTGTGACAGCTAGTGTGACAGTGATCTTTTACAATTTTTCTATCTATCTCTGTACCCCAGCCTTAACACAAACCGAGCTAAACAAATACATTTATTAAAGTAATTCACAGGGTGACTAACTAGCAGTTCCCATCGAATAAAGCGTGAGGGTTACAGCATCCATTGTGCAGAGCCCAGTAACACCGAAACCCCACGTGACAAGCAGTATTCTGTCCATCTATCCAAGCCGTCTTGTTCTTCTGTAAGGCATATGCCAGACTTGCTTTGGATCGTGAAGACCTTGGGCTATGTAGTACTTGTCAGCCGCTTCACAGCCTGGTAGACCATCTTACTGTTGTTCGTTTTCCACACTGTTCTCTATTTCCTGGCATTGATTTTCTATCCAGTTCTCCTTGGCTGTGCGCATGCCTTTTCGGATGTCATTGTTGATGTTTCGGTAGGCATCAGCTCCTTGAGAGGTGTTTTTTTAATACTCATTTCGTTTGTCACTGTGAAGGTGGGTCTATTGTTACTGGGCTCTGCACAATGGAATGCTATTACTCACTCGTCTTTGTCTGCGGGAATCGGCTAGTGTAATCACCTTGTGACTAATCTTAATATATTTATATGTTTAGCCCGGTCTGTGTGCGGATAAGGGTTATAGAGATAGGGAGAAAATGGTAAAAGCTTCACTGACACACTAGCTCTCACACGGCTATGAAACATAGGTAGTCCAGCCACTTGTTAACAGTAAATATCACACATTTATTTCCTTACTCTGTACATAATTCTCTAAACACTCTATTAACTAAAATGTCTAAATTCACTTCGAATAGTTCGTTACTTAATGGGTCTATGTTGCTACTGTTCTTGATGTTTGCTACTGTCTCATCATTGGGCTGGTTGGTTGGTTGGTTGATTTATTATCGTCTTTTACACCAAAGATGATAAGACGTTGAAACTAAAACAAAATTTAAGTTTATAAACAAAAGAAAAAGATAGGAGGGGAGGGGAGGGTGAGAGGGTTAACCCTACTCCCGGCAAGAGCAGATCAGTTTTCCCCCCCCCCCCCCCCCCATACCAGGCACCGGCACGAGCCGGACAGTCCCCAGTGGATGGCAGGGCCTGCAATACATCCAGGGAGCAACCAGAGCGTACACCAGTACAGGTGCCTCCTGAAAGTTCCGCAGACCCAGCTGCTTGTTTGATACTGCCCAACCCATACCAGCGCCCGGCCGAGGAAAGACAGTCCGGCTTCCGCCAGAACGAGGGTTAAAGCATGCTAGCAATTTCTGAGTTCAAAAATATTTTTGCTAATTGAACTCTTTGATCGAAGTCAAAAGTAAGCGAAACATTGTTGGGTAACAGTGGTTCCAAAATTGTACATTCCAATATTACATGTTGAAGACTTAAAGGGTTGGAACATACACAGGAAACATTGGGCTATTTGTTCTGGTTGGTCTAATGTTTGTTTTCAGGAGAATGGACTACCGCACAGTCCTTTTAGATCAGTGTGTGTGCAATTCTTCTTGTGCACTTAGCTGATTTGTTGAGGTGTGGTGATGGTGTCTCCTCCTTGATTGTTGACTATTGGGCTATCGTAGCTCAGTGCTAGATGCTCCACTGCAGGCCGATTGTCAGGATTGACTCTTAGTGGCTTATCCCGGTACATGGTCGTTTCGCCGGAAATCACGTTCGCCGAATCCGGCGAATCGACCAATCAGATTTTCAGGCGAAACGTCCAAGTGGCTGCTCCTACGGAAAAAGGATCTGGGAACGACGGGTAGGGTAAGGCAGTGCCTCGACGGGTAGGGTAAGGCAGTGCTACACATATACCGCTCGAAACGGGTTAGGGTTAGGGCTAGCGGTCCGTCTACAAGTGATTGAATTACAATCGACCTATCGGTGAATCGACCATCGGCGAATCGACCAGGCCTTTCCGGCGAATCGACCATCCGGCGAAACGCCTATAAACCCTTATCCCTGCCTCGGACCAACTAGCCTGCTCGTCTGCAAAACATAGGACGAGTTTCTGCAACACCATGTTTAAAACGGGTGTGCAGAGCGCGCGTCTCGCTAATGGCAGAAACAGCCCTCAGTTGAGATCGCTCCACCTATACAATACAAGGGACGATCATTCTTCTTCTAAGTCCGTGGTGCACTGGAATCTCCAACGTAATTCCTATAACTATACATACATCGTGGCTACACCAAACACATGGAGAAGTAATTAACAATATACACATTCTCAGGTACAGCCACTGGTCTGCAATAATACACATAGGAGAAACAACAGTGGGTTCGTAGGGGATACCTCATGGTGTCGAAACCGGTCGCGTGTCAGCCACGTGGTCAAGCAAATTTTGACTAACATTCACAATGCTAAAACATGGCAAGACTTCACAAACATAATCCAACAATAATATCAATAATTCGCGATGAAACAAAAGATTGATTATTTACCTTTTTGACAATGTCAGGCTGTGGCTATACTGTGATGAATGACTTTCATCCGTCACCTGCTTAGTCTTCAGATAGAGAGATTTTTCAGAAAGTAGCTCCGTCTCCTGTGAGGTTCAGACAAAGAATGACTACCTAGCCTTGCGGTCAGCTAAAGCCCGCTAAAATCTCGTCCGATACCTGTGGCGCACTCTAGCGGGGGTGGCTATACGTCAGCAGGATGAGGTCACTGCCTACATATGCTAAGCACACAACTGACTTGTGTCGTCTGCTAGGCAGCTACTTTAATTTACAAAGGCTACCACAGACTGAACTATTTAAGGCGTGAAGCCGTAGTGCAGGGTCTAAATAGCCTATTGTGACAGTCACACAGGTCCAAAAGTTCAGGTGTGATCCACGGCTTCTTCTTTGGGCGGTGCTTGCCAAGGTTCTCAGTGGCGGCATCTGTCACAGCTGAGTTGAATGTGGTGGTCATGGTGTTGACATCTACTTCACCAGCTCTCAAAATGAGCAGTGGTGCAAATTTCCCTGCATTTGTGGCTTGGAATATTTCTGCCACCTCCGAATCTTGCAGTTTGTCCAGGTCGAACTTCAGTCTGGTGCACTTTGCTGTGTTTAATGTCTTCAAGTGGAGCCCGAAAGACATCATCACGAGATCCTGGTCACTTCCGATATCTGCTCCTGGAGAAGTACTTGTCCTGCCAATGTTGATGTTTGATCTGAAGCGTTTCTTGGCCATGATGTAATCAATTTGGTTGTGATACTGCCCGCTGGGACTGTGCCATGTCCATCGTCTGGATTTTTTGTGGAGACCAAGCGTGGTTGCCAGTATCGGACTGTTGTATATGGCAAACTCCAAGAGTCTCAGACCTCTGTCATTTGTCTCGTTGTTGTAGTGAGGTCCACATGTGTCTCCCATTAAAAAATCTTTCTCTAAAAAATGGCCTGCGTGCACTCACATGAATACATACACACAAGCACACAGAACACACAAGTGAAAACAAATCGATTTAAAAGACAGCATAAGTGAAACAAAGCGATAAATACATAAGTGAGGGAGAGAGAAGGAGAAGAAACGGAAGAGAGAGAGTGAGAACCAAACAAAAATTGTAATATAACCAAGGAGGACAACTCGATCGTTTGGGCGTCAAACCAAAGGGCAATAATATTTTATTCTACTAATCAAATTCTAATTCTTTAAATCAAAGCATTAATTTCATCTATTCACACACAAAGCCCACCCAAGAATGTTGTCCGAACTGACACAGACACCCCAAGAGATCGAGAAGTCCTTAATTCCTAGGTAGCATGGTAAAACATTTCATACGATAAAAATCTACAGTAGACTGGGGAATCTGATCTAGATAACAGAGATAAGCCGAGCTCTGCCAATCTCCCAAAACCCTGATGACCTCGCCAGGGACGCCATTCTGTAGTGCCCATGTCGCGCCGCCGCGCCTAAAACCGTGGGAAGTCACGTCGGTACGGCCACCCAGGAAATCCCTTAACCGTGTACTGAAGGATTTTGATGTCGAAGGAAAGGTCTTCGCCTTTGGTCCTCGTATTCCCTGAACGCGCAATGCCTGGATTACGCCCGTCACAGGGCAGAGGAGGTGGGAGGGAAGAGAGAGGAGGATATGATCTGGGTCCTTTCTTGAAACTGATTATTCTTCGCCCATTTTACTTCAACAGTCAAGCACCGCCGGCTATTGTCATAGTACAAACAATCTCTAGTCAGCTGGGTTTTTTTCCCACTGAATGACTGGCCGTCGCTAAACAAAATAAATTTTCTGAGCAAGCCAAAAAACATCATTAAGCAAGCACCCCAGAAAATGGCGTCTGAAGCACTGCTCAAATCTAAAAAATGTTTCATTGTTAGCAATAAATCAGGCTGGCGATTTAGGGCGAGAAGCCACAGTGCTGTGTTAAACTGGTCCTCTTATGACAAACAGGACACGAAACAAAGCAACTTTTCGAGCTAAGCTCTTCTTCAGACGGACAAAACTGCCCAAAGTTCAAATAAGCATTAATCTTAAAACAAATCGGGATCTATAATAATGCAAAAATTGGAATCGAATTATTACGACTTCTTGAAGAAAATTCTAATGGATTACGCTGCCTTATTATTAATGTTGGTGGTGGTGGTGTTGGTGCTGTGTTTTTTTTTTTGTTTTTTTTACTATACATGTAGTTCGGTTTCGTGTGGTTTCGGTGTATAACAAAAAAGTAAGGAACGAATACAAGAAAGTGACGGATGTTTATTGATGGATTATACCGGATTAAGTCCTCTGGAGACACAGCAAAACAATTATTAATCTTAAGTACACCTAATAGAAATGGGAAGTCAACAAATGTTGTATTACCCGCAATGGAGAATTCACGGCAACAAATTGTAAGCAAGACATTAAATTCATTAAAAACTGTGAACTCATCAACACATATTCCCATAAACAGCAGCGTGCAATCACCCTCAGTTTTACATTTAAAGATACTTCATCTTTCATCCGTTGATGGACAATTTCTCTGTATACATACCCCACCCCATCGACCTTAAAACAACTTTGTATTACAAAATATCCTATCCTATCCTATCCCGTAACTCGGAGGTCATAGGGGCACCACAGATGATAGTTTAACCAGTGTACTCCATCTTTCCATGTCACAAAACGTAATATAGATAATTATTTTCAATAATAACATGATGATTGCGGTTGTTTTTCCACAATGTAAAATTACTGTAACAGCATAGCGACTCATCTACCACAATATGACCTACTACATGAAGTGGTGAGGTGACTCAGTGGATTAGTCGCCGGTTTCCTATGCCGAAGGTCGCGGGTTCGATTCCCGCAAGGGGCGAACGTATGTGACTTAGGTTCGAGGCTTTTGAGGTCACCGAGTGTTTTCTCCGGGCACTCCGGTTTCCTCCCTCCTTTCAATAATGGTACTAAACGCAGTCAATATAAAAAAATTCAAAAGACACAAATTCGATTTTCTTTCCGTCTTCCAGTAGCGATCTTCCTGCCTTTACATCACCTGTTCGAGTGATGGATGTGTATTTTCTGTGTGTGAGGGTGGATGAGACAGGTGAGCGTGTATATTGGTACAGATCGCCGCGCTTTGAGCCTTATTGATTCGGGGAAAGGCGCGTATAAAGCATCCAGTATTATTATTATTTTTTTAAAATTATTATTATTATTATTATTATTATTATTATTATTATTATTATTATTATTATTATTATTATTATTATTATTATTATTATTACAAGTACGAGACTAGGTGTGAGATTTTTTCTTTTTTTGTTTTTTGTTGATGGGTCATGTCGGATTAAGTGCTTCGAATTGAAATATAACAGTTTTAATCTTTATGTGCACATATTTTTGCAACCAAAACAAAGAAAACCAAACTTTAAATACACGTTCAAACTTGTAAAAGGAGAAGGTAAGAGATTATTTTTGTATGGATTTCGTCGGATTAAGCGCTTCAATATGAAATATAATTCTCTTAAGCTTTAAGCGCACAGATTACTGCAATAAATGCACAGGTTCGAAAAGCATTATTATTTATTTAAAATAAAAATAAAGGTAAGATTATAGGACAACGCAACAACTTGTTGAGAAAGAGCATTACATAAATATTTAACATACGAAAGTGGGATTATAACAACCAACAGTGTTTTATTTATGTATTTATTTATTTATATATTTATTTATTTATTTCATGTTCTTGAGATCAAGAGCTCTTTTCATTGTCATATGTCTGCCTGTCTGTTTGTCTTTCCTGTTTCATTCTTTCTGTCTTGTTTCTTTCAGCCCATGATTTTAATTTGTAGACCTAATTGATTCTAAAGAAATCGTTGCATTTAAATTGTTGTGCAAAGCTTCTTTCTGTATTCATTTCTTTTTTTCATATGCATCTTGTTTTTGTTCTTGCTTCTTTCTTTTGGTGAATGTAATTCTTTCTTTCTCCTACATCTGTTATTCTGCTTACATGCTTTTAAAAAAATGTTTTAAATGCAAGCTCTCACACACTACCTCGAACAGGGGTCGGATAAATACTTTGCGTGGCTGTCAAGTTAAGTCAAGATTCAAGTCAAGCTGTGGTACTCCGAGAAATTGGCTACTGAGCCTATTGACCTTTACGCTCAATTCGGAATGGGAAGATAGCTGTTATGCAAGGCCAGAAACTCTGTATGACTCCTGCACTGTTCTGCAAGGCCAGAAACTCTGTATAATTCCTGCTCTCTCTCTCTCTCTCTCTCTCTCTCTCTCTCTCTCTCTCTCTCTCTCTCTCTCTCTCTCTCTCCCTCTCTCTTTCTCTTTCTCTTTCACTCTCTCTCCCTCTCTCTCTCATTTTCATAATTATTAGCCCCAAGAGCAAGATGTAAAGAAAAAGCACACAGTGCTTACTCTTTTACCCTTGTTAAATAAAATTTGGTATCTTTTCTTCTTCTTCTTCTTCTTCTTCTTCTTCTTCTTCTTCTTCTTCTTCTTCTTCTTCTTCTTCTTCTTCTTCTCCTTCTTCTTCCCTCTCTCTCTCCTCTCTCATATCTCTCTCGCTGTCCTATCCGAAAACAAAGAGAGTGTTTGAGATGCGGAGCATCCGAGAGATCGTAACTCACAGGCTGTGATATTATCTGCTCTGGTGACCTCCCTTGTCCTCTCCTATTCCTAGCATTAAAAATGTTTAAAAAATGTGATTTATAGACCGTTCGATAAAAGACCCAAAAACAACCTGGCCCAGAGCAGGGAACAATTTTTTTTTTACATTTTCTTTTATTAGGGGCTGAAATTCCTATCCTATCATATTCCATAACTCGGAGGTCATAGGGGCACCACAGATGATCGTTTAACCAGCACACTCCATCTTTCCCTGTCCTCAGCAACCCTGATTGTTTCGCTCAGTGTCAAACCAGTCCATTCTCGAATGTTGTCCTCCCACCTCTTTTTCGGTCTCCCTCTTCTTCTACCTCCTTGCACTGTGCCTTGCAGGATGGTCTTTGCAAGACCTGATGATCTGGTGACGTGGCCATACCATCGGAGTTTCCGTTTTTTCACCACTGTGAGCAGGTCATCGTGTTGTCCAAGGGCTTGTGTGATGGTCTGTCGGACTTCGTCGTTGGTGATGTGCTGGGTATAGGAAAACCACAGAAGTCTTCTGTAGCACCTCATCTCCATGCTTTGTATTCTTCGTTGGAGATCTGCTGTGAGGGTCCATGTTTCGCAAGCATATAGGAAGATGGAGATGACAAGGGAGCGCAGCAGCCTTACCGTGGAATGTAGACTGAAATTCGGCTCCCCAAAAACTCGTTTATCTAACAACCACCTTAGCACGATTTTGAATTTTCTGTATGGGTATAGAAAATTTGAGTTGGGGGGGGGAGGGTGGAAGGGAGTAGAGAGCATGGGGGGGAAGGTGGTGAGTATGGTGTAGAGGCAGTTAATTCGATTGACTATCGAAAGTAAGACTTCGTTTTTTATATAATTAAATACGTTTCTTAAAGATGATAACGTTGGAGAATTGTTGATTGGGGTGGCGGAAGAGGCAGGGAGCTGGGGGCTAGGGGCTGGGGTGGACGCTAGCAAGCGGCGGGGAAGGCTGGGGGCTGGGGTGATTGCTGGCGGGCGGGGTGGGTGTGGTGAGGGCTCCAAGGTGCACAATTTATTGAAAAATACATACATTTGATATTGCAGGATCGTCAATCAACAACAATCAAGAAGAACTTTGTTATGGATGGTGAAGTTCTCAGCACTCCGTGATTCACTTCATCCCTGCCATTCCTTTTGATGGACTGTCCTCAATTTTGTTTGGTCATTTTGGCCTTGTTATGATGATGAGGAGGAGGAGGAGGAGGATGATGATTATTATTATTATTATTACCTGAATTACCTGAATTTACCTGAGTGGCCACTGAGTGCGGCCGACGGGTAGGAAGTTTGAGAACTTCTTTTAACCCCCTTAACTGTCTCTTTATCATGGCGGTTCTTGAACTGGTTGACGGTTTCAGCTTCAGCAATTGATTGTTTCAGTGCATTCCATGGGTTCACAACTCTTTGTGAAAAAAAGTTATTTCTGAGATTCAGTCTAGACCTCTCTTTGAACAGTTTGCTGCTGTGACCTCTATGGTAGAATGATGACTGGCATGAAGTAAAAAATTTGTCAGCAGAAATTTTTTCAAGCCCCTTTATAATCTTGAATGTTTCGATGAGATCTCCCCTGTCTCTCCTTTCTTCTAATTTCTGCAAATTGCAAAAAGCCAGTCTCTCATCGTACGGCAGGTGACCAATCCATGTGATCAATCTCGTAGCTCTCCTCTGCACCTTTTCCAACTCTGCGATGTCTTTTTTGAGGTAAGGTCGCCATACTTGGATGCAATACTCCAGGTGTGGTCGTACAATTGATTTGTAGAGTGGGACAATAACTTCCTTAGTTCTGGCTGTGACTGTTCGCATGATCTGCCCCACTGCTCTGTTGGCTCGTTTTGCTGCCTCGCAGCACTGGCGACTGACCGACAGTGACCTGTGCATGATGACGCCTAGGTCCCTTTCTTACTCCACTGCTCCAAGTTCTTGTTATTATTATTATTATTATTATTATTATTATTATTATTATTATTATTATTATTATTATTATTATTATTATTATTATTATTATTATTATTATTATTATCTTTTTTGGCGCAAATGACCAACTGATGGAACATAACCAAGGAAAAAAAAAGGTAAGTAAATAAATATATTAAAAAAATAACGTGATTTAACTCTTCTTTCTTGTTTTTTAAATAACGAAGCCCTTTGAACAACTTAAGCTGAGCACTTAGATGTATATAATTTGATACAACAACAAGAACAACGACGACAACAGCAACAACCAAGAAGCCATATGTTTATAAAATTACATTCTACAATTTAAATCCGATTGTGATTAGTCAGGAAAAGTTTGTTATTCGAAATGGACTAGGAATGAGCACTTAGTCGCCATCTTTGAACTTTGCTTTAGTTTTTATTTTATTAAGGCTGCATCCATGTTTCGTTTTGTTTCATTTGCATTTTATCTTTCTCTTACATTATTTTTTTTTCCATCAAAGTCTTAGCCATGGTACAAGGGAGACTGGCAGATAGACTTCCTTTACCTCATTAGAGTACGGTTTGATTTGTTGTTGTGTTTTTCTTAATTTATTGATATTTTATGTCATGTTTATGCTGTTTTGTTTGAGCTTTGCCTTGATTGTTGTTTGTTTGTTTGTTTGTTTGTTTTTTTGTATGTTGTTTTTTTCTTGGCTTGCAGCACCCTCTCACCTTTCACAATTTTAAAAAAGATTTCTCTTTTATTTTTTGATTGGCCCTATTTCTTGGTATTAATACCCTGTTCTTCTAATTTTGACATAATTAGGCATTCAAATAAAATATGTTGTACATAAAATTTTCCTCAACACTGACTAAACGTCCGAAGAATATTTCGGTTAACAAGAATGTCTTCTTCATTTTCGTTGATCATAGTAAATGATAATTGGTAAATGGTTTTCTTGTGGTCTGCAATGGGTGAATAATGTTAAAATACATGGTTTGTAGAGTTATTTGTTCCGTGTTTTTTTGATAACAATTAAAAATTTTTAATATGAAATTTATATTACAAATCATAAGTTCCATATTTAAATCTTTTAAAACACCCGTACAGTTTAAACAGATTATTTCAACGTTAATAACAAAACAGCATCTATAACTTTTCGCTTTCACTAGACTCTATCCATTATTTTTAACTCATCACTTCTCTCTCTGTATCTCTCTTACATGTATCACAAAGTCTTAATCTATGTCATGCTTATAAAATGGTACAACTTCCAATGATCTATATAGACGTCTATCCAACTAAAATAGATGTGTATATAGACAACATATTTGTTAGTGTCAACCTGTGTGTGTAAATATCTAAAGTTTAGGTTTGTAGTTGTTGTTTGTGAGTGTTTGTCATGGGAAAAAGCACTTCTGACACAGAGATTTTTTCTTGTGTTCTCTCTTTTCTTTGATTTGTGTTTGCATAATAGATTTCTTCGATGTCATTTATACGTTATCATCCACATGGAGTCAGGAGCTTAACGTATGAAACTGAATCCATGTTCATGAAAATCCCACTCCAAAGCGACCTAAAACTCTACAAATCTTTCTCACATTTAGAGTGATGTTTGGCTCTAGCTATTTTCTTATGTGTGAATAAAGCATAAAAAACAACATAGAGATACTTGTTTATAATCATCTAGTGCATATGTGTGTGTGTGTTGTGCCTTGTAGATGTGGTGTGTTGTTGTTTTGAGTTTGTCTCGCTGAAAGTAAAACAGTAAAGTACATCTAATTTTTCATCCCAAGTTTCTGCCTAAACTATGAATATAACAAAGAACATTCCTTAAATCTATCGTCATAGAGCTCTAACAAAATCAACCAAAGGTGATCTCCAGCAACTCGTTTTCTGTGTGAATGCCGCGTTCTTTCGCGCTCTACTCGCTACTACACGACGATAGAAAGAAAAAAAAAATTTGTGGAGAAAAGACAAAAGAGAGAGAGATGAGTAGAAAAGAGATATGTCAGAGAGTTGATATACGAACAATCATATACGCATGAGAGGGATGATTGGCTTCTTAGATACTTGTCATATTGATTAAAGAAGTTTCAGATGAGAATATGATTTTAAGTACAAAGATACAGAGACATGACGAGAGAAGAGACAGTGTTCAGAGAGGAACAAATCATAGATACTTTTCTTCTTCTTATTTGAGCTAATCACTTCACTCATTAATGTTACATAACCAGTCTGTCGAAATATTCTCTGCGCTCGCCAATAAGATAGAATCTTGTATAATTGATCTTAAGTGAGGTGACTGGCAACGATCGAACTATCACTAGAAAGCTGTGTATTTATGCTCGCTCTCATGATAAATGTTCGCCCCTACATTCACTGATAATTGTAGATCTCATCTTTGCTATTTCTAAATTCGCCACTGGACACAAGCAATCTTTAGTGTAGTGGCTGATGTGTGACGTAGAAGATGAAACAAGTTGGTGTTCCTGTACGCGCGTGCACTGTGTATCGGTTTTGTTTCATCATCCTCTTCAAGCTGTTTGTGTATGAAACAGTGTGTTTTACTGTAATTGTTCGGGGCTCCAGCGCAGACACAATGGTAAAAGTTAGCACGTAATATGTGTCGCGTGCTGTATGTGCTAAGAGCATGTAGATAAGAACGCAGTCTGTTAGAAGAAAGCGAGTGTATATTGTTGTTCTAGGCATGAAAAAGAGCCCTGTTGGCGTCAAAAAGAGAATATAAAGTAAAAATTCAAGAAGACATCAACGGTTCGTAAAAAACGTTAGTTGACATAGAATCAAATAAAGTTTGACCTAATTCGTCTAGAGGAGACGAAACTAACATTTTCTATTTTCATGAGTTCATTGGTCAATGATCCTAGGGCTTGAAGCGTATAGGAAGCAGTGCTCTGAAGCATGAGAGCATGCTGTATGGCCTGTTGAGGCGACTACTACAGCATGCTTCTAGTAGCCTTCGACCAATGTGTATCGGGTGAATTCGCAACAGCGCTTTGGAGTATGTTGGTGACGCTTGGCTGCGTTTTACCTGTGTGCGCTAATGCCTCATTGTATAAGGGAGAAGACAAAGCATTTACTGCTATAGTAGACGATCTTTCAACGCTCGGACACGACTTTGAAGAAGAAGAATTTTTGGTATAAGCTTGTCCGCCCTGATAACAATAACAAATTGTCCAGCGTTATGTACACTTTTTTGTTTCATAATGATTTGCATAAAGGTTATAAATCTTCATTCCTCGATTCTGTGCGGAAAGTGTTAAATAATTTAGGACTTGGTAATTGTTGGTTAAATCAATTGCTACCCAATATTTTGCCTTCTGCTTCAGTTTTTAAGTGTACAATTAAACAACGCCTACATGATCAGTTTATTCAATGCTGGTTCAAGGAAATAAACAATAATACATTTTACTATAATTATCGAATGTATAAGCTACATTTTGAATTTGAAAAATATTCGCATGTTCGACCAACAAATCTTGCAATATCTGTTCTAAAGTTTAGGACACTTAACCACAGAATGCCATAGCAAAGAGGCAGATATTTTAACATTCCTAGACAGGAACGTGTATGTCAAAAATGTAATAGTGGCGATCTTGGTGACGAGTTTCATTATGTATTTTGTGTTCACATTTTTGTAACTCGAGAAGAGAATTATTAAAATCATATTATTATAAATATCCCAATGCCATCAAATTTCAAGAATTATTGTCATCTAATAAAAAGTCAGTATTATTAAAGCTTGTAAGTCTAATGAAATTAATAATTAAACAATTGTAACGTTGTTATCCCATGTCAAAAATTAATCTAGTTCTGATATTTACAGGTTGTGTGTAACCAAAACAATTTCAGTAGTTTGTCATTGATGTGTTTAGATTGAATATTGTTAGTTATGATTCCTAGTTGCTACACCAATCAATTTCTTTTTTCTTCTTTTCCCCTCTCAATCGCTCCTTACCCCCATCCCGCAATCCCTCTGTTTACATAAATAGTTTTAATTTTAAAATTGTTTAAATGTTATATAATTAATTATTTTGCATGTTTGTGTATATCATTTTAACGATGTCCGTGTGCCCTTAATGGTTTTTTTTCTGGAATAAACTTGCCTTGCCTTGCCTTTGAGATTCAAATTTCGCAAATAGGCTTATTAACAAACATACAAACACGCACACATATACACACACACATGAATAAATAAGCAAAAAATCATATCTTAGCATGTTTGTCGCCATTTTTGACTCGACTCCCGAATTCTATTTGAGTTTACATGTTAAAGAACACATCTTTGAAAAACACCATAGTCTAAGATAAAGTAACTTCTCTCCCATCTCTTTACTTCTCCCATTCTCATACCCCTCCCCAAAAACCAAGCAAACGGAAAAACTAACTTAATGTATTTGTACTCAAAATTCTCAATACATTTTAAAAGACAGCAGCTTACTGTGATTGACCAAATTTTTCATTTTGTTATTAACAGCTATTTCATTTTAGTTCATGTATGTATGTTAAGTATGCATTTGATTCACACGTATAAAAGGATGTCGGCACAGAAAACATCGGCTTATTATAGACCAATCCAAACAAGCGTTAACTCACATTATTTTGTAGTCATTCGCTATTTCGCCATTTCTTGGCATGCGCTTCTTGCTAGCTTTATTGTCCGTTTTTCCTGTAGTTTATGATGATGTTATATGTTCATACTTAAATGGTGCCTTTAAATTACAAACGTGTGTATGGAAAGATGGAGCACGCTGGTTAAACAATCATCTGTGGTGCCACAACGACTTTCGAGTTACGGGATAGGATAGGTTAAGATAGGTACCGATTTAGCTATTGTACTGTATTTCGTACCTTTGTTTTGCCACATACACGTCTTTGAGAAAAGCGGGCTGATCAAGAGTCAGGAAGTTTGGAAACTGTTTATTTGCGCTGTAAAGCGTTCGTAAATGTATTAATAAATGCTGAAATTGTATATATATTTGGAGACGAGTTACGTGTTTCTGTTAAGTGTTCTGGGCCTGCGGTATTGACCACCTGTACAGAGCAGAGTGACTAATCCTTGTTGAAAACTTCCTAGCCTTGAAACATTTCAACGTCATACATCCTTTAAAAATTCACAAGGAGTGTTGCACCATCTGGAGAGAAAAAAAAATTAAACACCCAAAGTTAACCTCCTTCAAACAGCGCGGTTTTCATACCAATTCAACTCAATTCCATTTGTTTACGAGCCTAATAATAGCATCGAGACTGATTTTAGAAAAAGGACTGCGGCGAACTGTCTACAGCATAGCAGAGTTGTTTGTTTAGATACCAAGGAAGAGAAGCCAAAAAAGTCAAAGCTATCCGGACGCTTTAACAACAATACAAATTCCCGCGGTGCGCGTCCGTTTTACGGTTTCCTTCATCAATATTAATTGTCTTTTTTAATATAATATTTCTCTATCATACTACAATCTTATTCCTTCTTTATTATTATTATTATTATTATTATTATTATTATTATTATTATTATTATTATTATTATTATTATTATTATTATTAAAAGGTCTCTATAGCCTAAGAGATCGCTAAATAAATACGGAATAGGGGTGATTTAATTAGACTTTTACCTGCCGCTCTAGTTTTGATAGGATTGAGCACAGCAGAGACAGATTATTATTAGTTATCGCCACTCCTTAAAGACTTCTTCGCGTGCTACACTGAAGTACGTCTTCCAGAGCTGGGAATTCCTAGGATATCTCCAATGGATCGGTAACGTTGGTGGCGCTCGTTAATAATTACCTGTTATTTATGAAGCATTCATTGGCGTAATCGTTTGCCGTCGATTCGTCGTCCGTTGTCATTTATTATCATCATCGTCAACGTTATCGTCAGCTGCTGCAGCAACCGCAGCAGCAGTAATCATCATCATCATCATCATCATCATCATCATCATCATCATCATCATCATCATCATCGTCGTCGTCGTCGTCGTAGTCACCATCATTGTCGTCGGAATCCTCATCTTCGTCGTTGTAGTCACTTTCATTGTAGTTGTCATCATCATGCATCATCATCATTATCGTCATCATCGTCGTCATCATCGTCATCATCATCATCATCATCATCATCACCGTCGTCGTAGTAGTTACCATCAATGTTGTAGTTACCATCATTATCATCGGCATTATCAGCATCATCAGCAGCAGCAGCAGCATTAACATCGTCGTCGTAGTAGTCACCATCATTGTCGTCGACGTTCACAGCGTCATCATGATAATCATCAGTTGCAGCATCGTCCTCGTCATCCCTGCCGTAGTGTAAGAAGGTGCCAGTGTTACAGAATGGGATAGTTTTCTTCAGCTCAAAGAGCTGTTCAAGGCGCTACTTAAAAAACAAGCCATACCCCACGCCGTCCAACGCCCTAACTTGCTACTCTTTTTCCGTCTCCCTCTTCTTCTACCTCCTTGCACTGTGCCTTGCAGGATGGTCTTTGCAAGACCTGATGATTGGTACCTGTGTGCCTAAAATCAAGAGGATCGGTTCAATCGTTTTTGAAGATATTGGACCAAAAGTCTTTAGTACCAAGTTTAGCCCTGAGCTTCTTATACCTTTGCAGTAGAGCAAATATGGTGCCCCAGAAGCCTGGCCACTAACCTAGGTAATGCATATGTTCCTAGGAAGTTCAGACAAATTCCATTCAGTGGTTCTTGACCTATGGCGAGCCACGAACCGACGGAAAAACAGATCGATGTAATAATAATAATAATAATAATAATAATAATAATAATAATAATAATAATAATAATAATAATAATAATAATAATAATGGACATTTATATAGCGCTGTTACTTGTCATTTTATAGACAAGCGCATAGCGCGCTTTACATGAAAAGAAGGAAACAAACTGTTACGTTAGAGACGCGTGCGATGGTAGGCTTACGTGTGAAACACGCACGATAGTAGGCTTGCGTGTGTGACGTGCGCGATAGATCAGATCGTTTTATTTTGCTAAGCATGCAGTAATAGAGTGTATTTATCTTTGATTTGATTTTGCGTTGTTGTTGGAAGAAGCGTTGTATAACGTTGGTAATTTTAGTTGGTCGATATTATTTGAGAATTTTCTAGTGTTGGTTGTTTACTATCGATCGATGCGTATGGATCATTCTAGTGGTAACTATAGAAGCTTCCATTCCAAATAAGGTTGTATGACGTGAGACAGTGATGATGAAATTACTTCTGATTGGTTGTGGTGTGTCGTGCGGGGTTATTCTCGCTTGTTCTGGAGTAGAGAGAGACTATATAAGTGCCGCACTGTTTCAAAATAATAGAGAGTTGAAAGTAGAGAGAGTTGTTGTGTTAGAATTGGAAAGTTGATAGTCGATTGAGCGACTGTATGCAGTTGTTGATGTGTGCTGAATAAAAGTGGAAAACTTCATACGACGACTCCTGACTTGTTGATGATTGAACGGGTTGCGTGGATAAACGAATCTGAGTTACACCTATCAGGATTTCAAGCATCGGGGCTGAATCAACTACTGATAGAGAAAAAACAACATTCGAGTGTAACACAAACATGAAAGAACTTACGATATTGCATTAGAAATTATGCAATGAGAAAAACCCACATGCAAAATCAGACAACACATAAAGTTAACCTTCTGCAAACAAATCACAACAAAATCCACAAGTATAGCCAAAAGCAGAACAAATATGTGTTGAGGCTATGGTCTATAGAATGAAGGATTTAGTCAGGATAGTAGAGTGCAATAGGTACAGACAGACTGACCGACCGACATTTGGCTCATTCTGATTCCAGACTATTTCAAAGATTTTTTCAGATTTCATCTGAACATGCAATGAGGTTAGACGGAGCGCGCGATAAGGTGAGCAGGGATGGGGTGAAAAGAGAGAGAGAAAGAGAGAGAGAAAGAAAGACAGAGAGAGAGAAGATAAAATAAGATAAGATAACAATTTTATTTTGCAATGGTAAAAGTATAAGCGCTGGGTGCGCTTTTTTACATCTTGCCCTTGGGGCTTGTAACAAGAACTATTAAATACAGCAAATTAATGTTATAACATTAACATCATGGAACAATAACAAATAAACAGTATCATCATTAAAAACAACAACAATCAAAATCAAATTATTGTTGCTAATGTTAACAACAAAAATCGTTTATTTTATTTGTAATGTGTTTTAAGAGACGTGTTCTAAAACGATGTAATTTTATATTCTGGAGTGCGGAGATCATCGGGAAACTTATTCCACAGAGTCGAACCAGAATAAGCTAGACTAGTTTTGAAAAGATCAATTCTTGGAATTGGAACTTTTAATTTTGGAGAGAGAGAGAGAGAGAGAGAGAGAGAGAGAGAGAGAGAGAGAGAGAGAGAGAGAGAGAGAGAGAGAGAGAGAGAGTTTAAGGCTGTTAAGTTCGTAAAGTGTAACGAAAAACAAAACCGTATAAATAGAGACAAGTTTTGAAAAAAACAGAATTTGAGAGAAAGAAGAAAAAAAAAACAGCAAACAAGTTTTGAAATTGAATTAGAAAAGAAAACAAATGGCATACTGGCTGGGAAGGACGTAGGCAGTGTTTTACAAAGTGGAATGTGGGTGTGGGTGTGGGTGTGGGTGTGGAGTGGTGAAAGAGAGAGAGAAAGAGAGAGAGAGAGAGAGA
The DNA here is from genome assembly GCA_036898135.1 of Oncomelania hupensis. Lineage (NCBI taxonomy): Eukaryota > Metazoa > Mollusca > Gastropoda > Littorinimorpha > Pomatiopsidae > Oncomelania > Oncomelania hupensis. Next base: position 70,269,263 of record CM072513.1, on the reverse strand, counting down.
GAGAGAGAGAGAGAGAGAGAGAGAGAGAGAGAGCTTGTGCTTTCGTGTACTGAGCTGTTGTATTACTAAATTGTAATGAATTTTTAAACAAGAATCTTTGCAATTGTTGTCCGCTTTTTTTTGTTTTTGATTTTTTTTTTTTTTGTTTTGTTAAAATGATAACTAGCAATGTTTATTGCTGCAATATGCAACTAACAAGATTGATTTACAGCATTATGCCTTTTCTGCACACATTATCGATGGTGTTTTTTTTTTAAATCCCCTGCCTGGATCGCACCCATTCGGTTTTGGAGACCAGCGTACTTCATCGACGCTATTAACACACACACGTGGGTGTGTGTGTGTGTGTGTGTGAGTGTGTGTGTGAAAGAGAGACGGTGGGTCTATTGTTGCTGGGTTCTGCACAATGGAATGCTATTACCCACTCGTCTTTGTCGGCGGAGATCGCTAGTTTAATCACCCTATGACTAATCTTAATACATTTATATGTTTAGCTCGGTCTGTGTGCGAATAGGGTTATAGAGATAGGGAGAAAATGGTAAATGATTCACTGACACACTAGCTCTCAAACGGCTATAAAACATAGGTAGTCCAGCCACTTGTTAACAGTAACTATCACACATTTATTTCCTCTACTCTATACATAATTCTCTAAACACTCTATTAACCTAAATGTACAAATTCACATCGACTAGTTCGCTTCTTGATGGGTCTATGCTGCTAGTGTTCTTGATATTTGCTACTGTCTCATCATTGAGCTATTTGTTCTGGTTGGTCTAATGTTCTTTTTTTGAGGAGAGTGGACTACCGCACAGTCCTTCTAGATCAGTGTGTGTGCACGTTTTCTTGCACTTAGCTGAGTCGTTGAGGTGTGGTGATGGTGTCTCCTCCTTGGTTGTTGACTATTGGGCTATCGGAGCTCAGTGCTCGATGTTCCCCTGCAGGCCGAAAGTCAGGGTTGACTCTTAGTGGTCTATTTCCTGCATCGGACCAACAAGCCTGCTCGCCTGCAAAACATAAGACGAGTTTCTGCAACGCCTTGTATACTAAGGGTGTCCAGAGCGTCTCACTGATGGCAGAATCAGCCCTCAGTGATCACTTCACTTATACAAACAAGGGACGATCATTCTTCTAAGTCCGTGGTCCACTGGAATCTCCAACATAATTCCTATATCTATACATACATCATGGCTTAACTAAACACATGGAGAAGTAATAAACAATATACACATTCTCTGGTACAGCCACTGGTCTGCAATAATACACATAGGAGAAACAACAGTTGGACCGTATGGGATACCTCATGGTGTCGAACCCGGTCGCGTGTCAGCCAGGTGTTCATGCTAAGTTTTACAAACATTCACAATGAAAAAACATGGCAAGTCTTCACAAACATAATGCAACAATATTATCAATAAATCGCGATGAAACAACAGATTGATCATTTACCTTTTTGACAATGTCAGTCTGTGGCTATACTGCAATGAATGAATTTCACCTGTCACCTGCTTAGTCTTCAGCTAGAGAGATCTTTCAGCGTGCGTCCTACTTGGTTGAGATTCAGACAAAGACTGACTACCTAAACCCTTTGGTCAGCTTAAAGCCCGCGAAAGTCTTGTGAGAACTGAGCGCCTCCTATTGGGGGGTGGTGGCTATACGTCAGCAAGATGAGGTTACTGCCTACCCTAGCGAAGAGTTAGCTTACACATGCTTAGCACAATCCTGACTTTTGTCGTCTGCTAGGCATCCATCGACTTTAATTTACAAAGGCTACAGCAGGATGAACTATTAGAGGCTTGAAGCTTTAGTGCAGGGTCTAACTAGCCTCTCGTGACAGTGTGTGCGTGCGTGTGTGTGTATGTATGTATGTTTGTATGGGTGTGTGTGTGTGGAGGGGGGCGTGTATTCACGTGTATTCATGGAGAAATGGGGTGCTAAACTTGCCTTTTTATGCACAAAACGGAGTTGTTAGCTAGCGCCCAATTTTTTTCAGCGCCCCACTTTTTTCTAAGTACGTGGGAGTGTTGCTTTAGTACATGGGAGTGCTGCTTTAGTACATTAGAGTGCTCTTGTAATGCATGGAACTGTTTTAAGTACCTGGGAGTGCTCTTGTAATGCATGGGACTGTTTTAAGTACATGGGAGTGCTCTTGTAATGCATGGGACTGTTTGAAGTACATGGGAGTGCTTTCATCGGGACGGTCTGTTTTCTAGAAAAATTTGAGGTAAAAGGGTCATTTATTCTTCAAGAAAATTGACAAAGGAACAGATGTAAAGAACGTTCATTACCGTCACTGACAATAGTGGTCCGTCTGTGGTACTCCTTCCTTTTCAGGTTGAAGTAAAGGCATTCCAGTGACATTCACCTACATGTATGTCATCAAGTCCTCTCTAATGCAATTCAATGCAATTTGTATATGTCGCACAGACATGCATAAGGAAACGCGACATTTGGCATATACCCTTCTTAATTGAGGCATTATTAATATAATTATCAATTGGTCGCCTACACAATGTTGCTGTTGTCTAGTGAACAATGTTCACTCACACACTCTTCTTATTTTCTGGCCCAAAAACCACGTTTAACCGCAATTTTAAAACTTTGCTCCTTTGTGGAAATGGTAAATAAATCATTAAATATTAGAACAAAATTGATTTATGGGGATTGTTAGCTGTTATTATTGATCGTGATTATTTTGGAAAGTATACAGCAAACTCGACAAATTACAATTTTAACACCTTTCGCTTTTATGTTATTTCTTCAGAACACTTGTGCAGCGAATACAGGATATATTCGATGTTGTGGGAATGTCTATGATTTTGTCCGGAATAATAATTTGTTATTGTTTCATACATGCACAGTACCTTTGACTTTTTTTGTAAAACTGATTACGAATAGTGGGTTTATAAGTGAGCTACTGTGGTACACAAAGCGGAGAGTTCCCTGGAACTATATAATCGCCATTGCCGTTCTTTGCCACTACTGGGCAAGGAAGTCGAGGGTTTTGTCGATCCAGGCAAACTCTCCACAGATTTCTCGCTTGCGACACATCACTACTCCCTAAACCGGACACTCGTACCACCTTCCTGACCCCTGTATCAGTGTTGCGGGGCGTCGCAACACCCGGTAGTCGGTGGGTGTTGCAGCTGCTCGTTGCATTGAGACGAGGGTCAGGAAGGGGTGAGACAGACTACACGAAAATGATTAGTCAGCATGGATTAAGTTTTATAAAACTGAAACAAACTTTTGCATTAAAACCCAAGTAATATTGACTTTTATCCTGAGGTGACCTTTAACATAGCTCTGGTTTCACATGAACACTCATTTATGATCAAATAAACTACGGCAGAAGTTCTAATAAGTGTAAAACAACAGTGACCTTGCAATGACCTTGACACTGGGATGATCATGACCTTCACATGACCATTAAGCCTCATTCATGTATGATCAATTAACCCAACGTTGCTATATACTGTGGGTAAGATATAGAACCATGCCTGAAAGTTATCGACCTATCTCATTAACTCCTCATCTTACTAAATTATATGAAAGGATGATAAAGTTTCGTTTAGAATATTATTGTGAAAGTAAAAATATTTTCCCAACTTTTCAAGCAGGATTTAGAAAAGGTCGAAGTACAACTGATCATTCTGTTCGATTATCATCACATATTAAAAAAGCCTTTGCTAAGCGAAAATCAGTCTTAGCTACTTTCTTTGATATACATAGAGCATATGATTCAGTTTGTCACTTCAAGTTATTGTGGAAATTAAAAAAAATTGGTGTTAAAGGTAATTTATATATGTTTATTAAAAGCTTTTTATCAAACAGAACCTTTCAAGTACGCGTTAAGGGTTCATTATCAGAGTCAAAAACAATAAATATGGGTGTTCCACAAGGAAGTGTTATAGCTCCTATTTTATTTTCTATAATGATTAATGATATGAAAAATATTGATTCTAAGGATTTCATAATATCACTTTTTGCTGACGATATTGCTTTATGGAAAACTGTTTCATGTAAGTTTCGTACACAAAATAGAAGAACAAAATTTATATTAAAGGAGTATCAATATATGGTTGATATTATTATAAAATATATGTTTGAAAATGGATTCTGTTTATCAGGAGAAAAAACTGTTTTTATGATATTTACCAACAAATCTATTGATTTTAATAGTAATACATTTTTATCAATCAAGGTAAACAATATCCAAGTTTATCCAAGCAAATCTGTTAAATTTCTTGGAATTGTTTTCCATTATAAACTTTTGTGGAATTGTCATATTACACACTTAATTGACAAAGCAAGAAAGAAAATAAGTTTATTAAAAGTGCTATCTAAACAACCTTGGGCAAACAACTCTTCATGTTTGATCTCTATAGCTATTGCTACTATTAGATCTATATTAAGTTATGGCAAAGAAGTATATTTTACAGCATCAAAATCAGCTTTAAATAGGTTGACTAGCATTGATTCCATGTCTTTAAAAATAGCTCTTGGCATACCCCAGTGGTCTTCAACTTCAAAAACATATAAAGAAGCAGGAGTACTACCATTTCTTGACCAAAACCGGTTACACACTGCACAATATGTTACACGGGCAAGATCAGTTGTAAATTCTACAACAATTGAGCTAGGTGAAAATATTGAAATTAACAAAGGATTTAAAAATAAAAGTGTTTTTATGTCAATTAATGAATATTTATTTCCTTTAACAGACTCCACACCAATTGATACAACCTCACCATGTGTTATTCCATGCAGCCCATATCCGCCTTGGCTTCTTTTAGCTCCGGAGATAATTTTGGATTATGGAGATATTTCTAAAAAAGAAAATCCTTTATTATTGGCAACAATTGCACAAGAGTATATTCATTTGTATTCTCAAAATTCGTTACAAATATATACTGATGGATCAGTTTTAGAAAACGGAAATGTTGGAGCAGCATTTTATATTCCTGATTTTAAAATATCCCGACAATATATTTTACAGAAAGGTAGTACGATTTTTACAGCTGAACTAATTGCAATTTTAATGAGTCTATCTTTTATAACTGATTTTACTAGTATTCCTTTAAAAATTGCAATATTTTCTTATTCAAAATCAGCTTTATCGGCTTTGTCATCTTGGTTTAGTAAGGAGCGACAGGAACTGTTAACAGAAATAAAGCTTTTATGTCATCAAATCATTACCAGGGGATCGGATATTTCATTTATTTGGATACCTAGTCATTTAAATATATTAGGAAATGTCATTGTTGACCATTTAGCAAAGAGTGCTGCATCTTCGGACGAATCCATTAAATTATTTGTCAACCTTACAACAAATGAAATTAATAATCAAATAAAACGATGTGCTTGGAATCAATGGAATGAGAAATACAAGCAAGAGGTCATTGAAAAACATTACTTGGATAATTCACCCGTATCAAATAACGTTATATCTATTTCAAAATCTTTTTATATTAACAGTTTATTTCACAGACTAAGGCTAAATGCTTGGCGTGCTCGTTTCATAATTCCTCCAGTTCTTTGTAATTGTGGTATATTTTTTAATGTAAATCACTTAATATTTGAATGTCAACAAAATTATAACCATTTTCAGCCTTTACTCATTAGATTAAATAAATTAAAGCTACCTATGTCAATCTCAAGTATTGTATATCCAGAAGATCATTCTGATTGGTCATTGAGCTTATTGCTCATAGATTTACTTAGAAGTCATGAATTATTCAATTTTTTCTAAATATCTTCTAACAATTAGTTTATTAATTGTCTGTTTATTCTTTGTACCTAATTTATTTAATTAAGCATTATTAGTTTCAATAAATATATGTTATTTATTTATTTATTTATTTTTGGATGGAAGGGAGGGAGGGTGGGGGAATTATTAATGAATTTGAATTTGTTTTAGTTTTGATTGATTATTTTATCATTTTTCTTTTAAGTTTGTGTATGGGGTGTGCAGGGGGAGGGGGAGTTGGGGTGGGTGGGATCGAAGGGGGTGGGGGGTAAGGGCCTGGAGGCCTAACTTCAACTTTCTGTAAGACGCAAAATAACATTTATAAGTACTTCGTTCTTCACAGGTGAAGTTGAAAGTTTTTATGGGTTTTTTTTTTCCTTTGTGTGTTTCTTAATCAATGAATTGTTACAAGGGAATGAATGTATGTTGTTAAAAGTGTATGTGTATGTTAGTAGTATGATGATTTCTATAGTTTGATTAATTAATTACTTAATTTGGAAAATATCTATGATGTTCGCATGTTAGATTTTGTAAATTGTTTATGTTACATCAGTACAACTTATGTTAATCTGATGAATAAAAATTGATGCAACAACAACAAAAAGAACCATTCCACTGTAAAATGATACATTTTGACGTATTTCATAAGGCGTAAAATGACCTTGACCTTTAAGATCAACACAAAATTATATGAAAGATTAATCTATGATTTCTACATACAAGTTCGGACTTTGCATCATATAGTTTAGGTCGGTGGGGAGTCGTATAGTCCAAGTCGGGAAATTTGGCAAATAGTTTTCTTTTACAACTTTTTATCTTCTATCCAGTGCCAAATTTTGGAGGATTTTTTACAGATATTTTGTCGGGATTTTTAACGTTATTTTTTAGTTAATTTTTAGTATATCTTTTTGCCTTATTTCTTTCAAATTGTATATACAGTTTTATTAAGTTAGCGTCCATTTTTATTTAATTGCATCGTGAGTGTGTGTGTGGGTGCGTGTGTGAGTGTGCGCGCGCGGGCATTTACGGCACATTCTTACGGAGGCAGAGGTTCATGAATAATTTTAATACTTTTTTTGCGCTGAGGTTGAATTTATTGTTTCGTTTCTTCTTGCAGATAGTTAGTTTAGATAGTGGTCCATCTTTCCATGTTTTCATTTTTGCTTTCTTTATGCTAATCGCCGAGTTTCAACACTAAGAAAAGTAGTAGTAGTAGTAGTAGTAGTAGTAGTAGTAGTAGTAGTAGTAGTAGTAGTAGTAGTAGTAGTAGTAGTATGCAAATACTTGCTTTTACGGTAGGTGTGTGTGTGTTTGTGTATGTGTGTGTGGGTGTGCGGAGGTATAAGCCTTGAAATGGGTGACTAACCTTGCTTTTTATGCAGGAAATGTGTGAGTGTATTAGCCACCCAGTGTTTTCCAGCCACCCACCTTTTTCTACGTACACAGGAGTGCTCTTTTAGTCCATGGGATTGCAATTGTAGTGCATGAGAGTGTTTTAAGTACACAGGAGTGCTCTACCCGGGACGGAGAAAATACAGTCAATTTTCGGATAAATTTTGACAAATCGACCTATTTCGTCGCCTATAGGAGACGAACTAGGTCAACTTTTTTAAAAAGGGTTCGGGTAAGGGTTAGTTGCAGATCTATCCCTAGCCCTTGCCCTTGCCCTAACCCTTTTCCCTCAGAAATCACTTTCCGATTCTTACCCATTCTTGGTGTTTTACATACTTGTGTGTGTGTGTGTGTGTGTGTGTGTGTGTGTGTGTGTGTGTACCTACAAAAACGCACAAATGGGTTTCAGACCTTGTCTTTTCTAGTAACAAATGGGTTTATTTGCTTGGAACCCACTTTTTTCCAGGACCCCACTTTTTTTAAAGTGCGCGGGAGTGCTCTTTTAGTGCATGGGAGTGCAGTTGTAGTGCATGAGAGTGTTTTAAGTACACAGGAGTGCTCTATCCGGGACGGAGAAAATACAGTCAATTTGCGGAGAAATTTTGAAGAAACTTCGACCTATTTCGTCGCCTATAGGAGACGAACTAGGTCAACTTTTTAGCAAAGGGTTAGGGTAAGGGCTAGTTGCAACGCGTTCATTGGTGATTTTTTTTTTCATTTTTATTCGTCTCTTCCTTAGTAAGTAAACAAACCACTGTGCCTACGATGCTCCTTTCGCTGTTGAGGTGCAATTTTTAGAATCAACCCCGATGCTATCGTCAGCTCAAACGCGAATAAACGTAGCCTATTAGTTTATATAAAAACCTTGGGTTTTTTGAAAGAAGACTTTTAAATGTCATTTTAATCTCCTATTTGAGCAACATAATGGAATCCCCAGGTCTGTAGTGACGATGGTTTATAGAATGTATCTAAATTCTATAAGAACTAAATATTGTAAAAATATCAAATGTGTATGTAATGAAATGTTTTCTTTGAAACATGTTTTATTTCAATGCAATCAATTGCGTGATAGTCTACCTAACAATATGACAGCTTTGGACAATATTAGTTTTGATGTATGCCTTAGTCTAGCGAAACCGTTTTTTGGTTCTTCAATTGATCAATATCTATAATAACTGATGTTTAATTACTTTTTTTTTTGTCTTATCATTTCGGTGAAAAAGACATTAAAATCTAAGAAACAAACAACAAACAAGGCTTTTAAAGCTTTATTTTATTTGTTTCCCGCTTGGGGTTAAACCCACTGAGATTTTCAAATAGATCAGTGACAAATTTAAGCAACCATTAATTTTCATTGTAATTCCAACATTAGTTTGAACTCTAATAAAACAACAGTTAAACTGACTAGATTTACATATGAAAACAGGAAAGTGTATTACATTACTGGTTAAGCTGAACGAAAGAAAATTGGAAAAACGAGATAAATTTACACATACTATAGAAAATAATTCTTTCATCTCTTTCTTCTTAATCTGGAATTTAAATGGAAAGTGAACCACTATGCATCTACTCTAAATAAATTTTTACATAAGACTAAAGAAAACAAGATGGCAAGCCCTTTAAATATTTTCCCCAGACATTCACACACATAGCCGACAAATAAACATTTTCAATCGTGTTAATTGTCTAGGCGGAGTAATGACTGCTTTATTCTAATTAAGCAAAAAGAAACCAACAAGTATCCAGATCGGTTGAGCTAATATTTAGAGTTTCAGCTACACGGTGTGTGTAGGTCTACTGTTACTGTTATACTATTTTCTTCTTTATAACATGGACATTTAAAAGCACAAAGATCTTATCCTATCCTATCCTATCCCGTAACTCGAAGGTCGTAGGGGCAACACAGATGATCGTTTAACCAGCGTACTCCATCTTTCCCTGTCCTCAGCAACCCTGATTGTTTCGCTCAGTGTCAAACCAGTCCATTCTCGAATGTTGTTCTCCCACCTCTTTTTCGGTCTCCCTCTTCTTCTACCTCCTGGCACTGTGCCTTGCAGGATGGTCTTTGCAAGACCTGATGATCTGGTGACGTGGCCATACCATCGGAGTTTCCGTTTCTTCACCACTGTGAGCAGGTCATCGTGTTGTCCAATGGCTTGTGTGATGGTCTGTCGGACTTCGTCGTTGGTGATGTGCTGGGTATAGGAAATACCCAGAAATCTTCTGTAGCACCTTATCTCCATGCTTTATATTCTTCGTTGTAGATCTGCTGTGAGGGTCCATGTTTCGCAAGCGTATAGGAAGATGGAGATGACAAAGGAGCGCAGCAGTCTAATCTTGGAATGTAGACTGATGGTCATGTCTTTCCAAATTGGCTTCAACCTCGCCAGGGCAGCAGTTGTTTGTGCGATCCTGGAGAGGACTTCCTGTCGGGACCCATTGTCTGATACAATGGCTCCTAAATATTTGAATCTATGCACTGTGTTGAGGAAAAAGCACAAAGATATAAACTGATTTTAATAAAGATGCAAATTCCTTACTTTAAATAACAAAAACCGGTTCATGTTTGTTAAAATAAAATGAGTAATTGAAAGAGCTGCACATGGTTCTGGTTTATTTTAAGCAGTGCCGTATAGGTCTACCGTTATATTGTTGTCATAACAGGGATATGTAAAAGGCGGTGATGATGTACACGGATTATAACAAAAGTGGCAAAAAAAAAAGAAACAAAAAATGGCAAGCCATTCAAATACATTTACACACACACACACACACACACACACACACACACACAAATAAACAAACATCCACAATACCCTTTCCCTTTAAATCGTAACAAGAAATACAACTTGATTTTGGAACGCACGTCTTCTATCATATGCAATTGTTCCATCGCGAACCACCGTATCCTATTTAACTGCAACCGGATCCGTCCCCGCACTCCACAAACTCCTCCCACACGCTGAATCATATCCCATACCCCCTCCCCTCAACACCTCATCCCACCGTCCAACCCTTCCCGCTGAACCACTTCAAGGACAAAGAATAGACTCATCGTCTCTAATGTCAATCGCACGTGCAATTTTCTTTTAACTAAAAAACAACCAAACTATTCCAAGGTCGTCGCTTTCCATTATTAATTTAAATTCGATACCCCACAAAGCCAACTTCATTTCAGTTCTCACAAAACATGTTTTGGTTGTAAACATTCCAAAAGTTTGAATGGCATACAAACACGCATATACCAAAATAAACATTTCGATAACTTTATGAAACCCAAAACGGTTAACTTTAAAAACGTTGTGATGGACTCTGCACAGTTCGTCAAAGTCAAGTCAAAAACGCTTTAGTCCATAAAACCCCATGGGGCACGTGGATACAACAAAAAGAACAAAAATAAACATATAATGATATGGAAATCATCAAATACAACATAAAATGCATAATATACATATACTACAAATACGCAACCATCGGCCGGAATCAAAGTTTCCTAACCCACACCCTTCTAGAGCCGATTATGACACTGGCTGATGGGTACCGAGCGAGACTTATGTATATATACCGAGCGAGACTCTTATATATATCCTATCCTATCCAATCCCGTAACTCGGAGGTCGTAGGGGCACCACAGATGATCGTTTAACCAGCGTAATCCATCTTTCCCTGTCCTCAGCAACCCTCATGGCTTCGCTCTGTGTCAAACCAATCCATTCTCAAATGTTGTCCTCCCACCTCTTTTTCTGTCTTCCTCTTCTTCTACCTCCTTGCACCGTGCCTTGCAGAGTGGTCTTTGCAAGGCCTGATCATCTGGTGACGTGGCCATACCATCAGAGTTTCCGTTTTTTCACCACTGTTAGCAGGTCATCATGTTCTCCAATGCCTTCTGTGATGGTCTGTCGGACTTCGTCGTTAGTGATGTGCTGGGTAGAGGAAATGCCCAGAGGTCTTCTGTAGCACCCCCATGCTTTGTACTCTTTGCTGTAGGTCTGCTGTGAAGGTCCATGTTTCGCAAGCGTATAGGAAGATGGAGATGACAAGGGAGCGGAGCAATCTTACCTTGTAATGTAGACTGATGGTCCTGTCTTTCCAAGTGGGCTTCAACCTTGTCAGGGCAGCAGTTGTTTGTGCGATCCTGGAGAGGACTTCCTGTCGCGTCCCACTTTTTAATCTTATTCTATCCTATCCCGTAACTCGGAGGTCGTAGGGGCACCACAGATGATCGTTTAACCAGCGTAATCAAATCTTTCCCTGTCCTCAGCAACCCTGATGGTTTTGCTCAGTGTCAAACCAGTCCATTCTCGAATGTTGCCCTCCCACCTCTTTTTCGGTCTCCCTCTTCTTCTACCTCCTTGCACTGTGCCTTGCAGAATGGGCTTTGAAAGACCTGATGATCATAAATAAGTTTTTTTTAATGAGAACGTTTTCGAAAATTGTATTCACAGAAATGTCCAACTTATCATTTGAGGGAGGAGAGGATAAGGAGGGAGAGAGAGATAGGGGGGGAAGAGATAGAGAGAGAAGAGAGGGAGGGAAAATTGGGGACGTAATAGTCGATAAAATGGTTTCTCTGACTGTCTGAGCTCCTTTGTTACTGGTCAGTGTCTCCTCCCGGAAGTTCATTAAAGATTTATCTTCTCGTTCTCTGTGGTCAATGATCGGCAGGCCGGACATTGTGTTTAACGTTACAGCCGGTGCCATCCTCAGCCTCAGGCAGAGGCTTTTGGTGTTTCGTTTTATTTCGTTTTATTTTAGATCCCTCATACCCCGGATCGTGGAATGCCTAGTTGTGTCCACCGCGAGCGCAACACCCAATTATGTCCCCCGCAAGATGAACAAAATGGCATGTGTCTCTCTCCAAATTAATGCCTTAAAATAGGAGATAGCAGACTTCCTTGTATTGAATTTTATATCATACTGACCTGTACTTATTTCTGCATTGGATCAGCCAGTTCTCTTACAATTTTTACTCTCGTGTACGACATGACATAAGAGAATTCATTTCACCAAGACAGGTAAACAAATACTGTCTCCCACACTAAACATGATAAAATAACACAAAGCACGGTCAACAGAAAGGCTTAAATCTTCTTGCTTGTCAAAATCCAACATTTGTGGATATTGCTTTTCATTTTTAAGTTTTAACTTACCTTAGTTTAGACTCACGATGGGTACAGAGGTCAACAATGAAATTTAACGGGGTAAAATCCCCGGCAGCTTGGTCAACAAATGCGGGGGATCTTATCACATGTCTGCGGGGGACCTTACCCACTGAGAATCGAGTACCACGAAATAACGCTAGATCAGAGCAACTTATCCGCGATGCTGGTGCCCGAAAACACGCGTACAAGGTTGCCAGGTATCGAAGATTAAACTGTATTAGAATAGTGGTTCAAATGGTAGTTTTGGGTAAATTTGTAAGACATCGAGACCTCTCTGTTTAACTTTCACGGACTTCGGCATAAAATCGAACGCCACTGTTCACGAGATCGATCTAAGTAACATGTGATACATATAATTCTGCTTTAGAATATCTATAATAATGTGATCTGCCACAAAATACCTTCAAAGAGCAATTCTTTTGCGAGATATCAACTCTGCTTCCGCGTGCGGGGGAACCAAAATGTGTGTTGTTCTTGCGGTGGACACAACTAGGCTTTCCACTGGCCAGGGCGTGTCCCGGTTCGTATCATTTAAATGCATTTAACTTATTTATTATATGTCTTAAAATGATCAAAAATGTACTTTTACTGTTTCGACGACTCACGTACCTTTGTATATTTTACTGTTTTATTATATGTGCTATATCTATATTTGCATGTTTAAACTGTAATGTCTAAATGCATTGTTTCATTATCTATACATTATTTAACCTGTATGTTTATACTTTAATTTCTTCGTAAACAAATGTATTTTTTCTTGTTAAACTTGCGCACCCGGATGTGTGAGCGCTTAGAGAGAACTGTCAATTTGAATTTGCGCTTTATAAAATAAATTATTATTGTTGTTGTTATTATTATTATTATTATTATTATTATTATTATTATTATTATTATTATTATTATTATTATTATTATTATCATCATCATCATCATTATCATTTTCATTATTATTTTTATTACCTTCAAGACAGTGCAGCCGGCTTACGCCTGTTTACACTGAATATTATTAGAAACCAAAAATGACAGCGACATAGTTATTTACTGTAGATATAAAGCAACAATAACAACACATTCCATATTTATACCTACACCTAAAAAATACTGTCATATCACGCAACGTACACATTTCCAGCTGGATGTAAATTATTAGGAATTTAAAAGAAACCGTAAATATTTGTACAAGCAACTACTCATTAAAAGAATGTACACTTAGTGACGTCGTCTAGCTAACATTTCAGATAGGCACACTGACTTAAACGCAGAGAATCAGAGAGAGAGAGAGAGAGAGAGAGAGAGAGAGAGAGAGACAGAGACAGAGAGACAGAGAGAGAGACAGAGAGAGAGGTAATACTGCTTACAAAAGACAGGCAATACCGAATAAAACAGAGACATAAGGAAAGAGGAGCAGTTGAGATTGAAAAAGGAGTGAGAGAGGCAGGGGATGGAAAAGCAAACGAAGGAGAGGAATGGAGGAAGGGAAAGTGGAAAAAAAAAGAGGATAGGAGATTGAAGATAAAGGGGGAAAGTTTTAAAAAATATTTTCTATTACAATTTTTAAAAACCTCGGAGGAGAAGAGAGAGAGAGAGAGAGAGAGAGAGAGAGAGTGTGTGTGTGTGTGTGTGTGTGTGTGTGGGTGGGTGGGTGGGTGGTTGTAGGTGTGTGGGAACGCACAAAAGCGCACAAATGGGTAGTAGACCTTGTCTTTTCTAGTAATAAATGGGTTTATTTGCTTGGAACCCACTTTTTTCCAGGAACCCACTTTTTTCTAAGTGCGCGGGAGTGCTCTTTTAGTGCATGTGAGTGCAGTTGTAGTGCATAAGAGTGTTTTAAGTACATAGGAGTGCACTATCCGGGACGGAGAAAATACAGTGAATTTTTGGAAAAGTTTGAAGCAAAATTCGACCTATTTCGTCGCCTATAGGAGACGAAATAGGTCAATTTTCTAGAGAAGGGTTAGGGTAAGGGCTAGTTGCAGCACTGCAACTAACCCTTGCCCTAACCCTTTTCCATCAAAAAATGACTTTCCGATTCCTACATTCTTAAATGAACCCATTTCTGATGTATTGCAAGTATGGGTGTGTGTGTGTGTGTGTAGGTGGGTGTATGTGTGTGTGTGTGCACATGCATTTTCAGTTTTATTGCCAAATGCGTGCCATAAAAAAAAAACACATAAGAAACATGTCCTCGAAGAGGCTTTTAAACGTCCTACTTTTGTGTCAGCATTATTTGTCATCATCATCACTCCCTCAGCCTGTCGGGCCCGTTGGGAGAAGGCATCAGATTTGCTGACGAGGAGAGTTTTCCTGCTAACGCTGCGGGCTGTCAACAATGGGGCTGTTTTTTGTTAATGTACAGCGTCGTTTTTTGTTTTAAACATATCTATGTCCATCTATTGATCGTTACGAATGACGACTGCAGCTGCAGCCGCCGCAGCCAACTGATGCAATTTTATTTTCCATTGTTAGAACCTGCGGTTCATTGTAGCGGAGAGAGTTTTTTACCCCTTGCCCTAAAGGAACGGACTGGACTTCTACTAGTGTCGAACTAGGCCTGCTGGTGACGAACTAGGCCTAGTAGTAACTAACTAGGCCTACTGGTGACTAACTAGGTGACTAACTAGGTCTACTATTGACGAACTAGAACTACTAGTGACTAACTAGCGACTAGTGACTAATTAAGCCTGCTGATGACTAAGTAGGAGTTGAAGTTTTAGATTCCGTCTTTTTAAAATTATGGGGTAACTGATTAAAATCCAATTTCACCTTCAAATTTCACCAGACACAAGAACCGTTTTTATTTCTCTCTCTCTCTCTCTCTCTCTCTCTCTCTCTCTCTCTCTCTCTCTCTCTCTCTCTCTCTCTCTCTCTCTCTCTCTCTCTTTCTCTCTCTCTTTCTCTCTTATGTAAAACATTTTCCATTCGACACATGTTTTGTCCTGTAGACAATATAATGAATTTATTTCCGTCAATAAGTCTGATTTGTTAACATCATTATGTTAATAAATCTGTTATTAACGACAGTCTGTTAAATAACTATTTTGTTAATGCAATTGGGTAAAATGTCTTTTGTTAACAACATAATCATGGTTACTCTTTTGTTATGAAGTTCTGGTACTTAATCGTTTGTATTATCTGCTTTCAGTTTACGTTAGTGTGTTCATTTGTCAGAACCCGAAGGAGACTATAAACTCCTGTCCAGATATTGCGTAGCGACCTTTCTTCTTCTTCTGCCTCTTCCATTACCTTCTTCTTCTTCTTCTTCTTCTTCTTCTTTTCCTCCTCCTCCTCCTCCTCCATCACTACATTCTTTTTCGTCGTCGTCTTCTTCTTCTTCTTCTTCTTCTTCTTCTTCTTCTTCTTCTTCTTCTTCTTCTTCTTCATCTTTTCCTCCTCCTCCTCCTCCTCCATCACCACATTCTTCTTCTTCTTCTTCTTCTTCTTCTTCTCCTCCTCCTCCTCCATCACCACATTCTTTTTCGTCGTCGTTGTCTTCTTCGTCTTCTTCTTCTTCTTCTTCTTCTTCTTCTTCTTCTTCTTCTTCTTCTTCTTCTTCTTCTTCTTCTTCTTCTTCTTCGTCATCATCATCCACCACTCACTTGTTGTTTTTGTTGCTGTTGTTGTCTTCTTCTTCTTCTTCTTCTTCTTCTTCTTCTTCTTCTTCTTCTTCTTCTTCTTCTTCTTCTTCTTCTTCTCCATCACTCCATTTTTGTCTTCTTGTTCTTCTTCTTCTTCTTCTTGTTCTTCTTCTTCTTCTTCTTTATTCACCACTCACTTGTTTTTGTTGCTGTTGTCTTCTTCTTCTTCTTCTTCTTCTTCTTCTTCTTCTTCTTCTTCTTCTTCTTCTTCTTCTTCTTCTTCTCTTTCTCCTCCTCCTCCATCACTCCATTTTTGTTGTCGTCTTCTTCTTCTTCTTCTTCTTCTTCTTCTTCTTCTTCTTCTTCTTCTTCTTCTTTGTCTGTTATTTTTATTTGCATGTTTCCATAGGCTGTGATATAACCTCACACATGCAGACGTCCTAGATTTGAATCCCCTCGACGGCAAGATAAAAATGTCCACTTTCACTGTCCATCTTAAAAATATAATTATGATTGCTCTGATGGTTCAGTGGTGATATAGGTCGTAGTACTTCTATACCCTATGATGGTTATTACCGTCTGCCATATCACCTATGTTGTCACACGTAAACACTCTCACACACACACAGGCGCGCGTGCACACACAACACTTCAGTTGTCATCATCCTCGTGATATATTCTTGGTCATCGACAGCGACGTACGAAAAACATATTACGCCAACATGGGAGTAAACGTAAAACCTCAACGTTTATTCATCAACCATCATTTTTCCATCTTCTCTTTGGGTCACTCTGTGACCTGTGTTGAAATCAATCAAGCAGAATCGGGCGCTGACCAGGGTAAAGTGCCCGGCTCCAAGAAGGCCAGAAGGGGTCGGGGAAGAACGACTAATCAAGGATACATGAATACAACAAGGATACAAAAATATTGTATTGCCAAGAGAACACCCTGCAAGGAATGCATTTGGTTAATGTTGCTGCACCACGCACGAAAAACATATAAAGCATAACGAACAAGTTGACAGCATGAAGGCAATAAGAAATATAAGAAGAATACATAGTTACGTGGCAAAACACACACACACACATACACACACACACAGAACAAATTAGTAAATAACGCGCAAACAAAACAGATAACAGCTGTAACAACAACATCAGCAGCTGACTGAGGGTAACCTTTGACCTCTTCGTAGTAAGAACACGTCGTCCATTTTGATGACCCGCTTCAATCGCACTTGATGGTGGCTATGGGCTTGATCACGTGGCGGTTTAGCCCAGTCATGTGGCGTCTTAGTATAGCCCGCACAAATAGAAGAAAACAAACGCACCCACAGTTTCAACCGCTCCTAAACTTCTGCTCTCTCTGCTTTGATCTTTCAACTGTGGGCTAAATGCTCAATGTGCCGTGGGAAAACACTTTCACCAGAATATCAGGAGTTGGCGTGCTTGATGGACATGAAATTCTCGTTGCTAGCTAGCACAGTCATTGCGTGGCCGTGAGGTCAATTCAATTCAATAATGTATTTTAACGTCCTTTTACGTATGTGATTTTAGACCGTACAGTCATTCTCACGCATGTACACAAACATATAATATAACAATTTAAAGTTGAACTATAATCATACAACATATCTAACAGTACTACAAAAGTTTACCAACTGCAGATTAGTAAATTATACGGACAATATCTATCATTGCTGGACTATGCAACAAAATGTCAGCTGATTCTTGACTATTTACATCGATATTCTTTTCTTTATGTAACATAACCAAAATAGAACTTTCATATAAAATATGTTTATATAACAGATATTGGTTGTAAACAAGTACAAACTACATCTTTTGAAAGCTTGGTGTTCCACGAATTTACTCTTAGTTTATTAATTATTGTAAACACATTTCTTGGACAAGAAATGTTAGTTATTTCATTCTTTGCATTGCTAGTTAAATTAAAAGAAATATTTTTTTTTTAATAAATATATTAATTCAAATACTGAAGACTTTATTTTGTTATATGTAATAGTAATATATGTAATAGTGGCCGTGAGGTCAAGGGAGAGGGGTATGCGTGGTGGTGGTGGTGGTGTGTGTGTGTGTGTGCGTGTGAACGTGTGTGTGTTCTGGGGAGGGAAATAGGTGTGGGGGGATGAAAGTGGGAGTGAAATGCATGATGGACGCGGATATCCAAAAGTTTTTTTCCACTTCCGTCTGTCCAAAATACGTATGTGGAATATGTGACCAGGCTAGGCATGCACAGAAATCTTGAGTTCATATCTTGACATATCGGCATTCCCTGTCTTCTATTTCTTTGACTGTGCTCTGCGCCAACCTCCTGCTAAAGTGGTGTGTGGGTGTGTGTGTGTGTGTGTGTGTGTGTGGGTGTGGGTGTGTGCGTGGGGGTGTACCCACAAAAGCGCACAAATGGGTAGCAGACCTTGTCTTTCTTAGTAACAAATGGGTTTATTTGCTTGGAACCCACTTTTTTCCAGGACCCCACTTTTTTTAAGTGCGCGGGAGTGCTCTTTTAGTGCATGGGAGTGCAATTGTAGTGCATGAGAGTGTTTTAAGTACACAGGAGTGCTCTATCCGGGACGGAGAAAATACAGTCAATTTTCGGAGAAATTTTGAAGAAAATTCGACCTATTTCGTCGCCTATAGGAGACGAACTAGGTCAACTTTTTAGACGGAAAGAGCCAATTTTGCATTACATTTTCAGAAGAAGTTTGCGTTCTTTCCGTCAGAAAATCACTTTCCGATTCCTACATTCTTACATTCTTAAATAAACCCCGTTGTGATGTATTGCAAGTATGTGGGTGTGTGTGTGAGTGTGTTATGATGTACAAATTCTTAATAAGTGTTGACTGAAAGCTGGGTGTGTGTTGGTGTGTGTGGCGTGTAAGTGCACTATATTGGAGTTTTATCAATTATAATGCAGCAATTTTACCACTATCCAGTATTCCGTGACTGTGTAATACTTAATTGAAGCATAATTTCAATTAGTAAACCTGTGATTTGGCATTGAGTGTTTGTGTGTGTGTGTGAGGGAGAGTGCGTGTGTGCTTGTGTGTGTATGTGTTTATGATGTTAAAATGTAATGAGGTTGATGTTTAGGTTCCAAATATTGTGGAATATGCATATTAGGATACAGTGTGTCTAATATTCATGTTAATATGTACATTCGTGTGAGTCAGTGCGTAAGGTATCTTTGTAAAAAATTTTTTTAAATATTATTGTTACCTTTTTAATTGCTTTTTATTAACAGCAATGGCATGTTAAAATTTCTCTTGTGAGATAATACAGTTTTCTGAATCTAAATCGAATGTATTTTGTTTCAGATAGAGACACCGCGAGATTGAAGGGGTTAGAAAGAATTTTGTGAAATTTGTCAAACTTTTTATCTCTGTGCATTCCAGCGCAGCTTTCTGGAGTGGTATCGAGAGAGATAGTTCCGTGTAGTTGAAAAGCGTTGAGATAAAATAAAAAAATAAAATTAAAAGTGTGTCCTAAAGAAAACATTGTGGGATTTGTCAAAACTTTTCTTGTGTATAGTCCTCGGCGCTAGATGGTTGGAGGCGACGTTGGTGGAGGACGGGCAAAAGACAAAGGGTTTCAAGGGGGAGAAAGGTGGAAGATTGCGCGATTCCGCGTATCCCTTCTCCATACTGGTTTGTCGATGACCTGTCAGGACTGACGTTTGGGTCCTCCATTTTTCTCTAAGCCAGCTTCATCAGGGCGGTGCCCATGATCACCTCTCCGACGCTGCCGGTATGTCCTCAGTAAATTGCCTTTTACTTGTACTAAACAGAGCCAGGTAGACTTATATGATTCATGTATTGTGAAGTGCGCTGTTACATTTGTGTGTGTGTGGGTGTGTGGGTGTGTGTGTGTGTGTGTGTGTGTCCAAGTCCAGAATGTTTCAACCCCATCCAAGTAGGTACCCGGGCCCGACAGTACTTCACAACAAAATAATTGTAACGTATGCCCAAACCACGATCGTGATGCCAAATAACTGCCACCCTACTGCGGTTTCCCCTTGTCTATGTAGATGGAAATACATATTCTTGTGTTAGGTGAGAGATGTATTGCAAAATGGCTAAAGAAAATACGTCAGGGAAAGCTGTGAAACTTTATCTTTGGCATCCTCTAGCCGTGCCCGCCCTTTTGCCGTCCTTCTGTCCAAAGAAACTTACCCATGCAATTGCCTGATCTGTATCACTATCCGTTCAGGGTGTAGGTGGAGGGGTAGTTTTAGAAATATATCATGGAATCTGTCAAAACTTTCCCCCTTTGTCCCTTCCTGCTTCTAAAAGAGATCTGACAACGATGTCCATATTGTTTGTATCAACTTTTACTTTGACTTCTTCTTCTTTTTCTTCTTCTTTTTCTTCTTCTTCTTCTTCTTCTTCTTCTTTTTCTTCTTCTCCTTCTTCTGCGCTCCCTCAACCTTTCTTCTTCTTCTTCTGAGCCGTGGCCCTTCTAACGAGACCTGATTTCAATATCCATATATGTTGTAGCATTTTAAGGAAGGTGGGCTATGTTGATATGAGAGAGAGAGAGAGAGAGAGAGAGAGAGAGAGAGAGAGAGAGAGAAAGAGAGAGAGAGGGGGGGGTAACTCACTCCCTACTATCCACCTCAATCACAGTGGTCTCCTGCGCGCTTTCCTACAAACCACTGCGCTCGCAGTTTTTGAATTGACTTTTTGTTTGTTTCTTTCTGTTTTTCCCTCAATGAAGTACATTTTCGTACTAAACTATAGTTCTGATTATCACGATATTATGGCGGCCTACTAGCGCCAAAACCTGATAATTACAATTATCATGTGATAAATACAAATATCATGGGATAATTACAATTATCAAGAGATAATTACAATTATCATTGAAAAATTACAAATATGTTCCTGTGATCATGTTTGATTTTCAGTTTTGGCTCTATCAATCCGCCTGGAAATGCGCCAAAACTGAAAATTGTAAATATCACATATTAATGAAAATGTTCACTTGATAATTATAATTTTCACGTGATCATGCTTAATTCTGGTAAGGCGGCTTACTAGCGTCAAAACCTGCAAAACTTACATGTATCAGTGATAATTGTTATTAACACGTGTTCTGTGTAATTCACAGAGATACCGGTAATTCACAGTGTTAATTACTAATTTTCAGTTTTGGCCACGCTTTACTAGGGCCAAAACCCCAGGCGTGCTGGGAACAGTGATAATTGTAATTATCGCTTGATAGTTGTAATTATCTCTTGATAATTGTAATTATCTCATGATATTAGTAATGATCAGGTTTTGGCGCTAGGAAAGCATGGCACATACTGATAATTATTAATTAACACTGCGGATTACCGGTTTCTCTGTAAATTACACAGAACACGTGATAATTTCCACTATCATATCTCGTGATAATAGTAACTCTCGGTTTTGGCGCTAGTAGGCCGTCATACGATATTGCTTAGTCAGATCAAATATAGCGTCAAACGTATCTTTTGTATACGCTTCAGCGCTGTTTTTAATGAGCTCTAACCACGACGTCCACGTAGGCGTGTGTAAGTGTAGGGGTATGGGTAGGGCCCGGGAAGGATGTTTATATCATTTAAGGAAGGGAAGCTGTGTGGTACTCGTGTCGGAGGAGGGGGGAGAGAGAGATTGTCAAGATTTTCCTGAGCCTGTGTGCATGGTATATGAAGAAAAGTCGGAACATCAAACGAAACTTTCAGAATGTTGTGACGTAATCTCGTTATCTTTTGTCAAGTCGCCTACGCCATGTGGAAACAAATGTTTCCTGTTTCTTAATACCTTTTCTTTTCTGTTTGTCTTTTTCTTTCCTTCTCCTCCTCCGTTTCATTCTCCATTGTTTCTTCTTCTTCTTCTTCCTCTGCTGCTCCTCCTCATCGTTGTTCTTCTTCAACAACAAAAATCTGTATTGCCAAGTACGCCCTCAACTGATCTTTCTGTTGTTGTTGCTGTTGTTATTGTTGTTGTTGTTGTTGTTGTTCCTCTTCTTCTTCTTCTTCTTCTTCTTCTTATTCTTCTTCTTCTTATTCTTCTTCTTCTTCTTCTTTTTCGCCAACGCTCTCGCCGTCGTCATCATCTCCTCCTCCTGCTCCTTCTGTCTTCTTTGCAGGTAGTGTTATGGTAATTATTGTTGTTGTTGTTGTTGTTGTTGTTGTTGTTCTTCTTCTTCTTCTTCTTCTTCTTCTTCTTCTTCTTCTTTGCCGACGCCGTCGCCATCGTCTCCTCCTTCTGCTTCTTCAATCTTCTTTGCAGGTACATGGAGTGTTGTGGTAATTGCAGCTTTACATCGTCAACCCCAAGCTTGCAGGCTTGCGGTCTTGCAGCCAGAATGTACACTTAAGATTAGAGAATAAATCGAGATCTAGTCTATATAAGCGTACGCGTGCATTCCATCGCGTGGACCTTAAATATCCGGATGTTCATGTCTTAGGCGGGCGAATGTCGGATACACCAATAAACCCAGCACTTTAGGGGTCCGTGAGATTGCGAGGTCAAGACAAGTAAGTTAAACAAGTTCTCGACCCTCTACTCCCGACCATTACCCACATTATCAACGAGAGTCTGTCCTCTGGTGTTGTTCCGTCTGTGCTCAAAGCAGCTGTCATCAAACCCCTCCTTAAAAAACCAAGCTTAGACAAAAATAATCTAAAGAACTACAAACCTGTTTCAAACCTCTTCTTCCTGTCCAAAGTCATAGAAAAAATTGTTCTCAAACAACTGTTTGCCTACCTATATTACGATAACGCTCTACTTTGCCCCAACCAGTCTGCCTACCGACCCTTCCACAGCACTGAGACAGCCCTCCTAAAGGTAACCAATGATCTGTTGCTTGCCTTAGATAATGGTAACGTCTCCATTCTCACCTTATTAGACCTCTCAGCCGCCTTTGACACAGTCGACCACCACATTCTCTTCAACACTCTTCAACACTACTTTTGAATCTTTGGCTCAGTCCTGGCTTGGTTCCACTCATATCTTTCTGACAGATCACAAGCAGTCACTGTCGATGGCTGTTTCTCCAGCATAGCAGACGTGGTGTGCGGAGTGCCTCGGGGTTCCGTTTTAGGGCCGGTGTTATTCACTCTGTACACCAAGCCACTGCTTCTCCTGCTCGGAAAGCAAAGCTGTTGAGAGTCAGTCATTTGCAGATGACACACAACTTTATAAATCCACTGCCCCCTCTCTCATTAATTCCACTGTTCAGACTTTGAAGAACTGCATCACAGACATTAAGTCATAAATGACACTCAACAAGCTTAAGCTTAAGGACGATAAAACCGAAGCCCTCCTCATTCACAAGCACAACACCTCCTCCTCACTCTCGCCTTTCCCAACATCGCTCACAGTAGGGACAACAAACATTCAGTTCTCATCCTCAGCAAGAAATCTCGGCTACATTCTCTCCGCCGATCTATCCCTCAACAACCACATCTCCAACGTCTGTCGCTCTGCATACACGGCCATACGCCAAATCAGCTTCTTTCGCCACTATCTTACAGTCACTGCCACCAAAACCCTAGTCTGCGCTCTCGTCCTTTCTCGTCTTGACTATTGCAACTCTCTCCCCGCTGGCTCCCCAAAACACATCATTGACAAACTACAAAAGGTTCAGAACTCAGCAGCTAGACTAGTATTCCGAGCAAAGAAACGCGATCACATCACACCTCTACTACATTCCCTTCACTGGCTTCCTGTGCAAGCACGCATAGAGTACAAACTCTCTGTTCTCTGTCACAACTTCTTCACAGATTCTTGTCCTTCCTACCTTGCTGATCTACTGTCTGTCTACTCTCCTTGACGCACTTTAAGATCTTCTGCTGACACTCGCACACTCAAGGTTCCCGTCACCCGCACTAAGACATACGGCCAACGTGCATTCGCTTACTCTGCACCCAAGCAGTGGAATTCCCTTCCCTCCCATATCCGCAACATACAATCAACACAGGCATTCAAAAAGGCCCTCAAAACCCACCTCTTCAAACTGCATTATTCAGACTGATTTGAATCCCGCTGCCATTCTCTCCTCTTTTGTTTCTGTCTGATCCGTAAGCGTTTACACGGCTGTAAATATTTATACTGTTTTCCTTTCCTGGGTCTTTCCGGGCATATAAATAGCTGTGAATAAGTTTTTGCTATTCTATTTTTGTCTTTTTTGTCATTTTGTACATAGCTGTAAATAGTTCTTACTTTTACTGTTCCGTCTTTTGGTGTATCGTAACAAAAGCGATGTTTGATCGAGTGCATGTATTTTTATGTATTGACTATGTAAAGCGCGGTGTGGCTGGAGTAGGGGCACCACCGATGATCGTTTAACCAACATACTCCATCTTTCTCTGTCCTCAGCAACTCTCATGGCTTCGCTCAGTGTCAAACCAGTCCATTCTCGAATGTTGTCCTCCCACCTCTTTTTCGGTCTCCCTCTTCTTCTACCTCTTTGCAGTGTGCCTTTCAGATTGGTCTTTGCAAGGCCTGATGATCTGGTGACGTGACCATTCCATTGGAGTTTCCGTTTCTTCACCACTGTGAGCCGGTCATCGTGTTGTCCAATGACTTGTGTGATTTGCTAGGTATAGGAAATGCCCAGGTAGCACCTCATCTCCATGTTGGTATTCTTCGTTGCAGATCTGCTTTGAGAGTCCATGTTTCGCAAGCGTATTGGAAGAGGAGATGACAAGGGAGCGCAGCAATCTTACCTTGGAATGTAGACTGATGGGCTTGTCTTTCCAAATGGGCTTCAACCTTGCCAGGGCAGCAGTTGTTTGTGCGATCCTGGAGAGGACTTCCTGTCGGGACCAATTGTCGGATACAATTTCTCCTAAATATTTGAAGCTATGCACTGGGTTGAGGGATTTGCCTTATTATTTATAACACGCTGACCGAATTTTGACGAGCCTTCAATTCATGTCCGACATTATTTTTCATCAGATTCATATTCGGTGTTAAAGCCCCGTCTCTGGAACTCGGAAATGACAGCTATTACTATTAGCATTATTGGACTACAAACAGGCAATGAGGAACATAAGCCTCAACGCAAACCTCTTTGTCCACTGGGCACCACAGAGGCTAGTGGACATGAAAGCTCGACTCCATCTCAGATGGTCATGAACCTAAAACTTGTGTTGTGGCAAAATCTGCTCCAGGCCAATCTTCAGTATTTGTTCGACCATCCTCTTTTTCACTACCATAGATCCTTCATGGGGAATGGTCTTGGCTAGGTCAGTTGATCTTGCGCCGTCGCCATCATAGGGCCTATTACTGAAGCGTCATGCTCTCACTGTTGTCAAAAGATCTTTTAAGTTCTCAGGGCCCAGTGTGTTGTTTGATGATTGCAAGAACGATAATTTCTCATGTGTAGTGTGGTCTTTGCATGTGGCTGAAGCCCAAGATCGTGCGGAAGCAGAGGCGTTAAATTCCACGGCTAGAGTGTTCGGCTGGGGCACTTAGGCAACCTTTAAAGCCTGTTATAATCCTTGTAAGAGGTAATAAAGCTTTGTTGAATTGAATTGTATTGCAACACGACGACTGAACGATCATGATAATACGTATAAGCATAACATTTCAGTTCTTTTATTTAAAGTGCTATTTACTTTTGTCTGCACTCATACTCATATACATAGTCCAACACACACACACACACACACACATTCTTGTATAGGTCAAAAATGGGGTAATTTTAGGATGTAGGAATCGGGGGGACACTTTTTAGTCATTTTTTTGATGGAAAAGGGTTAGGGCAAGGGTTAGTTGCAGCGCTGCAACTAGCCCTTACCCTAACCCTTCTCTAGAAAGTTGACCTATTTCGTCTCTTATAGGCGACGAAATAGGTCGAATTTTGCTTCAAACTTTTCCAAAAATTCACTGGATTTTCTCCGTCCCGGATAGTGCACTCCTGTGTACTTAAAACACTCTTATGCACTACAACTGCACTCCCATGCACTAAAAGAGCACTCCCGCGTACTTAGAAACAAATGGGTCACGCGAGATAAATGAGGAACGAGCAAATTACCTCATTTATGACTGAAAAAGTAAATTGTGTGTCTCATTTTTGTCGTTTTACAACCTCACACACACACACACACACACACACACACACACACACACTCTGTACATTTAAAAATTTCTTAAGTCAGATCTTAAAGATCATGATAATATATACATAGCGTCAATTGTTAAACAAACAAAACTGGAATTAGGATTTAAACATTTAACTGTTGCTGTGACTTACATTACAAATATTGACGTGTATTTATATATATATATATATATATATATATATATATATATATATATATATATATATATATATATATATATATATATATATATATATATATATATATATATAGATAGATAGATAGATAGATAGATAGATAGATAGATAGATAGATATAGATATAGATATAGATATAGATAGATAGATAGATAGATAGATAGATAGATAGATAGATAGATAGATAGATAGATAGATAGATAGATAGATAGATAGATAGATAGATAGATAGATAGATAGATAGATAGATAGATAGATAGATAGATAGATAGATAGATAGATAGATAGATAGATAGATAGATAGATAGATAGATAGATAGATAGATAGATAGATAGATAGATAGATAGATAGATAGATAGATAGATAGATAGATAGATAGATAGATAGATAGATAGATAGATAGATAGATAGATAGATAGATAGATAGATAGATAGATAGATAGATAGATAGATAGATAGATAGATAGATAGATAGATAGATAGATAGATAGATAGATAGATAGATAGATAGATAGATAGATAGATAGATAGATAGATAGATAGATAGATAGATAGATAGATATCCAAACCAAAACAATGATTGTTATGTGTCTACTTCAGAATAAGCTTTGTGTAATAACGGCGTGACACAGCTATATATAAATGTCCCATGATACATTCAATTTTTTAACAAAAATCAATGAGGGATTTGGGGATATACCGGATAATTCCAATAATCTAATAGGATATCTTCAAAACCTAATATGTTTTTTTGTAACGTAAAAAAAGAAAATTAAAGTATGTTGTTTATTTGCGTTTCTGGAACTTCCAAATATAAAACTGTCAGTTTTAGCAGAGAGCTTCTTTGGTTTTATAAAAACGAACAATCATGATGTCCTCACCCCTTTCGCTTTCTTTCTTTATTTATTTTTCTTTCTTTCTTTCTGTTGCTTTCTCTTTCTCGCTTTCATGCTTTCGGTTGTTTTCACTCTCTGTCTGTTCTGTCTCTGTATGTCTTCTCTCTCTCTCTCTCTCTCTCTCTCTCTCTCTCTCTCTCTCTCTCTCTCTCTCTCTCTCAATTGCCTCAATCGCTGTTTAACGACTTCATGAGCCCCAGGCCAGCCCATATTAGCCAGAAACCACAGCAGGTTCACCATGACAAACCTTTGGACCTTACAAAACAGGGTCAATATCGCCCTTAAACAATAAAAAGAAAGAAATTTATTACTCTTATATAGCGCACTTACAAGCTCAGAGAGCTTCTCAAAGCGCTGGCCACTACTATCCAGCAATCACGAAATAGTTTGCTGAAGTCAGGATTCGAACCCACGTCGCCCGAGACGCGCGTACACAAGTCGAGCGCTTTGACGACTGAGCTATCCCTGCCGGATAATACGGAGAAGAAAGCACCCTTTGGTTACCTGTCCCGACTGCTCATATGAATCTGTTATATTCAGTAGTAGATGTTATAACATTAAGCTGCCGTTTAAAATAGCCTGGGTTTATATTTTGTTAAGACGTATCTATTATCTTTACACTTTTGTTTCTAACCCCAATACTCTTAGGTTTTGCAGTGAAATTGATACCTGGTGTAATAGTGCAAAGAAAAAGTTCTAATTTTTTCTGTGATTATTCCTGGTGACATTGACACCTATGAGAACTTCAACTGACATTCTTGCGTTGTTTAAATGTTCTTATTCTAATTTCATTGACAATTGCTCAATAACGCTCTAGCTTTAACTTCATTATTTTTAAGTGTATAAAAGTGTATTTTATTTAAACGAATCAGTTCATGTTTACGCTGTAACTTTTCTTGGTAACAAAAGACACCTGTTAAGACTCAACGTTCATTATTGCGCTTTGACTTAATTTTTGAGGCCATTATTTTTTTTCCAATATAGATACCTTTTTAAATGTCACATTATTTTAAAGTGCGTATTAAGTGTGTAAAATAATATTTAATTCAACGCACCAATACTTTTTATCCCCATAAAGTTAGTTATTCATTGCTTACATGGTCCAGCGGACTGCGACACAAAATCAAAACCACAACTTGGCTGAAAGAGGACTCAACCCTGATCCGCATAAAAGATCTGCTGAATCTGATGAAAAGTACTATCGGACATGAATTGTAGGCTCGTCGAATTTCGGTCAACGTATTATAAATAATGCTTTACAACATATGGAAAATGGGTTACAGTCTCCTATATGCTTAATGTGTCGGGGACTATAAATTTATCAACTGAACTGAACTGATGGAAAATGGTCTCTTCCTTAATTTATGTGGTTGTGGCCTTTGAGACTGGTGCTCTCCCAGATGCGCAATTCCAGCTTTCGATTGCCAATTTCAAGACAATGAAAGTGTTACACTCGTTGTTGTTTTTTATGAGTAGTTGTTTCAGCCCCGATGCTTGAATCCTGATAGATGTAACTCAGGTTCGTTTATCCACGCAACCTGTTCACTCAGCAACAAGACAGGGGTCGTCGTATGAAGTTTTCCAACTTTATTCAGCGAACATCAACAACTGCATACAATCGCTTTTTCCCACTTTTTACAACTTTCAACTTTCCAACTTCCTTTTGAAACAGTGCGGTGAATATATAGTCTCTCTATACTCCAGAAAAATTTAGAACACTCCAGCACCACAACCAATCAAAACAAACTTCATCATCACTGTCTTACGTCATACAACTATCTTCATCATAAAAGAACCTCTCAGCTTCTATTGGATCTATCTAGATCCTTCGATCGATGGTAAACAACTAACTCTAGAAAATTCTCAAATAATATCGATCAACTAAAATTATCTACATTATACCAAGCTTCTTCTAACAACAATGCAAAATCAAATCAAAGGCAAATACACTCTATTATTGCATGCTTTGCAAAACAAAACGATCGGATCTATCGTGCGCGTTTCAACGTAACAGAAAGAATCATCACCCCTTGGGGTCATGAGCAATCTTGCCACTGTAGATTGTTCTAACCTATAAAGGGAACAGTGAAAGCCCCAGTTGAAAACCTGTCTTGCCTTTGTAGGCATGACTAATTCACTGCGGCAACAGTTCCCTCCGTTGGAGTGCCGGGGGTTTCAGTATAAATAGTATCCCCACTTTCTGGAAATTTAGTGCTTTAAATTCCCACTGTCGCTGTCTTCATCATTTGCTCTTTCCCATTCCTGATCTGTCCTATCACTCTGCTATACTTTCCTCTTCTTCGCTAGATCAATGACCTACCTTTTTTCTTGAAAACTCTTCCTGGACAAGACTCCTTGTTTGTGTATGAGGTCTGTTGGATCAGCTTGGGAGTGTTGGACGCTTTCTGCCGGGTGGTCAATTGGGCTTCCTATGATTGTATTATTTCGCACTATAGGCATTTTATATGTATGTGTTTTGTTGATGATTTATAATGATGTTTGTATTCTATTTTGTTTTTGTAACCGGGGTGTTCGCGTAGTTGAGGTAAACCCTCAGCCGTCCCCCGCGTGGGATGTCTTTATTGTAAAGTGACTGGCCGGTGGAGGGCATTCAATTTTCCCACTAGGGTTGTTTCAGCAGATCTTTTATGCGGATCGGGGGTTGTCCGGTCCTGATTTGGCTCGGAAGAGTCCGCTGGACCTAAAGCAACAATAAATCAATCAATCAATCAAAGAAAGAATCATCAAGCAAAAGTCAATTTTCAATGTGGATTGCAATTGGTCTGGTCAGACAGCGACGATTTTTGTTAAAGTCTAGTCAATTGAAATGATGTCCAATAAATTCTATTTTGAACTTATCTTATGCGCTGTGTGAAAGTATTTCTTTTTATATTGTAAACAGCATTCTCCTAATGCTTCTTTCCTCCCCTCACATCCTATGTTAATCTTTTAATGTCTCCCGGCTCTTTCAATGTCGCAACTTCACAAAATACAAACAGCAATAAAAAGAAACTTGTTAACACTTTATTTTTTTTTTTTTTTTAACTTAACCCTTTTCTTTTTCGTAACAGATGATATATACTTTAGTTGTCAAGTTCCGCAGAATCGTACAGTGTCTCTAAATACCAATCAATCAATCTTACGTTTAATATCTATTCACCTAGTGAGGCGATATTAAGACACGTGTCTCTAAAACGTGTACAAACGATTGTCACATAGTCACTGCATGAAATTGATGTACACGGACTGGGGCGGTATTCAGAAAGACCCGCTTGCAACCCTTGGATAGGTTATTTGTCTCAAGGTATAGACCTTGCGGTAATTTTATCTTACCTCAGGGTTGGAGAAAACTGCCGGTAAACTTATCTCGGTATTCAAAAAGTCCTACCTGACGCATGGTCCCTACCTCGAGCTACATTTGAATCCTCCTCTATTACGCATGCGCTCTTCGATGACAACGCCACTACAGCTTTCATAGCCGACGACGGATCACACGAAGGAAAAAGCAAATTTTCCTACCAAAAATATTTCGTTTAATTAGAATTGAAAGAGGAAACCCAAAACATTTTACTTTCGTACTTCGCTTTGGTCATTAATCTACCATCAAAAAGAAATTATTTTACGGCAATTTTACTGGCACAAGGATAAACAGAACTGGAAACCTAGTGCTAAACACAGTTGCAGTGAAGGAAGAAGTGACGATGCCGGTTCGCATGTTGCAACTCTTCTCCTACTTTATCCACAATTCGCACGATTCTTTGAAATGTAAATTTCCTGTAATGTTCTACATCATCAGGTATATTTAGAGGATTTCATCTGTCCCGAAAGACGCTGTTCCGTTGTCTCCGATGCAAAATCATTGCGAAAACAATTGCATTCGCCATTTTTACCTCGGCAAGGGTATGAGTTACCGGATGGGGTTAGCGTCGGTAAAATTATTGGCCGTTTGGCCGAGTGGCAGGGCAGTTACAACTTCTTTGAATACCAGATAAGTCCAAACCAGCGGTAGGTAAGGATTTTACCCCTCCTCACGGTAAATTAACGGCAGGTATTGCCCTTTCTGAATACGGCCCCGGTGGGAGAGTTTAAAAGTCTATAGTGTGGCAACAGGGGCAATAACGAAGTATAAAGGATATTTGGTAGTGGGTCCTTGATAGCATAGTGGAAGCAGCTCTGTGTATCACCGTATGATCTGGTCTGGCTTTCTGCAGTGTCGTGGCTGCCTTGCTCATAACCTTACATAGTCTTTCTGTATTTCGAAATGGAAATGACCATCCTGTTCCTAATCGGACGATTACCACATCCGATCCCTGCCGTCTCCTGAAGATAATTTACACATGTAAGCACGCCACTAGCCAATTCTTTATCTCCAATTGATAGCAATAGTATATAATGTTATTGTTAATATCATTTGCATCTTCTAAGCTGTTTTTAAGTCTGTTTATACGTCTCTCTGTCTCTCTCTTAAATAGTGTTCGTTATTTTTTTAATTTTCAACCTCATAATAAACTGCGAGAGATACCTACAGCACCAACAATATTTATATAATGTATTTGTAGATTTGTTTTTAAAAAGCGTTTGACCGAGTCTGGCATGTAGCTCTGTGGGCAACCATGAGAATGTACAACATCAGTCTTAACGTTATTGAAGTAATCAAAAGCATGTATGACAAGGCTACCAGTGCAGTCCTCCACAACAGCGCCATCGGGAACTGGTTCAGAGCAATAATCGGCGTGCATCAAGGATGCCTACTCTCTCCAACACTCTTCTACATCTTTCTGGAGCGCATCATGTCAGATGCCCTTGCAGATCATAAAGACACAGTCATCATAGGGAGCAGAGCAATCGCCAACTTCCGTTTTGCAGATGATATTGATGGATTGGCTGGAGAAGATCAAGAACCTGAAAAGGTGGTACAGAGGCTTGGCACCACCTCCAAAGGTTGAAATGGAAATAAGTGCAGACAAGACCAAAATGATGATCAATAACACCAATGGCATCAACACGGACACCAAAGTCCAAGGCTAATCCTTCAACCTGTGCACAGTTTCAAATATTTAGGAGCAATTGTATCAGACATTGGGTCCCGACAGGAAGTCCTCTGCAGGATCGCACAAACAACTGCTGCCCTGACAAAGTTGAAGCCCATTTGGAAAGGCAGAACCATCAGTCTACATTCCAAGGTAAGGCTGCTGTGCTCCCTTATGATCTCCATCTTCCTATCAATTGTATCAGACATTGGGTCCCGACAGGAACTCCAGGATCGCACAAACAACTGCTGCCCTGACAAGATTGAAGCCCCTTTGGAAAGACAGGACCCTCAGTCTAAACTCCAAGATACGGTTTCTGCGGTCCCTTGTCATCTCCATCTTCCTATACGCTTGCGAAACATGGACCCTCACAGCAGACCTACAACGAAGAACACGAAAGCATGGAGATGAGGTGCTACAGAAGACCTCTCGGCATTTCCTATACCCAGCACATCACCAACGGCGAAGTCGAACAGACCATCACACAAGCCATTGGACAACACCATGACATGCTCACAGTGGTGAAGAAACAGAAACTCCCATGGTATGACCACGTCACCAGAGCCTCAAGCCTTGCCAAGGCCATCCTGCCAGGCACAGTGCAAGGAGGTAGAAGAAGAGGGAAACAAAAAGAATTGGGATGACATTTTAGAAACCTAGCTGAGCACGCTGCGAATAGGCCATCTGTATCTATGGCACACATCCACAAATACAAACCGTTGGCAGCAGAGAAGGGGAGACAGATCTTTCCTATCATCCCCTCATTCCCGGAGGATAGCATCTAATAAGGATTGTATCCAAGATGATGTCAATAAGCTCCAGCCTCGCCACGTTTATCACTTGTGGTTTACGCAAGCTTTTTGTCTCCCATTCGACAATGGACTGGCTTGACACTGAGCGAAGCTATGATGGTTGCTGAGGACAGTGAAAGATGGAGTACATTAGTTAAATGATCTGTGGTGCCCCAACGACTTTTGAGTTACGGGATAGGATAGGATAGGATGGGATTTCTTATCATAGTTAAGGTATAATGAGTCAGTTTCAAAGTTATGTTGTTTTCTTTTTATTTGGTTATGTATTCTTTAGGAAGGACTAGCTGTAAAACAGGTCCATGGGACCTAATACTATTATCCTAGTACAGGTTTCTCTCTCTCCCTTCCTCCCTCCCTCCACTTCCCGTCTTCCTTCTTCCTACAGTCTTCTTTTGTTCTGGCCGTTCGATTGCCTAGTGTGTCAGACTTCCGGACCGGTGAATCGAGCCTTAGAACCCCTTCAGACAGAAAAACCGCTGCACTTGGATAACTCTTTAGGATGGCGAGCACACAAGATTCCATACATATACACACACGCAATCCCCACTCCGCTTCTTCTCTCATTACCCTCAACCCCCCCCCCCTCACCCCCCCCCCCCTCACCCCCCCCCACACACACTCACACTCTTCTTCTTCTTCTTTCTTCTTCTTTTTCTTCATCTTCTTTTTCTTCTTCTTCTTCTTCTTCTTCTTCTTCTTCTTCTTCTTCTTCTTCTTCTTCTTCTTTCTTTCTTCTTCTCTTTCTTCTTCTTCTTCTTCTTCTTCTTCTTCTTCTTCTTCTTCTTCTTCTTCTTCTTCTTCTTTTTCTTCTTCTTCTTCTTCTTCTTCTTCTTCTTCTTCTTCTTCTTCTTCTTCAGTACAACTTATGTTAATCTGATGAATAAAAATTGATGCAACAACAACCACAACAACTTCTTCTTCTTCTTCTTCTTCTTCTTCTTCTTCTTCTTCTTTTTCTTCTTCTTCTTCTTCTTCTTCTTCTTTTTTTTTTGTAATGTACCTAGAATTCTTTTCCGTAGTGATGGAGGCTTGGCCATGTCTGTCACACGTTTGACAAGGAAGTTGTCCGACCTCAGACAATCTTCCACAGCAATGGAGCGGGCAAATTCTACCTTGTCACAACAAGAGACCACCCAATCTAAGATATGACCTTCCTTATGGTAAGCAGGTACTTCAGTTAGCGACCCTTCATTCTGTTAGCATTCTCTGATTCAGTTCGTCTGCTTGATGCATAATGTGGGATTGTCAGCATTATGTTTCAAGCATTTGGGATTTTTTTTTCTATATACAACATTTAAACTTGCAGATAGTTCAAATAGTAGCCAATTATTGTATGTGTTTGTGTGTGTGCGTGTGTGGCTAGGTAGAAACGCCGTTACTCTGACATACACTTGAAACTCTACTTACTTTCTTTTGACGGACCCCGTTAGTTTGACGTGAAAACAGTGTTCCGTTAGGGTTAGGGCTGTGTTAGGCTTAGGGTTAGGGTTAGGATTTGGGTTAGGGTTAGAGTTAGGCTTAGGGTTAGTTTCAAAAAATTGACAAATTTGTAAAAATGTCAAAGTAACGGATGTAGAGTTTCATGAAAGTCATCACAACGGCGTTTCTACCCGGTTGTGTGTGTGTGTGTGTTTGTGAGTGTGTGGGGGTGTGGGTGTGCGTGGGTGGGTGGGTGTGTGTGTGTGTGTTTGTGTGTGAATAAAACAAAAATGTGCGAGGACCTTTGAGTAGATGTCGGCGAATATATACCTGAATGTCTTGAATGTCACTAAGAAATATAAGGCCGCACGTTTCCAGCCGCACACTAAGTGTTATCTCCCATCCTCTCTCCTCCACCCCCCACCCCTCTCATGGCATTGTATTCAAACGCACTGGAAGAAAGGAAGAAAAGAAAAGATGAAACTGATTCTGTAATGAAATAAGAAGGAGCAGTACATTAATCAACGTAAAACTCACACACACGCACGCACGCACACAAAGACACACACATACACAAACACACACACACACACACACACACACAACGCCAGAAAGAGAAAAACAATCCGAAGTAGAAATAGAGCAGAGGTGGGTAGGGATAATGCAATGGGTTGTTATAGCGCACTTACCCGCTCAAAGAGCTGCGCAAGTCTACCCCACGCCGCCCTAGGCGTCAACTTGGGCATTAAGCGCACTTTCATACAACAACCCCAATAACAACGAAAACAAGATGGCAAATCATTCAAATACATGTCCAGATACTCACACACGTCAGTGGGGGAAAAAAAGCATTTTCAAAAGTGTTCATTTATTGGCGGTGCATGTTGTCATTCGATTTGATCCCAGCGATGCAAACGACTAAATACACCAAATGAAAGGCCACGATCTGAACTTTCTGCAAGGGAGGGGGGGGGGAGAAGTATCAAAATCGACAAAGCCATTTTTTAGATAAAGCGCACTACGTGTTTAGAAAATGGTAAAGCTCAATGACCTTGACCTTCAAGAAAATACAACAATGAATGATCCAACATGCTTAGAAGAAACTGAAGTATGCACAAATTGTAACCGGGGGTTCGCGTAGTTGAGGTAAACCCTCAGCCGTCCCCCGCGTGGGATGTCTTTATTGTAAAGTGACTGGCCGGTGAAGGGCATTCAATTTTCCCACTAGGGTTGTTTCAGCAGATCTTTTATGCGGATCGGGGGTTGTCCGGTCCTGATTTGGCTCGGAAGAGTCCGCTGGACCTAAAGCAACAATAAATCAATCAATCAATCAATCAGTATGCACAAAGTAACAATGATGAATTTCTGTTCATTTAAAATTCGGAGATACGGACCTGTGAGAAATAACATCCTGAAACCATGCATCAAGGCTGGAATTTAGAATCTCCATCACTCCATCAACATCTTCCTAAAGCGCATCATGTCAGATGCTCTTGCAGATCACGAAGGCACGGTCAGCATAGGGGGTAGAGCAATCTCCAACCTTCG
This sequence comes from Oncomelania hupensis, assembly GCA_036898135.1. Taxonomy (NCBI): domain Eukaryota; kingdom Metazoa; phylum Mollusca; class Gastropoda; order Littorinimorpha; family Pomatiopsidae; genus Oncomelania; species Oncomelania hupensis. Next base: position 70,233,386 of record CM072513.1, on the reverse strand, counting down.
TTTTGCGGATGGCATTGATGGATTGGTTGGAGAGGAACAAGAACTTGAACAGCTGGTACAGAGGCTTGACACCACCTTTAGAGCCTATGGAATGGAAATAAATGCAAAGAAGACCAAAATGATGACCAGCAACACCAATGGCATCAACACGGACATCAAAGTCCAAGGCCAATCCCTCAACACAGTGCATAGCTTCAAAATTTAGGAGCCATTGTATCAGACAATGGGTCCCGAGGGGAAATCCTCTCCAAGATCGCACAAACAACTGCTGCCCTGACAAGGTTGAAGCCCATTTGGAAAGACAAGACCATCAGTCTACATTCAAAGGTAAGGCCTTGTCATTTCCATCTTCCAATACGCTTGCGAAACATGGACCCTTACAGCAGATCTATTACGAAGAATACAAAGCATGGAGATGAGGTGCTACAAAAGATTTCTGGGCATTTCCTATACCCAGCACATATCATCACCAACGACGAAGTCCAAACGACCACCACACAAGCCACTGGACAACACGATGATCTGCTCACAGTGATGAAGAAACTGAAACTCCGATGGTATGGCCACGTCACCAGATCATCAGGAAGACCATCCTGCAAGGCACGGTGCAAGGAGGTAGAAGAAGAAGGAGACCGAAATCGAGAATGGACTGGCTTGACACTGAGCGAAACCATGAGGGCTGCTGAGGACAGAGAAAGATGGAGTATGCTCGTTAAACGATCATCTATGGTGCCCCAACGACCTCCGAGTCACGGGATAGGATAAGATAGGACCACGCCCGGTTCCAGGTTCTAAAACCTTGGGGCCACTGTGCTGGCAGTCTAAATATAGTAAACTCAATAAATCTTTAATACACAAAACAAGGAGACATTTTCGTGTGTCACGGTTTTAACGAAAAATGGCCAAAAAAACCAACAGGGGTAAATATATGTTATATAACAGTACAATCGCACATGCCTACATTGATATTACCCCACGTACCTACAAAACATGGATGGCGCTGGACATGCCACTCCTTCTTACGACAGCTGCAGGACAGAGGTCGAAGCGGTGAAAACTCCCTGAGACGGTATCCCTAATTTTTCCCCAACGGCTTGATCGGCTGCGGAACTAATGTTGAGAATGATGATGATGATGATGATGATGATGAGGAGGAGGAGGAGGAGGAGGAGGAGGAGCATGATCATGATAATGAGGAGGAGGAGGATGATAATGATGATGATGGCATAAACACAATACAGCATTTATGTTTAAATCATCGTTTTTCAACGATGTATTGTTTTGTTGATAATTTGTAATGATGTTTGTATTCTATTTTGTTTTTGTAACCGGGGGTTTGATTAGTTGGGGTAAAGCCTCAGCCGTCCCCTGCGTGGGATGTCTTTATTGTAAAGTGACTGGCCGGTGGAGGGCATTCAATTTTCCCACTAGGGTTGTTTCAGCAGATCTTTTATGCGGATCGGGGGTTGTCCGGTCCTGATTTGGCTCGGAAGAGTCCGCTGGACCTAAAGCAACAATCAATTAATCAATCAATCAATCAATCAATCAATTACCGATGTATAGGTGTCATTTTCATATATCTGAATGTTGACGTCAGACTGAGATAGACCTGACACAAAAGCTTATATACCAGCACAGGCGGCGGAAGCTGTTCAGGATTGGGGGGGCACACATTCATTTTATTCACTGACATCAGGGCCGGACCTTGGAAAAGTCGAGGGGGAGGTTACAGATTCAGCGAAGGCGCGATGCGCCGAGCCTTCTAGGGGGGTCCGGGGGCATGCTCCCCCGGAAAGTTTTTTTCTTCAAGGATGCAAAATGGTGCAATCTGAACCTTGAAAAAGCCATTTGTGATGGTCTGGGACTTTGAGCTTTTTGAACAATTGAACTGACAAACTCTGGGGTACAAAAATTATCCTCTGCCCCTCCCTTTAAAAAAAACAACACACGCACACAAACATTTATTTATCAGAAGAGATGTTTTGTATACTATTATTATTCACTATTTTTTGTTGATCGTTAACGGTATAAAGCTTTACCTTGTAGTTTATGAACATCACCGCCCTGCTTTCATTTAATTCAGTCTTGCTGCACTAGGATTCTCGGCATTAGTACCATTTGTGAATTGTATCTTCTGGCAAAACAGTTCACTGCCTCTTTGAAGTCAATATCAACATCCCTGTGCACTTTCATTAAAGCAAGTCCATTGAGTCTCTGTGCCCCATTATAGAGCGCAGGTAGTTTTTTAGGTTGCGCAACTGACTGTTTGAACGCTCACACTCGGCAGTAGTGACATGCAGGGTGCACAGGTTCTAAAGCATGATGAACAGGTTGGGATAAAAATCCCTGTCACAATGTTTCAGTGCTTCTGATGCCGTGGATGGGATGATAGCTATCGCATTCTCAGCAGCACTTCGCCATTTGCAAACCCACCGTTGGTATTCTGCATCAAGAGTAGCGTTGTCTGGTAGGTCAGACTCCCACAACATTGCCAGTGTCTTCACCCCTTCTGGAACCTGCATGAAACCATCCTGGTTGTCTATTAAAGTGCTTGGCACCAGACAGAGACCATCAACTGCTAGGCCAGCATTTTTTGAACCTCGAGTCCAATTCGGTTGACAGGTGTTCCAAGAAAGGAATGGCAATGCAAATCTTGAAATATTCTTCTGGAATGGCCGCAGGTTGGTTGTCACGGAGAGTCTGTCGGGATGCTTGACGAGGAACAATAACACCAGTTGTCAAAGCATTTGCCATTTTGCTGACTTCACCAAACCAGGCAACGAACGCTGTGTCGACATCTCTTCTAATAGAAGACATGCAGTTACTGACTTCTTTGATTTCCCTGTAGGCATCGACAACATCTTTTGTCCTTTTCTGCAGCTTCACTGTCAAGGGTTTCCATTTCAACGATGTTTTTGGACGATTCAGCGATGGTCGTTTCAATGGATGTTCGTTACAACGAATTGTCATAATTATCAACTTAACATCTTAATTAATATTTCAAAAAAGTCGTTTTTGGTGGATTAGGGCAGTATCAAGGTGAAGGTGCTGGAAGAGGCTTGCGGCCAGAACAAGAAAATATGGCTGCATTTACTAATTTAGGCTTAGGGGTTGGGTTACTTGGTCGTTTCAACGGGAAAACGCTTTGGACGTTTCAACGGATCCCTTGAATTGGATTTCCGTTGAATTGACTATAAATAACTCTTTGTACGTTGGACCAAAAGTGACTAAAAACTGCAATGTTTAAAAAACCATTTTTAAAAAATTGAAACTCTTTGCATAAAAAAAATTCAATTTTTTTTAATTTGGAGGGGGGGGGGGTTCCAGAACTCAGGTACCATCCCCCTCCCCCCACCCTTCTGGGTCCGGCCCTGGACATTTACTCCAAATAATGTGAACTATTTTCATAGACACTATGTGAGAGAGAAAAAAAAAGATATATCATATATTTCTACAACTGTGCATAAAAGAGAGAGAGAGAGGGGGGGGAGGGAGGGTAGAGAGAAATGGAGAGAAACTGACCTGACAATGTTGATCCATCACAGTAACAAAAACAGCAGTCATGCATGTCATTTGGCATGGGAAATTATACCGTTAATTTTCCAAAGTATGCCTTATTGGCGTTCATTTGTATTGATAAATTCGTAAGCAGTTTGCGCTAGGTCTAGTTGATCTACTTTGTCTTTGAACACATGCATTATAAGACATTTATTTAGACGCTCCTGCGTCATCGTTGCCCGAAGGTATGTTTTTACCCGCTTTAGGGCTGAAAAACGGCGTTCAGCCGTTGCAGTTGTGGTTGGGATGGTGGAGTAGAGTCTGAGAAGTTTATCCACTTCACTCAGCATCTGTCGCACAGTGTCTGAAGCTTTCAGTTCATCCGGCAGTGCTTGGAATATGGTAATCCTAGAGTTAGCCGCCTCCTGGTGTCACCCAGTGCATGTGGGAGGATTCTAACTGAGTTTTGAGTCTGTCCAAGTCGATGTTAGCGGAATATGTATCTTTGAATTCTTGAGGAATTTCTGGTCTCTTCCCTGCTGCTCCATCACTCAGAAGAACTTCAATTTTCCTTGGTAAGTCGAGAGCTATTTGATCAAACCGGCTCTTTAAATGTTCTTTGATGTTGTCAATGGACTCACAGTATTGCTGTCTGTAGTAAGCAGATGGACAAGAGTAGCTGTGACCCTGTGAGCCATCGTCCAGTCTTCGTGGAGGCTGCTTCTGTGTAGGAACGCAGGGCTCATCACACAAATTTGCAGCTTTCATTGTGATGTCAGCAAAAAAATGTCTCATAACAATCTTCATGCCGCATGCTTTCCAGTGTTCTCAGACAAATGTCAGCAGCGTTTACTGCATCATCACAAGTCGTTTGTTTTCTTTGAAGAACTGTCGCCAACTCTTCAGTCACAGCAAGGATCTCATCTTTGAATCTTTTTGCAACTCCTGACACATGACCCTGAAAATTACTCGCCCCGTCGTAGGCCTGGCCCCTACAGTTTTGCAATGGCAAGTCAAGTCTGATCAAGCAATCCTTCAGTGCTTTGAAAATGGTCTCAGCACAGATATTGTTAACTTGCATCAGTCCAGAGAAAGGGGGAATATATTGGTTTGAACCTTCAAATAATGTTTTTTGAGGGGCTGAATATTGGGGGGGCAAATGTATAGGTTTGCCCCCCCAATATTTTTCTGGAGGGGGCCAGTGCCCCCCTTGCCCCCCCGCTTCCGCCGCCTGTGACCAGTGTATCCCTCCTTCCCTGCTCTTTTGTCTTTATTGACTAAAGAAAATAATAAATTAAATTTAAATAAAAACAATAAAACCAATGAGTTGACTTACTGAGACGGAAAGAAGGACAAATACGGCGGAAAACATTCAAGCTTTTGAGTTTTCATTCTTCTGGAAAATTTAAAAGCAATCACGCAGAAACACGATAGCTTCCATTTAAATTAGGAACCGAGAAAAGGAATTTGAGATGAAAGAAAAAAAACAAGACGGCATACCATTCAAATATATTTCCATATCTATCTATCTATCTATCTATCTATCTATCTATCTATCTATCTATCTATCTATCTATCTATATATATATATGTATATATATATATATATATATATATATATATATATATATATATATATATATATATATATATATATATATATATATATATATATATATATATATATATGCCGTCTTGGTTTTTTTAACCATATGTGTGGGTGGGTGTGGGTGTGTGCAGATGTGAGATAGTTGAAAATATAACGTATGTTTCTGTTGTAGAAACGTAATTTTGGTAGTTGTTACCTTGTGATTTGTATGCATTACCTTTATTTTGCATTTGTTTTAAAACATTGTCCGTATTTGCTGAGATGGGATGTGCTGTATGCATTGTGGGTAATAACGTTTTGTTGACTTGACTTGACTTGAATGCGATGACAACGGTAGCTGGCCACAAAACTCAAGGGGTAGGTCAACATCTGTACAGTGGTTGTTTGAAATATAATGAGCAACAGACCGACCTACGGATTAACAGACACACCGACATTTGGTTCGTGCCGATTCACAACCACTTCAAGGTATTTCCAGATATTATCGGGGAAATAAAAAAACCAACAACAACGAAGAACAGTAATTCTGGCTATGTAATTGTGTGCAAATACAAGGAACTCTTTCGCGACAAGCCGTAAATAGAAACACAAAAAGGAAAACGTGCGTGGATGGAATAGGAAAAAAAACTAAACTACATGACGAAGACGCAAAAACGAAAAAATTAATAAACAAAAGGAAATGACAAAAGGGGACCCAAACAAAACCCACAAAGAAAACGATACTCAATAAAAGAAAACGAAATATAAAAGGAATTTCTTATTTATTGATTTATTATTTATTAATTGATTTATTTTGTTTTGTTTGGCTTTAAATTTGTACACTATTTATTTAACTCTTACTGTTCTACATTGTTGATGTGAAAGCAATCCAATGGGCGTGTATGCAGCTTATAAAGCCAAAGACGTCTCTGATAACGTCACGTCGGGCTTCGATACCAGAGAGGCCTCGAATGCAGTAATTGGGCGTCACTTGAGGCTACGAGCACATTTTCCCTTGGCTAATCCACAGCAACGCGTTGGTGCTTGCTGATCACTCTCTGCTGCATATGTTTTGGGGTTCGATTGTGTCTAAGATCTAAAAGAGGTCATAATCCAGTTACAGCTATCGCAGATGTAGACTATTGATGCAAACCGATTGTTGTTCTGAACCAGTTTCCGATGGCGCTGTTGTGGAGGACTGCACTGGTAGCCTTGTCATACAGGCTTTTAATGACTTCAATAATTTTATGGCTGATGTTGTACACTCTCATTGTGGCCCAAGAGCTGCATGCCAGACTCGGCCAAACGCCTTCCTGAAGTCCACGAACACATGATATAGATGCTTTGTGTCACCGCCACGACTCTCCCTGGGCAGACGCCACAAACAAACAACTTCCACACGCAGACAACCCAGAAAGAATGACGATTTCCTGCAGACGGAAGTGATGAAAAACACAACAAATAATATACAACTTTCAAGCTATTTATTCATTCATACCACACACTCATACACATACAACATTTACACATGAAACGAAGAAATGGTAATGAAACAATCAATGGGTCAATGGAACGATGCAATGGTTCGTGGGTGATCGGGGGTCGCTAATCGACCAACGTCCTCAAATCGAACGTGCACAGCCAAAGTCCGAGGCACGTGTTCACAAACAGACAGGGGGGGTGTGAAGGAGAGGGACAACACAAAACGGGCCCACCTGGCGAAATGCAGTCTCTCGTAAAGTCTCCTCCAACGTGCTCGCCCCCTTCCGTTGACGTCCAAACGAAGGAGCGTTGCCACCCGTGGTCGCCACTGACGATGATGTTGAAGTGATGATGATGGCGCTGATAACAGGGGACGCGTGGACAATAACAGATGGCGATGCGGATGATGTTTGGTCCACTTGACCAAGTGTCGTCGTCGTTGCTGCCTTACGTTTTCCAGCGACGAACTGGCGGATTGACGAACGTTGAGCTGCGAACTTCAAACTCGAATTCAATCCTCAACGACAATCCTCGACGAACCTGTAACATGCTTGTCGCATCGTAAATGTCATGTTCTCGATTCTGTCCCCCTCCCTCCATCACACTTACCCCCCCCCCCACTCTCATTAGCTACTCCACTAAACTTCTGCCACTTGAGGGGTCCAACTGCAGTCTATTTCTCCTGTCCTTGACTCTCTCTCGCTTTCTACTGTTATCGTCACTTGAATCAAATACATATTATACAATTCAATGAAATCATGAATGCCGGGAATGAACGATGCTGCAAATGAATACAAATAACCATCAACACATTATTCATATCAAGCATCCCCAACGACAACAACAGCAACCACTTCCATCCTAGCTTCATCACGCTCCACCCCCTTTCTTCTCCCTCATTCTCCCTCCTTCCGACGCTCTCTTCCTTTCTTCTGCCTCTCCTCAGTGCAACCTTTCTCATCCTTCCTTACCCTTACGTACCAGCTATCATTCAACACCCCAACAGCCGGCCCTTGGTTATTGGCACAGTAAGGAAAAACCACCATCCACTCACCCAACGGTTCGCATGAAATTGCACCCCGTAGCCCTTCTCCACTGTCCTCCTACGAAAGTACATCCAATTAGGGTAATCCGGTAGTGTGTAGTTCCCGTAGTAGACAATACCTCGATACTACCTACCACACTACCACAGACTTGCTTTTCTACAGCTGCACTCTAACTGAGCGTATCACTTCAGAAATTTGCAATCTTTAAACTAGTATCCTTCTCGGAACCAGATATTATTATTCGTTAATACCCGTCCCACCCTAATTCCAGAACACAGCAAAAACCACAGAGCACTAGACAAACACCGTCTACACTGTACTGCTGACAAACACGTTCTGACGATAGTGAGCAAATTCCTAACCTGGCCTAACCGGCGTATGCTGTTTACCATGCTTTGCACGCTCCCGAGACAACAATAATCACGAATACGGCAACACGCAGTACCACCCCCGCCCCTATACTCTTCACACACAGACTACATGGCTTTCTTCACGGGCTGCCCTGTGACACTTTGGTGCTGTAGATATTTATCGCAGATTATTCTAAGGTTGAAAATCTGTTCAGTGGTACTTCGCCCTGCCCTGAATCCTGCTTGTTCTTCAGCTATGATTTGTTCAGCTTGGGGTTTCAACCTGTTGAGTATTATTTTCAGGAGGACCTTGCTGGGATGGCTGATGATGCTGATGGTGCCGTAATTTTCACACTCCTGAAGGTTACCCTTTTTGGGAAAAATGATGACACGCGACTGAATCCATGGTGTAGGCCATTCCCCACTCTGCCAGATCTTGTTACAGAGTGAGTGCGTCAATCATTGCTTCTCCTCCTGCTTGACGCAGTTCCGCGGGTATGTTATCCACTCCCGCTGACTTCCTTTTCTTCAGCGATTGCACTGCTGCCTCAACTTCTTCTCGGAGAAGTGGGAGGATTTCTTCTTCTTCTCTGTTCTGGGGACATGCTGGGTCTCCGTTTGGTGTGTGGTTGTAAAGGTCAGAGCAGTACTCTGTCCATCTTTCCAAGACTTCTCGTTCTTCTGTAAGGCATATGACAGACTTGCTTTGGATCGTGGAGACCTTGGGCTGTTTAACACTTATCAGCCGCTTCACAGTCTGGTAGGTCTTCTTGCTGTTGTTTTTGTTCAGACTGTTCTCTATTTCTTGGCACTGACCTTCTATCCAGTTCCCATTTGCTGTGCGCATGCCTTTTCGGATGTCATTATTGAATTTTGTCATTTTTGAACTTCAGTCTAGTGCACTTTGTTGTGTTTACTCTCTTCAAGTGTAGTCGGAAAGACATCATCACGAGATCGTGGTCACTTTCAATGTCTGCTCCTGGAAAAGTGCGTGTCCTGCCAATGTTGATGCTTGATCTGAAGTGTTTCTTGACCATGATGTAGTCGATCTGGTTGTGGTGCTCCCCGCCGGGACTGTGCCATATCTATCGTCTGGATTTTTTGTGGAGACCAAGCGTGTTTGCCAGTATCAGATTGTTGTGTCTGGCAAACTCCAAGAGTCTCAGACCCCTGTCATTTGTTTCATTGTTGCAGTGGGTACCACATGTGTCTCACCAGTTGTGGTGCGCATTTTGGCCAACTTTGGCATTATAGTCGCCTTGCACTATGACTTTGTCCTTCTTCGGCACTTCCTGTAGATTTTCATAGAAGTCTTCCACTTCGCTGTCGTCATAGTCTGATTTTGGGGCATATGTCTGAGAGCAGCCCCTTTCAACATCACCATCATCCAGCTAGGCAGATGTAGATGGCCGGGTGGTCACTGGGGCTTCCTATGATGTTATTATTTAGCACTATAGGCATTTTATATGTATGTGTTTTGTTGATAATTTATAATGATGTTTGTATTCTATTTTGTTTTTGTAACCGGGGGTTCGAGTAGTTGGGGTAAAGCCTCAGCCGTCCCCTGCGTGGGATGTCTTTATTGTAAAGTGACTGGCCGGTGGAGGGCATTCGGTTTTCCCACTAGGGTTGTTTCAGCAGATCTTTTATGCGGATCGGGGGTTGTCCGGTCCTGATTTGGCTCGGAAGAGTCCGCTGGACCTAAAGCAACAATCAATCAATCAATCAATCAAGATGTAGATGAATTTCTCAAATATTGGACACAAGAAAAATTTGAATGTGTGAATTAGACATTTTATACTACGTCTTTTTTTCTCTCGTAATTTTGATCTAGGGCTCATATTTACTTTAAAGGAGAGAAAAACAGGGTGAATAGAGGGGATGACTTTCATTTATGAAAAACAAAATACGCAACGTCAAGAAAAAAAGGTCAAACACGAGATAAAATGACGCATGAATGGATAAGGAAATTCAAAGGGAAATTTGAAAATGACAGCAAGAATATGTTTAAAGAAGGAGGAAGAGAAGAAGAAGAAGAAGAAGAAGAAGAAGAAGAAGAAGAAGAAGAAGAAGAAGAAGAAGAAGAAGAAGAAGAAGAAGAAGAAGAAGAAGAAGAAGAAGAAGAAAGAGAAGAAGAAGAAGAAGAAGAAGAAGAAGAAGAAGAAGAAGAAGAAGAAGAAGAAGAAGAAAGAAAGAAAGAAAGAAAGAAAGAAAGAAAGAAAGAAAGAAAGAAAGAAAGATTGAATGAAAGATTGAATGAAAGAGAAGAAAGAAAGAAAGAAAGAAAGAAAGAAAGAAAGATTGAATGAAAGATTGAATGAAAGAGAAGAAGAAGAACAACAACAACAACAACCATAACAACAACAAGATGGAGGAGAACAAGAACAAGAAAAAGAAGAAACAAAGCATAACCTACATGATGACCTATTAACCCGAAACAGAAAGATGTGTCCATGAATGACAAATTGCGATGATGAAAATAAATATAATAAATTTCAGGCAGAAACACGGAAGAAATAAAAGATAAATGAGCACAGATTCACCTTAACCTCATGGATTATCTAATTGTTTCCCATTAGTATTCTACCTACACACGGTTGCCTCTATTTCTCTTTATCGCTAGTCCTGTCTCAGGTGGCGCATTACATTTGCTTACGCCTCCTGGTAATCCAGTAAAGGTTGCATGCACCAATAATGGCGCTGACCCATCTGGTCCTCCGGGCCGTACGTTCTGGTTCTATTCGAAGACCAGCTCCGACAGACAAGTCAAAGCGTCGGCGATAGTGGTCACACACTATAGACATAGTCTAAATCCACGTGCTGTATTAATATTCAGAACTGACCACGTGATAATGACTTGACGTTCACTTTAAATATAACGTGGAGGCGTCCATTGCAGGGGGGCGGATTGGCTCTACATGAAGGGGGGGAGGTGGGGTTTCCTGATTACCTTATGTGATACTATTAGACTGGTAATAATTATGTACATCTGCTATTGCTACAGCCGATTATTGTAGTCCACTAAACGGCAAATTAGGACAACCGTTAGTTTTCCCTTTTTAAAAAAAAGTAATCTTTTTATTTCTCTCTCTCTCTTCCTCTCTCTCTTTATTTAAAAAAAAAAGTTTTAGTTATTGTTCTGCCGGAGTTTGAAATCACAACCTAGTATATCAAAACTTCTGGAAAAGATTGTCCTGAAACAGTTAAATGAACATTTTGTTTCCAACAGCCTTCTCAGCCCATTTCAGTTCTGATCATTCCACTGAAACTGCTCCTCGTCCATATTTTAAATGACCTCTTGCTTGCCACTGATTCTGGGACATTTTCCCTTCTCTCTCCTCGATCTCTCTGCTGCCTTTGATGCCATCGATCACACTATCTTCCTCCAACGTCTTGAAAACACTTTTGGGATTTCCGGTTCTTCACTCAACTGGTTCTCTTCGCGTCTTTCTGACAGATTTCAGACAGTCTCCGTGAACAGTTCCATTTCCTATTACTTGTGGTGTTCCTCAAGGCTTTGTTCTTGGCCTAGTCCTGTAGACTCTGTATACTTCCCACCTTGAGTGACTCTGGCAACTTGGCCATGGCAAAAGTTTTTTTTTTAAATGTGTTTGTATGGGTACGCTTGGGACCCTTGATGACAAACGCTCTCTGCACTGCTGTGACCCTCTGACTCGTTGCGGATTTCTATTTCAAACATGCCAGACAGGTCTTGGCATCGGATGACTCCCTTGGGGGAATTCAATCGTCCGTGAACAAAAACCTTTATGGCCTATCGACAAAGACGGTCAAATTCCTATTCAGAAGACAATATATGGTATATATCATATCATATATATGATGTATCCTTTTTTTTATTCATTTTTTAATCGTATTGATTTTCCTTTTTGGTGTGTGAATGCGCGAGAATTTCGCTGTCTAAATAGGCACAAGCGCTTTATAAATATAATTATAATTATTTATTATAATTACTACATAGCCTTATCCTGCTTCTACTGGACTGCCAGAAGACCTTGATCCTATCCTATCCTATCCTGTCCCGTAACTCGGAGGTCGTAGGGGCACCACAAATGTTCCGTTTAACCAGCATACTCCATCTTTCTCTGTCCTCAGCAACCCTGATGGCTTCGCTCAGTGTCAAACCAGTCCATTCGCAGATGTTGTCCTCCGACCTCTTTTTCGGTCTCCCTCTTCTTCTACCTCCTTGCACTGTGCCTTGCAGAATGGTCTTTGCAAGGCTTGATGATCTGGTGACGTGGCCATACCATCGGAGTTTCAGTTTCTTCACCACTGTGAGCAGGTCATCGTGTTGTCCAATGGCTTGTGTGATGGTCTGTCGGACTTCGTCGTTGGTGATGTGTTGGATATAGGAAATGCCCAGAAGTCTTCTGTAGCACCTCATCTCCATGCTTTGTATTCTTTGTTGTAGATCTGCTGTGAGGGTCCATGCTTCGCAAGCATATAGGAAGATGGAGATGACAAGGGAGCGCAGTAGTCTTACTTTGGAATGTAGACTGATGGTCCTGTCTTTCCAAATGGGCTTCAACTTTGTCAGGGCAGCAGTTGTTTGTGTGATCCTGGAGAGGACTTGATAAAAAATACAATAAATATTTAAAATAAAATATTGCTGTGCTTACAGATGTATGCATTGTGAAATCAGAACAACTCCACATTCTGATTCTATTGGCTTTTCAAAACTAGACAAACGATTACTACGTCTAAAGTCACTTTTGAATTTTTCTAATTCAAACCTAAACATTGTTGTTCATTCCTCACCCATCTGAACGCAAAGAGATATAATCTAATGCAATGGGATGAAAGCGGACATAGGGGGTGATATAAGTTTACGTCATCAGAGAGTAAAAGATCTATGTTAGTCCTAGAAAGTCTACATCGCTGGTCAATAGGCTAATTGGGTATCAAAATTACGCTAACATTTTCAAATTCCAAATTAATACAGAATCTGGCGTCATTGAACACGTACAAATATGCAAGGGACAAAACCCAAATATTCAGAAGTTTTATCGTAATCTTGTTCAAAACATGAGGACTCCTGCCAGTAAAAACATTAATTAAAATGTTGTATGCCATAATGGCCTTGAAGGTTTGAAGGAGGGTGGAGAGTGGGGGAGAAGAGAAACGTGTGTGTGTCTTATTGTTGTCGTGTGTGGGTGAGGGTTTGCGTGTGTGTGTGTATGTGTGTGTGCGGGTGGGTGTGAACGTGTAAAAGCGCAGGAATGGGGAACGGAATGTGTCTTCCATTTGTTGCGCGTTCCCCATTTGTTTCTAAGTGCGCCGAAGTGCTCTTTTAGTGCATGGGATTGCAGTTGTTGTGCATGAGAGTGTTTTAAGTACAGAGGAGTGCACTATCCGGGACGGAGAAAATACAGTGAATTTTCGAAAAAAATTTGAAGACAGCTCGACCTATTTCGTCGCCTATAGGAGACGAACTAGGTCAACTTTTTAGACGGAAAGAGCCAATTTTGTATTAGATTCTTACATTTCTAGAAGAAATTTGCGTTCTTTCCGTCAGAAAAGTGCTTTTAGATTCCTACATTCTAAAAATACCCCATTTGTGATCTATACAAGAATGTGTGTGTGTGTGCATGTTTGTTTATTTTATTTATTTAGATTGCTCGAGGTTGGGTTTCCGTGCTCCCTAGTAAACACACACCCCCTCTCCCCCTCCCCATAATCCGCCCCTGCATTGCAAAGACTACGGTTTTGGGGTTTTATGCGTCTGTTTTTGTTTTTAATCTAAGCGCATAAGGATAGTTACGGGTAGTTAATCAATCAAGCATGAATGAAAACGTATTAACATTAACCGCTTTAACATCTCCATAGGAAAAATGCATGGAAGAACTAGTAACTGAATAGGTGTGGTTGACAAAACAAAACAAAACACAATATAAAGATAAGTCATTCAAATGTAGTTTCAGACACTCACACATCTAGCCTGACAAGATAATCAATCTAGAAACAAAATGATTCCAGTGACCTTGACCTTTGCCGTAGAGCACGGGGGCAGGCCACTAACCCAGGAACTGTTCCTTTGAAGTGTGATTAAAATCCGTTCAGTGATTGTTCAGATATGGCGTCTAACGGACCGCCCACAGGCCGATCATATCAACCGACAGACCGATCTTTGGCTCGTTGTGATTCCCCTGACTATTTCAAAGTAGGCTATTGCTAGATAATTCTGGAAACACAACAAGACAAACAAACGGAGATACCAAGAGAGCTGGAGAAACAGAAAATAATACTTGGTTAATTTAAAAACATCAACACCAACAAGAAGATTCCTTCTAATGACAAAGACAGAAAGAGATAAACTTAAGTTTAACTTCGCTCGTGTGTGTGTGTGTGGGGGGGTGGCTGGGTGGGGGTGGGGGTGTGTACGGGCGCGCGAGGGGTACGCGTGCGCAGATTGCAAAACATTAATTAGTTTTCCAAGATAGGGGAAAAGAAATTCAGAGTTTTGGCACCGAATCTGTGGGGAGAAGCAGATACCTATGATATTTATTATAGTTCTCTAAAACTCAGTATGACTGTCCAATGAAATAAGTGACCACGAAAGGACAAGTGATTGGTCATCAGCACTGACCTTGAATATGTTGCCCACTCATTGTAAATGGCAGGCTGTCTAATACAATAAAGGACTCAGTCGATGCGTGAATTTTCTAAAACTCACAAAACGTGTCACTGCTTTGGACCAATTTAACTAATTATAGAGATTAGAGTGCATTGAAAACTACAAATACTTAGGCTAATACATTAAATAGAATAAATGCATGAAACATTAGGGTCAAATAAATCGAACAGAATTAATACTGAAAACTAAATACGCCTAGAACATGGACTTTCGTTGTCGACTTCTTCCTTTTTCTGTCTCGGGTCTGCAAACCTTATTAATTTTAGTTATTTGCTTAGTGAGTTAGAGCATGCAATTTAATATGCACAACGCATACATTTAACAGCTCTTCAGGTCGCGATAACATTCTTGTGCGTATGAAATTGAACGAGAGCACTTTTACAGGTCGGTAGCAAAAGCCAACAATGGATGACAAACTAGAAATTGATGACAAACTAGAAATTGATGATGGCACACCGACATTTTCAAATGTGACGAGCCGTCGTGACTCAATTTCCGATCATGAAACGTCTTCAAAGGTGCAACACTGTTCTTTCAGCTCTTTGGAAGATTTTCAGTTGCAGATTACAATAAAAACGCACAATTGCCATACAGAGTGTGAAACACTCGGCGTTTAAACAAAGAGACCGTTTTAAATCGCAAAGGCGCGCGGCCTAGGTAAGTCGCATCATACTCTCGTGTGCAAAGAAGCTTTCGGAGGGAATTTTTACTCGGGAAAACGTCGGGGGCTGAAAGGAAAGGTTTGTCTAGAATTACGAATAAATTGAAAGTTAGTCTTCAAATAAAACCGATAAATGTTATCCTCATTAGAGCGCCTGTCCATTGTATCAACGATCGACCCCAATGTCCCATCGCCGTAGCTTAAGTGGTGGAGCGTTCGCCTGGAACACTGATGACCCAGGCTCTAATTTCTTAATGTGCAAGATAAAAGTGGCCATTTGTAACTGTCCATTTTAGCAGTATGATTGCTCTGGTGGTTCAGTGTTGATTTAGGTACCTACCCCATGTTCCCTGGGATAGTTATCCCCGTCTGCCATATCGTCAATAGTGGGCGTAGACGTTAAACATCAATGTTCATGTTCATTTTGTTCGGCCCCAATGAAAACCATTGCAAATCCCGGAAATTATGCTCCGTCGTCTAGGCGTCAGAGGATTCACCCCAAGACAGCAAGTGGTTGCCTCGGGCTGCTTGAGTTAGATACTGAATTTAACCAGCGCCTTGAGCAGCACTTGAGCTGTAAAACCGCGCTATATATGAAACATTAACTGAATATTTAAACCTTTGAATGGTAATGAAAAAGGATGATCAACTGATCAATGGTGCTATTTTGTGTGGTGTGAATGTAATTAAGAAAACAAAAGCTCATCTATTACAGACATCGTATACTTGTCAGCAATGAAAGACTGTTAACAATGTAAGTCACTATCTTCTTTGTGTCACTCAACCACCCCTAACCCCCACCCCACCCCTCCAAACAAACCATGTAGTATCACAAATGCAAGAAGGCTTTGCCCTGTATAGGATTAACAAAAGGAAACTAGTTGACAAAACTGCGCAGCTGAGAATAGACAAGTCTTGCCTTCGCCTCTCCCCTTGGTGAAAGGCACTCTTGAGTCTCAGCTTATGATAAAATTATGCTGGTTGAGGTCGTGCATTCGTCTGTATATATATATTCTTGTCGTGCTCTGTGGGTTCGGGCAAATAGAATAGACCCAACGTTTCCCGGCGTGTCGTAAGAGGCGACTAACAGGGGTGATGTTAGCACGGCATCACTGGGCGAAAATCTTCTACACAGAAGTCACCGGCCAGGGCGGAGGAACCTCACGTTACTACAGGTTCAACGACCACGTGCTCAGGGCCAAGGCGAGCCACACTGTATTCGTGGATTTCGGCTGTGGCCAACAGCCTGGAGAGGATTGGGCCCTGCCAGGTCTTTTTTGCCCAAGACACAACACATGATGAGGCTATCCACTAATTCCATGCCGGATCGGTCGTCGCCCGGCTACACAAGGACCGCGCCTTCCGTTGGCCACCAGGACGGAGGTGAAAAATATGCTACTGATGGACAAATTAGCAAGATCCGCACGAGAAACAACATCGTCATAGGAACCTGGAATGTCAGGACCCTAACTGCGGAAGGAAAATTAGAAGAACTGGCCCACGAGCTGGACCACTATCGATGGAACGTTCTAGGTATCAGCGAACTGCGCTGGAAAGGCCTAGGTGAAACAACGACTGACAAAGGCCACAAGCTCTATTTCAGCTGTAGAGATGACAGGCACGAACACGGCGTTGGATTCTTGGTCCACAAGAACATTCTAGCCACTGTCATGGGTTGCCGCCCAGTCTCCAGTAGACTCATTACCATCCGTCTGAGAGCAACCCCTTTCAACATTACCATCATCCAGGCCTATGCCCCAACATCAGACTATGAAGACAGCGAAGTGGAGGATTTTTATGAAAATATACAGGCGGTCCTTGACCAAGTGCCGAAGAAGGACATAGTCATAGTGCAAGGCGACTGGAATGCCAAGGTTGGCCAAGATGCGCACCACAACTGGGGAGACACATGCGGACCCCACTGCAACAACGAGACAAATGACAGGGGTCTGAGGCTATTGGAGTTTGCCAGATACAACAACCTGGTACTGGCAAACACGCTTGGTCTCCACAAAAAATCCAGACGATGGACATGGCACAGTCCCGGCGGGGAACATCACAACCAGATCGACTACATCATGGTCAAGAAACGCTTCAGATCAAGCATTAACATTGGCAGGACACGCACTTTTCCAGGAGCAGACATTGGAAGTGACCACGATCTCGTGATGATGTCTTTCCGGCTCCATTTGAAGAGAGTAAATACAGCAAAGTGCACTAGGCTGAAGTTCGACCTGGACAAACTGCAAGACCCGGAGGTGGCAAAAATATTTCAGGCCACAATTGGAGGGAAATTTGCACCACTGCTTATTTTGGGGGCAGGCGAAGTAGATGTCAACACCATGACCAATACCTTCAACTCAGCTGTAACAGATGCCGCCACTGAGATCCTTGGCAAGCACCGACCAAAGAAGAAGCCGTGGATCACACCTGAACTTTTGGATCTGTGTGATAAACGAAGAGAGTTAAAAAAAGAAAAAGAACACCTCACAGGGAGCTGATGTCTACCGAAAAATCAACAATGACATCCGAAAAGGCATGCGCACAGCAAAGGAGAACTGGATAGAAGATCAATGCCAGGAAATAGAGAACAATCTGAACAAGAACAACAGCAAGAAGGCCTACCAGACTGTGAAGCGGCTGACAAGTGTTAAACAGCCCAAAGTCTCCACTATCCAAAGCAAGTCTGGCATTTGCCTTACAGAAGAACAAGAAGTCTTGGACAGATGGACAGAGTACTGCTCTGACCTTTACAACCATACACCAAATGGAGACCCATCAGTTCTAGCATGTCCCAAGAGCAGAGAAGAAGAAGAAATCCTCCCAATTCTCCGGGAAGAAGTTGAGGCAGCAGTGCAATCGCTGAAGAAAGGGAAGTCAGCGGGAGTGGACAACATACCAGCGGAACTGCTACAAGCAGGAGGAGAAGCGATGACTGATGCTCTCACCATTATCTGTAACAAGATCTGGCAGAGTGGGGAATGGCCTACACCATGGACCCAGTCGCTTGTCATCACTCTTCCCAAAAAAGGTAACCTTCAGGAGTGTGAAAATTACCGCACCATCAGCCTCATCAGCCATCCCAGCAAGGTCCTCCTGAAAATAATACTCAACAGGTTGAAACCACAAGCTGAACAAATCATAGCTGAAGAACAAGCAGGATTCATGGCAGGGCGAAGTACCACTGAACAGATTTTCAACCTCAGAATAATCTGTGAGAAATACCTACAGCACCAACAACATCTATATCATGTGTTCATAGACTTCAAGAAGGCATTTGACCGAGTCTGGCATGCAGCTCTATGGGCAACCATGAAAGTGTACAACATCAGCCCTAAAATTATAGAAGTCATCAAAAGCCTGTATGACAAGGCTACCAGTGCAGTCCTCCATAACAGCGTCATCGGGAACTGGTTCAGAACAACAATCGGTGTGCGTCAAGGATGCCTACTCTCTCCAACACTCTTCAACATCTTCCTAGAGCGCATCATGTCAGATGCTCTTGCAGATCACGAAGGCACAGTCAGCATAGGGGGCAGAGCAATCTCCAATCTTCGTTTTGCGGATGATATTGATGGATTGGCTGGAGAGGAACAAGAACTTGAACAGCTTGTACAGAGGCTTGACACCACCTCCAGAGCTTATGGAATGGAAATAAGTGCAGAGAAGACCAAAATGATGACCAACAACACCAATGGCATCAACACGGACATCAAAGTACAAGGCCAATCCCTCAACACAGTGCACAGCTTCAAATATTTAGGAGCCATTGTGTCAGACAATGGGTCTCGACAGGAAGTCCTCTCCAGGATCGCACAAACAACTGCTGCCCTGACAAGGTTGAAGCCCATTTGGAAAGACAGAACCATCAGTCTACATTCCAAAGTAAGACTGCTGCGCTCTCTGGTCATCTCCATCTTCCTATATGCTTGCGAAGCATGGACCCTCACAGCAGATCTCCAACGAAGAATACAAAGCATGGAGATGAGGTGTTACAGAAGACTTCTGTGCATTTCCTATACCCAACACATCACCAACGTTGAAGTCCGACAGACCATCACACAAGCCATTGGACAACACGATGACCTGCTCACAGTGGTGAAGAAACGGAAACTCCGATGGTATGGCCACGTCACCAGATCATCAGGCCTTGCAAAGACCATTCTGCAAGGCACAGTGCAAGGAGGTAGAAGAAGGGGGAGACCGAAAAAGAGGTGGGAGGACAACATTCGAGAATGGACTGGTTTGACACTGAGCGAAGCCATGAGGGCTGCTGAGGACAGAGAAAGATGGAGTATGCTGGTTAAGCGATCATCTGTGGTGCCCCTACGACCTTCGGGTTATGGGACAGGATAGGATAGGATATATATATATATATATAGAGAGAGAGAGAGAGAGAGAGAGAGAGAGAGAGAGAGAGAGAGAGAGAGAGAGAGAGAGAGAGAGAGAGAGAGAGAGAGAGAGAGAATTATTTATTTTAAGAGATTCTGGAAATATGATCATAACTATGATGTATTTATAGATAGTGCTTACTCTACCACAGGAGACAAGATTGCAAGCCACCCAGGGGTACTTCCTGACACTCGCACCCAAAACACATTTTCACAAGCGCTATTTTTCTTGGCTGTGTTGTGACTTTATCGTAACGAAACAAAAAAAGGGAAACTTTGATCGATAAAGGTAGGTCAATATCTGAACTATTTGCAAGCAAAAACCTTTTTTTTTACCGGCTCAGTTCATTTTTTAGATACAGCCCAGACCGTGTTCATAAAATGATGAAGCACAATGACCTTGACCTTGGAGAATGTAGAAATATGAATGATCTAACATGTTTAGCACTAGTTAAAGTATCTGCAAAGAAAAAATAATGAATTTTGGTTCAGTTATTCTTGAAATAAAGCCAAAAGTGTGTTTCGAACAAAGAAGTGAAATTTGGAGCGACAGATACACCGACTCTCCGACTGACCGAAAATCGGACTGTTAATGAAGGATGGCCCATGATTTGAAGTACCTATATACCAAAACTCAACAAAATCGCGTCCAGCTAAATCTGGAAAGAAAACAAAATCATCTAGCGACAAGCGAGGAAAACGAATTTGTAGGGCGGTGGGGGTACGAGAGTGGGGGGAAGAGGGGAGGGAATGTTGCAGCTATATTAATTTTCTTCTTAGGATTGGGATCGAAGAGGGGACAGAACGCTGTCGGAAATTCTATTATTAGATATAGATTTGGTTGTAATTATGTCTTCCTATTACTTCCCTTTCCTGGAATACAGACAGCGAGCTGTTACGGCGTAGAGTCAAAGCTGTAATAGTTCATTAACATCAATAACATCAGAATAGCCACAGCAATCATCATAGTCGCAATCATCACACTCGTTAACAATCTTCACCGTCTTCGTCTTTGGTTGCTGCTGCTGCTGCTGCCCTCCAACCTCTTCCTTCTTCTTAACGGTTGTGATGATGATGATGATGATGATGATGATAATAATAATGATGATGATAATAATAATTTTAAAAATAAATAAATTAATTAATAATAATGATAATAATAATAATAATAATAATAATAATAATAATAATAATAATAATAATAATAATAATAATAAGAATGGATGCTAAAGGCGCCTAATTCCTAAATCAGACTCGAAGTGCGGCCATCTGTTACCAACATACACACTCAAATGTTACAGACACTGCTCTTCTTATACTCTTCCTTCTCGTTCTTTTTCTTCTGCTGCTGCTGTTGCAGCTTCTTCTTCTTTCTTCCCTATGTGATCTTTTCTCTTCCTCTTTCTTGTATTCTTTCTTTCTTGGATTCTTCTTCTTCTTCTCCTCCTCCTCCTCCTCCTCCTCCTCCTCCTCCTCCTCCTCCTTTTCCTCCTCCTCCTTCTTCTTCTTCTTCTTCTTCTTCTTCTTGGTCGTCATCATCAGCAGCAGCAGCAACAACAACAGCAACAGCGTTGTCATCGTCCTCGTGTACAAATCCTCAAATGTGTGCCGGTTGCATTAATTATTTGGCTTACTACCCCACAAATTCTACAATGTACCCTGGACCCTACATTTACTTCAGGAACTAAACAGTCCTTACTCTTCAAAGTTCTGATTCATTTAGCGATCCTAATCAATACAGTTCCAGACAATAACAGTTGACCCATACTTCTTGTGGTCTCGGTCTTATGCATCGCAATACAGTAGAGGGACTCGCACAGTACTATCAGAGACTTATACGTTCTTAGTCTGCTAAGTGCTACTGCGTAGGTGTTGAGGTAGGGGGCTGGTCAAGTGGATCATTACCGAAAATAATTCCACGCTGTACTTTTTGCAATGCTAGAATACCCCAAGGTACTGGTCAGAGAGGAACCGCGTGCAGTACTCATTAGTCCTAAGGACGGGACATCACAAACCGTACCGGTATTTTACCGATAATTATTTTGTACTCGTACCGGTGTCTTGTACCAATATCCCGAATGACGTTTAGCGCGGCCATACAGAAGAGCACGAGTTCCATAATAACCACTAACTTGTTTGGGGTCAATCTCAATGAACTATTTGCTGGTGCTTCTGCAATATGTACTGTATATGTAATTTTTTTCTAATATGTCACCACTATTGTTGAAAAAAAGTGTGAATGCCGGTTCGTGTCACCTTTCAACAAGGGACGCCAGAAAATAGAAACTTGCAGGTTTTCGTTATAAATTATTATTATTCATCAAGGGGAAGAACTTCGAATCTTTGTATTCGATTTTATGTCTTTATTGATGTATTTATTTATTTATTTAATAGTTTTCTATAATGCTTTATTTATTTGTTACTTATTTATTGAGTGATTGGTTTTTAAATAGTGCTTTTCCAGCTCCAGCGCCGCTCAAGGCGCTACAGGATCTATAACTCATGCCGCCCGAGGCGCATACTTACTGTCCTGTTGGCGCACCATCTGACGCCCAGACGACTGAGCACAAGAATCCAGGTCGCCGGGGAATGGAGGAGAAGGGACTTATAGTTGCTGTGGGGTATTTGTGCAGCTGCCGCCTAGGACATCGAGCGTCACGATCTTTAAAGTCCGTGCGATGGAATGCAGACTAAACCTCGGGTTATACTCTCATCTGAAGCAGTATTCTAGCGAATGGAACCATCGTCGCACCAGCATAAATTGTTAGAGTCGGGGTGAGGATAAAACACTAGACGTGAGAGGTCAGTGTATAGCAGATGCACGTGCTGTATCCCTCGTTTCAGAACTAGGCAGAACTGGCACCCGGTAAGGTAGTCAAGCTTATAATACGCTTGGTCAATCAATTCTTCTCCTCTTTCTCTCTGTTCGTTCTTGCCTCAATGCGATCCAATCTGCCAGAGCTATAGCTATAGCAATCACATTTTATATCGCTTCCCATTATGACGATGAGGGTGATGGTGCAGTTTGGTGGTGGTGGGGGTGGTGGTGGTGATGATGATGATGATGATGATGATGATGATGATGATGATGATGATGATGATGATGATGATGATGATGATGATGATGATGATGATGATTGTCACAATAGGCTAGTTAGCCCCAGCACTAAGGTTTCACGCCTCAAATAGTTCATCCTGCTGTAGCCTTGTAACTTAAAGTCGCTGCCTAGCAAACGACAGAAGTTAAGTTTTGTGCTAAGCTTGTGTAGGCTAGATTCTCGCTCAGGTAGGCAGTGACCTCATCCAGCTGACCTATACCCACAACCCCCCGCTAGAGGGCACAGGTATTTTACGAGAATTCGCGGGTTTTGGCTGACCGCAAGGCTGCTATAGGTAGAGCATTCTTTGTATAACGCTCACCCGAGAAGGAACACACGCTGAAACCTCTCTCATAAGACTACGCAGGTGACGGGTGAAATTCATTCATTGCAGTATAGCCACAGCCTGACATTGTCAAAAAAGGTAAATAATCAATCTTTTGTCTCATCGTGATTATTAATATTATTATTGGATTATGTTTGTGAAGTCTTCCCATGTTTTATGATTGTGAATATTAGTAAAACTTTGCTTGACCATGTGGCTGACACACCCGACCGGTTTCGACACCCCGAGCAATCCCCTACGGACCCACTGTTGTTTCTCTCATTTGTATTCTTGCAGACCAGTGGCTGTACCGGAGAAAGTGTATATTACTAATTACTTCTCCATGTGTTTATTTTAGCCATGATATATGTATATGTATAGGAAATATGTTGGAGATTCCATTTTACCACGGACGTAGAAGATTGTTCGTCTCTTAGCTATATAAGTGGACGCGATCACTGAGGGCTGTTTCTGCCATCAGTGAGACGCTCTGTACACCCGTTTTAAACAAGGCTTTGCAGACGAGCAGGCTTGTGGGTCCGATGCAGAATATAGACCACTAAGAGTCACCCCTGACATTCGACCTGCAGTGGAGCATCGAGCACTGAGCTCCAATAGCCCAATAGTCAACAACCAAGGAGGAGGCACCATCATCATACTTCAACGAATCAGCTAAGTGATCGCGAAAAAATGCACTAACACTGATCTAGAAGGACTGTGCGATAGTCCACACTCCTGAAACGAACATTAGGCAAACCAGAACAAAAATTGGCCCATGATGACACAGTAGCAAATATCGAGAACAGTAGCAGAATAGATCCATCAAAGATCTACCCATTCTACGAACCACTCGCAGTGAACTTTGGACTGTTAAGTTAATCATAGCTGTATTACGTTTTGAACATTTAAGTTAATATAGTGTTTAGAATTAGATATATAGTAGAGGAAATAAATGTGTGGTATTTACTGTTAACAAGTGGCTGGACTACCTATGTTTCATAGCCGTGTGAGAGCTAGTGTGTCAGTGAATCTTGTACACGTTCCTATCTCTATAACCCTATCCTACCACAGACCGGGCCAAACATATAAATGTATTAGGATTAGTCCTAGGGTGATTAAACTAGCCGATCCCCGCAGACAAAGACGAGTGGGTAATAGCATTCCATTGTGCATAGCCCAGTAACAATAGAACCCACCGTCACAATGATGATGATGGTTATATCGCATCCCATTTTGATGATGATGGATAGGGGTACAGGTAGTGGTGGTGGTGATGATGAGGATGAGGATGATAATGACATCGACGACGATGATGATAATGACATCGACGATGACGATGATAATGGTGGCAGTGACGGGGATGATGATGATGATGATGATGATGATGATGATGATGATGATGATGATGATGATGATGATGATGATGATGATGATGATGATGATGATGATGATGATTAAAAAAATAATGAAGAAGACAAGAAGACGTAAAAGGAGGATTAGTTTCTACTGCTCTACAGAACCGAAATGAATTTTGTAAGTAACAATGAGTTCAATCCATATCGGCCAGCGCCTCGAGCATGAAAAGCGCTATATGAAATCTGTTATAGATATATAATAATATAATAATATAAAAATAATATAGAGCAGTGCTATATATATATATTTTTTTTAAATCTGCTTCTCCTCAACATTGTCTGTTAGCAGTCACGTCCACTTTAATAGTGTCAGGACAGTACAATCGTTTTAACACTTACATCGGTAAATAATGAAATGACTGACTCTGCTTAACAAGCACACACTTCAGAGTACTCTCGGCAGATCCCGACCCTCCCTTATGTTTGTGGAGCCATTGATTTCTGGAGATGAACAGTGGACATTCTCGCTTCATCTTGATAGCTCTTCACGCTACTAGAGACCGAAAGGCTGAAGAATGAGACAATAGGTGAAGTAGATTTATGTTTGTTTTTTTTCAAGCTGTAGTCAATCAGTGAAGTAGATCACCAGGTTGATGCAAGTACTGCACTGCACACAAAAAGAAAGAGAGAGAGAGAGAGAGAGAGAGAGAGAGAGAGAGAGAGAGAGAGAGAGAGAGAGAGAGAGAGAGAGAGAGGAGAGAGAGAGAGAGAGAGAGAGAGAGAGAGAGAGAGAGAGAGATCTTGTGATCGATCCTCTTTCTCTTTGGTAACCAATTTTTAAAAAATTCCCCAGAGCAATTCAAACCTCAGTGCGTCCTCGCCATCTTATTTATTTACGATGCTGCTGATGATGATGATAATGATGATGATGATGATGATGATGATGATGATGATGATGATGATGATGATGATGATGATGATGATGATGATGATTGCGATGATGGCAGTGATAGTGGTGGTGTTCATCATTATCCATTAATCCTTGTGCAGTTATTGCACCCAGGACAAGGAGGCAATAAGACTTCGTGTTTGCGTGATTAGGCTTTTGTTTTTATTTCTGACACTTACACATCCAGAACATGAGAGAGGGAATTAAAACTTTTTTTTTTAAAATCTTGCACTCTCTCTCGTCTAGAACATTACAGTCATGATCTTTAAAGTAGGCAGCTTGTGATGAAATGCCTGCATGCACAAATTAGACTTCGGTCTATACTCTCATTCGAATAAATGCGAGATTACTTTTTGGGTGGAGTGGGATCGGGGAGGGGGGGCGGGAGGGGGAGGAGAGGGGCGCGAGGCCGTACTGAGAGATCAAAATCTGTTTGCACTGTACCGAAATCCTTTGATCTGCACTGTAGTGGTTTCTTAATAATAATAATAATAATAATAATAATAATAATAATAATAATAATAATAATAATAATAATAATAATAATAATAATAAGGATATTTATATAGCGCTTTTTCCCAATGAACAATATCAGTTCAAAGCGCAGTACTCACGCATTCATTCTAAACATCCGGCTTCATACAAAATAAAATCAGACACTTGCTCACGAATAAGAGACTTAAAAGGAAGAGGAGAGCTAAGAATGGGTGATGGGGTGGGTGGACGATGATGATGGGAGGCAAGATCAGAAACATTTAAGGAAGAGATTAGTTTTCAAGTTGGATTTAAAAGTAGCTATGTTTGGAGAGCTGCGAAGAGAGAGGGGAAGAGAGTTCCAAGTTAAAGGGCCAAGTACTGAGAAAGATCGACGGCCAGCAGAGGAGAGTTTGTAGCGGGGTATGTGGAGCATGAGGGTGTCAGAGGAAGAACGAAGATTTCTAGAAGGCTTATAGAATTGAATGTTCTGGGTGAGGTAAGAAGGGGCTAAGCCATGGACGCACTTGTAACAAAAAATAGTTTTTTCTGACTTTTGGAGCTGATCTTTCTTTCGCTTAGGGTTGATTTCTATTCTGCCGTACTGTGGCAAAAGTAAAGCAAAGTCCACTGGTGCCCAAACTGTTATTTGTCGTCTATACATCTTTAGAGAGCGTGGCGAGATAGGCGCGCATCTGCACTGTTTTTTGTTTTGTTTTTATGTCGGGCGTCCCTAATTTTGCAAGATCCAGACACGTAAAATCTACATTAGTCAATCACCACAAGTCCTTGATGGAAATTTGAGTGCCAGATACAACCATAAAATATTCCATGCAAACACTAAGCCCTAATTTCCCTCTCTCTCCCCACACCCAACAACACCCTCCACCCTTACCCTCCAACCTCTTCGCACTGGATTGCTTTTCTCTGCAGCTGCCATGCTTTATCCAAATCATCAAAACACCAATAGATAACTTTCAAGCCTACATTTGGGTCACCAAGGAGGGGGATGCGGGGTTGTTTTTTGTGTTTGTTTCTTTCTTCTCAAAATCTAGCGTCGATTGTACTTACTTTGTTTTTGTCATTCATTGCTCGACAGCATAATAGTGAAATAGTGACTAAAATCTATAAGCGATAGTGACTTTTTACATTTCAAGACTTCAAACAGAAACATACAATACCACCATCCTACCGACAGAAGAATAGCACTGACAGCTAAAGGTACTTCAACTCACATTATTGCACTGCCTTGACTCTGGAGTGTCCGTCCTACTTCGCAGCGATTACAAAACCATTTTAATGTAAAAACCCGTCCTCAAAGGTATGCACGGCCGGTCATTGAAAAGTCTTTCAAAGGGCTTTCTACGAGTTGAACCTAAGTTTAAGAGAAGAGAATAGAAGAGAAGAGAAGAATTTTATTTAACAAGGGTAAAAGGGTAAGCACTGGATGTGCTTTTTTTTGTCTTTTACATCCTGGCCTTGGGTAAAAGAGTAAGCACTCGGTGTGCACTTTTTAAAAGTGTTATATATTGCCCTTGTAACAATTATAACAATTATAACAATATAACTTTAAAAAAACAATAACATCATAATGAAGAATGGTACTACAGGTCTTCTGCGTGTACTGCTAAACATCAGTTTCCTGTTATTGTGTTAAACGCCAAATTAACATGTAGCCTTCTAGAATATTTAAATTATGTACTATAAAAGGTAAAATTGTTATTTTTTTAACTATACTTCACGAATACCAAACCCACTGCTAGATTTCTAGATCTAATACAGTAATAATAAAAGATGCTATCAATGGAACTAAAAGCCCGGCGATCTGAATAGATCGTTGTTTACAGAAAGCGAAAGAGAAATCAGTTGGGTTTATTTTGTTTTTGTTTTTTTTTAATTTAGATTGGTCGCATTCCAGTACCATTATAAAAGGGAGGGAGGAAACTGGAGTAACTTTCGGTGTCCTGAAAATGTCTCGTACCCATGTCATGTAAAGTTCGTCTCATGCGGGGTTCGACCCCACGACCGTCGGCGTAGGAACCCAGCAACCTATTAACTGTGCTACCATGCCAAGCTACCCAAGATCTCTATATCTTGGAGCAAAACAGCCTACTAATCCTTTCCATTCACACTTTCAGGACACAGTGTAATGCCCTTTCAGGTGAGACTCACTTTTGTTTCTCTCCAACTTTTACATCAGAGAGTATAATAACAGTAATCCCCATTAATGAGACGAAAGTTCTCTGGTTATAAAACCATAGTTGAGATCTATATTATCTTGGCGCGAAAGCCCACTCCTTTACACTCACTTTCAGGATAAGAGTGCCCTACCTTAAGATAAGAGTCTACCTTATTGCGGTGAAAGCTCTCCGATGTTGCTTGGGCAGCTTAAAAGTCATTGAGATCCATGATAACTGATCCGGAAAATACGGCAACCTGAGAGTAACAACTTACATACAGCAGCAAAATGTGGCTAGTGGCTGCTCAACCCAAAAAACGAAGTACATCACGGGCTACTCTATAGCAGAAGGGCTCCAAAATACAATCATTGAGCGTCACTTTAGACTACAAGCACACTATTTTGAAGGCAGGCTAATCTACCGCTTTGTTGGTCACACCCGGCTGTGTTATTTGTAGTGCTTTTGCCTTTATTTTGAAGAAAGATACGCCAGTAGACGACCGTTTGAACGCTCGTACTTTTGACATCGGCCTTTAGATTCAAACTTTGATAATAATAATAATAATAATAATAATAATAATAATAATAATAATAATAATAATAATAATAATAATAATAATAATAATAATAATACAGGATGCTGTATACGCGCCTTTCCCCAAATCAATCAGGCTCAAAGCGCGGCGATCTATACCAACATACACGCTCACCTGTCTCATCCACCCTCACACACACCAAATACACACCAATCACTCAAACAGGTGGTGTAAAGGCAGGGAGAAAGAAACTCGATTTTTAATTTTGGAAATTTGTATATTGACTGCGTCCTGTACCATTATTGACGGGCACAAAAATATACGAAAATATAATCAAATAGCGATCTTCTATTTAGGTATTGTATTTATTTGTTTTTCTCTCGCAATTTCGACATAAGACCTCAAGCTCAAGTTTAAGAAAGCAGAATGAAAACATTTTAACATGTTTCGTTTGAGGTATGAATACCCTTTGTTTATCGTTTAGAAAATACTGACATGGAAATAAGATGCAGTTGTTTTAGCGGTTTATTCTAGGTACACCCTATCCTATCCTATCCTGTTTTACTATCCTATCCTACCCTGTCCTATCATATCCTATCCTATCCTGTAAATCGAAGGTCTTTGGGGCAGCACAGATGATCGTTTAACCAGTATACTCCCTCTTTCTCTGTCCTCAGCAACCCTCATGTCTTTGCTCAGTGTCAAGCCAGTCCATTCTCGAATGTTGTCCTCCCACCTCTTTTTCTGTTTCCCTCTTCTTCTGCCTCCTTTGTTTATTTATTTATTTAGTTTAAAAACTTATTTATTTAGTTATTTATTCATTTGATTAATTGTGTGTGAAATACTGTTTAAACAAATAAATCTAGTAAAACGCCAAACGTTTTTTTGTTTATCGATTTCGCAGATTATAATCTGCTGAAAACTGTTTTGAAATTCTTCAGGGATACAAAAACATTGACACGCAATAACACTTCTGCTTCAGTGAGCCAGACGGGATTATTATGTGTTTATTTTGCCTTGTTCGTTTATGTGTTTGTTTATTTGTAGTTTTTTCCCGTCTTCAGAAATTGTCAAAGCAAAAGTAGTGTTTCTACGCTACGTGACCTAGTAGCATCGTTCATCTCTCTCTCTCTCTCTCTCTCTCTCTCTCTCTCTCTCTCTCTCTCTCTCTCCCATCCCTCTCTCTCTCCCCCTTCCTCCTTCTCTCTCTCTCTCCCTCCCTCCCTCCATCCCTCTCTCTCTTCCTTTATCCTTCTCTCTCTCTCTCTCTCTCTCTCTCTCTCTCTCTCTCTCTCTCTCTCTCTGCTTTCTGAGATGCCAGTGTCTTCTGATGGCAAAGGATGCTGGCACGGCGATATACATGACCTCAATTGACTGGAACGTTTGCCTGAAGGCAGGTTGATAAATACAGCGAATCCAGAGACCTCTAAGGCCGTTCCTACAGAGGTCTGGTGCTTGGAGAAACTGTTAACACAAATAAGTCTCTTCTTCTTCTCCTTCTTTTTGGTCGCAGTTTTCCCACTTCAACCTTGGCTAGTTGCCTCTGTTCAAACTGCATTGTAATATTATGAATAACTTTTAGTCCTAAGTTTTAGTTCCAGACTTCTCGGTGTCTCTTTCGACGTATCGCAGCACAGTTACTTATGAAGGCTGCCACGTTTAGCCCTCATCATTCTCTCTAATATTCGATTTTGGCAGTTTGAGGCAGAGTATATTTCTACAAGGACATTAACCCAGTACAATGGATCCTCGATAAAAACAGAGGAGATGGGTCCTCGATAGCACAGTGGTAGCAGAATGTGTTTCTAGATACATAGGACCCGCTATACTATCGGGGATCTACTTCCTCTTCGCTATCGACGATCCATTGTACTTGGTTAATGCCCTTGGGAGAGTATTTAGGTCTTTGTGCGCCTGAGATTCACCAAAGCGGTCATCTCTGACTTTCAGAACACTCTGTTGGATGACAAGGGAAGATGCAGAAATGTCATATAGCTATAATCCGCCTTGGTCCAAACTATTTCTGATTTTGTCATCATCATCATCATCATCATCATCATCATCATCATCATCATCATCATCATCATCATCACCGTCAATCATCATCATCACCACCACTGCCACCACCGCCGCCGTTGTCTTCGCAAAATAACATTACCGTCATCATCTTCTTCCCTTCCTCCTCATCCTTCTCTTCCTACTTTATCTTCTCCTCCTCATCATCATGCTTCATGTTAAAACCTGTGTCGCGGTTACAAAGTCAAAAATAGTTTGGAGCAAGACGGATAATAATAATAATAATAATAATAATAATAATAATAATAATAATAATAATAATAATAATAATAATAATAATAACTGGACATTTTAAGTGCATAACCTATGGCTCTAGGCCCTTTACAAAGAACATACAGAATTGTACAATTAAATATACATAAGACAATTAACCATAGGGACCAATGAGAAGACTTTGAAACACAGACAAGATATTTTGTACTTGATACGCTGTTCCACCGGCAGCCAGTGTTAGTGGAGTGCGTATAGCAGGGGAGTGACATGCTTGGTTTTCTTTGACTTAAGGATTATGCGGGCTGCAGAATTTTAAACAGTTTGGAGAGGTTGGATTTGCAACGAAGGACATACAATCAGCAGTGCATTACAATAATCTAGGCGACACTTTATGCAGGACGCGACAAGGGGGTTTGTACGTTCTTCAGTGAGAAAGTGGCGGATAGAGCTGATGCGTCTAATTTCATGGTAGGCTGCCTGACATGTTTTTGTAACATCTCATCGAAAGGTCTGAGTCAAGGTAGAACCCAAGATCTTTGGCATTCCCTGAGAATGTGACAGATGCTGAGCCCAACTGAATTGCAAATGGAAGATTGTGACGAGAAGAACAGATGGAAAAGACAAATAGAACTGCTTCAGGTTTGTCTTCGTTAAATTTAAGTTTGTGTTCATGCATCTAGTCCTTTACATCAGAAGAACAGTCTTGAAGGGAAGACACAAGATCATTGACCTTTTCAGAAGGAGATGCTTGGTGAAGCTGTATATCGTCTGCGAACATTACGTGATTGCTTGCATGGTGGCTGATGATGGTAGACAGCTGTGTTGTGTACAAGACGATCAGTACTAGAGCTGGGACTGAACCCTGTGGTACTCCATAGCAGAGGTGTTGTGCTAGAATGATGGTCTGCTACAAGAACAAACTGACATCTGTCTGACAGATAAAAACGGAAGCAGGACAGAGTTATGCAATTGATGCCGAAATATTTTTCAAGACAAGAGAATAGAAGGTTGTGGTCAATCTTATCAAATGCAACAGAGAGATCTAACAGCAGAAGAGCTGAGACTTTGTTGTGATAAAAATAAAAAATAACACAAAATCATATTATTCCATAAACAGTCATTGCATAAAGATTATTTTATTTATAAGAATATTGCATAAGGTTGACGTTACTTTGTTATATGTAATTATTTATTTATTTATTTATTTATTTATTTATTTATTTATTTATTTATTTATTTATTTGTGGTTTGATTTTGATTTTCTTCTTATTATTTTTCTTTTCTTTATTATTTTACTACATCAGATCAAGTGTTGTCGATATGTGCTTAATTTGCTTTTTCCTCTTCTACTGGTAATGTTTCACTTCATCCACCCCACCCCCTCTCTCTAGTCCTCTTTTCCCCTTCCTTTCTCTTTCTTTTTTTTTACTACTCTAAAATACTTTGGTGAATAGACGTTAAATGAAATTTAATAATAACAACGACATGCTATTCATTACGATTCTTTTGGAGATAACGATGATGACGATGATGGTTGTGATGGTGGTAGACACCCTGGAGACTCAAATTTTAAACCATTTCAATAGAATAATAGGGCCTGCATTTTGAGCAATGAGACGGACCTATACAGTGGGGTGAAACTTCACATGCAAACCAAAGGCTAAGAAGAGTGGCAACTATATACATCATTATTTCACTGCATGGTAGGGTGGTTTTAAGATGTTGAAAATGATGGTGATCTAAATGGTTGTGGTGATTTTTGATTTTCAGATGCTGATACTGCTGCTGCTGCAGCTGCTGCTGCAGCTGTTGCTGCTGCTTTTGCTGCTGCTGCTGCTGCTGCTGCTGATGATGATGATGATGATGATGATGATGATGATGATGATGATGATGATGATGATGATGATGATGATGAAAACGAGGAGGAGGTGGAGGAGGAAGAAGAGGTTGTCCACTTCTACCCCGCAGGTTTCATTCTATCCAACCCTTTTCTATCCGCCCCCTCTCTCCCCAACCCCCTAAAAAATTTAAAAAGGACAAACAGAGATACAAGGAGAGGGAGAGAGAGAGAGAGAGAGAGAGAGAGAGAGAGAGAGAGAGAGAGAGAGAGAGAGAGAGAGAGAAAGAAAGAGAGAGACTGATTGGTTTATTGCTTTAGGCCACACCCCTTTCGCACGTACCTATAACGTATTTACATACTACAGGGATAATGAACAAACAGACGCCTGGACACGTCGCGCGAGTTAGAAAGCACACACACAATAATAAACTGATACAATGTACAGGAAGAAAAAGGAAAATAATTAAATTAAACAATAAAGTAAAAGAGTATTAAAATAATAATAATAATAATAATAATAATAATAATAATAATAATAATAATAATAATAATAATAATAATAATAATAATAATAATAATAAAAGCAATAATAATAATACAGGGAAGAACATATGATATATGCACATTTGAACCGCATTACGGACTTCGATTATTTACATTTTTCTTGAATTTCTCTGCATAAACCAGGAAGCAGGACAACGCTTTTATAAGCGTCATATCAAGCCAAATATCGCTGGACGCATTTAGGTTACCAACTCCTTGATGAAGACCAAGCCAGTACTAAAAAGCAATTCTTTAATGTTCGTCGCCCAACATCTTTTTCATTTTCAATCTAGGGAGACAAGCATACTGTAAGCTACTGAAGGCAGCCGGTTTTCGTCTAGCTGGAGTAATTTAAGCCAGTATTTTATACAACGCAAACGGGAGTTAACATATAAGGGGTACCTTCCTAGTTCGCCATATACAATATTGTTTGGGGTGCCTCTGGGTAAACCCAGAAATCGTTTGCAAGCAATTATTATTAAGTGTACCTTTTCAATGCCTGCAACTTCATGGATACCCCAGAGAGAGAGAAGGGGGGGGGAAGGAGAGAGAGAGAGAGAGAGAGAGAGAGAGAGAGAGAGAGAGAGAGAGAGAGAGAGAATCCATTTTGCAAATGCAGAGAAAAGGAGGGAGAGAAAAGAAGGGAAATGCATGGCGACGCTAGCCAGAAGAACATCTAAAACCTACTGTACGTGTACAGAGAGAATGAGAACAGTGACAAACGAGACCATGTTGTCTGTCCTATATAGACGGTCCCCCATGCGTACTGGCCCGTGTATAGGTGTAAAACTAATCACGTCACAGATAATAAGACAGCGGTGGTCTGAGACAGGCTGGTTTGTAACTTAAAGGGACCTACATTCACCAAGCCCCTTCGTCATACCCTATTAGAATTCACAGTGAATGTTGCCTCACTGGAAAATTAAGCGTACAACCGACAAAAAATAACTCTTTCCAAAGCATCGTTTGTTTTGTTTGTTTTGATTAGATACATTCCGTAATTATTGTGCCTATTAATAGCGACCACTAGCCACTTATCCTATCCTATCCTATCCTATCCTATCCTATCCTATCCTATCCTATCCTATCCTATCCTATCCTATCCCGTAACTCGAAAATTGTTGGGGCACCACAGATGATCGTTTAACCAGCATACTCCATCTTTCTCTGCCCTCAGCAACCCTCATCGTTCGCTCAGTCCATTCTCGAATGTTGTCCTCCCATCTCTTTTTATCCCTCTTCTTCTGCCTTCTTGCATCGTGCCCTGACGATGGTCTTTGCAAGCTTGATGCTCTGGTGACGTGGCCGTACCATCGGAGTTTCCGTTTCTTCACCACTGTCAACATGCCATCGTGTTGTCCAATGGCTTGTGTGATGGTCTGTCGGACTTCGTTGGTGATCATGTGCTGGGTATAGGAAATGCCCAGAAGTCTTCTGTAGCACCTCATCTCCATGCCACCGTTCTTCCGCTAAAAATAGCATCTATCAAAGCTGGTAAAGGACAAATGAAAAGAAAAGAAAAAGAATCAAAGTAATTGCTCTGTGGGTTCGGGCATTAAATATAATAGACCCAACGTTTCCCGGCGTGTCGTAAGAGGCGACTAACAGGAATGATGTTAGCACGGCATCACTGAGCGAAAGTCTTCTACACAGAAGTCACAGGCCAGGGCGGAGGAACCTCACATTACTATAGGTTCAACGACTACGTGCTCAGGGCCAAGGCGAGCCACTCTGTATTCGTGGATTTCGGCTGTGGCCAACAGCCTGGAGAGGATTGGGCACCGCCAGGTCTTTTTTGCCCAAGACACACTACATGATGTAGCTATCCACTAATTCCATACCGGATCGGTCGTCGCCCGGCACAAGGACCGCGCCTTCCGTTGGCCACCAGGACGGAGGTGATAAGTATGCTACTGATGGACAAATTAGCAAGATCCGCACGAGAAACAACATCGTCATAGGAACTTGGAATGTCAGGACCCTACCTGCGGAAGAAAAATTAGAAGAACTGGCCCACGGGCTAGACCACTATCGATGGAACGTTCTAGGTATCAGCGAACTGCGCTGGAAAGGCCTAGGTGAAACAACGACCGACAAAGGCCACAAGCTCTATTTCAGCGGTAGAGATGACAGGCACGAACACGGCGTTGGATTCTTGGTCCACAAGAACATTCTAGCCACTGTCATGGGTTGCCGCCCAGCCTCCAGTAGACTCATTACCATCCGTCTGAGAGCAGCCCCTTTCAACATCACCATCATCCAGGCCTATGCCTCAACATCAGACTATGACGACAGCGAAGTGAAGGATTTTTGTGAAAATCTACAGGCGGTCCTTGACCAAGTGTCGAAGAAGGACATAGTCATAGTGCAAGGCGACTGGAATGCCAAGGTTGGCCAAGATGCGCACCACAACTGGGGAGACACATGTGGATCCCACTGCAACAACGAGACAAATGACAGGGGTCTGAGACTCTTGGCGTTTGCCAGATACAACAATCTGGTACTGGCAAACACGCTTGGTCTCCACAAAAACTCCAGACGATGGACATGGCACAGTCCCGGCGGGGAGCATTACAACCAGATCGACTACATCATGGTAAAGTAACGCTTCAGATCAACATTGGCAGGACACGCACTTTTCCAGGAGCAGACATCGGAAGTGACTACGATCTCGTGATGATGTCTTTCCGGCTCCACTTGACAAAGCGACAAAGCTGCCTTTGTAATTGTAATTGCCCAGCTTGAGAGGAATGAAGTTGTGTGGCATTGTGTTGTGCTGTATTGTATTGTGTTGTATTGTATGGTATTGTATTGTTGGGATGTACATTTTCTATTGTAGCTTTCTGCGGAGAAACTATTATCTGTGATATATCAGGGCAGTTTACTTTTTATGACTTTTACCTCTAGTTTATTGTATGTATTTAACCGTATGTTTTGTTATTTATTTGTTTTATTTATTATTTATTGCTTGGACACTTCTCATGTGTATGTAATAATATTTTTAATTCTTGTGTATTTTGCTAATTGTGCTGATGCTGCCATTGTAATTGCTCAGTTTGAGATTAATAAAGTTGTATTGTATTGTATTGTATTGTATTGTATTGTATTGAAGAGAGTAAATACAGCAAAGTGCACTAGACTGAAGCTCCACCTGGACAAACTGCAAGACCCGGAGGTGGCAGAACTATTTCAGGCCACAATTGGAGGGAAATTTGCACCACTGCTCACTTTGGGGGCTGCTGAAGTAGATGCCAACACCATGACCACCACCTTCAACTCAGCTGTGACGGATGCCGCCACTGAGATCCTTGGCAAGCACCGACCAAAGAAAAAGCCGTGGATCACACCTGAACTTTTGGATCTGTGTGATGAACGAAGAGAGATTAAAAAAAAGAAAAAGAACACATCACAGGGAGCTGATGTCTACCGAAAAATCAACGATGACATCCGAAAAGGCATGCGCACAGCAAAGGAGAACTGGATAGAAGATCAATGGCAGGAAATAGAGAACAGTCTGAACAAGAACAACAGCAAGAAGGCCTACCAGACTGTGAAGCGGCTGACAAGTGTTAAACAGCCCAAGGTCTCCACGATCCAAAGCAAGTCTGGCATATGCCTTACAGAAGAACAAGAAGTCTTGGACAGATGGACAGAATACTGCTCTGACCTTTACAACCATACACCAAATGGAGACCCATCAGTTCTAGCATGTCCCGAGAACAGAGAAGAAGAAGAAACCCCTCCCAATTCTCCGGGAAGAAGTTGAGGCAGCAGTGCAATCGCTGAAGAAAGGGAAGTCAGCGGGAGTGGACAACATACCCGCGGAACTGCTACAAACAGGAGGAGAAGTGATGATTGATGCCCTCACCATTATCTGTAACAAGATCTGGCAGAGTGGGGAGTGGCCTACACCATGGACCCAGTCGCTTGTCATCACTCTTCCCAAAAAAGGTAACCTTCAGGAGTGTGAAAATTACGCTGGCCCAAGATAAGTGTGATCTCCAACATCACGCTCCCCTACGGCCACAAGACTATGGGATTACCTTTACCTACCTTTTTTTTTAAATCTTACCCTACCACAAACACCAAAGACGTACTCGTAAAGCCGCGTGGTTCATTCCGAAACAGGGTCAAAGGTCACACGGCTATGGTATTGGTGTACCGTTTTAAGCAAGGGAAATCACTCCCTGTGAGAACAGAAATGGAAAAATTCAAACTGTAACGGTTGGTTTGAACAAACGAAAGCCCACTCTATCATTGTTTAATGTAATCACAATGCGAATTTTAGGGTAAACACGTTTCTGCCGAAAGATAAACAAATTAAGCCTTGCTTTTAATGGAGTCCTCAAAGAAACCCATTACGTCATACCTACCGTTTGGAGGACAAAACAGAGCAAGTCCACCGACTTCAGTGTTTGAGAGAACAAAAATAACATATTCCTGTTATATAATAATAATAATAATAATAATAATAATAATAATAATAATAATAATAATAATAATAATAATAATAATAATAATAATGCCGATGATGATGATGATAATAATAATAATAATAATAATAATAATAATAATAATAATAATAATAATAATAATAATAATAATAATAATAATAACAACAACATTAATTAATTAATTAATTAATTAATTAAAATAAAAATACCTGTTTTCATTACCTTTCCAAAATGGGGGCATCTAACCCGTTTATTTCTAATTCTGTTCCAAAATATTTATCTCTTTTTAATTATTAAAAAAATATTTTTATTTATCTATTTATATATCTTTTTTTTTTTTTTTGCTTTGTTGGTTTGTGTGTCATCATTTGCGATCGCGAGTCAGATCAAACTGCGTTACTGTGAATCGCAGAAGTTTACGATGGGGTATTACTAGAAATAATAATAATAATAATAATAATAATAATAATAATAATAATAATAATATTAATAATAATAATAATAATAATAATAATAATAATAATAATAATAATAATAATAATGGATGAAATAGGCGCCTAATTTTTAAATCGGACTCAAAGCGCGGCCATCTGTAATCAGCATACACGCTCACAAACACTCCTAAATACGCAACAAACACACATTCATCACTCAAACATGCGGTGTAAAGGCATGTCGCTATTAGAAGACCAAAAAAGAAATCGATATTTTTTAAATTTTGTTACATTTTAGATTGACTTCATCCAATTCCATTATTGAAGGTAAGGAAGGA
This sequence comes from Oncomelania hupensis, assembly GCA_036898135.1. NCBI lineage: Eukaryota > Metazoa > Mollusca > Gastropoda > Littorinimorpha > Pomatiopsidae > Oncomelania > Oncomelania hupensis. The sequence continues at coordinate 70,194,904 of CM072513.1, read as the reverse complement.
ACCGCAGTACCCGAAGAAATCCCTCTACTCTATGACATGTATAGTCTCGTACCTATGTCACGTAAGTTCGCCCCTTGCGGGAATCGAACCCGCGAACTTCGGCATAGGAAACTGCCTAGTCGACCTTCTTACCAGCGGAAGAGGCAAACGGGAGTGTCAGCCACCCAGGGCGGACACAGGTTTGGTTTAAAACAAAAATTGTATTGTCGAGGCAAGCAAGCAAGCAAAAACATGGAAGACATTAAAGGGCGCACCAATAGCGACGCTTAATTAAAATAAGTGCTACCCTTGTGACAAATTATAACAATAATCAGATGTCTAGCGAACAGGAACAAATGCAAAACAAAACGCCCCCCAAAAATATTATTCCAAAAGGTTACATAGGAATAAAGCACGCAAGAGTCAATAAAGTAGAACAATCTCGAGGGGCAAGAAGTAATAAAGAAAGAAAGAAATAAAGCCATGTTTGCTTTGCACAAATGGCGTATGTAATTGCCAGTTCCCCCTTTGTCACCACAAACCTCCAATCCCCTCCTAAAAGGCTATTTATCAGAGACAAAATAACATGTTCATAAAAACCGCTTACTATATAACACAGGAATAATAACAAGAATACAAGATGCTGTCACGCGCTCTTTCTTCAAGCGAACTCTAAGCGCGGCGATCTGAAAAGATCGCCATTACAGAAGTCGGATGAGAAATCAATTATTTATTCCATGTTTTGTTATTACAGAAGTCGGAAAAGAAATACAATGAAAAAAAAATTTGAAATTTTAAATGGACTGCATCCGGAGTACCCGGAGAAAACCTTCGGCGTCCTGAAAAGTCTCGCACCTAAATCACGAAGTTCGTCCCACGCGGTATTGGAACCCGCGACCTTCGGCGTAGGTAACAAGCTCTCTATCCACTGAGCTACTAGGCCATCCCAAAATAACATTAAGTCACTGTTACACTCGTTGTTGGTTTTTATCAGTAGTTGATTCAGCCCCAATGCTTGAATCCTGATAAGTGTAACTCGGATTCGTTTATCCACGCAACCTGTTCACTCAGCAACAAGGCAGGAGTCGTTGTATGAAGTTTTCCAACTTTATTCAGCGTATATCAACAACGGTATTGCAAACAATCGCTCAATCGCTTTTCACTTTCTCCCTTTTTTTAAGACACAGTGCATCAATTATATAGTTTTTCTATACTCCAGATAACGTTAGAATATTCTAGCGTGACGCATTACAACCAATCAAAATAAACTTCGTCATTACTGTCTAACGTCATACAACTTAGAACCATCTCGCAGCTACTACCAGATCTATCCACACGATTCGATCGATAGTAAACAAGCAATTCTAGAGAATTCTCCAATAATATCGACCAACAAAAAATTATCAACATTATACCAAGCTTCTTCTAACAACAACGCAAAATCAAATCAAAGGTAAATACACTCTGTTATTGAATGCTTTGCAAAACAAAACGATCGGATCTATCGTGCGCGTCTCACACGTACTATCGTGCGCGTGTCAACGTAACAGTCACCCTTCCACTTCTCTCCACCACCACCTTCATTTCTTGCTCCTTCCCACACGCTAAATGTATAACTTCATTTTTGTACAGTGGTCCACGTCGGACGGGGGTGTGGGATGGGGTACGGTGGGTTGTGGGTGTGGATACAGAGTGTGGGGTGGAAAGATAACCGAAAAGATCTTACCCATGATGTTTTTTTAACGATAAACCCTAAAATAACTGACCTGGTATCCTGCCTCCATGTCCGGCCCCCCTCCACGTAATTTGATTCATTATACCTAGGCTATATGGTTATATGCACATATTGGTTCATTGGATTTAGAGGGCTTCTTCCTACACGAGACCCTTGCGACAACAGCAGTAGTGTAATATTATGCTAAGCTGCGGATCTTCAAGATGCTGAAGGCGGCGGCCCCATTTGAAAAGAAGTAGAAGAAGCAGAAGAAGAAGCTTCCATCACACCAAACAATGTTCACACTGACAGATAAATTGAGTGTGGCAACACAAAACGCTTCTTACGTCTAACCACGAAACATAGACGTAGGCTTATGTACCAAACTGGTAACAATATAGAACGATTCAAATTCGAGTCATTGCCAACGATATAATTATTTGCATCCTGCTTGATATTGTTTTAGTGCAATACTTGTGTAGTAAAGTTTCAAGATTTTGCCTCCTGATCCACGTACCACCCCCAGCCCACCCATTTACTCTCCGTTTCCCTCCTCCGCACCTCCATTTTTCCCCGCCTACATTACATTACATTACATAATTGTTGCTTTAGGTCCAGCGCTAGCGGACTCTTCCGAGCCAAATCAGGACCGGACAACCCCCAATCCGCATAAAAGATCTGCTGAAACAACCCTAGTGGGAAAACTGAACGCCCTCCACCAGCCAGTCACTTTACAATAAAGACATCCCACGCAGGGGACGGCTGAGGCTTCACCCCAACTTATCGAACCCCCGTTTACAAAAACAAAATAGAATACAAATATCATTATAAATTATCAACAAAACACATACATATAAAATGCCTACATTGCTAAATAATAACATCATAGGAAGCCCTAGTGACCACCTGGCAGAAAGCGTCCAATATTCCCAAGGTGATCCAACAGACCTCATACACAAACAAGGAGTCTTGTCCCGGAAGAGTTTTCAAGAAAAAAAGGTAGGAGACTGGTCTAGCGAAGAAGACGATAGTATAGCATATTGATAGAACAGAGCAGGAATGAGAAAGAGCAAATGAGAAAGACAGCGACAGTGGGAATTTAAAGCACTAAATTTCCAGAAAGTGGGGATACTATTTATACTGAAACCCCCGGCACCCCAACGGGGGTTTTCCCCGCCTACCCGTACCCACCCCCCACTATCCAGTAACCTTCTCCTACTTGTCATGGCAATTCTGGTTGTTGGTGCTTTTATTGTTATTTATTTAGTTTTGTTGTCGTTGTTTTCTGGTTTGGTTGCACAGATCGTTATTTTTGTATCGCTTTCCTTTGTATTGTCCACTTATCCACCAACTGTATGTGTACTTTGTGGTAATGTGCTGCAGCGGCGACCAAAATCTATTCTCTATGCATTTTTTTTTCACTTTGAAATAAACCGTTGTGTTTCCTGTGTATCCTTCCCGTTAGCACATTGAACAGCTTTTTTTGTTTGTTTTTTTTTAAGCTTGGAAACGTACTAGACAACAGTAACTCAATGATTGTGTTGGACCATTAATTCCTTCACCTATAAATGACACCTCGCCAAAAGTTTGCATTGCATGCGCATTTCCGATTCGCACCTCCCTCCCCTCCCTTCCCCCCCCCCCTCCCTACTCCCTTACACAGTTTTCCAATATGCATCTTAACAAAATATCCTACATTGCGAAAAGTTTGACGGGTAAAGGAAGTTTTAGATGCGCGATTTATGTCATACGTGGCACTCCGAGGGCGAGAGGAATGTCACAATGCCAGGGGACGGGGTTCACGAAGTGTGAAAAGTGGCCCGCCAATGTCAGTAAAGTACCGCAACTTGTCTGCTAGAGGAATTGGATGTCCGTATGTATGGACCGTTTGTTTGCAGGTTGGATGGTTTCGCTTCTCTAGTCTCTTTTAATGTGCTGTGCAGCTCCCACTCCCCCTCCCTCCCACCCCTAATTCTCTCCCTCTCTCTCTCTCTCTCACTCTCTCTCTCTCTCTCTCTCTCTCTCTCTCGCTTGCTCTCGCTGCCTATTTTCACCCACCCATCCCCATCCTCCACATTCTCGTTATTATATCATTTCGCACCTTCCTCTCTTAAAGTCTTATTGCTAATTATGTCACGCGCACTGACCTTTGGAGGAGTAGGACCCCCGTTGGGGTGCCGGGGGTTTCAGTATAAATAGTATCCCCACTTTCTGGAAATTTAGTGCTTTAAATTCCCACTGTCGCTGTCTTTCTCATTTGCTCTTTCTCATTCCTGCTCTGTTCTATCAATCTGCTATACTATCTTCTTCTTCGCTAGACCAGTCATCTACCTTTTTTCTTGAAAACTCTTCTGAGACAAGACTCCTTCTTTGTGTATGAGGTCTGTTGGATCAGCTTGGGAATACTGGACGCTTTCTGCCAGGTGGTCACTAGGGCTTCCTATTGTGTTATTATTTAGCAATGTAGGCATTTCATATGTATGTGTTTTGTTGATAATTTGTAATGATGTTTGTATTCTATTTTGTTTTTGTAAACGGGGGTTCGATAAATTAGAGTACAGTCTCAGCGTCCCCTGCGTGGGATGTCTTTATTGTAAAGTGACTGGCTTGTGGAGAGCTTTCAGTTTTACCACTAGGGTTGTTTCAGCAGATCTTTTATGCGGATCGGGGGTTGTCCGGTCCTGATTTGGCTCGGAAGAGTCCGCTGGACCTAAAGCAATAATAATGTAATGTAATGTAATGGAGGAGTAGGTGGGGGGGAGCGGGGAGGGGGAAAGTTGTAGGAAAGGGATGGTTGGGAATGAAATCTGCACGGTAGAAGTGATCATCATCATCGTTATCATTGTCGTCGTCGTCGTTGTCTTCATCATCTTCTTCTTCTTCTTCTTCTTCTTCTTCTTTTCTTCTTCTTCTTTTTTTTTTAATCCCTCATCCGTTCATTGAAGCAATAATGAAGTAACGAAGCTGAACATTTGTAAAAATGTGTGGGCTTCGGTCGGCTTGAGTTAGATCCTGTAGAGGCCAGCGCCTTGAGCAGCTCTTGAGCTGGAAAAGCGTGGTATAGAAACATCTCTCTCTCTCTCTCTCTCTCTCTCTCTATCTCTCTCTCTCTCTCTTGTTGTCTTTTCGGGACAAAATGGGCGTGAATGGCTGTAGATTATTTATTGGTGTATATGTGCGAGTATGGGGTTGTTTTTGTGTTTTTGTTCTTTTTGATTTATTGTAATCTTTCTATTTATTTTGTACAGTTTCGTTTCTTCATGATTTACATTTTGTTATGTAGGAAATGGGTTTATACTTTTTTTTTTCTTTTATTACTTTTTTTTGACGTATTTGTTTGCGTACAATTATATTGTATGAAATGGGCCCAGAGCCAATTCACTAAAACATATCGTGTCTCTCTCTCTCTCTCTCTCTCTCTCTCTCTCTCTCTCTCTCTCTCTCTCTCTTTCTCTCTCTCTCTCTCTCTCTCTTACACACACACACATATTTATTTATTATTTATTTATTTATTTAATCGTTCTTATATAGCGCTTTTCCAGCTCAAAAGCTGCTCAAGGCGCTGACCGATACAGGATCTAACTCAAGCCGCCCGAGGCGCCAACTTGCAGCCTTTGGGCGCATCGTAATAACGCTCCAGACAACTGAGCACAATCCTGGGCAGCCAGGGATGGGGGACAAGGACCTAGGTGCATGCTGGGTGTGTTCTTGTCACCGGCACTCACCCGTCTAGGACACGAGCGTCAGGATCTTTAAAGTCCGTTATGATGGAATGTATGCAACACAGACTAGACCTCGGTTTATACTTTCATCCGTTCTTCTTGAACGAAGAAGAGTCTGCCTTCTGTCTGTGAATATGAGCTAATTTATTTAATGGGATGGATTTTTTTTATGTTTGACTCATCGCTTACTTGGTGTGTTTTTTTCAGTTATAGGATCCTCTGCATTGCATATTGACTAGGCAATCCATTGTCCATCTACTATGCCTCGCAGATGTGCATTACAAGAACAAACAAGAGAATTGACTTAATTTTGAATGTGAGTGTAATGAGTGCGGTATGTGTAGTGTAGATGTGTTTAGTGGATGTGTGAGTAGTGTATATGTGTTTAGTGGATGTGTGTGTAGTGTATATGTGTTTAGTGGATGTGTGTGTAGTGTATATGTGTTTAGTGGATGTGTGTGTAGTGTATATGTGTTTAGTGGATGTGTGTAGTGTATATGTGTTTAGTGGATGTGTGTGTAGTGTATATGTGTTTAGTGGATGTGTGTGTAGTGTATATGTGTTTGTAGGTGTGTATTTGTGCGTGAAAGTGAAAGTAAGTGTGTATGTGTGTCTGTGTAGTATGCATGCGTTTATGTGGGGCAGCTCATCCACATCCGTCAGCGAATTTTCAGCTGATGCGTCTCACTGTGACACACTTTTTATATAAGTCACTTTGGAAATTAGCTCTATTTTAACTCCGGGATCTGTCATACTCTTTGTGTCCTTGCTGCAACCGAGTCATTATCATCATCATCATCATCATCATCATCATCATCATCATCATCATCATCATCATCATCATCATCATCACGATTGCACCAAGTAGCAGTATCACGATTTTTTCCCCCCCGTGTTTACACAGGCGGCCATCTATAGATGGTTTTTTAAGTAATTATCCACAGATGATGACAGCCGTCCACGTGTCGTGTAGCCTGCCGCTCTGTTTATCTACCTCTTTCGATCATGTTTGTAGATATCCGGGCATGGATGCTGAACAAACGCACGCTCTGTGCTCGTGGGCACTTAAACAAATGTACACTATATATACCCTCGTCAAACAGTCAATCGATTTGGTCTAAATACACTTTCTAATCATCATGCGGTCGATTGCGTCCGCTTCCGCTGCCGTCCATTTTTGGTGGCTTTTGTCTGTGGCCAGGTTTGATTGAGAAAGAACGATTATTCTGACTTGTGAAACCGATTCTTTGCTAAAAATCAAATTGAAACCAATAATTACTATAGCGGATGTACAATTTAAAATTGTGATAGGATTTGTCTGTTACTGTTAAAGCGTTTGAAATCTGAAATAGCATTTTGGGCATTTAAAAAAAAATCTACCCCTACCAACTTACCAGTGAACGTAATTATAAGATGCTTTGTTTAATATTTCACAATAATTGTTAGCTTACCTTTGTGAGTCTCGTATTACTGTTTTAATATTTAATATGTAATAAGTGAGTTGATAACATTGCTACAAAATAACTCGCAGTGTAACACATACAGTCAGTCATCTCTAATGGCTCCGCTGATAGAACAATGCGGTCCTGATTTGGCTCGGAAGAGTCCGCTGGACCTAAAACAATAATCATGTAATGTAATGATAGAACAATGAAATGGACTATCGTGAAGCGGCCAATTCGTTGTCATATATTTGACAAATAATTTCAAAAATTTCCACTACCATTTGAGTTGGATGGATGTAGTAAAAATTATTAGTGTTTTGTTAAGATTGCCTGTTGGAAAATTAATTAAAGTTTTATTTTATTTTCTGTGATGTGGTTAAATTAATAACTTTCTTTAATGCGTGTGTGTGAGAGCAACTGGGAGGCTGTTTGCGTGTGTGTCTAAAATCACCATAAGGGGTGAATAGACGTTAACTAAAATTCTGAACTGAACTTAATGGGTGGGTATTGGTTCATACATGAAGCATCCCTCATCCCCATCCCTGTCCCACCCTTACTCCTTCTTCACCTAATGTATTTATGATGAAGGATTAACTAATGTTGCGTCCGAACCAATGCAAGGGAGACCACCTCTTGTAAACACATTGAATCGTTGAAACATGCTCTTATTGCCTCCCATTACTAAGATTGAAAATTAAAGTTGAGTCTGGGGTCGTTCACTTTAAAAAGATGGTGCCTGCTGGAAGCTGGCAGCTAGTGATAATGATAAAGGCCATTTCGCGGTGTCCTCAGCTCATCAGTATACCAAGTGCAGCGATTTTTCTTTTTTCCTGAAATTCATTATTTTCATAAATTTTCATATTTAAATATGATAATTGATACCTGGGGGTAACAAATGCGAAGAGAGAAAAGTTATTGTCTGAGAAACCATGATCGGAGTATCTGATAAGTCAAAATTGGAAATTGTATGCCATGCCGATCAAGAACTCCGGGAAGTCCGCATTTCTGGTTGGAGCCTGGTATTCAGTAACGATCTTGTGGATTGTGCCAGCGTGCTTGTCAGGCCTCTTCCTTTTCTGCCCTTCGCCACACCTTGTTGCATGCACCATCATGGATTTGCTCCCCTTTCAAGACACAGAACATGGGCTTTCCCTTCTGTGTTTGAATCACTTCCGTGACTTCTCAACAAGAGAAATGACATGCAAATGGAGCAATGCAGCATCACAAGCTAAATTAAACGCTATGAACAAAACTCTGCAGTTAACAGGGGTTACCATCGCGGATGAACTAAACTCGTGACTTTTCCATTGACTTATTAAAGTGTTGTTTGGTTTTTTTCTTAAATTTTAATTTAACAACTTTATTATCACCGAGGTGAAATTCGGGCACTCTCATTTTCGAAAGTACAGCAGCCCCAAGTGAAGCGCTTTACCCAAGGTACATCCTGGGTGTGTTCTTGTCACCGGCACTCACCCGTCTAGGACATGAGCGTCAGGATCTTTAAAGTCCGTTATGATGGAATGCATGCGACACAGACTAGACCTCGGTTTATACTCTCATCCGAAGGAGCCAAATCCCCCCTTCCCTCTCCCATCTCCTTCCCCTTCTATCGCCCTGCCTCCTACTCCCCTTCCGCCCCACCCCCTCCCCTACCCTCTTCCTCCCTCCCGCTAACCTAACCCATCCTCATGGTGATCTAAACTCATGGGCTGTGCTAATGGGTTAAACATTGTAGAAACAAGAATTAAAAGACAAATAGATCGAAAAACGTTCTCCTTTTTGTCCATTCTCCCTTTTGTCTTCTCTCCCTTTAGTTCATTCTCCCTTTTGTCTTGTCTCTCTTTTGTCCATATCTTTTTTTTTTTGTTCTCCGTTTTGTCTTTCTCCTTTCTGTCCATTCTCCCTTTTGTCTGTCACCGTGACTGTAACTGTGGATCATGGGTCAGCGACCCTCATGAAGAGATCAAATGAGGGCTTTTAGTTTTAGCCTGTGCGTGCCATACCATGCTATTTGCTATTGTAGTGGAGCTGGGAGACGATTGGCAATGCTTGGGAGGGATTGTCCTCCTTGGGACTAGACTGCCAGAGGGAGATTAATTTGTTTCTTTTTTGTCAGTCTAGCCTCGTGTGGCTTCTGCTCTGGAGGATCTTTCAAGTTATGTGTGTGCCTGAACTCCAGGATTATTATGCAGGACAAGGTAATGCGACATATGTTCTGCTAGCCTGGCCCTGCGTCTTCTGTTTTGGGGGCTGCACAGGGCTGAACTGTGAGCTGGCATTCTATTCAGATTCGTGGCAATGCCCTGCAGAGAGAGTAGTGGCATTAGAAGCAGGCAACCTTGTGTGACCTCACAAGACTTATCTACACATTAACAATAATGATAACAATAATAGGCTAATATTTACCAGAAAGATTTTTTTTAATCGATAGAAGACTTTCAAATGTATTTCCAAGACTGAAACTGTGCTCGTATTGGATGCGAAGCTGTTCAACAGTGACCTGCAGAGAGTGCCGTGGCACTATACTAGCCGGCAACTTTGCGTGACCTACCGCCCGTGGGGGTGCCGGGGGTTTCAGTATAAATGGTATCCCCACTTTCTGGAAATGTAGTGCTTTAAATTCCCACTGTCACTGTCTTTCTCCTTTGTTCTTTCTCATTCCTACTTTTTTCTATCAATCTACTAAACTATCTTCTTCTTCGCTAGGCCAGTCACCTACCTTTTCTCTCTCTTCCGGGACAAAACTCCTCATTTGTTGGATCAGCTTGGGAATATTGGATGCTTTCTGCCAAATGGTCACTGGGGCTTCCTATGATGTTAATATTTGGCAATGTAGGCATTATATATATGTGTGTGTGTTTTGTTGATATTGTATAATGATGTTTTATTCTATTTTGTTTTTGTAAACGGGGGTTCGATAAATTAGAGTATAGCCTCAGCGTCCCCCGCGTGGGATGTCTTTATTGTAAAGTGACTGGCTGGTAGTTTGCCGTCAGTGTTACCACTAGGGTCGTTTCAGCAGATCTTTTATGCGTATCAGGGGTGAGTCCTCTTTCACTTCTCTGGTCCTGATTTGGCTCGGAAGAGTCCGCTGGACTTAAAGCAATAACCATGTAATGTAATTGCGTGACCTAAGAACACTTCCCGCCTTTCAAGGTATAATTATTACCATTCTCTCTCTTATGAAATGAAATATAATTATATAAATTTCACAAGAGAAGTGACCGAGAATGTGAATTCACACTATGCTAAAATTAACCACAAAGTGATTGACTATCTGGAATCAGAATTATAAAGGAACGCAATGAGGTTTTAAAATAAAATTCAACCCTAAACGTTGCCATAGCGTTTAAAAATAATTTAAAACTAATAAATTATATTGATTGGTTATTGGCTTTCAAAGTTTCTTATGAAGTGTGAATAATATCTCATACTGTATTTGTCTCATAGTTTGTAAATTATAAATATACTGTTATCTCTTTCATACTTTATAATTATAACTCGGTTTATTTTCTCTTTATTTATTTACTTATAATGGACAATTTTACAACATTGATAAAGATAAGAAAGGGAAGTAGACCTACCTATTATTAGAAATAAACAAGACTAATAAAGATCGAAGGAATGAGGATAGACCTCGCAGATAAACGCAAAGGAAATAATGTTAACGTAATTGTTGTTGGCGTTTCCAAACACTGGATGATCATGTATTGTTTTGTACTCATCATTGTGAGAGAATATCTGCTGATGTCAGTATTTAAAGAGATCAGTATAAATTTAAATTATCACTTTTCAATATCAATAATACGTTTTGTTGGATGCAAATGCAGTACTATTTTAAATTGTTTACTACCTTTTAACCACTCTTGTACAAGTATAGGGAAAGACGGGAGACAAAATGGAGAGACAGGAAAGAAAAGAGATGTAAAATCAGAGACAAAAACGTTATAAAAATTGTTTAATAGGTATAGGCAGGAGACAGGAAAGAAAAGAGAAAGAAAAGAGATGTAAAATCAAAGCCCACACAAAAATATATTTTTTAAATTTCTTTATTGAACTTTTTTTAAACAACAAAATAGTTTAGTTTTTTCAACACATTTCCCCGTCAGTTTGCGTTGGCAAAACTGAGAAATTATAATAAGGTAACTGGACTATAAACATAAACATAAATGGTTTCACTCATTTCAATTTTACATTATCATTCGCCTCCTAACAAAATGCCTCATCTTGCACTAGACAGAAAGCACAGGGTCCCGTTACATACACTGGCAAAATGAGTATTTCATCTGCAATTATTTGTTGCACGCTCAAACTAAAGTATTTATTATCACAGAACCTATGCCATTCATTTTAAATACTGACGTTATACAATACAAAACCATTGGATTTCTTCGATACTGAAGAATTATGGTTAAGGGCATTTACATACACAGAACGGATTTACATTACAGTTCATCAATGAAACTATGTAACAGTACAAGCTAACTGATGATTAGCATGAAGAAACGATACATTTTTGGAAAGCACAACCGTAACTCAATCAACAGTCAAACATGTAGTATTAAGATTGCTTTTTTAACGCTTCGCCTTTAGAAATGTAAATAAATAATTATTAGTTTCCAAATATTATTATTGAAAAAAAGAGAAAAAAAATGGTAGTTCACTGTAACAGAAAATGTAGATTATAATTGTCCAACAAAACATCAAAACACAATCTTGTTTTGTTTCCGAAAACTTTAAAGTTTGTTTTTAAACAAATTAAAGCTCGTTTTCTCAAAAAAATTAAAGCTTATTTTCACGTGCTTTATCCAATCAATAATAAAATGTTTAAATGTTCAAACTCTTGTCCAGTTTGTAGGTAGGTGATCACTTCAGTCTACCTCCTCAACAGTCGGTCCACCATTCTGCTGCTGCTGTCCGGAATAGCCAGCCTGAGACTGCCCACCAGCCCCGTGCAACTTGGCCATTAGGGGCGAGCACGTTTTCTGGACCTCTTGCAGCTTGTGGTCAAATTCTTCTTTCTCGGCCAGCGAGTTGCTCTCCAGCCACCGTAGGGCGTCTTCACACACCTTGTTGACGGTGTCGCGATCCTGGCTGGCCAGCTTGTTGCCAGCGTCGTTCAGGGCCTGCCTGACCGAGAAGACGTAGGCCTCCAGCTTGTTGCGGGCGTCCACGCGTTCGCGCTGTTTCTCGTCCGCCTCACGGTACTTCTCCGCGTCGTTGACCATACGGTCGATCTCGTCTTTGCTGAGGCGCCCCTTGTCGTTCTTGATGGTGATGTCGGACGTCTTCCCTGTGCTCCGGTCTTGGGCAGTGACTTTCATGATGCCGTTGGCGTCGATGTCGAAAGTCACCTCAATCTGGGGGACACCCCGAGGCGCTGGGGGGATACCGGTCAGCTCGAAGCGGCCCAGCAGGTTGTTGTCCTTGGTCATGGCACGCTCACCTTCGTAGACCTGGATGGTGACGGCGGGCTGGTTGTCAGCGTAGGTGGTGAATGTCTGCGACGTCTTGGTGGGGATGGTAGTGTTGCGTTGCACTAGCTTGGTCATTACACCACCGGCGGTCTCAATTCCAAGAGACAGAGGGGCAACGTCTACCAGCAGCAAGTCCTTGATGACGTTACTCTTGTCGCCGCTCAACACTGCAGCTTGCACGGCAGCTCCGTAAGCCACAGCCTCGTCAGGGTGGATGGACTTGTTCAGCTCCTTGCCGCCCATGAACTCCTGCAGCATCTTCTGGATCTTGGGAATGCGAGTGGAGCCTCCCACCAGGACCACCTCGTGGATCTGACGCTTGTCCATCTTGGCATCTTTCAGAGCTTGCTCTACGGGCTCCAAGGTTTTGCGGAACAGATCAGCACACAGCTCTTCAAACCTGGCCCTGGTGATGCGCGTGTAGAAGTCAACACCTTCGTAGAGAGAGTCAATCTCTATGCTGGCCTCCGCGCTGCTGGACAAGGTTCGTTTGGCACGCTCGCAGGCAGTGCGAAGGCGTCGAATGGCTCTGGCATTCTGGCTGAGGTCTTTCTTGTACTTTCTCTTGAACTCTTCCGCGAAGTGCTCCACCAGACGCCCGTCAAAGTCTTCACCTCCCAAATGCGTGTCGCCGGCAGTGGACTTGACTTCAAACAGCGAGCTTTCAGCGATGGTGAGGATGGAGACGTCGAATGTGCCACCGCCCAGATCGAAGATGAGGATGTTCTTGTCTCCTTGCACATTCTTGTCCAGGCCGTACGCCAGGGCTGCTGCTGTGGGTTCGTTGATTATCCTCAGCACGTTGAGCCCGGCGATGGCGCCCGCGTCTTTGGTTGCCTGTCTCTGAGAGTCGTTGAAGTAGGCGGGTACGGTGATGACGGCGTCTTTGATCTTCTGTCCCAAGAAGGCCTCGGCCGTCTCTTTCATCTTGGTCAGCACCATGGAGCTGATTTCTTCCGGAGCGAGGGTCTTGGTTTCACCCATGAACTCCACTTGCACTTTGGGCTTGCCACCATCGTTAATTACTTTGAATGGCCAGTGCTTCATATCCCCCTGCACGCTGGCGTCGGTGAAGCGTCGGCCGATGAGTCGTTTGGCGTCAAACACCGTGTTCTCGGGGTTCATAGCCGCCTGATTCTTGGCTGCGTCGCCCACCAGTCGTTCAGAGTCTGTGAAAGCTACATAGCTGGGTGTAGTTCTCTGGCCTTGGTCGTTGGCAATAATCTCTACCTGTCCCTGTCGAAATACGCCAACGCAGGAGTAGGTTGTACCCAAGTCAATGCCGATTGCGGGAGCTTTGGCCATGATTTCGTTTCCTAAAATGTCAGTCAAACTCGTTCCAATTCGTCAAAGTAGAAAGTAGAATAACAACAAGTCGCTTGAAGTATCGCTTTTCGTTAATTTGGATGCCAGTCGTTCGATTTTCGACTCAAATCTGATACAATGCCGGCCGGCTCTTGCTTTTATACCCTTTTCGCTTGGCACGCAGGAATATTTAGAACTCTTCCTTCGTTTTCCTGAAAGCGATCGGTTGTTCTGGTAGTTTAAAATTAGTAACAAAACACTAGGCTGCCAATGTTTACTGCACACCGATTGGCTAAAACCTCTGGCATGCATATCAAATGAAGGTGAAGGTCGTTTAATGTGCCAAAGGGAGAGCACTAAATAGTTCGAGATATTTCTAGAATATGTAAACAAACTGTTTTATCGCAACTGGAAAACATTCTAAAATAATATTAGTTTATTTTACAAATAAACATAGTGCTAGTCTGAGTGACGTATGGCATGCGTAATAACTTGCATTTTAGTTTTAATGTCATTCCCGATCAAAAGTAAATAATTATCATTCTCTTTTCGATTTTACCTATAATATATTTACTAGTATTAGTATTACAGAAAAGGCGCGAACGGCGAATTGTTACTGATGAAAGTGGGAGAATAATTTATAAAGAATTCATCGAAATAGAAGTGGAAAATGGCTTCTCCCAAACTGAATCTTGTAGTAGCTGCTTGCAACAATGGTGGAATTGGCATCGACGGTCGGATTCCTTGGCGAATCAAGCAGGATATGTCATTTTTCCGTAAAATTACTTCAACTACGAAAGACCCAGAAAAACAGGTGCAGTGAACTTTGATTTTGAAAACAATGTGTTTGCATAGCATAGTTGTATTAGCTCGGCATATGGGCTAACACAGTAACTGCCTTTGACCCCCCCCCCCCCCCCCCCCCCCCCCCCCATAATAACATTGATGAGGGCCTCAGACCCAGACCCCTGGCCTCATTGCCTACCAATTTAGAAACTTGTAGACTCCAAATTCATTGGTGGAGTATCTAGATCTATGCTATCCAGTATCCTTAAATAACCTGCCTATCTAGATTAGTTCTTGAACACATTCACATTGGCCGTCAAATTATTCCAAGAGGTTACGACTCGTTAGTGTTAGTAAACTACTGCTTAAATTTGCGGGTATTATTAAAAATTTTAGTAAGTTTAAATTTGTGGTCTTGTGTAAATACCAACATCATTAAAATAAGGAGTTAAATGATTATAAAAATTGTGCACATTTTAAAATTTTTGATTAATTTATGCCATTTTTGCAACTCTGGAAAGCACCAGGTCTGCTTTCATATATATGGCAGTCTCACATGATTAAGGCCTGTTCAGTTACACCTAACATCAGCAAACATCAACATTGTCATTAGCACCACATAAAAAAATGACATCATCTTAGAAGAAGTTTAAGGTTTGGGTTATCCCTAACCCCCCATTATGCCTAGATCATGCGAAACTTTGTTGACACATTTTTCTTCCAACATTATTATTATATCATTTTTATATTATAGCGCTTCTCCAGCTCAAGAGCTGCTCAAGGTGCTGGCCAATACAGTCCTGATCTAACTCAAGCTGCCTGAGGCGCCCACTTACAACCTTTGGACGTATAGTCTGACGTCCAGACGACTGAGCACAATCGTGGGTGACCGGGGATGGGGAAAAGGGACCTAGTGCATACTGGGTGTATTTGTGTAGCCAGCACTCGTCCATCTAGGACACGTGCATCAGGATCTTCAAAGTCCATGCAACAAAATGCGTCACATACACAGGCTAGACCTTGGTTTATACTCTCATCAGAAGAAGTAGGGGTGCACAGAGTCTCAAAGGATTTTTTTCTTCTTTTTTCTCCAGGCTGTCAATCAATGGGGTTTGAACCACTGCCTTGTATTGGCTGCTATGTTATTGCCTGACATTCGAGTAGACTGAGCCAACTGTGCCCCCCACATCTTCCTCCATTAATTATAATGTTCATATGTTGACTCTTAATTTGTTGGTTTGAGCAGTGAGATCAGAGGCCAATGTGTATAAAGACTTTTTGTGTGTGGATGTGTATGTTTATTTGGTGTGAACAACAGAGCTAGTTTGTGTTTCTTCAGTTATTGTGAATGTACATTATTACATTTGTCCATTAATTTGACAATACAGATATTCCGATATAAATAGGCACATGCACATGCAGGGACGCAAAACTAACATTAGTAACAGCTCTTATTGTGATTCCCCTTTCCTGTTAAACATCCCACACATCACCTTGACTAAGGCTATGCTGCTACTAGTTGTGCTTGCGCAGATGATGCACTTTACAAGTTTTAAGCAGGTGTACAAAAAGAGGGTGTGTGTGTTTGAGCCCCTTCAATGAATACAAGTACAACTTATCATAACAAATATATATTATAGGGTATGATGAAAGTTTAATTGTTATTTATACATTTACCTAAGTTACAGTCTTATTTCAGGTGCCAGTCGGTTTACCATTTTAATTTAAGGAAGGAATGTTACCGGTACTTTTTAAGTTTTGATGTGATCCATTATTGGTCTTTTTATGTACATTGATAAATGCCTTACACTGCTTTCATTTTTACCATTTATTAATGAAGATTTCCTTTTCAGGGCTCCAGAAATATGCTTTTTGATTGTTTTGTTTGTTTGTTTTTAACAAAGAATCGCTTGTTCAGTTGTATTGTTATAGTTATTATTAATAGTATAACATTACTCTTGTTTCATCTACAGAATGCAGTAGTGATGGGCCGCAAAACGTGGCTGTCCATCCCTGAAAAGTTCCGTCCCATGCCAAACCGCCTCAACGTTATCCTGAGCAGGGAAATGACTGATGCTCCGTCAGGCACCTTTCTTGCTCGCCACTTTTCAGACGCCATTGATTTGCTCACTAAAGGCAAACTCGCGGAGAAAGTGGAATCCATCTTTATCATTGGAGGTAGCGCTGTGTACGAAGAAGCAATGTCTGGTAAGTACCCATGCCGGTTGTACCTGACAAGAGTGTGCGGAGACTTCGCATGTGACACCTTCATTCCTAATCTGGAAGACACTGATTTTCAGAAAGTGCCTAACCCTGACAACATCCCATCCGAAACGCTGCATGAAAACGACATTGACTTCAGGTTCGAAGTGTATGAGAAACTGTGATTTGTTATATTTTAATGTTAAAGTTTTACTTACTTATTTTATTTTTGTAATTTTTGATTTATTTCATTTATTTGTTGTTGTTTTTGTGTGTCTTTGAAATTTTCCAATAAATTTCTATTCCATCATCCATGATTATGTTTTCAAGTACTTGCATAAATTGTATAATCATGCCCAGGTAATTATCCATTCTGAAACTGAAAGCACTTGGCTTAATTGCCAAATTTATGGGAGAAAATTTACATTTTGTGTGCAGTGGTGCTGAAAGCCAGAAAGTTTCACTTACCCACTAGGCTAGTGACAACAGGCAGAGTTACACGTCCCTGGCATTTAACACTAGTACGTAAGCAACTTGTACCCAAATAACATAACACAGTTTGCGTTTCAAAGAAATTTCAAACTAGAAGTAGAATGGGTTCAAGAGTTGGATTGCAGCAATCAAAGAGTTTGCCACTTGAACAAATGAGCTACATGATTTAGGTTGCCGGGAAGGTTTGTAATCAGGCAGCAAATGCTTCCAGTACCTTGTATATTATCTTATATTTAGTGTCGGTGCTAGCGGGAATCATACTAAGTATTCTAAATACTAATGTTAAAGCTGTTCGCCAAGTCATTGGCAATCCAAGGGAAACAATCACAATTAGTGTTCACATAGGATTTTATGCAGTTATGATTGTATTTGACTGAATGTTTTACCGCTTCACCAAAACAAACTCCAATGCATTTTGAATTCATTGGGTAATACTGTATTCTAACTTGACTTGAGTTGCTGTAGAAACATAAATTTTCTAATTAGAACTAAATGCCTTCTTGACTATCTCTTGTATCGATTGCAATATTTCAGCATACCATGAAATAAAATCTTTCCAGTCTGAGTTTAGGTTTTGCATAATTAATTCTCTGGACATTTGTCTTCGTTATTTGGAGTTAAACAAGTAGGCCTACCGTGTTGACTGTGAGTGCATCAAGTTGAATTTAGTTTATTCAAATTATTACTAATCTTCTTAATCAACCCATTCACCTGGGATGCAAAATCGCTTTATTCTTAGAGGTAATTGTACACACAAAAGATCGATGGGCTGAAAGCTGTTATCCAGTTGCCAAATATGAGCTAAAATCCTCTCAATGATAAACCTCATTACTGAAACACCCAACTGATGACCTTTTCTGCTGCTCTTCGGTTTTCCAACTCTGTCATTAGTGTCAGATTCAATGTTCTGAAACATCTTGTCAAATTTCTAAGTTATTTACTGACTTGTGAGAAATGCTTGTGAGGACATGTGACTTTGCCTCAGTTACTACTCTAGTGGGTACAGAGTTTAAATTTCTGGCTGTCAGCTTTTGTTCAGACCACCAATTTGTCGGCCTCATTTAATTTAAGTTCACTCTTTATTTAATTTAATTTAATTTAATAATAATAATACTAATACTGGATGCTGTACGCGCCTTATTCCTAAATCAGACTCAAAGCGTGGCGATCTGTAACCAACATACATGCTCATCAGTTATACAGAGCTGCCAACTGCTACGATTTAGGCGTAGCATGGTACGATTTCGACATGCTTGCTACGATGCTACGATCGGCCGTCAAAAACTACGATTTTTAAAATTTTGGTGATTTTTTTTTTTTTTTTAAAAGCCATCAACACACAGGTGTAGTGCGTGAGTTGCGAGTTGTCGATCCTGGTAATCTCGCTTAAAATATCGCGAGTGAGACTTTGCGAGATTCATCTAGCGCCATTTTGTCTCTTTTTGTTTTCATTTGCTCATGCTGTTCTCGTCAAAATGCCTAAGTCAAAGCAGCCTCAAAAACGAAAGCTTCATGAAACAGACAGTTCGGGAAGTGACGATGAAGAAAATTCTGTTTAAGCTTCAAAATGTGCACGACCAATGCAACAGAGATTTATTTCAGATTACACAACACGTTGGCCCACTTTGCTACCTTCAAAAAAAAATGTTCATCATGCCTAATGTCAACGAAACTCAGTCAAAAATGTTGAAGCTTTCACAGAATTTTCTTCATCGTCACTTCCAGAACTGTCTGTTTCATGAAGCTTTCGTTTTTGAGGCTTCTTTGATTTGGTTAAACGATCATCTGTGGTGCCCCTACGACCTCCAGTTACGGACAGGATAGGATAGGATAGGCCTACTGTAGGGTATGTAATAAAGAATTTTCGGTTAAGCTTGGAAATGAACAAAAAAAGCATACTGAATAATACTTGTAGTTGATAAAATTCAAATAAGTTGTACACTGCATTAGTATATTTTAATCCTTTTAATTCATTTCATGGTACATGTAGCTAGGCTACATTTTTAACAATTAAACATATTGCATAATAAAATCAAGGCATTTCCCAAGGCTGAGTACTTGTAAACTTGCTGTTAAACCTGCATATGCCACCAGTTAACAAATGATCAATAAAGGGATGATGAAGATTTGGTTCATAACATGCATGCTATGTATTATCTAATTTGTTTTTGTCAATAAATTTATACACTGTACAGATTTAATCTGTAGTGTAATGCATGTAGTGTACTTTTTGCATATTGCATTATCAGATAGTGGATATTTTAAAAAGAATACTAAGATAAATGATGACACTTAATTTATTATTAAACAAATTACAGATTGAGAAAACAAAGTATTAATACATTTTTATTCTGGCACAAATCAGTTACTTATAATACTATAAGTGATGTTAAAAATTTTGTCAATTTATGAAAAGTTACCATGCTATGGTTTTTACACTAAAACTATGGTTTTACGTACTGGCTGCTACTCTTTTTTAAAAACTAGGGTAGGCAGGTCTGTACATGTGCATCGCTGAATCACTGAAAATGTTATAAATCAAACATTGTACGCTCATATCGTACATGTTTATGACCATTATTTGACTACTTCAGATTTTTACAACAATTTTAATCAACAACAAAAAAACAAAAAACTGTCTACCGATCATCAATGGGTCGCAAATCACAGATACTTTGCTGGTATAACAAAAAAATATTTGACATTTTCGTATTAAGCCGTGTCCGCGTGTGCTACTCCTTTTTCTTAAATGCTACTCCAAAAAGCTCTGGATGCTACTCTTTGGCATCATGGTGGGTTGGCAGCTCTGGTTATAAGCACTCCTACTTACACAACACACACACATTCATCACTCTTACAGGGCTGAGCTTTAACGTTCGCCAACTCGCCAATGGCCCCTAAAAATAGTGTGTGGCGAGCTCGATTTGGGGTACCATTCGCCCGGCTGGCGACTTGAAAATACCGCCAGTGGTAGAGATTCTGTACATGGACTTTTGACTTGCAATGTAAAACAAAACACGCGCCAACCGCTTCTGCAGTCAGCACCGGAGACCCGTTCCGATGCATGCTAGGAAGTTAGGTAACGCTAGCAAAGCGAGGGATTTGCGAAGTAAAAATAACCTTTTCTCGCGAGACTTTCTTCTTTCCCTCGCCGTGAAACGCTACTGCCCTGCGAGATCCTAGCCTTCTTGCTTCCTTGCGTGTATCGGAACGAGTCTCTGACTTCCTTGATGAGTCACGCGAGACTTGCCGTACTTTCGATATTCCCCATTCTCAGTCTTTTGTCAATCTCGAACGATGTGGCGCTTTTTAAGCGGTGTCTCGGAGCATCCAGCAAAAAAAATAAAATCCGAAGAAGAAAAAAAACCAGCAGAATAAGAAATACGAAGAAGAGAAGCGAGATCATAGAAATGTCTCAGTCTGGGGGAGATGAGGGAGGGAGACAAGAAGAGGAAAAAAAGACAGAGAAGTTGAAAGTAATGATGAATATGATGATGCAGATGAAGAAGAACTGTTGGAGAGTCTGAGTGCTCAGGTAGATGATGATGATGACTTAGCTGGCCTGAAGAAGGCACACCCAAGCTCCTTCAAGTTTTGGAACATTGAGGAAGAGGATGTCGATGATGAATAAATTATACAGTGCTTGTTTTAAAAAATGAAACAGTGTTGTTGTTGAAATTTCTCTTGTTTATTAGCTGCAATAGTTATACAGTTTTAAAAAAATGACCGTGCTTTCAATCAAGGGGTCTGGCAACCTGGGAAATATTTTGGCAACTTCAACTTCCCAGGTTAGGAGCCCGGCTGGCTCCTTAGCCTGGCTTGCTAAATCTCAGCCCTGTCTTACATGTGGTGTAAAAGAACATCGCTTTTAGAAGATGGAAAGGAAATCAAAATTTTTTATTTGTAAAATTTTAGATTGACTGCATCCAATACTATTTAATTTATTTACTTATTATGTTACTTTTATTTTTTTTAATTTTATTTATTTCTTACCGTTTTATTTCTTCTTTTTTAAAATTGTATTTTGTTTAGTTTTTTTTTGTTTTTTTTTTTTTGTTGACAAGGATTTGCAAGATCTAAGCACATGTATGTCATTAAATCACTTTCTTTTTTTTTTAATATATTTTTTTAAACACTTAACAGTTTATTTTTTGTAAAGTGTTGGCAGCAGATACTGTCTGCGGTGTATACTGTTGTTCTGTATGGATTTTGTATTTTTTTAAGTGGGATTATTCAGTTGATTGGCCTGATTTGCAACTTAAGAGATACTGAAACGTTCACTAAATATTGTGCGGACTGCCTTAAAGTTGCAGGTCACTCGCCCTATAAGCAACATTTTTACAAGTCTTCAGTCGTTCATTTTTATTTCATAGTTGCCGTATCGTTTCCTAATTTCCACCTGCCACCATAAACCTCTGCATGGTAGGTCTTTCGCATAGCACACTTGATCTGCTGGTGGGGGAGAAAAAAAAAGGTCCATTTTCACTGCACTGTCCTGTTGAGCAGTATGATTGTTCTGGTGGTTCAGTATTACTTAGTATTTAGTTATTCCTGTCTGCCTATCACCACTGGTGGGTGTAGACGTTAACACTTCAGTGTTCATTTGTATTCTACTGTTGTCAAGTTTCACTGAGCAATGTGAGAGATCTTTCATGAGGATCATTGCGAGACCGATTTCTATTTTCTTAATAATAATAATAATTATTATTATTATTATTTATTATTATTATCATTACTATTATTATTGTACATATTTATCTAGCACATGTATACACTTCTCTTTAAGGAACTTTCATTTACTTTGGAAATTGTGAAACAGTCTAGTGCAAAATTCACATCATGCCCCAACAAATTCTAGCTGACTCTCACATGCATAGCAATGTGAATTTATGTAATTACCCCCCACCCCCACCCTACCCCTTATCCCACACCCTTCCCCATCCATCCTTCCTCCTTGTCCTTCCTACCTCCACCCCTACCACCCTCCCACCACACACATAAATTCCAATGTTTGCAAATCTGCAAGATGAGTCCTAAATAGTCCAAAAATGGCTTCTTTCTTTTTTTTTAATTGACCGTCTGTCTCAGTGTCTGCTTGTGCAAAAATTCAAAGTGGATTAATATCTTAGAACCTATCTGAACTATCACAACCAAACTTGGTAAGATGGTGTATACCCTTGAGATCTCGTAAATGATCAGTGAGTGATTGACTTCACTTCAAGGTCAAGGTCACAGGGTCAACAAATATTAGTCAAAAATGTCAATTTTTCACAAAATGTAACTTTTTTTCTAGGTTATTAATATTGAACTTATGCTTCTTTGATGCATGATAGATAACAATGAGACAAACATACTTAACAAATTTGGTCAACCTCACTTCAAGGTCACTGGAGCTGTCCAAAGTCGGTTAATATAGGTACTTTGAAGTGACATTCACATTGACCCTAAACTAAGAGAGATATGAAGTCCAAACTATTTGTATTTAGAGATGATAGATTGGTCTTTCATATGTGTTCTATTTTTGCATTGATCTTGAAGATCAATGTCTTTTTAGGCCTTGCATAAACATACCAAAAAATAGGTTATCGTACAGTGTAATTGCTTTTTATTTAACTCCTTTTATGCAACAACAATAAGTTATTTGATCAGACATGCATGAGAGGTCACGTAAGATTCAGGGTCATCTAAAGGTAACTTTTTTTTTTCTTTTTCGGCATAATACAACTTTTGCTGTATTTTATTTGATAGTACATGAGTGTATATGTAGCCCGGGGTGAAAAGCATGGAAAGATCAAATTCAGTATTACTTGCATATTAATACCACCGTTTCATTTTGTTTTTCTGGGCACTCTTTTTCAGTTTAAATATTGCGAGTTCCATAAGCAGAGGTGCCAACCAGTACGGATTGACCGTATTTAATTCCGGCGAAGTGAATTAAATACGGAAATACGGTAGCTTTTATAAAAATATGGAGGAGAAGTTGCAGATCGTTTACTTTATCTTTGCCAGCGGTGCTTCTGTACCGGTTTCTGGTCTCAGAATAATACTCCTGCACGCACTGAACGTCGCTGTGTGCCTGCGGTATTTTCCGACACCTTTTCGATTCATGACTGTACCCTAATCAATCACATGATGAAAGCCAAATCAAGCACGAGCGTTGTTCTTGCCCAACTGCTAGACCAGAATCAAACGCGTGATCCATTTGTCCAATGAATACACTCGTTCTTAGCCTTTCGGGGTGAAGACTATTATAGAGGGTACAGGTCTATTTTTAGACTGACGTCAACTGGGGTTAGGGTAGGATTGGGGTAGGTATACCCTATCGTACCCAATCCTACCGTACCCTATCCTAACTCTACCCCACCCTACCCTACCCTAACCCTAATACTAGTCTAAAAATAGACCTGTACGAGTTCCCTCCATGATAGTCTTCACCTCCTTTCAGGTTGTTTCAAACTCGCGAAAATGGCAGGTGGTAGACTTAGAAAAAGAAAAGCTCCTAAGTCTGATGAGGAAGGCGATTCCTCATCAAAGAAAACAAAGCCTGCGACTAAACGACTGCAAGATTTTCTGCATTCAAACACAGAAGCACATACTGTCCGTGGCTTCGATTTTTTGATAAGTCATGGTGGCTTTGACCATGTTGCCAGGCATGTTGCATCCTGATGATTCTCCTGATCCCTGTGTCCAACTGTTCATGTCAAAGGGTCTTTTCTCTGGTTAGAAAAAATAAAACTGACTTTAGGACTGTTGGAAGTAAGACACTGAATGTGAAGCTGCATTTGAAATCAAGAAACTCAAATATTGACTGCTACAAAACAAAACTCTCCAACACTTCTGAAAAAGTGCAGAAAGGCAACTGCTAAGTCCTTGAAACAATAGAACTGTTTTGTTGCTGACCATGCTTTTATTGGAAAGACTATCAGTATCATTCATTTTAAGTAAAAGGATTGATTTTTATGGTGATTTTAGAGTAAAAAAGTGTGGTGTTCAACAAGCTGAATTTCCTGGTGATTTTAGAGGACTGAAAATAGCCTGCTATTTCAGAGGTAAACCTGTCGTTACTTTATAGTGTCATAGGCTGGGTTTTGCGAGGAAAAAAAAATACTGACAAGTGTTAAAAAATACTGACAAACGGGTCCGAATATACTGACAAGAAGATTAAAGGGTTGGCACCTCTGCATAAGGAGCATGTGAGTCATATGGGCTTTGCCCTTCTAGTTTTATTAATACTATTACTGTTGTAAACAGACTAGAAAGAGTCATGTTCATACAAATGACTTCGAGTGTCTAGGTTGAAGTTTCACTGTAATCTCTTTGAAATGGACTACCTTTTTTATGTTATGCATTGGTCAAAATGTTACCCCCTTTGGTGTGCCGGAGGTTTCAGTATAAATAGTATCCCCACTTTCTGGAAATTTAGTGCTTTAAATTCCCCCTGTCGCTGTCTTTCTCATTTACTCATACTCATTCCTGCTCTGTTCTATCAATCTGCTATACTATCGTCTTCTTCGCTTTCAGGTTGTAAATAGTCTGTACCTTTACAGTCCCGTCTTTTGGTGTATTGTAGCAAAAGTGATGTTTCATCGAGTGCATGTATTTATATGTAATGACTATGTAAAGCGTGGTGAGTCTGGTCATAGGCTGGAGTACCCGCTATATAAAAATCCGTTATTATTATAGACCAGTCTCCTACCTTTTTTCTTGAAAACTCTTCCGGGACAAGACTCCTTATTTGTGTATGAGGTCTGTTGGATCAGCTTGGGAATGTTGGACGCTTTCTGCCAGGTGGTCACTAGGGCTTCCTATGATGTTATGATTTAGCACTGTAGGCATTTTATATGTATGTGTTTTGTTGATAATTTATAATGATGTTTGTATTCTATTTTGTTTTTTGTAAACAGGGGTTCGATAAGTTGGGGTGAAGCCTCAGCCGTCCCATGCGTGGGATGTCTTTATTGTAAAGTGACTGGCTGGTGGAGAGCTTTCAGTTTGTTTTGTTGATAATTTATAATGATGTTTGTATTCTATTTTGTTTTTTGTAAACAGGGGTTCGATAAGTTGGGGTGAAGCCTCAGCCGTCCCCTGCGTGGGATGTCTTTATTGTAAAGTGACTGGCTGGTGGAGAGCTTTCAGTTTTCGCACTAGGGTTGTTTCAGCAGATCTTTTATGCGGATTGGGGTTTTTATGCTGTCCTGATTTGGCTCAGAAGAGTCCGCTGGACCTAAAGCAACAATAATGTAATGTAAAGGTCAAAATGGTTATAGTAGTAGTAGAAATAATAATAATAATAATAATAATAATAATAATAATAATAATAATAATAATAATAATAATAATAATACAAGTATGTATGCAGCTCACAAATCTCACGGTGTCTCGGAATATATTATGTATGTACGTACTAACCCCTAGTGTTGAAATAAACTGGGTCAATGCGTTCTTGTAAATCGTATCCAAGGGAGTTAAACATTGAAGTTCGTGAGTGAGAATGTTAAGTGCATACTTATCTCCCTTCTCTCTCTCTCTCTCTCTCTCTCTCTCTCTCTCTCTCTCTCTCTCTCTCACACACACACACACACTCGCACAGTCTCGCTTTTTTTTTTCTCTTGTTTCATGCATAATTATGGATCCAGGGCCTTGACAAGCACTTGAGCGGGAAGAGATAACGTAACACTGAAGTAGTGTAGAGCAGCTCGGGTCAAAAACCTTTTGATATGCCTTTGACAGGTTTACTGTGTGATCTTGCTGTGTTTCGCTGTGAACAATAAATAATACTCTTCTTCAACTACGCATGATCATATAGTGCACATTGTATCATGTCAGTGTGGTACTGTAGTGTACCAGCACCAACTCTTGAAGCATGGACCAAAAAGTATTCAGATGAAACATTATTTTACAAAGCGAGTTGAAGTGGTGGAACAACTGGTTTTTTTTGTTGTTGATTTTTTTTTTTTGTACTAGTCTGTGCATCGGGCCACAGACTGTTAGAATGTTGATAGTTCTTTATAGTTTATCAACAAAAGAAATTAGTAAAGTATATAGTAATACTAATTGTACTGCTACTAGTAGTAAGTAGTTTAGTCCCATCGCCTTAGATACCCCCTTTGGGGTGTCGGGGGTTTCAGTATAAACAGTATCCCCACGTTCTGGAAATTTAGTGCTTTAAATTCCCACTGTCGCTGTCTTTCTCATTTGCTCTTTCTCATTCCTGCTCTTTTCTATCAATCTGCTGTACTATCGTCTTCTTCGCTAGACCAGTCTCCTACCTTTTTTTCTTGAAAACTCTTCCGGGACAAGACTCCTTGTTTGTGTATGAGGTCTGTTGGATCAGCTTGGGAATATTGGACGCTTTCTGTTAGGTGGTCACTAGGGCTTCCTATGATGTTATTATTTAGCAATGTAGGCATTTTATATGTATGTGTTTTGTTGATAATTTATAATGATGTTTGTATTCTATTTTGTTTTTGTAAACGGGGGTTCGATAAGTTGGGGTGAAGCCTCAGCCGTCCACTGCGTGGGATGTCTTTATTGTAAAGTGACTGGCTGGTGGAGAGCTTTCGGTTTTACCACTAGGGTTGTTTCAGCAGATCTTTTATGCGGATCGGGGGTTGTCCGGTCCTGATTTGGCTCGGAAGAGTCCGCTGGACCTAAAGCAACAATTATGTAATGTAATGTAATGAATCCCTAGGTGGGCGAAATAAAAAGTGGCCATTTTTCACTGCCCAATTTTAGAAGTATGACTGCTCTGGTAGTTCAGCGTTGATTTAGGTCCTTTCCCTTTGCTCCCTGGGTTAACCCTGCCTGCCATATCGCCAATGGTGAGTGTAGATATTAAACCTCAATGTTCATTCTCTATAGTAGTAATAACACTAATACTGGTAGTCCGCTGACCTTCCGATACTGACGCCTGTGAATGAAACAATGATTACATTTCATTGCTAAGCACGTCTTTTGAAGCTCCATATTTTAGTTAATGTTATTTATTTAATCGTTCTTATATAACGCTATTCCAGCTCAAGAGCTGCTCAAGGCGCTGACCGATAATACAGAATCCAACTAAAGACGCCCACATGTTGTTAGGCAGCATCATCCGACCGAGGATGAAGGAGGTGGGACCTGCGTGTGCTTGCTGTGTGTGTGATTTGCGTAGCTTGCACTCTCCCGTCTAAGATGATATGAGCGTCAAGATTAAAAAAACCAAAACAATATGTCGTTTTTGAAGAACCTGCTGAACTGACAGGACTTGCACAAAGACTGCTGATTACAGTTATAATTATGGTCATGTTTTTAGCTCAGACAGTGTAGCTGAGACTCGCCAAGGCTTACGTTTGCCTCTCAAGAAGTGAGAGGTATTGGGCGAGTCTCAGATTCGCTGTGTGGTTTTATGCTGGGGACCAGAGATCTAATAGGATCTACGCTCGGACTACAGTCGTGATCAGTCGTATGCTCCCTCTATTCAGTATCAGGCCCGGCTACGCCGCTGGCTGACTAGTAACATAGACCGCTAGCCAGACCCGTGGATATTTATCAACTAAAGCAATTAACATGAAATAATAAGGGGTTTTGAAAACAGGATTAACTCTGGCCGCCCAAGGTTTGGACTCGCTGCTTGTTGTTGTTTGTAGATTATAGTCACACGACACTTTCGCATATAGGTGACTACTGGACCGATTTATACTGACACCAGCGGGCCAGTTGTTGGTAAAGGGGAAAATAATATGATTGATGGGCAGCGTACCGTGAGCGATCCAGAACGGCCAATACCAAAAGGGGAATGGGAAGGACTTTGTGAAGTTTGTGTAAATTGGGTAAAGATATGGGCTAGAGTTTATCGATAGCATCCTGGATACAATCCTTATTGCTGTTCTCCGTGGAACGATGGAATGATAAGAAAGATTTATCTCCCCTTCTCTGCTGCCAGTGGTTTGCATTTGTGGATGTGTGCCATAGATACAGATACAGAAAATGATTGCTTGCTGCGTTTGTTCATCTGGCATTCCCACATCACGTCTAGGACATGAGCCTCAGGACCTTTCAAAGTCCGTGCGATATAAGGGCTAGGCCTACGCAGTAACGCAGACTACATGTCGGTTTATACTCTCGCCCGAATTATCTATAGGGGTTGAAATAACATTATAACTAGTGGTCAACTTGTCTTACGTCTCTTCTAAGTTCAATAACGTATTCTACATTGACAGTGCTATTGATAACGATGGATACTAAATTGTCCTTATGTGGAGTGTAAGCATGCACATAAACAATGGATTCTAGTACTTAATAACCTATGAATATCATTTTAGATGTGTTTTGAAGTTCTAAAATATAACAAAAGGGAACTGACCACCTGAAAGCTATTAGACTGAATCTATAGATCAAAATCCAAAATATCTCATCTTTCTCATCCCTCAGCCTGTCAGGCCGTTGAGAGACATGAGGCATACCGTCGCGGAGAGTTCTATTAATGTTGCCAGAAGGCGTAACATGTTCAGCGCCGTCCACGGTTGTTGTTGTTTTTTTTCAATTTAATTCAATTCAGTTTTATTCAAGCTCTTGCCAACTAGGGGCTTCCAGCCGAAAAGAAGAAAAACCTACTAAGATCTAAACTGCAAACATAACACCCACACAAAAATAATTATAATACAATGCCTAATATGCACGCCAATAATAGATGGCTATTGCTTATAGACTATAGTTACAGCATTTTATTTATTTATTTGTTTGTTTGTTTTCTGTTTTGTTTGTGCGAAATTTGAAGACAAACGTCGTGTTCGAGCGTTCTTTTAAAAAATCGCCAGCTCGCGTGTCCAGATACAAGCGCCTGTCAACTAGAACGGGACTTAGCTGCCCTTGTACCTTTGTCTAGAATCCTTGAAGTGTGAACAAAACAGTAAATAAATGAAAGCACTGAATTCAACTGATAAAACGTGCAACTTCTTTTACATGGGTGTTACGTTGAAACGCGCATGATGGTACGTGTACGCGCACGATAAATCCGATCGTTTTGTTTTGCAAAGCATTCAATAGCAGAGTGTATTTACTTTTGATTCGATTTTGCGTTGTTGTTAGAAGAAGCTTGTTATAATGTTGTTAATTTTCGTTGGTCGATATTATTGGAGAATCTTTTAGGGTTGCTTGTTTACCATCGATCGAAGGATCTAGATAGATCCAATTCACACTTTTCTGCTATCCTATGCACCAACGGGAATCCCCTCAATGAAACATACTTCCGGTTTCTTTCTCCGCGTGTTTTAGTGAGTTATTTCCAAATATTCAAGAATAATAACATGTGTCACTGGCCACCTGTATCGTACCCTCACATATTTTTTGTTGTTGCTGCAGTTTATTATCCCTTTCTATCGCCAGTGGCGCGCCTAAACCCTACCTACCTAACATTATTTGTGAATTTTTGAAAAATATTCGGAAAAACATAACGCCCAGATGCTGGCTCGAACCCACACCTGTCAGGCGCCATTGGTTTCTGGCTTGTGGACAAGGCAAGTTAGTCCCGCCTTAGCCCACTTGGCCACAACGCTCGCCTAACATAGTCAACTACTTCGTGTTTTGTGAAGGTACGTTGCGACGGCGAAGCTATGGAAAACTACAAGAGTCTTCAGGTCCTGTTTCACTTTCTGTCGATGATCGACGCACCTCCGAAGTCGCCACAAATACAGGCCTCTACGATTGTTTTTTGCATCCTTTCACTGAGCATGTACTTCCTCCACCGTTTCTATACTTATCCCACTCGTTTTCTGGCTCTAACAATCGTCGTTTTCGGCAATTTGCCATATTTAAAAGTCACGCATCAAGCTTTGATAAAAGCAAAACAAGCCAGACCGGAACTTGGTTTCATTCTAACCTCGTTTTAATTTATAATGGCGATACCCACGAGTTTTTATGAGAGGTGCCGGAAAGTTGTGAATAGAAGTTGAGAGGTTCTTTTATGATGAAGAAAGTTGTATGACATAAGACTGTGATGACGAAGTTTCTTTTGATTGGTTGTGGTGCGTCACGCTGGAGTGTTCTAAATTTTTCTGGAGTATAGAGAGACTATATAGTACCGCACTGTTTCAAAAGAGAGTTGAAAGTTGTAGAGAGAAAGTGAAAAGCGATTGTATGCAGTTGTTGATGTACGCTGAATAAAGTTGGAAAACTTAATACGACGACTTCTGCCTTGTTGTTGAGTGGACAGGTTGCGTGGATAAACGAATCCGAGTTACACTTATCAGGATTTCAGCATTGGGGCTGAATCAAATACTGATAGAAACAAAACCAATATCGAGTGTAACAGCATCTGCATACAAACAAAACCAACATCGAGTGTAACAATGGGTTAAGTAAAATAACAATTTCATTTAACAAGGGTACAAGATTAAGCACTAATAGTATATTAGGCCTACCATTGAATATAACATTACATGGCTATTGCTTTAGGTCCAGCGGACTCTTCCGAGCCAAATCTGGACCGTTGGATATCGACTATAGCGTAGATGTTGATGTTGATGAACACTTGTCTAGCGCGTTTTCTCCATGATAGGGTCGCATGTTCATCTTTGTCAGATGTGGAATTGTACTCGTTATTTTCCTTTTTTTATTTTAAAAAGAAAAACAAGTTAAAAAATTAATTAAAGTGGTGTCAAAACTTCAAC
Source organism: Oncomelania hupensis (assembly GCA_036898135.1). Lineage (NCBI taxonomy): Eukaryota > Metazoa > Mollusca > Gastropoda > Littorinimorpha > Pomatiopsidae > Oncomelania > Oncomelania hupensis. Next base: position 70,164,133 of record CM072513.1, on the reverse strand, counting down.
GATACCATTTTAAGTTCCACAGCTTACGAACTTGTTTGTAACATATTATATTGATACTGACTGTCTTGATCAGTACCGCAGTTTTCTCGATTACAAAATGAGGACAAAAGCTGAAGGACATTGAAAAGGAGTGTGTTTTATGTGACCGAACGTATAACACCATCGAATATGGATTAGGCATTATCGAAAAATTGAAGTATGTACTTCAAATTACTCTCTCCTAAATGTATCGTCTGCTCTTCAAAATTTCCAAATAACACAACAAAAGTTGTGTATGCTCTTGTGGTTTCCAAAATATTGTTTTAAGCTTCACTCCACTCGAGTAGGCTGTTCTAAACTGCTTGCCAATGAAATCACATGATATTTTTCTTCTCTAAGCTGAAACTGTTACATACCGGAGCTATTTTAAATTACCCGTAAGAGATACATAAGTCAACCTTTATTCTATTCATGTAGGTTTGATATATGTCTGATAGTCCAAAATCTAATTTTGGTTTCAATATTATGTTACTTTTGAGTGACTGCGATACATTTAGCCTTTGATCATATACATTAAACGTGTCTTATGTGACGTGTATACCTGTGGTACAGAAATACACTTTTTGAATTTAAAACTTGGCTGGAAATACTTTTTTTTTTAAACCATCAGAAATCGGCCCCAAATGTCGGTCTGTCTTTCAGTCGGTCGTCCCGCCACATACCATATCTCCATATCCCCTGAACAGAATGTGACCAAACTTCATAGTAGCATTACCTAGGTTAGTGTCCAGCAGGCATGTAGATTAACGTCCCCGGACACCCAAGGCATATAGGGGACTTGGATAGAAATTGTTCGTTGTAATAAGATGTCAAGCTGAAGTAGGAAGGACGGATGAAGAAGTGAAGCTTGATGCAGTAAGAAATCACTTGAAGATGGAGCGCGCGTGGCAGCTACAACAAGCGGAGTAAGAAGTCATGATGATGCAGAGTGTCGATGTGGTAAGAAGACCGATGAGTAGGCGCATGAAGCGACGCAGAAAATGTCATTAAGGGTGCCAAACGAGACGCCAAGGACAAACCAGAAGAGGAGAGCCGAGTAGGCCATGGAGGGAATCGCCGATGAAGCCGCAAGAAGGTGGCCATGCAGATGCAGAGGCCGCGTAAGAGTGGGTAGGCAGAACGCGGGATGCCACTGGCGGTGAAACACCTGTAGTCCGGAGGTCGCCACTCTCCACAGGATACCCTGCGTCGCCCAATCGTAGTAAAAGAAACTGGGCAACCAAGGGCCGGGGACGACGGAAGCCAACGAGGAGGGCCCTTCCACGCGACGCAGCCGACGCCCAGTCCCGAGGAGCCCAACAAGGTAGAAGATGTAGTTTGAGGTTAAGGTGGAGTGACGTGTCGGGATCACCCACAGTCCGCGTCAGCAGCTTCAGCTTCTGTACTGCCACCGCCGGTTCGGCCCCCATACCGCCCCGACGGTGCGTCCTCCTCATATTCGCATGCTGGGCGTCTGTGGGTCAGAACGTCTCCGTGAGCAGGTGTGAGCTCAAAAGCCTATGCACCGCCGCAGTAGTAAATGCTGGTCGGCAACCGCCGCAGTGGAAAACGCAGGTCGGCTAGGCAAGCTGAACAGGAACCGCCGCAGTGGAAATGCAGGTCGGCAAGATGGTAGGAATGGAAGGTGCCCAACACCTCAGCGAATGGTAAATGCTGGAGCTCGAAGAAGACAGACTCCTGGCGATGCCAGCCTCCTAGGAGCTTGCGCTACCTCGTCCTGAGCTTGTATGCCCGTCCTTGACTGTCGCTGAGTGTCCAGCTTCCTGTGCCATCGCACTTATTTGGGGGGGGGGGGGGGGGGGGTCTAAACCAATGGTCGCGCTAGGGCTGTTACCAGCCGGTACAACGTAGGCAACAAGCTTTACGTATGTTGAAAAGAAAACCGATATCAGCAAACACTATCTCCGGGTTTGCTCCGAGTCTCAAAATTGGCGACACAGATTTTGATCAATTTTAGCTTACAGACAGTTCAAACAGTGGCCAATTATTCCCTATTTTCATTTTAATTCTGTAGGATAAATTCGAAACATGAGAACTCTACGAAACTTAAACCCTTTTTTTTTTGAAAATGTTGGTTTTCAGCTTCGTGTGTGAATGTTTGTAACTACATTTGAAATGTGTGCCATTTTGTTATGTTGCGATATAAGTTGCGTAGACTTCTACAAGTGTCCAATAAGATTGTTTTAACTCTTTGACTTGGCGTTGAGTGCATAGCCGTAAATTTGTACCCGCTTTGGTATCAATATTGAATGATCTTGTCACATAAAATTCAGACTTCTTGGTTCATTTTGATAGTTTATGAGCCTCGTAAATTTTTCCCGTTTGTCTTTTAATTAAAACAGTTTTATGGTCTTTGGCTTTTACAACTATAATATTTAAAATTAACTAGGATTTGGAGGAGCATAAGGTTTTGTCACTCTAGGCAACCTGTATTTTATTATATGTTGATAATGATTATATATGTTTTATCCGTCCAGTGCCGATTCGGCACATTTAACATTGAAACTAGGAACATTAGGTATTGCGATATTCCTGTGTCTAATATGAGAAGCAGAAAAAATCTGTTATGTCGCTCGTTGTTGCATGTTAATTAACCAGGTTAGTCTGTCAGAGAGTAGGGGACAGGTAGGTTACTCATAAACAGACATTCACTTTAGTCGATAGCGTGGCTCTCTTGACCGGGGTGTCTGACAGTGCAGTGTCAAACGAGTGCGATCGACGGCTGTAAGTTGGCGTGATTGGTCAGTTGGAGGTGCGAGCCTGATTTTGGCAAATGTCTTGAGCAGCTCTATATACTCTTTAATAAACTACTGGAAAATAATAATAATAATAATAATAATAATAATAATAATAATAATAATAATAATAATAATAATAATAATAATAGATCATTTGTGTAGCGCTTTTTCTCCATTAGAGCTTAAAGCCCTTGAGGACAGATGGAGCAAACCACAGGCGCATTATTAACCAAGTAGAATGGATCGTCGATAGAAGAACGAAAGTGGATCATCGGTAACATAGCGGTAGCAGTAGTATGTATCCCTATATGATGCATAACACTGCTACCGTTGTGCTATCGACGATCCACTTATTCTTTCCCATCTCTTTGATTAATAATGCGCCTGTGGGCAAACAAAGGAACACCAGACTATATCACAAATATATCCACAAAACCAACAAAGAATGGAACATATTTGCATGTACAGTGATGAATAACGGCAAGAAGACCTACCAGACTGTGAAACGGCTGACAAGTGTTAATAAGCCCAAGGTCTCCACGATCCAAAGCAAGCAAGTCTGAGAAGAACAAGAAGGTTTGGATAGATGGACAGAGTAATGCTCTGACCTTTACAACCACACACAAAATGCAGACCCATCAGTTCTAGCATGTCCCGAGAACAGAGAAGAAGAAAAAATCCTCCCAATTCTCCGAGAATAAGTTGAGGCAGCAATGGAATCGCTGAAAAAGTGGGAAGTCAGCGGGAGTAGACAACATACCCGCAGAATTGTTTCAAGCAGGAGGAGAAGCGATGATTGACGCCCTCACCATTATCTGTAACAAGATATCATATGGCAGAGTGGGGAGTGGCCTACACCATGGACCCAGTCGCTTGTCATCACTCTTCCCAAAAAGGGTAACCTTCAGGAGTGTGAAAATTACCGCCTCATCAGCCATCCCAGCAAAGTCCTCCTGAAAAGAATACTCAACAGGTTAAAACCCCAAGCTGAACAAATCATAGCTGAAGAACATGCAGGATTCAGGGCAGAGCGAAGTACCACTGAGCAGATTTTCAACCTCCGAATAATATGCGAGAAATACCCACAGCAACAACAACATCTATATCATGTGTTTGTAGACTTCAAAAAAGCGTTTGACCGAGTCTGGCATGCAGCTCTTTGGTTACCAGTGCAGTTCTCCACAACAACTCTATCGGGAACTGGTTCAGAACAACAATCGGCGTGTGTCAAGGATTCCAGATGCCCTTGCAGATCACGAAGACACAGTCAGCAAGGGGGTAAAGCAATCTCCAACCTCCTTTTTGCCTATGACATTGATGGATTGGCTGGAGAGGAACAAGAACTTGAACTCCTGATACAGAGGCTTGATACCACCCCAAGAGCCTTTGGAATGGAAATAAGTGCAGAGGACATCAAAATGATGACCAACAACACCAATGGCATCAACACCGACATCAAAGTCCAAGGCCAATCCCTCAACCCGGTGCATTGCGTCAAATATTTAAGAGCTATTGTATCAGACAGTGGGTCCCGACAGGAAGTCATCTACAAGATTGCACAAACAACTGCTGCCCTGACAAGGTTGAAGCCCATTTGGAAAGACATGACCATTGTCACGACTGGCTAGTTTTAACTCTGCTTGTTGACTATTTAGCCATGTGTAGTCTTTGTAACAGTAGAGAAGTTAGACTATTACACAGCAGCAATTAAATTACACAGCAGACCACACACAGCGTGCGAGCCACCCACATCGCAGTGAGTCAGCACTTGAGCTTTGAATCGGACCGTTTTAACCAATCAGAGCAGGCTCAGTGGGTAGAGCAGTTTGACTGTGTCAGATCTTAGCACAGTTTGAATCAGTCGTGTGTGAGACGAGGTAGAGGCAACATCTCCACAGCTAGAGAAATCTCTACACTCATAGACCAGGAAGCAGGACTTAGGAATCTTAGAATTCTCTCAAGTCATCACGGGCCTGAACTTGTCAAACAGGTAAATGAACACCCTTCTGTTTCATCGTGATATATTTATATTATTGTTGAAATTATGTTTGTGGAATTTGCTATGCATAAATGTGAATTGTTAATCCGAATTTGCGGGACCACGTGGAAGAGCCTACCACGAGGTGAAACACGACCGGTTGCGCCGCCATGTTGTATCCCGTACGGAACCACTGTTGTTTAACTTATATGTATGTTTGCAGACCAGTGGCTGTACCACTGAATGTTTATATTATTATTAATTCTGTATGTGTATAGTTAGACACGATGTATATTTATGTATGTATAGGAATTTAGAGTGAGATTCCAGTGGAACCCGGAAGTAGCAGAATGTTCGTCGCTTATGTATAGAGATGTGGAGCTATCACTGAGGGCTACTTGGCTTTCAGTGAGACGCTCTGCACAAACCGATTATTCAGGGTTGTGCAGAATTTCGTCTCTTATATTCCAGACGAGCAGGCGAGCTATCCTGTGTGCCCCACTCCACAGAAACGACTAGTTGGTCGAGGAGACTCTACCGCACAAGACGGAAGGAGCTACCCGAAGAAACACCCTGTCAGACCCCACAGCGTGGCAAGGGAACCCAACTACACAACGACAAAGGTGTACCAGAAGCTACCTCACAGAAGGACTTCGAACACCCCACACATGAGTTAAGTGCATAAGGCGAAGGTGCACTTAAACTGATCATAACAGGACCACAGTAGTCCAACTCTTCAGAAACTGTAAAACGGACCACAGTAGTCCAAATCTACATGAAATATTATAGCAAGTGCCCGAGGAAGATATAACAGCTGCCTAGACTATCAGCGATCGAACTATTAGCAGTGACTGAGACTTTTTAAGTTAGATTAGTACTTAGAGAATCTTGTATAGAGTAGAAGAAATAAATGTGTGATTTTAACTGTTATCAAGTGGCTGGACTACATATGATTCATAGCCGTGTGAAAGCTAGTGTGACAGTAATCTTTTACCATTTTTCTATCTATTTCTGTACCCCAACCTTAACACAGAACGAGCTAAACAAATAAATTTATTAAAGTAATTCATAGGGTGACTTACTAGCAGTTCCCACCGAATAAACGTGAGGGTCCATAATTCCATTGTGCAGAGCCCATAAACCCCACGTGACACTTTAATTGGCGAGCCTGCCAGGATCTGTGTATAATAGGAATTGGGTATAACCGGACCTAAGTACAATAAAATTAGATAACAGTAGGAGTAGTAGAATAACTTAGAATAGTGGTAACAAGGACTAATCAGTTTGGGTGCACTATTCTTTAGTTAAAAACTTTTTTGCTTCAAATATTTTTGTGCCTGTATGTTGCATTGTTCTTTTGCAGGTTTTGCTTAAATAACTGTTGTAGGCCATTTGACTTTTGTTTTATTCTATTATTGATTACGAAGTTGATTGTCTTTGCATTGTTGTTATTGACTTGCAATATTGCTAGTGTTTTGGTATTCCACTTGATTCAGAGGGTGTTCATAGACACGTTTGACAATGTCGGACCCCGTGGCCTTGAGATTGCGTTTCAAGGAACTAGGAGAAGCTTTACACTTAGCAGGGGCAGACCTAATTGCGTATATCAATGCAGAGGTAGAGAAACAGGAAGCTAAGGCAGAGAGAGCAGCAGAGAGAGAGGCGAAGAAACTCGAAGCAGAACAGAGAAAAGCGGAACTAGAAGCAGAGCAAAAGAAATTAGAACTAGAGCAGAAGAAATTAGAATTAGAAGGAGAACAGAAGAAGGCAGCATTAGCAGCAGAGAGAGATGCAGAAGTCAGGAGATGGGAGTATGAGCGGGCAGAAAAAGAAAAAGAGAGGGCAGAAAAAGAAAAAGAAAGACAGCATGAGTTAGAGCTAAGAAGATTGGGATCAGGAGCTTCAAGTTCTTCCTCAACCCCTCCCCACTCAGATCAGCTAGAGGTAGCATCCAACCCTGTACAAGGAATGTCATTCCCACTGGGAACATTCAATGAGAGAGAAGAAGGTCTAGATCTCTATCTGACTAGGTTTGATCGTCTAGCAACAGAGTACAAACTAGATCCCACTCATTGGTCTTTTAAGCTTAGTCAAGGGCTTAGAGGAAAGGCTTATGACATCTACAGTAAGCTACCGACTGACAGAGTGACTGACTATCACAAAGTAAAAGAGGCACTCCTAACGGGATTCGAACTGACAGGAGAATGCTACCGGCAAAAGTTCCGCACCAATCGGAGAGTGAAAGGAGAGAGCTATGCGCAGTTCGCGGATCGGTTGTCCACAACGTTGGATAAGTGGATTAGCCAGTCAGCCACGGCTAAGACGTATGATGGACTGACAGAACTGTTAGTATGGGAACAGCTACGGGAAACCATGACCCCCGAGCTGAGGACATTCTCAGTAGAGCAGGGCGCGGAAAGACTGGAAGATCTGGTCAAGGTCGCAGATAGGTACGTGGCCGCACACGGAGAAGCCAAGAGCTTCAGGCGAGACCTAAAGCCTAACGGGAAAGAGGCACAGAAACGAAGCCCTAACCGAGAAGAGCGCACCGCGAATAAGCCGAATAACCCCAGACCTGGTCAGAATAAAGGACCCACCACGGAATTCGGGAAAAGAGGTCCCGCAGAACAGAGACGGTATTGTTCGTTCTGCAACAGAAACAATCACTCCACCGCAGAATGTTTCAAGTTGGCCGCACAACGTAGGGAAGAGCGCGAAAGCCGGCCAGCGCACAGAGTTCTAACTCAAAGCAGCGGTAACAAGCCACACACGATCGGAGATCACCCCTCGGTGACAGACACGGTCAAGGTCAACGGAAAAGAAGCGAACTGTCTGTATGACACCGGTCTATCATACGACGCGATAGTTAGCGAATCTCTCGTATCGCGCGCGGACTTGACAGACAAGACAGTCGACTTACAAGGAGCAGACTTGACGAAACCGACGACTACTTGCCCAATAGCTTGGATCGAAGTAGAGAGTAGGTACGTCACAGGACGAATCCAAGCAGCTGTTTTACAGAAACCCCTGTATGATCTAGTGCTAGGATGTAGGTATGTGTTCTTAGGCACGCCCCCTAAAACTGTAGAGATAGCTGCAGTGCAAACCAGGGCCCAAGCTAAAACCCAACCACCCCAGCCCGAGTTCGCTCCGAATCCAGGACTCGAAGAGATCAAAACAGCACAGAAAGAAGACACCTCGATAGCGAAGTGCTTCCAGAAGCTACCCAAGGCGCACACACCCCCGCACAAGGGAGACTTCTACATGGAAGAGGGAGTTCTACATCGCCAAGGAGATGGAGATCACACCCAACTAGTACTACCAGCCACCCTTCGAGCCCAAGTACTAGAATTAGGCCACAGCATGCCAATCAGCGGACACATGGGAATTGGAGCCACAGTGCAGAGAATCAGCGCACACTACTATTGGCCAGGAATCACGGAGGATGTCAAGCGCTACGTGAAATCTTGCCACCAATGTCAACGATATTCCCCGCGACATCACACCGTACCAGTTACCTTAGGACCATCGGTAGTAGTCGGCGTACCATTCCAGCAAGTCTCAGTAGACATAGTAGGACCACTGCCCATGACCAAGAAGCGGAACAGATTTCTACTCACACTCGTCGACGCATGTACGATGTGGTGCGAAGCAGTCCCGTTGCCAGCGATCGACACCAAGAAGATTGCAGATGCACTCATCGCCATCTTTACCAGAGTCGGATTCCCGGACAGCATTAGAACGGACAACGGATCTCAGTTCACCGGCCGCCTGATGCAAGACGTGTTCGAGTTGATACAAGTCCATCACATTCGCACACCACCATACCACCCCGCCAGCAACGGACAAGTAGAAAGACTGAACGGAACCCTTCTCACCATACTCAGGAAAGTCGCCGACGACAATCCAGAAGCGTGGGACACCTACGTGAATGCGGCCCTGTTCGCATACCGAGAAACGCCCCATGCAGCCACAGGCTACACCCCGTCAACATTGCTATTCGGCAGACCTCTAGCAGGACCGCTAGAAGCCCTACGCAGAAGTTGGACGGAAGCCAAGATAGACGACACACCAAGAGGTGCCACCAAGTACATCGCAGACCTGCAGGAAACCCTCAAAGCAACGTGGAAGAAAGCTGGTGAAGCACTGAAGAAGGCAAGAGCCCGTCAGGCGAAGTACTACAACCGCCACGCTAAGGACCGAGAACTGCAAGTCGGCGATCAAGTGCTACTCTTACTTCCAAGTGGAACCAACAAGCTGGACATCGCTTGGAGAGGACCGTACCGGGTGACTGCCAAGAAATCCAAGACAGTCTACCAAGTAGAGGTGAACGGGAGAACCCGATACCACCACATTAATCTCCTCAAGAAATACACGGACCGACCAGCGACTCCCAGCACTCACAACTTGTTAGCCATCGCCAGCGCGGAAGAAGGAGAAAGCATGGAGACCAATGCAGTAGAGTATCCCCTGCACTCCAAAGAAACCTACAAAGACGTGATACTCAACGGAGACCTAGCCGCTACCCAGCGACAGCAAGTACTACAGGTCATTCGACAACATCAGACTGTGCTAACAGACCGACCAGGGAGGACAGACCTCGTCGAAGTAACCTTAACGGTGACCGACCCAACACCCGTCCGCCAAAAGCTCTACCCGATGCCACTGTCTCAGCAGCGAGCCATCAAGGAAGAGATAGACACCTTACTGGCAGCCGGAATCATCTCAGAGTCTACCTCACCCTACAGCGCAGGCACGGTATTGTTGCAAAAACCCAACGGAGAGCATCGACTGTGCATCGACTTCAGACTCCTGAATGCGGTAACGCAGTTCCAGCCAGAGCCACTCCCGGACCAGACCGACCTATTTGCCAAGCTACAGCGAGCTAAGTTCTTCTCACGCATCGACCTCAGCAAAGGATACTACCAGATACCAGTACAACCACAAGTCCGAAAGTACCTAGCTTTCAGCACTATGGAAGGACACTTCGAATTCAACGTGCTTCCATTCGGACTCCACAACGCACCCAGCATCTTCAGCGCCATGATGCGAAAACTCCTGGCACCCCTGAGCAGCGAGCACCTACATTCGTTTATGGACGACATCCTCATCGCCACACCTACGTGGGAGGAACATGTCACGCTCCTACAGCAACTACTCGCCCGCCTCAGAGACACGGGATTGACGGCAAGACCCACCAAATGTCAGATTGGATTCACAGAACTAGAATTTCTGGGACACACCATCAGTCAAGGAAGCCTGCGACCGGTAGAAAAGACAGTGAAACGCCTACTCGACGCGCCTAGGCCCAAGACCAAGAAGGAAGTGCAGTCGTTTCTAGGACTCTGCGGCTTCTACCAGAAGTTCATCCCCAACTACAACAGCATCGCCGTGCCACTGACAAATGGAACCCGGAAAATCGCCCCGGACAAAGTAGTTTGGACAGCCGAATGCGAGACAGCATTCCAAACACTCAAGGACAGAATGACATCGGCGCCAGTACTCCACCTACCCGATTTGACTCAGCCATTCGTTCTTCGCACCGACGCAAGCGACTTAGGCCTCGGAGCAGTACTGCTACAGCGCGACCCCAAGAATGCGGAGACGCTATTCCCCGTCGCCTACGCCAGCAGAAAATTGAGACCCGCCGAGACCCACTACGCCACGTCGGAGAAAGAATGTCTTGGACTAGTCTGGGCCATACAGAAATTCCAACTCTACCTGTATGGGACCCACTTCACAGTTCAGGTGGACCATCAACCACTATCGTTCCTGGCAGCCTCCAAGTCTTTGAACTCTCGCCTGATGCGATGGGCACTCACCCTTCAGGCATACTCATTCCAGATCGAGTACATCCCCGGCAAATAGAACCACGGAGCCGACTACCTCAGTCGCCATCTCGTGGAGGACACAGCAGCTGTCGCCCACCCAACACAACTAAGGGCCACAGCACCAGAATTCGTCCCCGCCCAGTAAAAACCCTGTCACTAGTGTCCATAGCTACCTGGCACAGCATTGCAGCTCAGGTAGAGCAACTTAATTAGTTTGTAAATAGGACCCTAGGATAGTGCAGTGTTAAACTAGGCTCTGTAGTAGAAAAAGGTCGAATCCAGTAGTCATCGCCTTTTTTCAGTTGAGGGAGCCTGTCACGACTGGCTAGTTTTAACTCTGCTTGTTGACTATTTAGCCATGTGTAGTCTTTGTAACAGTAGAGAAGTTAGACTATTACACAGCAGCAATTAAATTACACAGCAGACCACACACAGCGTGCGAGCCACCCACATCGCAGTGAGTCAGCACTTGAGCTTTGAATCGGACCGTTTTAACCAATCAGAGCAGGCTCAGTGGGTAGAGCAGTTTGACTGTGTCAGATCTTAGCACAGTTTGAATCAGTCGTGTGTGAGACGAGGTAGAGGCAACATCTCCACAGCTAGAGAAATCTCTACACTCATAGACCAGGAAGCAGGACTTAGGAATCTTAGAATTCTCTCAAGTCATCACGGGCCTGAACTTGTCAAACAGGTAAATGAACACCCTTCTGTTTCATCGTGATATATTTATATTATTGTTGAAATTATGTTTGTGGAATTTGCTATGCATAAATGTGAATTGTTAATCCGAATTTGCGGGACCACGTGGAAGAGCCTACCACGAGGTGAAACACGACCGGTTGCGCCGCCATGTTGTATCCCGTACGGAACCACTGTTGTTTAACTTATATGTATGTTTGCAGACCAGTGGCTGTACCACTGAATGTTTATATTATTATTAATTCTGTATGTGTATAGTTAGACACGATGTATATTTATGTATGTATAGGAATTTAGAGTGAGATTCCAGTGGAACCCGGAAGTAGCAGAATGTTCGTCGCTTATGTATAGAGATGTGGAGCTATCACTGAGGGCTACTTGGCTTTCAGTGAGACGCTCTGCACAAACCGATTATTCAGGGTTGTGCAGAATTTCGTCTCTTATATTCCAGACGAGCAGGCGAGCTATCCTGTGTGCCCCACTCCACAGAAACGACTAGTTGGTCGAGGAGACTCTACCGCACAAGACGGAAGGAGCTACCCGAAGAAACACCCTGTCAGACCCCACAGCGTGGCAAGGGAACCCAACTACACAACGACAAAGGTGTACCAGAAGCTACCTCACAGAAGGACTTCGAACACCCCACACATGAGTTAAGTGCATAAGGCGAAGGTGCACTTAAACTGATCATAACAGGACCACAGTAGTCCAACTCTTCAGAAACTGTAAAACGGACCACAGTAGTCCAAATCTACATGAAATATTATAGCAAGTGCCCGAGGAAGATATAACAGCTGCCTAGACTATCAGCGATCGAACTATTAGCAGTGACTGAGACTTTTTAAGTTAGATTAGTACTTAGAGAATCTTGTATAGAGTAGAAGAAATAAATGTGTGATTTTAACTGTTATCAAGTGGCTGGACTACATATGATTCATAGCCGTGTGAAAGCTAGTGTGACAGTAATCTTTTACCATTTTTCTATCTATTTCTGTACCCCAACCTTAACACAGAACGAGCTAAACAAATAAATTTATTAAAGTAATTCATAGGGTGACTTACTAGCAGTTCCCACCGAATAAACGTGAGGGTCCATAATTCCATTGTGCAGAGCCCATAAACCCCACGTGACAACCATCAGTCTACACTCAAAAGTAAGACTGCTGCGCTCCATTGTAATATTCGTCTTCCTATGCACTTGCGAAACATGAACCCTCACAGCAGACCTACAACGAAGAATACAAGGCATGGGGATGAGGTGCTACAGATGACTTCTGGGCATTTCCTATACCCAGCACATCACCAACAACGAAGTCCGATAGACCATCACGTAAGCCAGTGGACAACACAATGACATGCTCACACAGTGATGAATAAACGGAAACTCCGAGGGTATGGCCACGTCACCCGAGCATCAGGCCTTGGAAAGACCATCATGCAAGGCACGGTGCAAAGAGGCAGAAGAAGAGGGAGACAGAAAAAGAGGTGGGAGGACAACATTCGAGATTGGACTGGTTTGACACTGAGCGAAGCCATGAGGGTTGCTGAGGGCAGAGAAAGATGGAATACGCTGGGTAAACGATCGTCTGTGGTGCCCTTACAACTTTCGAGTTACGGGATAGGATAGGATTTAGGTGTGACGGAAAGGGAGGCGACTGATTTACCCTTGGGAGAAAAATTGTCTTTCTTCCGTTATTTGGTTAGATTAACCTTGGGTGGATCCTGCTGTGCAGAATCCTTTGGTGTAGCCATTGGGTTATGCAGGACAAGGCGACTCGACATAATATTATGTTCTCCCCGCCTGACTATTCGTCTTCATCTTTTGGCGGTGAGCAGGACTACATTGTCGGCAGGCATTTTATGCAAGGCAGTGACTTGTATGGAGTGTCGTGGCACTAGTAGCCGACAAACCGATTTACCACCAACACGCTTCACCGCTTTACAGGGCAAATATTTTTATGTCCGTCTTAGAGGTATAAATAAAAATAGCAGTTCAGGTTGGGCCTTGTTCTCAAGGTGGTGGCCAGGTGACTGGAGTCAAATACTCCGCTCGGCTACAAGTGGTGCACAACGATCGGGAACACCATGATGATGGACCGTGGTAACTGTTGAAGGCAGTTTTTCACTGTTAAGTTAGTTAATGGAGACTGACTCGGCGTAGTCAGTGGCGGTTCCAAACATACGTGTTTCGTACTGGGAAACCATGAGGACATTGTCTACCTTCCATTTTTTTGTTAGATCAACCTTGGGTGACTCCTGCTGTGCAGAACCCTTTAGTGTGGCAGGACAAGGCGACTCGACATATGTTCTTCCCGCCTGACCATTCGTCTTCTGCTTTTGGTGGTGAACAGGACTACATTGTCGACAGGCATTTTATACAGGGCAGTGACATTGTATAGAGTGTCGTGGCACTAGTAGCCGGCAAACCGGTTTACTATCAACACGCTTGGCTGCTTTGCAGGGCCAATATTTTTATGTCCATCTTAGGAGGGATACATAAAAATAACAGTTCGGATCAGGCCGTGTTCTCAAGGTCATGGCCGAGTCAAATACTCCGCTCGGCTACATAGGAAAGTTATGAAATAAAATACATTAACATCCCAAAATATCAAGTGAAGTTGAAAAAAAAATACAGTCACATCCAGAATAAAAATTTTAAAACAATAGGTTTTTTTTGTTGTTTTCTTTTAAGAGGGAAAGGGCCAAAATGATTGGCTGGAGGGTGTGTGAGAGGTGATTTAAGAGGTAGGTGCCTCATCGAGCAGACTCGTTGGCAATGCAGCACTTCATCAATAATGAAAGTCGTTCTCCGGTGTAATTACTTTTAGGTCACGAAATTGGTAGTGGTGTTGGTGGTGGTGAGTGATTTTTGGGGGGGTGGGGTGGGTAGGGAATGAGCGGGGCATGGGGTGGAGGGCTGGGCTGGAAAGAGGAGAATAGACGACTGGGGGTTGGTGATTTGGAGGAATGCGAGATGGATTGGGGGTTGCGACCTAGCTTATTCTTCAATACAACGAAAATCCTCTGCACTTGTACATTGGCTACTAAAAGCTTTTACTGCTTAAATAGTGTGACTTTGGCAGATGAAAATAAAATTACTGCTACGGTGGAAAACGTACTTGGGCTGCTTTATATCACGCAGTAGTATAAGGAGAGATTGGTTGGGAAGAGGGGGAAGGGGAGGGGGTGCGTGAGAAGCTGAGCGAAGGCGAAAAGGAAAGGGGTATATGCATCGAAGAATTTTTGTTAACATTTATTTTTTCACACATAATAGTTTGCATTTATTAATCCTTTACAGTTAATATGTTTCTAGATTTGTGTTAAATAATTATTCTCGTTGACCTTTTACAGCATCTGCTATCATTTGCGACTTCTCGTTAAATGAAAATTTAATGTTAAAACGCTTTGTGTTACCAATTAGATGGTTGTTTCGGCAGATCTTTTATGCGGATCAGGGGTGAGTCCTCTTCCAGCGAAGTTGTGGTCTTGATTTTGTGGTCCTGATTCGGCTCTTTGCAGTCCGCTGGACCCTGTAAGCAATGAATAACTAACTAACTAACCAATTAGATCGTTCGACAATAGTCACTATTGACGGCCGCTAAACGCGATATAAAAGCGTTGTTAGCTTTTCGGTGAACTCGGATCGCGACAGCCAATCATGGATTACTGTTCTAATTTTGGTCACTCTGTCCCTGGAAACAGAGGAACGCGTAGTCAGTGATGTCTTGTCCAGCTGTCACCTTTGACCGCACTGAAGACTACGTGCAGTAGTGGAGTGGATTAGGCCTATATATATAGTTGGATCTGTGGAATAAAAATGCTCTTAATCTATGATGCTTGCGAAGCTAAAAAGCCATAATTATTTTTGAATAAATTTCTGTTTCTTAATAGAGCAGTGTAGTAAGCAAAAACTGCTTGATGGATAAGCGCTGTCAACACTTTGGAATATTGGACTCGCGACTTCACAGGTCATCCAAGAGTCAGTAGGGAGACTTGAAGTGAAGGCTGTGTAACTGGTATTCAATCTGTACTATTAGTCTACTATAGGCATAATTTTGCTGTAGACTATAAACTGCCAACTGGGGCATTTCACGCTGAAAGTGGATCTTCGATAGCAAAGCGGTACATGCTATCTACTATAATGCCCCCTGTGCTGTGTAAGCTTGGCCCTACAGTCCATATGCGCCCCGGCGTCGGGACTAAAAATGAAAAGAAGTAGTAGTAAGTTTGCTCATTGGGCCCGCTGGTGAAGCAGTTCGCTTCACGATGGTGACGAGAGTTTTCTTTCTCTACCCCACTCTCTCTTTTGTGGGATGCCAGGGGTTTTAGTATAAATAGTATCCCCACTCTGGAAATTTAGTGCTTTAATTCCATAGTCGCTGTCTTTTCCTTTGTTTTTTGTCATTCCTACTATGTTCTATCAATCTATTATACTATTTCTTTTCGCTAGACCAGTCACCTCCTTTTTTTTGAAAATTCTTGGACAAAACCCTCATTTGTGTTTATGTTGGATCAGCTTAATATTGGACGCTTTCTGCCAAATGGTCACTCTTCCTATGATGTTATTATTTGGCAATGTAGGCATTTTATATGTATGGTTTTGTTTATATTTTATAATGATGTTTATCTTTTTGTTTTTGTAACATTCCTTTACATTAAATAAATTGTTGCTTTAGGTCCAGCGGACTCTTTCGACAATCTGACCGACAACCCCAATCCGAAAAGATTGCTGAAACAACCTAGTGGGAAAACTGATGCCTCACCAGCCGTCACTTTACAATAAAGACATCCCACGCAGGGGACGGTGAGGCTTCACCCCAACTTATCGAACCCCGTTTACAAAAACAAAATAGAATACAAACATTATTAAATTATCAACAAAACACTACAAATAAATGCCTACATTGCAAAAATAATAACATTATAGGAAGCCTAGTACACCTCAGAATGCGTCCAATATTAAGCTGATCCAACAGACCTCTACACAACAAGGAGTTTGTCCCGGAAGAATTTTCAAGAAAAAGGTAGGAGATGGTCTAGCGAAGAAGACGATAGTATAGCAGATTGATAGAACAGAGCAGGAATGAGAAAGAGCAAATGAGAAGACAGCGACAGTGGGAATTTAAAGCACTAAATTTCCAGAAAGTGGGGATACTTTTTATACTGAAAGGCACCCCAACTATTTTTTGTTTTTGTAAACGGGGGTTCGATAATTTTAGAGTATAGCCTCAGCGTATGCGCGGGATGTCTTTATTGTGTGAGCTGGAGTGCCTTCAGTGTTACACGAGGGTGTGTTTGTTTGTTTGTAGATTATAGTCACACGACACTTTCGCATATAGGTGACTACTGGACGATTTATACTGACACCAGAGGGCCAGTTGTTGGTTAAGGGGAAAATAATATGATCACACGTTGACCAATCCGGGATTCGAACCAGCGACCTTTCGGTTACTAGCAAGACGCTCTTACCAACTGAGCTAGTCCCACCACAGTGGGTTGTTTCAGCAGATCTTTTATGCGGATCAGGGTGTAGTTCCTTTCAGCGAAGTTGTGGTCTTGATTTTGTGGTCCTGATTCGACTCTTTGCAGTCCGCTGGCGTAAGCAATGAATAACTAACTTCTCTCTATCTCTATCTCTCTCTTCT
>CM072513.1:70082203-70144703 GCA_036898135.1 Oncomelania hupensis | reverse complement strand
ACAATGGCCTGCACCCGTTTGTGCTATGTGCGCCTTTAATTTGTTGAAGGCAACACGCCCTTTTTAGTGTACCCAATTAACAGGTGACGTGATGAAACATGCACCCTCTCTGTCGCCAATACTTCAATTAGGCATGACTAACATACAGTTGTTGTTTTTTTTTAAAGAAAATTAAAAAAAAGGAGGGGGTGGGGGTATTTAAAGGTACAGTCCTGTATACTGTAGATCTCTCTTTAGTAAAGAGGTGATACCAATTTACAAACGTTTACAACACACACACTCGAACACACGCACACACACAATCTCACACACACAACACTCCCTACACAACACACGCACACACACTCATACACACCCACACACAAACACATTTTATACAATAACATACATTTGTGTTGTTTGTGTATACAAACGTGAAAATATTTTATGTTTGTTCAAAAGTCATGCTATTTTCGAGTGTTCTTTTTAATTCTTATGTTTTAATCATGATGTTATTATGGTGATGAAGATGTTGTTGCCGATTATGATAATAATGAGGAGGAGGATGACGACAACGATGATGAAGATGATGATGTCACGACTGCGTCGACAAAAAAGAAGAAGACAAACGTGAACATATTTGTTTGGCGATGATGTTGATGATGACGGGCGACGTCAATGGGGATGACGATGATTATAGTAATGATGATGATGATAATGGTAATGTTACGACGACGTCGACGAGAAAGAGGAAAAATTAGTAAAATCGTGAAGATTGGCATATGTATGACACTTGAATGAATGAGTGAATGAATGAATGAATAATTTTTAAAGCGCGTAAATATCACCATTGCGACGGGCATGATCGCAGCGCTGGTGCGAGGGAGGTGAACACAAACACACCCACAATCACCCATCCACAAACACACACACACGCACACACACACACACACAATGGCTGGGTATATGCCTGCAACCTAACTGAATACCAACTTCTTCACTATCGTTCAACATATTGTAGCAGCCAGGCCAGACAATTAACATTTATGCCATCCTTTCACACTGTGACTTATGCAAATAATGTGAAACCAGATAGTTAAACATTCAGCTTAGCAAGAAGAAACGAAATGTGTTTTCGGGTTTCTGCGAAATGCGTCCACAGAGTCTGCCCTACTTCAAGTACTTGTGCACTTAGCTGATGAAATCACTGCAATGCCCCGCCATTCATTGCAATTCCGTGCGTTCTTGCATGTGTTGAAATGGATTAAGAAAGAGGAAGGAATAAACCGCAGAAAAACCACTCCTATTATACTGCTAGTACTACTACTACTACTACTACTAGTCACTACTACTACTCTACTACTACTGTTGCTACTACTTCTACTACTTACTACTACTACTACCACATCTACCACTGCGGATACTTACTAACTACTACTACTATTACCAGACAGCTTACTATAATTAGCTGTCTGCTACTACTAAGTAGTACCTCTTCCACTGCTGCTACTAACTTACTACTACTACTTACTATTAACTACTACTAGCCTACTTCTACTATTAAGGGGAGGAAAGCGAAGTAAAGAGATTATTCTTATATAGCGCACTTACAAGCTCAGAGAGTTTCTCAAAGCGCTGGCCACTACTATCCAGCAATCACAAAATAGTTTGCTGAAGTCAGGATTCAAACCCACGTCGCCCAAGTACCCGGAGAAAAACGTTCGGTGACCTGGAAAACGTTTCATACCGAAGACGCATACTGAGTTCGCTGTCGACCACCCTGCTGTGTTCGAACCCAGCAACCTTCGGCGTAGACAAATCAAAACCAGCGCCCTAAACAACTCCGCTAGCAGGCCAAGTAAGTGTGAGGTCTCAGAGTGCCCCTATTGGAATTTGAGCGGAGTCCCTCTGTGTGGGAGGTAGGCCTACTTTCCGCAGTATTATTGTATTATGTTACCAGACAGTGGCAATTTCGAGCAAACTTGCATGTGCCGAATTGTAAAATTGGAAACAACAAATGAAAGAAAGCTAAGACCCGTTAGAGAGATAGGTAAGCAGGGCCGGATCTGGGAGGGGGGGGGGTTCCTGGGTTCCGGAACCCCCCCCTGACCATTCGATGTACCTCACTCAGTCAGAAAAAAAAAATATATGGAGTTTTTTTAAAGCTCTTAATTTAGTTGACACTGGTGGTAAGTAAAACGTTCCTCATTGTACTCAAGTTCCTCGAGCGGACACGTTTTTGTCACCCCTAACCCCTTAAAAAATTTTTGGAACCCCCCCCCCCCCCCCCTCCAAGAGTAAGTGATCCGGCCCTGGTAAGGGAAAGGTTATACGACCAACATGCATGACGCACAGCACGGAAGTTTGGGTTAGGGTCGGTCAGGACATACAAAATTGTTTCACCGAGACTGAGAAATTTATTCAAGTATGGGGAGGAGGGGGGAGGGAGTGGGCGGGAAGGATTAGTTTCAAGGTTTTACAAGCCCTTGTATGATCTGAGACGCAGCTCATCCAAAGCAAGGGGACAAAGGAAGCAAAACAACAGCAACAAAAGACACTACACTAACAGGTTTATACAAATCAATTCAGTTTCATTCGAACATTGAGGTTTAACGTCTACAACCACCATTGGCGATATGGCAGACGGGGATAAACATCCCAGGGAAAGAGGGGTAGGGACCTGAATCTACACTGAACCACTAGAGCAATCATACTGCTAAAATGGACGGTGAACATGGCCACATTTCATATCGCCCACCACGGGATTCGAACCTGGGTCAGTTTCATTCAGTTCAATACTTTATTTTTATGTCTGTTCACATCCCTGTGACTTTAGTCCAAACCCACTTTCTCACGCGTGGATATAATTATGCAACCATCGAGTCACTCAATCGAACGACTATACAGCCTTAACAAGTAACATTACTGCAATAGGCCATCACTGAAGATTGATGTCGGCAAGTTTGACTATGTGTTTGAGAAGGAAGCATGAGACAATATGAAAACATCAGAGTGTGAGGTAAGTTGTTTTAGAAAGTATTTCAAGCACTTTTTTTTTTTTAAAGAGCCTTGTAATCACAAATTCAGCTTGACGAGATCCCGTTTAACATTTTCAGTGAGCGTTTCACTACTTCAAAATCAATAAGCTTACAACCAAAGGCACCCCTTTCAGAAGCATCAATAATCTGGGCGTCAGACAATGCGTCCGACGTCTGCAAGTGGGCGCCTCGGGCGGCTTGAGTTAAATCCTGTATCGACCATCTCCTGGATATAATATATATATAAGGAAACTTGTTGGAGTGACCCGCTCCAGCCAGCCTCAAAACAATAGCTCTACTTGTACACAGCGCTGGCTGGCTTTGCCATGGTGTCGTGCAAACAGAAACGTGTTTACCTATAATGGAACTTTTAAAACAAATAAAAAAAATAAAGTCCCACCTTAGCGGTCGATTTGTACAAAGAACATCCACTAATCTTTTCTTTAAATAAATAATAATCATAACAATGAAATTTTTAGAGTAAATTTGGTTTTTGCGGGCGAAAAAATAAACTGGTCATCAAACAATTTTTTTTTTTAACGATACCGACTACAATCAATATATCTATGTATAAGCCATTTGAGAGGAAGGCTGTCCTGAACACAGCAAGACTGTGACTGTAGATAGATTGTATGCAGTGTACACTCGTGAAGTCTCAGATTATCGGGTTTGTCGGAAGTTTTATCTTGTTTAAAGCACTTAGTCACCTCCTCATTCCGTGTTTGGGATGTCGCAGGCATTCCCACCCATCCTCTCCCCTCACCGGCTCCACTGCTGTCTATGTTGTTGTTTGTAGATTATAGTCACACGACACTTTCGCATATAGGTGACTACTGGACCGATTTATACTGACACCAGCGGGCCAGTTGTTGGTAAAGGGGAAAATAATATGATCACACGTTGACCAATCCGGGATTCGAACCAGCGACCTTTCGGTTACTAGCAAGACGCTCTTACCAACTGAGCTACCCGGCCCCTACCTGCTGTCTATTACCTGGCCTTCCGCTTTATAGGGATTTTCTGCTCTCGCTTAGCTTTAGACCCGTGTGTCCCCATTACGTTCCAATGATAATAACATAGGACTACAGCGAGGGAGAGGAAATAGGTAGGTCTACCCTTATGAGCCTGGACCTTAAAAAGAGGTAGGTCCCGAACTTCTCTCTACTTATCTTACAACCGTTAGGTTCTGGGAACATTCGTTACCTAAACATTTTTACCTAAAAGCTTTACTTTACTGATTTCGAGCGGGTAAGATATTTCTTTCCTTTCCTTGTTTTTTTTTTTTAAATTAATAACACCAAACTAACCTGGTTGAAGATTAGGTTGTTAAATATTATTTCTTAGGTTGTATAATTATAGACTATCCCTAATGTTCCTATTTTCTAGCGATTTCCTCGTCAAATGTAGTTATTTCTTAACTCAGTGGTAGAGCGTACGTCTGGCACACCGATGACCCAGGTTTGACTCCCTTCGTCTGCGAGATAACATTGGCCATTTTCGCGGTCCATATTTGCAGTATAGTGGTTTTGGTGGTTCGGTGTTGATTTAGGTCGGTCCCAATCCATTGTTCCCTGGGATGGTTATCCATCCCCGTTTGCCATTTCGCCAACGCTGGGTGTAGATGCTAAACTTCAGTGTTCAATTTTTTTTTTACGAAATGACCTACGTCTTCAGCCTTGTTTTTACTTCCCAAGCCCCACCCTTGGGATTGCATCATATATCATACCATAAATTATGTACTTGCCCCCATATTTTAAGGTGTGTCGCTCTTGAAAATGCCATTTGAAAGCGTGGCAGTGTCAATGTACCTTATACAGATTGTATCCTCGCTTCTCCTTGTTTAACCTCTATTGATTATCAGAACTGACTTGTTGATCGTTGATTTATTTTATTTACAGTTTTGCGCCCACGCCACAAACAATCTTCCACTTTTTATGTATGTAATGTGAAAGTTGGACAATATTAATTGAAGATGTATTGTATTGTATAAATGTTTGGTCACTTACGAGGTGTAATAATCTTAACATTACCACAATGTGTATGCTTCAAAAGCATGAGAAGCTGAGTGAAATATGGGGAGGAAGAGGGTGGGAGGACAGAAGGAGAGAGAGGAAGAGAGAGAGAGAGAGAGAGAGTTTCAGACTCCGACATTTTATTTACAGCAAGGATGGAGACTTCATGCTATAAGCCTAATCCTACAATCTGTGCTCGAGTCGTTCATTCTCACACAAAAAGCCAGAAGAACAAACAAACAAAAAAAGATAATAAAAAGTAAAGAGAAAGAGGGAACCAAGAAAATGAGAGCTAGAGACAAAATATGAAAACCAATTAAAGACACAAAAGGGAGAAAGGAAAAATAAAAAGATTGGCCGAAAGAAACAAAGTAAACAAAGAAATAGACAGATATGAAAAAAAGGAAAAGGATTAAATTAATTTCTCAAATGGAGCAAGACACAGCCATTCAACAAATATCCATCTCATTTTCAAAGAAATAGACGGAAGAACGAACAGAAAGAAGCGCAAAGAGGAAGAGAGAGAGAGAGAGAGAGAGAGAGAGAGAGAGAGAGAGAGAGAGAGAGAGAGAGAGAGAGAGAAGAAAGAGAGAGCAAAGTAAAGGCAGAAAGAAAGAAAATGGAACAAATTAAAGAATATCGGAAAGAAAAAGAAATGATCCCACCCTTCTCCCCCCTTAAGCGCACCATCCCCACTCCCCTTTCCACTCCCCTGTAAACCCAAAACAGCATCTTTAACAAAACAAAAAACAACAAAAATCTAATTTTTAAAAAAATGTCCCGGGCATCTTTAAAGGCTACAGAATGTCAGAAATTAAAGGTTGGCATCTATCCAGTGACATTCAAACACGAATTGCTCGCCTTTCACACTTAAAAAAAATCAAAACAAGAACAAAAGAAACCAACCCCAAACCTAAATCAATACAGCATCTTAAAAATAACAAAAAACATTACCCTTCTCATCTCAGACAAATCCCATCTTTAAAGGGTTAAAAGGTTTGCTCTTTCGTGAAATCGCCCACATATAAAGTGCCTCCTTATATTGCATGTATGTAACGGCGTCTGTGTCACCTTCGTGGACCGGTCAGACTAGGCAAACAGCCGAGCCCTCACAAGCACGGCTTTATAGAAGAGGGAGAGGGGGGGGGGGGGAAGGGACAAAATGGTACAGACGTCGAAAAATGTCCGAATGAAATTCCTTGACATCTTTCCTTCCTTTCGTCCTTCTTTTTGTCCCTCTCCCCTTGCACCCTTTTTCTGCTTTGCTGCATTAGTGCACTTCGCTTCGGGTACCATCAGCTAAATGCATAATTATGTTGGATCGTGGATATTATTGATGATGCATGTTTAGTGGCAGGGCAAAAGGTAGTGGGAATGATGGTACGATAATGGTACAGGATGCAGTCAATATAAAAATTTCAAAAATAAAAATTCGATTTTCTTCCGTCTTCTAATAGCGATCTTCCTGCCTTTACACCACCTGTTTGATTGATGTATGTGTATTTGGTGTGTGTGAGGGTAAATGAGACAGGTGAGCGTGCATGTTGGTATAGATCGCCGCGCTTTGAGCCTTGGGGAAAGGCGCGTACATAGCATCCTGTATTATTATTATTAATGGGAGGGGGGGGGAGAGAGAGAGAGAGAGAGAGAGAGAGAGAGAGAGAGAGAGAGAGAGAGAGAGAGAGAGACTGAATTAGACTGAATGGGGTGACTGGTACCACAGTTAAGTTAGGAAGAGCACGAGTTCCTTATACCGAAGGTTGCGGGGGTTCGATCCCCGCAAGGGGGGATGCACCTACTACATGACTCGGGTACGAGACTGACTTTTCTGGTCTTCGATGGATATTGGATGCAGCCAATCAAACTTTCAAGAATACAGAAATAATTTCCTATCCGAGTTCCAATAGGTCATCCTCTTACATGTTTTCGTGATGAGTGTGTGTTTATTGTGTGTGCGAGCTTGTATGGTGGTTACAGATTGTCGCGCTTTAAGTCAGATTTAGTAGTAAAACGCTTAATAACAGCGTCCATTATTTGTTATTATTTAACTATATATATATAATGTTTAATACGAAACCGGCTCAAATAGCCTCTACTGGTCAGCATGAACAGTTGACTGAATAGCGAGCATGAATCTCCGAGCCCTCCAGTGGTGTTGGTGCAAGGCTGGTCACGGAATGCAGTGTTGTCACAGACAGCCGGAACGTGACAGTGAGCACACGCTTACCCTAGATTAAGCCCACAACCCACCACCGCACGTGTTCACCTTCTTGTAACAAATCCTTCTCCCACCCTGAGCGTGTGGAGGAGACCAGTGGAAGCGACTCTTGTATCCAAGTAAGCTTACTGTGGCTGGCTTTTCAGTTTTTTTTGTGTTTGTTTGTCTTGAGAAAGAAGGAATGGGTTTGTTTTTATACAGCGTAGCTGAGATGAGATGAGGCCTTCTCCCTGAAAGAGAGGAAGAAAGACGAGGGAGAGAGAGAGAGAGGGAGAGAGAGAGAGAGAGAGAGAGAGAAGGCTTCGTCTGACCGCAGCTGCTGTGTATATTGTTGTTATTGTTGGTCGTTTTGTTGTTGTTGCTAGTTTTGTTGTTGGTGGTAGTTTTGTTGTTGGTGGTAGTTTTGTTGGTGGTGGTAGTTTTGTTGTTGGTGGTAGTTTTGTTGTTGGTGGTAGTTTTGTTGGTGGTAGTTTTGTTTTTTGGTAGTTTTGTTATTGTTGTTAGTTTTGTTATTGGTGGTAGTTTTGATGTTGGTGGTAGTTTTGTTGTTGGTGGTAGTTTTGTTGTTGGTGGTAGTTTTGTTGTTGGTGGTAGTTTTGTTGTTGGTGGTAGTTTTGTTGTTGGTGGTAGTTTTGTTGTTGGTGGTAGTTTTGTTGTTGGTGGTAGTTTTGATGTTGGTGGTAGTTTTGTTGTTGGTGGTAGTTTTGTTGTTGGTGGTAGTTTTGTTGGTGATGGTGGTAGTTTTTTTTTTTGGTAGTTTTGGTGGTGGTGGTAGTTTTGGTGGAGGTGGTGGTGGTGTTTAGTTTTGTTTTGTAAGAGGAATTATCTTACTATTACTTGTTCGATTTTAGGGCTTTGTGGGGGTTGTAGTTGTGATGTTGATGATTGTGCTGATGATGACGATGATGATGATGACGAGGACGATAGTATAAACCGAGGTCTACCCTATAATTTATCACGCATGCACTCCATCGAACGGCCTTTTTAAGATCTTGACGCTGATATGTCCTAGACGGGCCAGACATGCCAGAAGGCATTGTGATGGTGGTAAAGATTATGATGAGGCGGTCTTGTTTAGCGCCATCTCCGCGTCAGCAGAGGTGCTCAATCCCCATGCAGAGGAAAAATTGAATTAGAAAAAAAAAGTCGACTACATAGGTTGACTTATATGCCCTGGCTGCACACGCTTAAAATTTAACAACCAGATGTTGCGTAGCGTAGTTTATGAGAAAGCAAATCAATAATGAACGAAGTGATGTGTAGAAAAAGAACTATATAATGACATAGTTCCCAATGATTTCCAGTCAAAGGGAACAGATCCTTTTTCTACATGATCATCCTGTGTTTGGAAACGAGCCGCTCACTCTGTGTAGAACGAAGTGACATTCTCTCGTGTGATGATGACAAATGCAAAGAAAATCCTTTTTTTTTCATGTACATGTAGTAATGAAAGATAAAACTGTTATTATTTCAAAAAAACAAAACTCTTCTGCACACTCTCTCTCTTTCCTCCTTTTTTTTCTCCTTTTCGTTCTTCTTCTTCTTCTTCTTCTTCTTCTCTTCATCCTCCGTCTCATTATCCTCCTCCTCATTCTTTTTCTCATCCTCATCATTCTTCTCCTACTCCTCCTCCTTCTCCTACTCCTCATCATTCCTCTTCTTCGTCGTCGTCCTCCTCCTCGTTTTTGTCCTCCTTCAGTAAGACTCCCCTACAACCGCGCTAACGTCGTAAATGGACAAGGTCAGTTTCTCCTTACCAAACTGATGTGGTAATAATGCCACCTGGAATGTCACAGAAGTCATTATTTGAAACTAACAAGATTCGGTCTAAAAAGCATTACGAAAAATAACTATATGACACTCACGCATGAAATAATCAACCGTTAACTAGTAAGTCAAAATTCGTCTCCTGCGAGGTTCGAAACCCGCGACTTTTGGCTACAGGAAATCAGCGCCCTACAAACTGCCCCGTCCGGCCACCTCGTTTATAAATGCATTTAGTTGGGATCAATTACGTCTATGTAGAAATTTACACTTAAAGAATGTTCAAGAAATCCCAGACTTTTTTTTTTCTCAATGAAATGCAACCGAACGACGTCGTATTTTACGATTAGATATCTTTTAATGCAACAATCAAACAAAACAAAAATTCTTTGCGTCATTTCTCAGTCACTTCAAGAAAAACAAATTCTCAGCGCTATGCGAAAGTTTAATTAAACATTTACTGTTTTACATATAATGGCATAATGATTCTTTGCTTAATTTCTCAGTCACTGAAAAAAAAAAAATCTCTCCTCTAGGCGAATGTTCAATTATACACGTACAGTTTAATTATAAATTCTAGAGATTTGTGTTTTAAAGACTGAGAAATTCCGATATAATCTGTAAGCTTATTGCAAAACTTTATATAGGCCTAAATTATATAATACTTTGTTGTTTTTATGCTTGATTTCTTGCTCCGCAGAAACAATATACTAATGCAACATTTTTAAATTAAAACGCCCCACGAAAATTGGTTGACCTTCAATTTTTCATTCAACAATGATAAAGTGGGCTTTCGTTGCTGCTAAAGTTTGAATTTTCCATTTTGGTTCTGACAGGGAGTGATTTCCCCTGATTAACGGGACATGGCTGTGTGACGTTTGACCTTATTTCTGAGTGAACAAACGAAGCTGAAGAGTTTATCTTCGATGTCTGGGATAGGGTGAGGTCTATTTTATCAACCTGAAACAAAAATAAAAAAAACAACAATTTACGAGCAATTGCTTTTACGAATTCTGTCTCTTACCGGCTTTGGTAGCTTCTATTTTTGGTTTAAACAGAATTTTATTATTCACGAGACAAGTAAACCAAGCATGGAGAACATAAAGGGCACACAAAAGCAAAGCTTAAATAAATGCTACCCTTTGACAAATGACAACAATGAAATGTCTGGCGAACAGGAACGAGTACAAAGCAATAAAAATAGAAGCACATTAATTAATCTTCTCAACAATGAAAAGAAAACAAAGAAAATAAAACAAACATATAACTATAGTATAACAGACAAGAAATGCAATAAAGTCGAACAAGAAAAAAAAAGTAATAAAAATATAAATGAATGAACTAACTAACGAGAAACACCTAAGAGTAAACTTTGAACAATGTAGTAGCTGTCGAGTAAAAGGTAAATAAATGCCTGCAGTAATCCAAAACAGTGAGAGAAAAAAAATCAGTTTGGAGGAGGGGAAAAAAACCACAAGCAAAAAAAACTATTTTTAGCTCCGGAAATTTATATTTTTAGCTCCAGAATGTTTGGCTGGCTAGCTATTAATAGGCACAAAAACTGCGGAATTTTTTTAATTTTTAAACTCCACTTTTCGAAAGATTTTTTGTTGTTGTTGTTTTGCTGTAGTTATTGTAAGCTTATTTATTTAGTGGGGCCACACTCACTGTGAATGTCAAAAAGATCTGTCCAGGGGACGTACGTGGTCAAAGTGCGTCGCGTTCATATTAACGTTAAAAGAAAATGTACAGTGGGAGTTACATGCAAATTTTACACAGCGCAGCCGAGACTAACGGATGCCTGCGTTATCCTCTATACTTGCGAGAGGTATCGGCGAGTCACAGCTGTGCTATGGATGCAGGTTACCTCTCTCTATATATATAATGGTGATAACACCGTTGCATGGAGTATCATAGCGATATCACGTTTACATGGAGTAAACAGACTAACGTGCAATGTGGCATGTGGCTTTGCAATAATCAGTACAAAAGTGTACCCACACGTGCCCGTTATCTCTAGTCCGTTTCTTGAATTACTGTGACACCTATAATAATATGATCAAACGCCGCATGTAGTCAAAACATAATGCGATTGATTTGTGATACAATAATAGTGCAGTCTTCTTCTTCTTCTTCTTCTTCTTCTTCTTCTTCTTCTGCGTTTAACCCAAGATTTGACACCCGGTACACATTGGTCGAAGGCTGCCAGAAGCATGTTTTACTAGTCGCCTCAACAGGCGATAAAGCATGCTCTCATGCTTCATAGCACTGCTTCTTACACGCTTCAAGCGCTATAGTGACGGAAAAAGCGCAATTTCACTGTAAATATATACAGAATGTTGCTCTACAACATTCCGCTCTTTCCGTCTCAAAAACCCAATGGCCTTGTTGGATTCTTAAATTGCATGAAACCAAGTGAGGACACTATCCGGCGTCAACAAACGGTTCAAAAACATTGTCAAACGATTCGTAAAAGACAGTTGACCTAGAAACTAATACAGTTTGACCTAATTCGTCCCCTAGAGGATACGAAACTTGCATTTTTCTTTTTTCATGAGTTCACTGCAGTGAAATTGCGCTTTTTCCGTGAATATAGAGCTTGAAGCGTATAGAAAGCAGTGCTCTGAAGCATGGGAGCATGCTTTATCGCCTGTTGAGGCGACTAATAACGCATGCTTTTGGTAGCGTTCGACCAACGTGTATCGGGTGGAATTGAAGTGAATATGTCATAATTTAGATGGTCTAGCCGTATGAATAAAATCATCCATAGTAATAAGTGGAGCGGTCGTAATAAATTAGTCCTAGACAATAAAAAAGTTGTCCCAACCCAAGAAGACGCATCGTAAGCTAATAATGTCCTTGTTATTAAGTTTATTATTATTCACAGGTTTTGTTTTTGTCAGTAGAAGCATTGCAGTACCGAGTGCGAAGAAGGACTACTACAAAACACTGTTGAAATTTAGGATCTACCAAGTCAAGCGTTGTAGTATGCGATCATGAGTTTTAGGTAAGGCGTTTAATTTTTGATGAGGATGATGGTGGTGGTGGTGGTTGTGTTGGCGGCGAATGTGAAAATCGACTATGAGGATGACGACGTTGATGGTGCCGCTGACGATGATGACGACGACGCCGACAACAACGACTAAGGTCAAGAAGATCATTAAAAATACGAACTTGCGTATCATCATTTGGATTTGTAAAAAAAAAAATCATTTAATGAATGGACAGCTAACTACTACTAATTGGACTTAATCGATCGTCCGGTATAATGTTTTAATTCGGATGAACAGCGCGGCTGACTTGATGGCTTTTGTACTGAAATTTAACTAACCTGCACTCGGTTAGGCAATACTATTATGTGTGCTAAAAGTTGAACCAAGCTAAAGTCTGTTCACACACAACACATGCTGTTAGCAATGGTGGTCAATTTAACTGCTCGCGACAATAAGGTCGAACTGACAATGACTATCTTATCACGGGCTACTAGCGCCAAAACCCCGAGTTACTAGTATCACGAGATACTTGAAATTAACACGTGTTCTGTATAATTTACAGATATATCAGTAATCCACAGCGTTAATTAATAATTATCAGTATTTACCACGCCTTCCTAGCGCCAAAACCTTTTAAGTACAGTTTTCGCGTAATAATAACAATTATCGTTTAATAGTTATAATTATTATAAGATAAAGATAATTACAACTATCACTAAAAATTACAAATATCTCTGCGTGTGATCATGTTTAATTTTCAGATTTGGCTCTATCAATCCGTCTGGAAAGGCGCTAAAACCAAAAATTGTAATTTTCACCTGAAAATTATAATTTGTATGTATTATTTGTAAATAATGTCGTGTTACATGGAACAGTTCATTTTTGTCTCAACCGTGCTACATATACGCATGCGGAATATGTAAGGACCAATCAGCGTACGCGATACGCATGCGCAGGCGCCGTTCACAGCAACCCTTAGGTTTAGGCGCTACTAACGCGTGACCAAAACTAAACATTAACACTATAACTTTCCGGTATCGCTGTGAAATACATAGAACACGTGTTAATTACAAATATTACTGATACCTGTAACTGAAGGTTTTGGCGCAAGTAAGCTGGCTTAAATAGAATTAAGCATGATCACGTAAAAATTGTAATTATGAAGTGAAAATTGTAATTATTATATGATAATTATAGTGTTCGGTTTGGGCGCATTTTCAGGCAGATTGCTAGAGCCAAAACTGAAAATTAAACAGGATCACGCGAAGATATTTGTATTTTTTTCCCAATGATAATTGTAATTATCCTTTGATACTTATAATTATCCCATGATACTTGTAATTATTTCATAATGAGATTTTTAAAGTGTGCAATGGTCAACACTTGTTCCAGTTTTTACATGATGTGGGTTTGTTTTATCGCATTTAAGTCATATCCTCTTATTTGGTATTCTTGGTTGAGTTTAATTAGACTGATTTTATTTACATCTTTTATCATATTTAAATGTTAACAGTTTAGTCTGATTTTACCTAATTTTCTGTGGTCCTGATTCGGCTCTTGGCAGTCCGCTGGACCCTATAAGCACTGAATATCTATCTATCTATCTATTTGTAATTATGGGGTTTTCGCGCTAGCAGGTCGTTATACAATCTCCGCGTTCAAATGTCATTCGACTTAGCCGCAGTTTACAATCCCACAGTTTTGCTTTGTTATTTGATCGCGCGTTCAATTGTCGCTCACAGGTACAGCTGACCCAACTTTAAACTGGTCCAACAGACAGCGGATAGTCAATACTCCAACGTCGTTACGATCGACCAGTGAACTCTCCGTATCTCAGAGAGAGAGAGAGAGAGAGAGAGAGAGAGAGAGAGAGAGAGAGACGGACAGACAGACAGACAGACAGACAGACGGACAGAGCATTCGAGGGAACTGTGCACCCGTTACGGTCCAGCGCTTGTTTATTTATTTATTATTGTTTTATCACTTTTTAAATAGCGCTCTTGCAGCTCAAGAGCTGCTCAAGGCGCTGGTCGATACAGGATCTAACTCAAGCCGCCCGAGGCGCCCACCTGCAATCTTTGGGCGACTGAGCACAATCCTGGGCGACCGGGGATGGGAAGAAAAGGGACCTAGTGCGTGGTGGGTGTATTTGTACAGCCGGCTCTCTCCCGCATAGGACATGAACGTCAAGGTCTTTTAAGTCCATGCGATGGAATGCGTCCGTGCTCAGACTAGACCGCTGTTTATACTTTCATCTGAAGGTAGGTTATAAAATAAATAAATACAATTTTAAAAAGAAACTGATTCAAAAGCCCCGATCAATGGCGTCAGACTTTCTTTTCGATGCAGCAATCGACCAGTGAGCTTTCACAGCGGACACTGAAACACAAACGAGTCATTTTTCAGGTCAAGTTCACGTCACACGAGGCTCTTGCTGTGCGCTCCGCGCGCGCCAAAGGAAACTCCCACTACGTATGCGCAACCAGCCCCTTCTATAAGCTTACCGCAGCCTTCGTCTAAAGCTCAAATCTGAGCCGACAGCCACGAAGAATTCATCTCGCTTCAACATAGCTCCATCTAACGGGATACTAGGCTAGCTCTTCGTGAAACATCAGACTCCACTGCATAAATGAACAAGAGACTTAAAAAGGAATGATTCTTCTAGACCACAGTCATCAGTTTTCAAGCCGTCGTCTGTTGCATAGCAACGTGTAACATCAAGGCCAAAAGAGCCCGAATTTCTAGTAGTGATTGTAATACTACTTTCTTGAAAGAGAGAGGCAGTGTTTGGCTCCAGCGGCAGTGTAAGTATTATTGTTTTAAACGTGGTTCCGACAAATTCAGTTGTTTTTTTTGCTCTTTTCTTCACGGTCGGGAATTCGCTGAGTGAGGATAGCAAGTGGTTTAAACGGTATTCCGATTTAAGGTGAGTGTATGTCGTAGTTGAGAAATTATGTAATATTATGTCTTGAGTGAAAAATCATTAATCATTTTGTGGTTTTGGGATTTTTTCTTTTATACGGATGGGAATTGCTGTTGTTGTTGCTCTTCTTCTTCTTCTTCTTCTTCTTCTTTTTCTCGTCTCGAGTGACCATTAATTGACCATTTAGCAGATGTTAATAAATATACTTCGATTTCTCTCCTCCACTTCATTGTTCTTTTTCTTTTGTCTCTACCTCCTATTCTTCCTTTTCATTTTGTTCTTCTCCTCCGTCTTCTTCTTGTTCTTCTCTTCGTCCTGCAGCTTCATTTTTTTTTCCATCTTCATCTACATTAACTGGCACAAGTTTCCTGAACTGGAAGTAGATTGTGATTATCATGCCGATCGGTATCATACAGTCTAAGAAACGGAAGTAGATTGTGATTATCATGCTGATCGGTATCATACACTAAGAAACGACTCATGTATGCACTGGCGTATAACAACCTTGTTGACTCTTTCTATTGACATCATGGTGTCCTAACGGTTTTACGATTTTACATTTTGTATTGTATCCCGATTCTGTCTTCCGAACCTGAAGGATGAGAAAAAAATCGTTCATATTATTTCTTATCTCCCTGTCCAATAATTAAGGATTTAGAGGCTCAAGATGCTATCAATAACTCCACATCCCCGTATCTTTAGTTTGCTGTACCGGGGGGTGTTGTTGTTGTTTTTTCACACGAACTCTTTGTTTTCGTAGTTCTGTTATTAGGCTATATTTCAATGTTTAGCTTCTAAACTGTGGACCCATTTAAGATACTACTAACTGGAGACAGCTCTGTGACTGCTTTTTGTCCAGACTGTATGGCTATTTCAAATATAGATTCTGGATTTGTTACCAAAACTATCATGATTTTAATGCTTAGTGTAATACACCTAGGCGCCCGTTATTAGAATGCGAGCGGAATCTATACAACTGTAATAGCCTACTAGTTTTATAAACTCCGCCCACATGTTGATACGGGCGTCTGTGGTAACCGTGACAAAGTGTTAACTTGATGCTGAAACTGCATTGTGTTACAAATCTAAAAATTCTATCGCTGTTTCGAATTTAGATTCTGGCTTCTGTTCCAATTTCTGTCATCATTATTTCGACTTTTCGATTCTGGAGATTTGTGGTTGATGGAGAGATTGTCCCAATTTTTTTATTTAGATTTGGGATTTGGGAATATACTGGTCATCAACGCAAGGTTAACGTTAATTGTAGCGTATAGGCGACTTACTGGTCACATTATTCTGACACCAGCGAACCTGTTGATGATAAGGGGAAAATAATTGGCCCACGTTGGCCAATCCGAGATTCGAACCAGGGACCTTTCGGTTACTAGTAAGCCGCACTACCAACTGAGCTACGTTTAGTACAAATCCTGTTACTGGCCGAAAGTGCCGAGTCTGCAGGATAGCATGCACTACCGGTTGTAAAAAAGGGGGTATATAAACCATCAAAACCCATTCCTCAAAAGTCGAAGTCCCCTATACGCTTATGTGTCCGGGGACGTTAATCTACAAATCTAATCTAATCCTCAAAAGTCTTGCTTGATGTGATTCTCGGATCTTTTATGACAGGCAAGGTTTTCTCCGAGTACTCCGGTTTCCTCCCTCCATTCAATAATGGTATTGGATGCCGTCAGTCTAAAATTTCAAAAAACCAAAATTCTATTTCGACTTTTTGAATAGCGATCTTTTCAGATCGCCGCACTTTGAGACCGATTGACGAAAAGACGCGTGATAACATCTTGTATAATAATAATAATAATAATAATAATAATAATAATAATAATAATAATTATTATTATTATTATTATTATTATTATTATTATTATTATTATTATTATTATTATTATTATTATTATCTCTCAGTTGTCTGGGTTAGACAGTGCGCTTCAAGCAGCTATAATATTATTGTCGGTTTGGGGCGATTTGAGTTTAGATCTTGCGTTTAGCCCAGCACCTTGAGCAGCTCTTTGAGGCGATTCAATAACGGTGTGCCGGATTCTTGGATAACGGCCGAGGTGAGGGCACTATAGGCTAATCCGATAGGTGCGTGTCGAAGCATAACAGCTACGGTCTCCAGGGTCTTCTATGGATGCTATTTCGGGGTCCCAACATTTACACGCCAAAACGATCGGCAGCTATCGACACACGAGACAAAAGATGTCCTGTGACGCGTTGTGGGGGAAAGGTTGTCGGGTCGGAAGAGGTTGTTGGGGTGTGGAAGGGAGCGGGTAGGAGAGGGGGAGAGAAAGAGAGAGTCAGACAGTCACACAGACAGACCGACAGACCGAGGGAGAGACTTCCGAATTTAATGCATTTCACGGCTTGGGAGCTACTGTATATGCAATACAGAAAGAGAGACAGACAGACAGAGAGAGAGACAGACAGAGAGACAGAGAGAGATGGGTTGGGGAAAGACGGGGATGGAAGGAGTGGGAAGAAGAAAGAGGGGTGTGCTATGAAGTAAGTGGGAGGCAGAGAGAAAAGAAAATGAAGACGGGAGAGATTACCGTGTGTGTGTGTGGTGAGGGGTGTAGGGGTGAGGAGGGGAGTCGGAGGATCTAGAGAGATAGAGGATGAAAAAAAGAGAGGCCTTTTCTAACAAAGACGTAGATCTGGACGAAGATTAGGAATAGGCAGAGGTCAGTAGACAGGCACGCACCAGAACAGGGGGGCGAATGATTTACACAAGGTACACACGATTGGTGCTAGACAGAAACAGTGGAGATTTAATCACTTTTATATAGCGCTTTACCAACTCATGCTCAAAGCGCTGGCCGATGAGGTGTGAGGTGGGAAGGGAGGGGGGAATGAGGATTAGCGCGATGGGAGAAGAAGACATTTTTAACGGAATAATATATAGGATAGGACGGGAAAGAGGAGAGGGGAAAAGGAACGGATGGACAGTAAAACAAAATCACAAATGCAGAAACACGTGGACAAAGAACGAGGAGAAAGGGTGATATACTGATATACATTAAGTTTTTAAAAAAAAAAAATTGGGCGATAGTAATAACGCAAAGAGGGGCGGGGGAAATTGTGACGGGAGGGAGGGGAAATATTGATGAGTGAATTAGAGAGTGGGAGAATGATGCTATAGTTTGATGCTTCATGACTCAGCGAATGATGGTGATGCTGTTTGCAACTGAGCTAAAAGACCTGTGCGTATGTTCGTCAATGTGCGCGCATGCTGTGTGCAAAACGGTGCCAGTGCACACATGTATGCATAGATGCGCAACCTATGTGCACGTTTGAGCGTGGGAATGCCAACAAACGAAGGGATCCGGGATTCCAATCCAGCCGAGAATCTATTGTTGGGATCTTCGCAGACTTTCAGCTGCGCTGATGCCAAGATGTTTGTCTAATTAGATAACGCATAACCCCCAAGTACAAAGGGGTAGACTTCGATTCCACCTCTCTTTTTTTTCCTTTTTTTTTACCTGGTTGGCTTTGATCTTTTTGTGACTATTGTTTCGGATGAAAGTATAAACCAAGGTCTAGTCTTTGCACGCAAGCATTCTGTTGCACGGATTTTAAAGATCCTGACGCTCATGTCCTAGACGGGTGGGTGCCGGCTACACAAATAGACACTCTGGTTTCGCCACCCATCAGTCGACCAGGATTGTGCTTAGTCGTCTGGGCGTCAGACTGGGCGCCCAAAGGCTGCAAGTGGGCGCCTCTGGTCGCTTGAGTTAGATCCTGAATGGGCCAGCGCCTTGAGCAGCTCTTGAGCCTGAAAAGCTCCATTTAACAACTATTACATTAGTTCTCGTGCTTTCGTGCACAGCGTTCACATTTAGCCCAAATCGGCTCTTTTTATTTCAAACTCATTCATTATGGCGTTGAAGACATTAAATGTTGAAGAACTACACTGCACACATTTTCTTTCGTTTCCCTGTTTCGTGGTGAGTGCGTGGTATGTGTGAGGGTGTGTGCGTGTGTGTGCAGGATAAACGTGTCTGATTAGAAGTCACTCTGAGAAGGACAGATGAAGATAAAGTGGTTTTTTTCATGCGGGATGTGTGTGTGTTTGAGAGAGAGAGAGAGAGAGAGAGAGAGAGAGAGAGAGAGAGAGAGAGAGAGAGAGAGAGAGAGAATGGACAAAAGATAAAGATCGTTATGGTGTAAGGATGAGCGGGGACGGTATACTTGGAGGATATTAAATCGAATATGTTTGTGGGTGTGTGGGTGTGTGTGTGTGTGTGAAGGATAAATGTGTCTGATAAGAGTCACTCTGAGAAGGACAGATGAAGATAAAGTGTTGGTGTTTTTTTTTTTTAATGCGGGATGTGAGTGCGCGTGTGTGTGTGTAAGAGAGAGAGAAAGAGAGAGAGATAATGGACAAAAGATAAAGATCGTTATGGTGTAAGGATGAGCGGGGACGGTATACTTGGAAGATATTAAATCGAATATGTTTATGTGAGCGATTGAGTGTGTGTGTCTGTCTGTCTTCCTGTCTGTCTTCCTGTCTGTCTTTGATTATCCGCTGCCTGTTCTGATAGAGGAAGGGTTTGTGTTTTTGAAAAACACCTAAGCTGGCTCGTTCCGTTGGATCCATATGGGCATAGAAGGACGCAATTTCACCCTTCTAGTTTTGTGAATGCGTAATCGATGAAAAGAAATGTGCACGATGGCTGGAGGGAAGCATATTTTGAGAGAGAGAGAGAGAGAGAGAGAGAGAGAGAGAGAGAGAGAGAGAGAGAGAGAGAGAGAGAGAGAGAGCTACACCGGAAAAGATCTGTTGATCGCATACACATGTTGACACGTGCAGTAGACGAAATGTTTTGCCGGCGCTCCATTCTGACATCTGGACAGCGTAGATGTCCGTATATTTGGGAGTTGTACGCAAATAGGGTACGAAATCGTCCCCTATACGCCTAATGTGTCCGGGGACGTAAACTTTACTCAAAAAAAAAATAGGGTACCTAACTTACCACAACATCACAGAAAAAGTCCATCTATAGTGGAATTTTAAACAAAATATACACGTAATGGCAAATCCAGAAGCCAACGCTATCAAAGGCGAACATGTCTTACTCCGAGCTTTGGTACGACGATGATGAGTTTATACCTGGTGCAATGCTACCCAGCCCTAACGATAATATGTTGCACTTAACATGATAATACTGTAGTATACCATAGAACTTAAAGATGCATTACCGCAAGCTGATTACAGATAAAGAGGCTATCGTGAACATAACATAATATAACACACACACACACACAAACACACACGTTCAAAAAACTCATGTTCTCTCTCTCTCTCTCTCTCTCTCTCTCTCTCTCTCTCACTCTCTACCCCCTCCCTCCTTGCCTCCTCCCATCACCCCACATGTGGCTTCCTCTCTTTCTCCTTTAATCACGCAAATTGAATGCAAAGTACCGGTTTGAAAAATAAATCGGCCGTTTAGGATTTCCTGCTATGCATTTCCCAGGAGAGAGAGAGAAAAAAAACCGCCGGTGGCAGCCGGAAGAACTTGTCAAACTGTCACCATTCGCAACACGCTTAGAAATTCGCAGTTCGCCGTGTTTCTGCACAGAACTCTATTATCTCCCTTTCCCCCTCCCGCTCCCCCTTCATTCCCATCCCCCCACCCCCCACCCCCCCATTCATCAGTTTCTACCGTGTATTGATAAAACAAAGCCAGTCCATGAGAAACGCTGGTCTTAATTATTTGTTAATTTACGATTATTCTTATATAGTGCTTTACCACCCAGCTCAGGGCGCTGA
Organism: Oncomelania hupensis; assembly: GCA_036898135.1. Taxonomy (NCBI): domain Eukaryota; kingdom Metazoa; phylum Mollusca; class Gastropoda; order Littorinimorpha; family Pomatiopsidae; genus Oncomelania; species Oncomelania hupensis. The sequence goes on along the minus strand of CM072513.1, from coordinate 70,123,991 downwards.
CCCGATCCATGATTCTAACTCAGGCGCCCACTAAAAAGACTGCATGTTTTGATGCTCAGACGACCGAGCATAATTCTTGTAGGACCCGGGATGGTAGGGTGGGTGTGGGGGTGGGGGTTGGCAAGCTGGATGTATTTGTGTAGTTGGCACTCAGCCGTCTAACACAAGAGCGTCAGGATCTTTAAATTCCGTGCTATGGAATGCGTGCGTGCACCAGACTAGACCTCGCTGTTATAGGGTACTCTCATCCGAAGTAGTAATGTTGCGAAATTGGCGGTCTAAAACATGAACCATTTGTATAAGATGTGTGTGTGAATGTGTAATAATATGTACATGTATCGACTGAACTGTGTGTGCCAGTTGCAACATTATTTGTACGCGATGGGTTTGTTGTACATTTTAGTCTCAGTCTGCGTGTTGTCAGTTCTCGGTCCATTCATCGAAGTCCTGAAGGCTAGACCCCCTTTCATTGGCTGGTGACGAACGGATCGAACCAAGGTCAATAGAGCTCCATTCATAGTCTGAGAGACGTCAGCCAGAGGTTATATTATGAGCTACGATAATGCGTACAGAGGTCCGCTCTAGCTAGCTGAGTGGGAGAAACGAAGTGCACCTTTGCGATACTCAGCAAGTTTCCATTTTCTTCGAATCAGCTAGCACGATCGGAGACTATTGCCAAGGTTTGCAGTAACGCAAAAGTATTTTACTGTCAGAACAATCTATGGCATAAGGAAAAGAACAATTTATGGCATAAGGAAATTAGCAGGTTCCAAGCGCCGTAACGCAGTGGTAGAGCGCTCGACTGGCACACCGATGATTACAGGTTCGAATCCCGTGGTGTGCAAGATGATGTAAAAGTGGCATGTTTCACCGTGAGTGTTGATTGTGTTGATCCCAAAACCCTTCACCTCCTCCCCTTCCTCCCCCCCCTTCTTCCCTTGGATTGTTCTCCTCCCAGACTGCCATATCGCTAAAGGATGGATTTAGAGGAGACATTAACTTCAATGTTCATTCCTTCGAATTACCATACCTTAGTCGGTAGACTGCGCATTAGCCAAGCAAAAGTTAGGCATGGTAACAGGGACCGGGCCGAGCGAATGAAAGCGTCCATTCTGGAGATGCAGAACTTGAGAACTAGAAAAGAGCGGTGGAAGAAGCGGTTGGTTCTGTGGGAAGGAGAGTGGCTGAGAGGAGGCTGCATGAAGGCCAGTGCCGTCCATCCACCCACGAGCAGAATTTCTTCAAAATCTCAAACTAGCTGCTTTGTGAAGCCGTTTCAGAGTTTGTTTGTTTTTCTACACAAACACGCGCACTCGCGAGCGTACGGTGTTTGATAGGGGTAAACTGCACGCGCTTTAGCACAGTCACACACACACACGCACACACACACACACGGTGGAACGCTCGTACCATATACACGTACACTCCTTCACGCAGCAGTTTGAATTTCAGAACCAGTCACTCAAGCATTCGAGAGTGAAGTCAATTTACCATAGTACAATAGTACACACTCACGAACGCACGCACTTACACACACACACTCCACACACTGACTGACTTACACATATACATATATACTCACACACACACACACCATTCCCAAACACATAGGTTTTTAGATTGACAAAGCAATCGAGTCGAGGCCACAGCAGAGGACAGAAGACGGATGGATTTTGACCCGAGGTCGTGCCTCCTTGCTCCCCTTCCCCCTATCCTTCCAATCATTCCCCTAGTTACCCCACTCCTACCCTCTCTCTCGCTTTCTCTCTTTCTTCCACCCCCACCCACCCACCTCTCTCTCACTCCAGAATATAACATTACATCATTTAGAACACGTCTCTTAAAAATTAAATAAACATTCCTATCCTATCCTATTCTCGGAGGTCGTAGGGGCACCACAGATGATCGTTTAACTAGTGTACTCCATCTTTCCCTGTCCTCAGCAACCCTGATTGTTTCGCTCAGTGTCAAACCAGTCCATTCTCGAATGTTGTTAAAATTAACAACAATAATATGATTTAATATTTTTTTTTAAATTATTTATTCAATAATGATATTGTTTATTTGTCATTGTTCCATGATGTTAATGTTATAACATTCATTTGTTGTATTTAATAGGTCTTGTTACATGCCTCAAGGGCAAGATGTAAAAAAAAGCGCATCCAGCGCTTACTTTTTACCCTTGCAAAATAAAATTGTTATCTTATCTTATCTTGTCTTATCTTCTCTCTCTCTCTCTCTCTCTCTCTTTCTCTCTCTGCTTGCTGGGTGTGCGAATAGTCCTGGGGTTGTGGAGATACTAGTATTCAACAGTTCCAACGGCGAAAACTGTCTTCTTTACTGTTCCCGCCTACACGGATGTCGCATTCGATTTCGCTCACATACGTTCTTCTTAATGCGAAAGAGAAACAGGAAGAGAGAAAAATCAATGATTTAGGCCAAGATTGTGTCTATACTTTATAGATGCTTTCGCGATGTAGGATACAGCATAGGTGCTTTCGTGATGTAGGATACTATTTAGTTGCTTTCGTTATATAGGATACTATTTAGTTGCTTTCGTGATGTAGGAAACTATATAGTTGTTTTTCGCGATATAGCCTAGAATACTATAGATATAGGTTTAATTGTTTTCGTGATATAGGAAACTTTATACGTGATGTAGGGTACTATATAATTGTTAACGTGATGTAGGAAACTATATAGTTGTTTTCGCGATATAGCCTAGAATACTATATAATTGCTTTCGTGATATAGGAAACTTTATACGTGATGTAGGGTACTATATAATTGTTAACGTGATGTAGGAAGCGTGTTGAAGGTTCGTGGTAGATGGAGAGTGAGGGAAACGGATGAGGGATTTAGGGTAAGAGGGAGGAGGGGAGTGGAGAGAGCGATTGGGGTGAGAGTTACAGAGAGAAATGGAAGGGGTGGTGGATGAGTGTGTCGGATCAAAATCCAGCCGTCTTCTATCCTCTGCTGTGGCCTCGAGTGTATGTGAGAGAGACAGAAAAAGAGAGCGAGAGAGCACTGAACATTGGATCGTTTAATAGGATAAGGTTTTAGACCCGAAAAGGAGGGAGGGAGGGAGGGAGTTTGAACTTAACGTCTGTGTTTAAATGACAGACAGATAGAGAGACAGATAGACAGAGGAAGGGGATCTGAAAATAAAACACCCGAGACAGACAGACAGACAGTCAGGGAACGTCAGTCAGATAGAGAGGAAGGGGATGGAGGCATGAAACACAGCTGGTCGCACAAAATCGTAGCTATGATGAGATCCAGACCAAATCTGGGAAAGTCCGGTAATGCAAGCTCCTTCCTACCAGACAGCGTTCCATCACCACCATCACCACCCTGGCGCTCTCTTCATCCTTTTAGCCGATGAACGCCCAAAACCTTCTCACAATACCCTCGCACATGTACCAGCTCCCTTCCCTCAATCACCGACTACCCCATCCCTAAACCCCACTACTCCACTCCAACCCCACCTTTTAACCTTCTACAAAATACACTGTCAAAATACACTGTTAAAATAGACCAGCAGCTCCTTCTAACAATACACCCTCAGATGTGCCAGCTAAATCAGGTTCGTTGGTCCGGAGCATTGAACAGTCAGTGCGCGAGATGCCAAAAGCTGATGTGTTCGATCCGATCCGGATTGCGGACATCGCCTTTTACAAGAGCTCTCTTTGAGCCTGTGAGTGTGTTATATTATTAAACCAAGCGAACAGCGCCTTGAGTAGTTTTTTTTTAGTAAGTACATGCGCTATGTAACAGCCTGTAACGATTGCCTTAAGTAGCCCTTTGTCGTGGCCTACTAGTACTAGGCCAAGCATCGAACAGCTAACCAATGCCTTAGTTATGTGAGCTGGTATGGTCGCTATTATATGAGAGCGATTCCTTTTTTGCTAGAAGAGGTTGTCTTGTGTGTGTGTGGCCAAAATAATTTCAGGGACAGAAATTCAGCGAGCTCGCTTCGCTCTCTAGCTAGGAAAAGAAAGATACACGGGAAAAGATAGGGGGTGGTATTATAGCGTGCTCTGTGGGTTCGGGCATTAAATAGAATAGACCCAACGTTTCCCGGCGTGTCGTAAGAGGCGACTAACAGGGGTGATGTTAGCACGGCATCACTGGGCGAAAGTCTTCTACACAGAAGTCACCGGCCAGGGCGGAGGAACCTCACGTTACTACAGGTTCAACGACCATGTGCTCAGGGCCAAGGCGAGCCACACTGTATTCGTGGATTTCGGCTGTGGCCAACAGCCTGGAGAGGATTGGGCACCGCCAGGTCCTTTTTGCCCAAGACACACTACATGATGACACAACCCACTAATTCCATACCGGATCGGTCGTCGCCCGGGTCGTCACACGGCACAAGGACCGCGCCTTCCGTTGGCCACCAGGACGGAGGTGTTAAGTATGCTACTGATGGACAATTTAGCAAGATCCGCACGAGAAACAACATCGTCATAGGAACCTGGAATGTCAGGACCCTAACTGCGGAAGGAAAATTAGAAGAACTGGCCCACGAGTTGGACCACTATCGATGGAATGTTCTAGGTATCAGCGAACTGCGCTGGAAAGGCCTAGGTGAAACAACGACCGACAAAGGCCACAAGCTCTATTTCAGCGGTAGGGATGACAGGCACGAACACGGCGTTGGATTCTTGGTCCACAAGAACATTCTAGCCACTGTCATGGGTTGCCGCCCAGTCTCCAGTAGACTCATTACCATCCGCCTGAGAGCAGCCCCTTTCAACATTACCATCATCCAGGCCTACGCCCCAACATCAGACTATGACGACAGTGAAGTGGAGGATTTTTATGAAAATCTACAGGCGGTCCTTGACCAAGTGCCGAAGAAGGACATAGTCATAGTGCAAGGCGACTGGAATGCCAAGGTTGGCCAAGATGCGCACCACAACTGGGGAGACACATGTGGACCCCACTGCAACAACGAGACAAATGACAGGGGTCTGAGACTCTTGGAGTTTGCCAGATACAACAATCTGGTACTGGCAAACACGCTTGGTCTCCACAAAAACTCCCGACGATGGACATGGCACAGTCCTGGCGGGGAGCATCACAACCAAATAGACTACATCATGGTCAAGAAACGCTTCAGATCAAGCATCAACATTGGCAGGACACGTACTTTTCCAGGAGCAGACATCGGAAGTGACCACGATCTCGTGATGATGTCTTTCCGGCTCCACTTGAAGAGAGTAAATACAGCAAAGTGCACTAGACTGAAGTTCGACCTGGACAAACTGCAAGACCCGGAGGTGGCAGAACTATTTCAGGCCACAATTGGAGGGAAATTTGCACCACTGCTCATTTTGGGGGCTGGTGAAGTAGATGTCAACACCATGACCACCACCTTCAACTCAGCTGTGACAGATGTCGCCACTGAGATCCTTGGCAAGCACCGACCAAAGAAGAAGCTGTGGATCACACCTGAACTTTTGGATCTGTGTGATAAACGAAGAGAGATGAAAAAGAAAAAGAACACCTCACAGGGAGCTGATGTCTACCGAAAAATCAACAATGACATCCGAAAAGGCATGCTCACAGCAAAGGAGAACTGGATAGAAGATCAATGCCAGGAAATAGAGAACAGTCTGAACAAGAACAACAGCAAGAAGGCCTACCAGACTGTGAAGCGGCTGACAAGTGTCAAACAGCCCAAAGTCTCCACTATCCAAAGCAAGTCTGGCATATGCCTTACAGAAGAACAAGAAGTCTTGGACAGATGGACAGAGTACTGCTCTGACCTTTACAACCATACACCAAATGGAGACCCATCAGTTCTAGCATGTCCCGAGAACAGAGAAGAAGAAGAAATCCTCCCAATTCTCCGGGAAGAAGTTGAGGCAGCAGTGCAAGCGCTAAAGAAAGGGAAGTCAGCGGGAGTGGACAACATACCCGCGGAACTGCTACAAGCAGGAGGAGAAGCGATGATTGATGCCCTCACCATTATCTGTAACAAGATCTGGCAGAGTGGGGAGTGGCCTATACCATGGACCCAGTCGCTTGTCATCACTCTTCCCAAAAAAGGTAACCTTCAGGAGTGTGAAAATTACCGGACCATCAGCCTCATCAGCCATCCCAGCAAGGTCCTCCTGAAAATAATACTCAACAGGTTGAAACCCCAAGCTGAACAAATCATAGCTGAAGAACAAGCAGGATTCAGGGCAGGGCGAAGTACCACTGAGCAGATTTTCAACCTCAGAATAATCTGTGAGAAATACCTACAGCACCAACAACATCTATATCATGTGTTCATAGACTTCAAGAAGGCGTTTGACCGAGTCTGGCATGCAGCTCTATGGGCAACAATGAAAGTGTACAACATCAGCCCTAAAATTATTGAAGTCATCAAAAGCCTGTATGACAAGGCTACCAGTGCAGTCCTCCACAACAGAGCCATCGGGAAGTGGTTCAGAACAACAATCGGTGTGCGTCAAGGATGCCTACTCTCTCCAACACTCTTCAACATCTTCCTAGAGCGCATCATGTCGGATGCTCTTGCAGACCATGAAGGCACAGTCAGCATAGGGGGTAGAGCAATCTCCAATCTTCGTTTTGCAGATGACATTGATGGATTGGCTGGAGAGGAACAAGAACTTGAACAGCTGGTACAGAGGCTTGACACCACCTCCAAAGCCTATGGAATGGAAATAAGTGCAGAGAAGACCAAAATGATGACCAACAACACCAATGGCATCAATACGGACATCAAAGTCCAAGGCCAATCCCTCGACACAGTGCATAGCTTCAAATATTTAGGAGCCATTGTATCAGACAATGGGTCCCGACAGGAAGTCCTCTCCAGGATCGCACAAACAACTGCTGCCCTGACAAGGTTGAAGCCCATTTGGAAAGACAGGACCATCAGTCTACATTCCAAAGTAAGACTGCTGCGCTCCCTTGTCATCTCCATCTTCCTATATGCTTGCGAAGCATGGACCCTCACAGCAGATCTCCAACGAAGAATACAAAGCATGGAGATGAGGTGCTACAGAAGACTTCTGGGCATTTCCTATACCCAACACATCACCAACGACGAAGTCCGACAGACCATCACACAAGCCATTGGACAACACGATGACCTGCTAACAGTGGTGAAGAAACGGAAACTTCGGTGGTATGGCCACGTCACCAGATCATCAGGCCTTGCAAAGACTATTCTGCAAGGCACAGTGCAAGGAGGTAGAAGAAGAGGGAGACCGAAAAAGAGGTGGGAGGACAACATTCGAGAATGGACTGGTTTGACACTGAGCGAAGCCATCAGGGCTGCTGAGGACAGAGAAAGATGGAGTATGCTGGTTAAACGATCATCTGTGGTGCCCCTACGACCTTCGGGTTACGGGACAGGATAGGATAGGATAGGGTATTATAGCAAGAGAGAAAAGATCGATACTTCATGATGGTTCTCTGCCCACCCCACCCTCACCCCCACATCTGATCAGCTGCATGACAGTAGCCAGTAAACTTTCAACAAGTTGGGGTGGTTTATTTGTCCTTTTTTTAGCTCTTTAAAATGCGAAGACCATGACAACGACGATGATGATGACGATTTCGGGGGAGGAGAGCGAAGAAAAAAAAGATCGATACGTTTTGAGAGAGTGGCCAAGCCGCCTACGCGAAATCTGCTCTCGCTCACCGCGTCTGTTCAGTTGGATGGAAGTAGCCAGTTAGAATATCAACCGGTTGTTTTGTGTGTGTGAATTTTTTGAACACACAAATAGGACGACAAAAATGATGACGATTTGGGTAGGGAGTGGAGGGGTGAGGAGGAGGTCTGGGAAGAAGCTGAAAAAAAAAGATCGATACATTGAGAGGGTGGCCGGCTACCTCAGCGAAATCTGCTGGGTCTGATCATGCCGTTGTATATAACAGTAGCCAGTTAGAATATCAACAGGTATTTACCTCGCCAAAAGCACAAAAGGCGACGATTATACTGATTTAAGGAGGCTGTGGGGTTGTGAGGGCGTGAGGGTAGGAGTGGCGGGAAAGGGGGTGGGGGTAGAAGGAGAGCGAGAGAATAGAGAGAAACGAGACAAGAATGGCCATCTCAGCAAACTCTGGCCTGGTCATCTCTGATCGGTTGTGTGTGAGTGGCCAGTAGAATATCAACAGGTTTTTACCCCACACATAAAGACGACGACGAAGAAAATTCTTGATGTTGCTGATAGTGGTGGTCATGATTGATGATGATGATGATAATAATGATGATGACAATGACGACGATGACATTTGTCAGTAGAAGAGAAAGATACAACGTTTGAAAGGGTGGGGGGGGGGGAAGAAACTGAAGAAGATCAATACTTTAAATTTGACCGCCTCGGCAAACAGTTGCCTTTGCCTCTGTGGCTGTTACCGCTCGTCTATAGCAACGAGCTTATATCTCGGGCATTCTTTCCTGTTCACGTGTCGATGTCTCATCCTTAATACATTGAAGACTTCAAGTGAACTCCCAGATGCAAAGTTCCGTTCAATTCAATTCAATTCAATCCCAAACTACTTACCTTCCATAAAATGGTCAATGAGCGCTGTCCTGAGTATCTCTTTGACTTGGTCCCACCGCTTGTCTCGTCAGTTAATCCTTACCACCGTCGAAGGCCTTTCGAGCGTAGAGTTCCCGCACACAAAACTGAAAACTACAAAAACTCCTTTATCCCTTCTTCTACTATCATGTGGAATGAGCTCTCTGAGGAAATTCAAGTCAATCCGTCAGTCAGCCTATTTATATTAAACGACATCTCTCCAAAGACGACTCTGCAGTCCCGCCGTTTTATTATCATGGTGCACGACAACAACAAATTATCCATTGCAGGCTTCGGCTGAGTGTAAGCAACCTTAACTACGATATGTATCGTCGCCATTTGATGGACGACCCGATTTGCCGTTGCGGACACCCGGCCGAAACGTCTGAACACTTCCTGCTTTTTTTGTCCTTTGTTCGACGATGCCCGTACTCAAACGATTGGTCTTCTTGATCCTATCCTAAGGGAAGTTGATACCTTACTCTTTGGAAATGCAGAATTGTCATTGCAAGAAAATGCCAAGACGTTTTCAACTGTTCACACATTTTTACTTTCATGTAACCGCTTCTGACCGCATATTATATTATATTATATTATATTATATTATATTATATTATATTATATTATATTATATTATATTATATTATATTATATTATATTATAATTATTGTATTATATTATATTATATTATATTATATTATATTATATTATATTATATTATATTATATTATATTATATTATATTATATTATATTATATTATATTATATTATATTATATTATATTCAAATTTTATTTTCAACGACTTTCCATATACTTCGCTTTCTAACTTTGATCTTCAACACACTCATTAGTTTCTTCCCACAAGTATAACTCTCTCGCATCCGCCCCTCCCCCTCCACGCCCCACTCCTCTCCCCCACCATGCACCTCCCCCCCCCCCCCCGCTATTTTTTTCTTTCTATTTATTTATTTTTGTTTTCTCTTCCCCTTCACTTGGAAATCTTTTTTTGTTTAAAATGTTCTTTTCTTTTTATAAAAAAATTTCCTGTTTGTATTTTTTGTATTTTTATCAATGTTCTGTTGTTGTTTCCTGTCGTCCGCCAGTGATATTTTGACACATTATTATTATTTGGGTAGCATCTATTTAAGCCTTGTGCTTTTGTGCGCCCTGATGTTTTGCCTTGTATTAATATCTGGTTTCTTTGTTGAATAAAATGTATGTTAAAACAATTCAATCCCAAAATTCAAAACAGATTTTGCTGAGGTGGCCACTCTTGTCTCGTTTCTCTCTTCTCTCTCCTTCTTCCCCAACCCCCAATTCCCACCGCTGACTTGCACTCTCACTCCCACACAACCTCCTTAAATTAGTAAAATCGTCGCCTTTTGTGTTTTTGTTGTTTTAAAAGTCAGAAACCTGTTCATATTCTGTCTACTGAACAGTCTCGGTGAGCGAGGCCAGTATTCGTTGAGGTTGCTGGCCACTCTATAAAAAAATGTACTGATCTTTTTTTTCCTCCCTCCCCCCTCCCTCCCTCCCTCTCTCCCTCAAACCAAAATCATCCTCGTCTTCGTCCTCGTCTTTGTGTTTTGGCAAAGTTCCTTGGAGCCAAAAAGTGAACGAAGTATGACTGTGTTATCTATGCGATTCCATTTCTCCCTATGGTTATAGTAATTACTTTTTATTAAGATAGTATTTCATTGTAAACGTTCTTATATAGCGCTGTTTCCAGCTCTAGAGCTGCAGAAGGCGTTGGCCGACACAGGATCTAACTCCCACCCGCACGAGACTCCAACTTTGCTGACCTTCATAGGTGCATTGTCTGACGCCCCAGCAGACGACGGGAGCACTGGGCAACAAGAAACGAAAGGAGAAGGGACCTATATAGTGCTTGCTGGGTATATTCGTGTGGTTGGCACACACACGCACGCACCCCCACCGCCTAGGACTGGAGGGTGAGAATGAGGGAGGGGAGAGAAAGGTCCTAGTGCTTACTTGGGGGTATATGTGTAGCAGGCACTGATCACCCGTCAAGGACCAGACATGAGTGTCAGGGTCTTTAAAATCCGTGCGATGGAGTGCGTTGCGTACACAGACTTTTATAACACTCTTATTAGGCAAAAAAATGTATGTTTACGGTAACATAGGGGAAAAAATAGGCCGGCTTCTTCTTCTTCTTTGTTTTTCTTTTTTTTTTAAAACCTTTTCCATCTTGGGTGCGATTTTTTTGTGTCTTTTTTCAATTTTTTTGTGCAGACGATGCCAAAAAAAAGTTTAGGGTCGGGCCAAAATATTAAGGTAGGTCGGGATACCGTAAGCAAACTTTTTTTTTCTGGCCTTATACTTTCTACTTTGCAATCACGTAAACGGAAATTTCAATACACTATTGTAATTTTCGGATCACTGCAGCCTTTCCTTGTTGCTTCCAAAAAACAACAACGCCCCATTTAAAAACGTATATATAATACAGTATGGTTCTCCCACTTCGAATGAGAGCATAAACTGAGGTCTTGTCTGCATGTGCACGCACGCATTCCATCGAAAGGACTTTAAAGATCCAGACGCTCATGTTCTAGACGGGTGTGTGCCGGCTACACAGATACTACGCACTAGATCCCTACTCCCCATCCCCGGTCGCCCAGGATTGTGCTCAGTCGTTTAGGCATCAGACTATGCGCCCAAAGGTTGCAGGTGGGCGCCTCGGGTGGCTTAAGTTAGATCCTGTAATGACCAACGCCTTAAGCAGCTCTTGAGCTGGAAAAGCGTTATATAAGATTGATTAAATTAAATTAATTTTCCAAAGAAGGAAACAATGCTATTTACTTTTACTGCACCCAGATGAGCTGCAAAGCTTATAGAGCTTTTCTTAAAAATAAATGCAGTTGTGTTCTCTCTTACCTGAAATTGCGCTTTTCAAACTAACAATGCAATACCGTACTCCGATCCGAAAGGTTCGCGATCAAAATAAAATTAATTAATTAATTTACAAATGCACAATAAATAAATAAATAAATAAATCAAATGCGATACTTCTCTCCGAACTAGAAACTATCGAAAAAAATAAAGTACAAAACAATGTAATATCGCATTGCTCTCCGAACTGGAAAGTTCACTATCAGAAAACAAAGGCAATAAATTGTTTGGAGGTAAAACGTTCGCAGTCCCCAAAAAAAGTCCTATGCAGAACTCTTGGAGTGGGAACGTTCGCTATCAGAAACAAAATGCAATTTTCTTCAGCTCACCGGGCGGAAACGTTCGCTATAAAAACAACAGACAATGCAGCGTGATGCTCCGAACAAAAAAGATTGTCATCAAAAACAAATGCAATATTGCTCCTTCTACATAGCTGAAAATTGAGCTATTGAAAAACTGCAAAGCTCGCTTTTTGAAGCTATTAAATGCCATACAGCCCTCCAACTAGAAAGTTCGCTATAAAAACAACAACAACAACAACAACAGACAACGCAGAGAGATACTCCGAACAAAAACAAAAGTACCATGTACCAAAACCAAAGTGCAATTAGGCTACTCTTTCTATATAGCTGAAAATTGCGCTATTTAGAACAAACAACCAGAACAAAACAAAATACTGTTCTTGATTCTTGATCAACATACAAAGCAATCAAAATCAATACAAATACTCCTCTCTGAACTGGAAAATTTCCTATAAAAATACTATGCAATACTGCTCTTTTATACAGCTGAAACTGCGCTGTTCAAACGAGCAAGCAAACAGAAATACACTGCTCGAGAGATCAAAAAAACACACTAGTCTAATACTGTATAATTATCCTCTCCGAACTGGAAAATTAGTTATCAAAATGAAATGCAATACTGCTTTCCTATATAGCTGGAATTGCACTATTCAAACGAGAAAACAAAAACAATGCAAAGCGAAACAAACAAAATATTGCTTGCGACCTAAGTACGAACACTCCACTCCGAACTGGAAAGCTCTCTATCAAAGAGAGAAAGAAAGAATGAAAGAATCGATACTCAGGGAGGTGTAAAGTTCAGTGCGATGTGCATGTCTGCATTCTTAATGGAAAGAAGTGCCTACGCCCTGAAACTGAAACCTCAAACAAGAGGAAAGATAACAACCTTTAATGGGTCGGGTGTCAGATTTCTTGCTCTTAACCAGAAAATTGCTCTGTCTGGTCTGTCCCGCTGTGGAAATCTTCATGCCTAATAAAAAGAAGGGTCTGCGGCCTGAGACTGAACCTCAAAGCGTGCTAATATTCTTTTAAAGAGTTTACATTCTTTTTTTTTTCTTCTTCACAAACGCATACGTCTTTCTGTTTCTCTTTCTCGTTTCCTGTCTCAATCATTGTCTCTCTGTCTCGTTAGATTTACGGCCTTGTACTGATTCGTAACACAAGGACAAAAATGTTCGAAAGCGATTTAGTTGTTTAATTACACTAGACATCTCTCTCTCTCTCTCTCTCTCTCTCTCTCTCTCTCTCTCTCTCTCTCTCTCTCTCTCTCTCTCTCGTTATAGAATCTGAGAAGGATAGATCGAGTCACGGAAAAAGATGTAGGCCTGTGTGCGTGTGTGTGTGTGTGTGTGTGTGTGTGTGTGTGTGTGTGTGTGTGTTAGTCGCATGCATACGTGAATGTATGTTGTGTGTGTTATGGTGCGATGATGCTGCGTTAGAGATTAGAGAGGGAGTAAGAGGAAGTAGTGTTGTGTGTGCGTGCGAGAGTGTGTGTATGATGAGGGGAGGGGGATGGGAAACGTGGGGTGGGAGGAAGGAGACGGTAATGATCGAAAGAGTGAACAAATCAATTTCGCTGTGAAACTGGCACCTGTAGAAAGTACTGAGGTAATAGACGTGTCAGATCCTGAAAGATGTATGTCGTCTCAATCGTAAATGGGAGCATGTCCGTGTTCCTATAAAATTATATTTTCCAGATTCATCCATGTCTATGTTCCCCTCCTCTTCCCCCTCCCCATATCCTTGGACCTATGCACTTCCACACCCCCCCCCCACACACACACACACACCCACACCACACACACACACCACACACACACATCACACACACCCACACATCACACACCCACACACACACACATCACACACACACACACACCACACACACACACACACACACAATTATTATTATCTTACAGTGAATGAGGTCTAATTGGACAATGCGCTTCGAACTAATTCATTGTAGTAGCAGTGATGATGATGATGGCAACGACGATGACGATTATAACGAAAACGTTAAATGACTACGTAACCGTAAAACCATCAGTAGCAGCAGCAGTAGTACAGCAGACATCTGAGAACTTTAGAACTGGGAGAACTTAGACCCGAAATCCTTGGTGAGAACATGGGCAGTCGGGGGAACAATATAGACCTAGATCGGGACGGGTTGAATGGGCATAGAATTGAGGGAACACTAGACTGAACCCGTACAGTCTGTGACAGTCATTTGATGCATTGCCTGCATTAATGTACAGTCGTAAATCACGATGTGTGACGGTAATGAAAGAAAATGTCAAACTCAAATATAATAAGATATATAGCTATTATTGACAACAGATTGTTTTCAATATATGACTGCTTGGGAAAAAAGCAACAAGAACGAACAAATAATAGACGAACAAATGAACAAACAAACAGGAGCTGTCTTGACAACAGAATGTTTCTTTACATCAATGCTTGAAATATAACAAACGAAACGAACGAACAGAGACGAAGAAAATAATGAACAAGGTACAAACAAGCAGGAGAACTATCATAATTACAAATTTGGCCACATTTAGTTCAGTCGGAGATTTCATCATCCGGCTCAGTAAAGGGTACTGAAATGCACATTGCTTTTTACGAGTAGTGTCCTAATTTAGCTGTCGCTCTAACCAAGAACCTAAAAATAAACACGGAGTCATGGCTTCGTGTAGCCTATGAATGAAATTCCCCGCATAAAAATGCGACCTTCCCACTCAAGAATGATACGCCTAAAGGGACGGAGGGAAACAGAACTATATTACACTTGAACTTAATATATTACAGTAGGCATGTGCATTTTTTTTTAAGATATCGCGGGAGCTATTGGTAGGGGTCATAAAACTTCCATAAAAGTTCTATTTGCATTAAACTTAGGCATTCGTCTTTTTCGGGAGGGATATCCACACCATATGATAATTATGAATCATAATAGGAGAGCGGATATTTAAACTTAAAGGATAAAGAAATGCCCTCCTTCTCTGACCGGCTTTTCTTTTTATTTCATGGTCGCAAGTTTTGTGATTTCGACGTTGTGTGAAAGAACTTGATATGTCTGTACAATTTGGCGTTGAATGTCAAGAGATCTTCTACACGCTTTTGGTGTGTCTATGACGGTGGGTCTATTTTTGCTGGGCTGTGGTTTTTACTAACAATCACAATTCTAAAACATGGCAAAACTTCACAAACATAATACAGCAATAATATCAATTATTCGCGATGAAACAAACGATTGATCATTTACCTTTTCGACAATGTCAGGTATAGTACAGGATAGGATATATATCCCGTAACTCGGAGGTCGTTGGGGCACCACAGACTATCGTTTAGCCAGCGTACTCCATTTTTCTCTGTCCTCAGCAACCTATAACCTATAATCTTTTAATTTGGTGTGTATTATTTTCTTAACCGTTTTATTTGCTTTCCCCATATAAGTGTATCTGGAGGTTGTGTTACCTTCTTAAATTGTTATTTTTTCACCTAATTGGAGGAATAATTTGTATAACTGTATGAGAAAACACATCTAGAAAAGTGATAGTTATTATAATTATATATTGCATTATTTGACCAGCTCAGCGAGGTACTCAAGGCGCTAGAAGAAGAGTCTTGAATGTGAAAAGTTAATGCAGTGTTTGCATTGGAGAACGAATATTTTGGAAATGTTCAAGTAAGTGTTTGGCATTAAATTATAGCTTTTTTTCCCTGCCGTAGAATGAATGTCAGTAATTACTTCTCACACAGAGGAACAACTCGGTAGAAATTTGCTACTGCAAGATCTCAGTCTAGTCAGTGTTCGTGTATCTGTCATCTGTTTTCTTATAGCTGCGGTTGTTGAGGGTTATTATTTTTTCTTCTGTAGACTTATTCTAAATGGGTTTTCCTCTAAGTGATTAATGTATTTATTGCTATTGAAATATTTGTCATTATTAGCCAGTTTATTGTAAGACACTTGCATGCATTCAAATCAGTAACAGGTATAGGGCGAGTTGTAGTTTCTGCAAGTACTTCGAATTAAAACTGTTGTATCAGTTTTTATTCATCAGATTAACATAAGTTGTACTGATGAAAATTAAATCAAATTGAAATTAAATTTAATCGAATTAAAAAAATATTATGAGTATATATATATATATTTATTGTGAGTGCGCGCGCGCGCGTTTCTGTGTGTGCGCTCGTGTGAGTTGTGTGTGAGTGATCGGAGCGTGTTAAATACATGCGGTCTTTATGGATATTTCTACAATGCGCACTCTTTCTCTAGTGTAGATTAACGTCCCCGGACACTTTCGCATATAGGGGATTCTCTAGTGAAAGCTATCAACTGTTATTGACCAATCAGAGCTAACCCTTGAGAAAGCGACATCTGTCGTAACATTCAACAGGGCAACTGACACATGATTGCCAGCGGTTCAGTTGCATGCACAAAGTGCCCTCGAGAAAAAAAGGTTTGTTGCAACATTAAAAGCATTGATTTTCGTCTTTCCCTTCCATCTGAATTTCTTTATCGGCACTTTCTTCTTCTTTTCCTCCTCCTCTTCCTTCTTCTCCTCCTCCTCCTCCTCCTTCTGCTTCTTCTACTTCTTCTTCTTCTTCTTCTTCTTCTCTCCTCATCCCTCTCCACCCCCCCCCACCCCCCGCGTGTGGGTGCCGGGGGTTTCTGTATAAATAGTATCCCCACTTTCTGGAAATCTAGTGCTTTAAATTCCCACTGTCGATGTCTTTCTGCTTTGTTCTTTCTCATTACTATTATGTTCTATCAATCTACTATACTATCGTCTTCGCTAGACCAGTCACCTACCTTTTTTCTTGAAAACTCTTCCCAAACTCCTCATTTATGTATGAGGTCTGTTGGGTTAGCTTGGAACTATTGGACGCTTTCTGCCAAATGGTCACTAGGGCTTCCTATGATATTATTATTTTTAGCAATGTAGGCATTTTATACGTATGTGTTTTGTTGATATTTTATAAAGATATTTATATTCTATTTTGTTTTTGTAAACGGGGGTTCGATAAGTTAGAGTATAACCTCAGCGTCCCCTGCGTGGGATGCCTTTATAAAATGACCGGCTGGTGGAGTGCTTTCAGTTGGTAAGAGCGTCTTGCTAGTAACCGAAAGGTCGCTGGTTCGAATCCCGGATTGGTCAACGTGTGATCATATTATTTTCCCCTTTACCAACAACTGGCCCGCTGGTGTCAGTATAAATCGGTCCAGTAGTCACCTATATGCGAAAGTGTCGTGTGACTATAATCTACAAACAACAACAACAACAACAACAACAACAACAACAACAGTGCTTTCAGTGTTACCACAGGGATTACTTAAGCACATCTTTTATACGGATCACGAGTGAGTCCTTTTTTAACCAAGTTGTCTTGATTTTGTGGTCCGCTGGACCCTGTAAGCTATGAATAAATAACTAACTCTTCTTCGTCATTTGTATAAAATGATTGGAAATTCTTTATTACAGGCACAATCGATGGTTTTAAAAAATGTATTATTTACAGAGAGAGAGAGAGAGAGAGAGAGAGAGAGAGAGAGAGAGAGAGAGAGAGAGAGAGAGAGAGAGAGAGAGAGAGAGAGAGAGAACAATGAAGAACAAAGAAGAAGGAAGAAGAGAAAGAATATTGGGAAATCTACTGTTTCATTTTCGGTTACTTGTTATTTGTGGTTCATTTCAGTTAATATCCTAAACTGCTTGCACCAGTGCATATAAGTGTTTCTTTTGTATAAGCCTGCACATGAATTTCCAGCGATAGTGTTTCGTTCTCGAAAAATCAGGAAGTTGGACCGAAATAATGTTTTGAACTGAATTGAATTGAAGAGGCCGGTTTCGTCTAAAAGGACCTTGAACTTGGCCCCAGGGTCAAGCGTTAAGCCAAAGCTCAAGAACTGTCGCCTTTTGTATTAAGCGACCTTTGGACGCAGCCAGTTTCGGGTTACATAGCGTTACGTAATTGCTGTCAAGCCGTTGCTAGTGGGGCATTTCTGATTACATAACATTACATTACATGGTTATTGCTTTAGGTCCAGCGGACTCTTCCGAGCCAAATCAGGACCGGACAACCCCCGATCCGCATAAAAGATCTGCTGAAACAACCCTAGTGGTAAAACTGAATGCTCTCCACCAGCCAGTCACTTTACAATAAAGACATCCCACGCAGGGGACGCTGAGGCTATAGTCTAATTTATCGAACCCCCGTTTACAAAAACAAAATAGAATACAAACATCATTATAAATTATCAACAAAACACATACATATAAAATGCCTACATTGCTAAATAATAACATCATAGGAAGCCCTAGTGACCACCTGGCAGAAAGCGTCCAATATTCCCTAGCTGATCCAACAGACCTCACACACAAATAAGGAGTCTTGTCCCGGAAGAGTTTTCAAGAAAAAAAGGTAACTGGCCTAGCGAAGAAGAAGATAGTATAGCAGATTGATAGAACTCAGAGCAGGAATGAGAAAGACAGCGACAGTGGGAATTTAAAGCACTAAATTTCCAGAAAGTTTATACTAAAAACCCCGGCACTCCAACGGGGGGAATTTCTGATTAGAAACAATGAATATTTGAAGAAGAAATTGTGAATAAACATTGCTGTGAGAGCATCTCCACTCTTGATTTACTTAGTGCTTAGAGATGAACCTCGCATATAATGAGTTTACTTTATTTATCTCGACCCTACTGTCGCGATCGCGTGTGTAGAACACTACGGGAAACAAAATACATTCAGAACAGATCATTGAGTTTTATTTAATCAATCTCTCTCTCTTTCTCTCTCTCTCTCTCACCTCTCTCCACTTAAGTTACAAAAGTAGCGCATACGTGTGGAAGGAAGGAAAAACGAGGCTTTACGTCCTATATTTTATAAAAAGTTAAGGACAATAAAATTGGGCTATAAAGCCCTCATCATACATATTTACCAGACCATTTGGTCTGGCGCATACGTGTGATAGTGGAGAAAACGCACATAAGCTGCAACTTACACAATAAGCTCTTCATGTACAACAATTAACTAACAAACAGGACCTTTAATTAAGCTCTTCATGTACAACAATTAACTAACAAACAGGACCTTTATTTATCAACAGCACGGTACTTGTTTGTCAAAAAGGCATTTCATATAACATGAGTGAATATGACACTATACACGAGCTCCTGCAGTGACAAGACGCACGCACATACAGACTTAACATAAGCAGGGCACCGTTTCAACCCCACGTTATGGGGACTGAACTCTTCCGCGCGCAAAGATGTCAAGGAAAGTAACTAGCGGCAATTGGAATTGTGCAGTTTGCATGTTTGTGCATCTAAGCTTAAATCAAAGGGTTTGATCCGAAAAGATTTCAGCCATACAAAACTTCGTAGCCCAAACCGGAGTCATACATTTCCATTTATAAGTAGTTTAGCTGCAGTGGGTCAAAGAGAATGTGCGCATCTCTCTCTCTCTCTCTCTCTCTCTCTCTCTCTCTCTCTCTCTCTCTCTCTCTCTCTCTCTCTCTCTCTCTCTGTTGTATTTACATTGATTGTATATAATTATAAACTACTATGAGTCATTGAACGAACCCTTTGTGGAAACTCGCAAAAGAGTATATATTACGCTAATCTATGAGCAATGAAGAACTTGAAAAGGATTTCATTTTGATGTAGTGACTGTTTTCAAATTCATCGTCATGAGCGGGTCGCAAAGAAAGTGATTGACACAAAGGTTTCTGTTCCTTTGATCTATCAGTCCGAACAACCACAGATGGACTGTGACATAGAGTATAATTATGCAAGTCTATTTCGAATTTCTAGATAGAGTGAAATGCGTGTCGATTTCTATTGGGGGGGGGGGAGGTGGCAAGGGGGGAGAACTGCGAGCAAGGGAGGGAGAGACAGGGAGATGTTGCGAGAATGTGAGAGAGAGACTTAAAAAACATTTTGACATTTTTTATTAGGCTTCCTACCCATACAGTTTTGGGAGGGGGGAGTTACAAGGTGCACACACACACACACACACACACACACACACACACACACTCTCTCTCTCTCTCTCTCTCTCTCTCTCTCACTTTCTCTCGACAAAAAAATTGACGTTGGTCTTGTTGTGTTTGTCATTAAAAATATTTGATAATGTTTAATACTCACACATTTGTTATTTTTGTGTGATTCAGTAGTACCTCAGAAGCGCCAGAAATACACAAAGGCCAAGGACAGAGTCAAAGTCAGATATGAAGGACATGGAAGCCAATACGATGTACGTTGGGTCTTAAAATACTTTTTTTTACCGCACGTTTGAAGGCCAAGAATGGCAAAAATGTCAACAAAATTAATTAAACTGGCCAAGTTTAAGGCCAAAAATGACAAAAAATAGAAACTGGACACTAGATAATTACTTGCGCGTATCTGCTTACCGCAAGTAAGAAAGAATGGAAGTAAGAATGGAAGAAAGAAAGAAAGAAAGAAAGAAAGAAAAACGCAAACAAACAAAGATATAAGATGATTTATTGTCCTGATCTTTACTCAAGGAATTTTGACATGTAAGCAACATAACATGAGCACCAAACTTGACAAAAACAATATCGTAGTCATCATCATTCCTTCACATAAACAGTCTTAGACACCCTAGCTCTCAGATTATTACGAAATAATTACAGCAATAAAATATGTACAGTGATATAAATACATAGCATGCGATGGAATTAAGGCATGACTAAATAAAATGTATAAAGAAACAAAACTCAGCTTTGATATCATTCGGCGTAGCTGAACTTTTGAGACCAGGATCGAGCACGTGGTTAAAGCTCAACTTCGTTGTATGCCTGTTTTAGGTCCCTGCCCCTTGTTACCTTATCCAGGTTTGCTGTATCGCCCATGATGCGTGTGGACGTTAAACTTTAATGTTCATCCGTTGTATGCCTTGATCATAGCAGTGTCATGTTTGCCATAATCCTACCAGTGTCATGTTTGCCATAATCCTATCAGTGTCATTTTCTTCCATTAACATTTATGATTGGTTCTCGTTTTCAGAACTCTCCAAGATCTAGGCTGAGCAGTGCATCATGTAGATTATTCGCTATTTCTAGCATCACAGACTGTGAATAGTGAATTTTGAAAAGAAAAACGAATCCCAGTTGCGTTTCAAGAGAGCCGTTATTCGGCTGTGTGGTAGGGGGAAAAGCTTCAACACTTTTGACAAGACGTCTTCGCGGTGGCGGCGACGATATTATTAACGACGGTGGCGATTTGTCATCATCATCAGCAGCAGCAATTACAGCAGCAGCAGCAGCAGCAGCACAACCACTACCACAATGAGTATGGTGCTGAAAAGTGGAAGTGGCGAAGAACTAGAATGTAATTTCAACAAACAAGCCTCATCGTCATCATCACCTCCAGCATCGTTGAAACTGTCGTCAGTAGTTTCGACACCAACATCGTCAACTGCAACGACATCACCATCAGCAACGTCGAAAACCACAGCGACATCATCTTCTGTGACGAACCCCGCAACAGCCTCCACGAAGATGTCTTCTTGCCCATCGTCCTCGAAATTCAAAAGGATGGGCTCGACGATTTCGTCTGCCTCGTCGTCACGAGGAAGCACGCGGCGACGAGGGAGGATGGGATCGTTAGCGTTGTCCTCATCGTCGTCCTCGTCGTCGCCGGCAGTGAAATGTGTGGCGGTGGGAGACGATGCGATAGGAAAAACGAGTATGCTGATGGGGTACGCTACGCACCGGTACCCCACGCGACACGTACCATCCGTCTTCAACAACTATGCAGGTCAGTGACTGGTTGAAATGAGATAAAGTAGAATTGATTTTTTGATTGATTGAGTAAAATAATGATTTTAGTGAATGATTGATTGAGTAAAATAATGATCTTAGTGAATGATTGATTGAGTAAAATAATGATTTTAGTGAATGATTGATTGAGAAAAATAATGATTTTAGTGAAATATTGATTGAGTACAATAATGATTTTAGTGAATGATTGGGTGATGTGTAATTGTAAGAGTGAATGTGGTGAGGTAGGGGGTAGAAGATGGGAAGGGGGAGTGGAGGAAGGAGGAGTCTATATTGAAAAATAGATTATTCTAATAATGATGATGATGATGATAATGATGATGATGATGATGATGTTGATGATGATGACGATTGCAACGACGACGACTATGACAACGTCGACTGACAACATAACCGTTAAAAACAATTATAATTCTTCTCGTTTTTTTTTCGACTATCAACCAACTGAACTCGAATCGAAAATTGGGAAATATGTTGTTTATAGTTGATTTGGAAGGGAACTTGGCTTTAATTGAATGTTTAGACCCAGGAGTTCCTCGTCTAATTAACTCAACAGAGTACTCCCTACTATACTGCATGGACCAGGCGCGGAGTCTCAAGGTTTCTTTTACTCAGTTCGCATCCGTTCTTGTCGACTCTCGACAAGGAAGTTAACAGCGCTGTAACCAGGAAAGGGATTTTCCCTTTCTGCTCTGGAATTCTTTTTCTTTTCTTTCGTTTTTTTTTTCATTTTTAACGACGTCCACGCACGTTAGTGTAGAGAGTAAAATAATGGGAAAATGGAAGAGAGTGGAATCAAGGGCGGAAATTAAAGGAGGGTAGTGAAGGGTTTGTGGTTGTTGATGCTTTGAGAGCCAGGCGATGTCTAATGTGTGCAGAGGTAGAGTGATAGGAGGGGGGATACGACGAGGGGGAGAGAGAGAGAGAGAGAGAGAGAGAGAAAGAGAGAGAAAGAGAGAGAGAGAGAGAGAGAGAGAGAGAGAGAGGATGTTCAAGTTCAAGTTGAAGTTGAAAAACTTTAATCGGATAAAGGTTTTAGGCACGGTCTAATCACATAAACCGTCTGTAACCTTTATGAACATTAACAATAACAGTAATATAACGTTAATAATTGGGTTTTGGTCGACATGGCTTTGAATCCTGACTTCAGCTTGCAAACTATTTCGTGCATGCTGGATATTAGTGGCCAGGGCCTTGAGAAGCTCTGTGAGCTCGCAAGTGCTCTATATAAGAACAATCCTTTCGTCGTCTTTTTTTAATTAAATAATGCTAAAATAATTGTATACATCAAACTATTCACACTTAAAACAATATTGTATTACTTCCTAAATAAAATATTGCGTTTTAGAGAGAGAGAGAGAGAGAGAGAGAGAGAGAGAGAGAGAGAGAGAGAGAGAGAGAGAGAGAGAGAGAGAGAGAGAGAGAGAGAGAGAGATTTTTTCAAAACCGAGGCCTAATCTGTGCACGTACGTACGCATTCCATCGCATCGGACTTTAAAGATCCTGACGCTCATGTCCTTACCAGGTGAGTGCCATCTACTACACAAATACAGCCAGCCAGCACTATGTCCCTTCTCTTTCATCCCCGGTCGCCGAGGATCGTGCCCAGTTGTCTGGGGAGTTCGACGATGTTCCTAAGGCAGCAGGTGGGCGGGCGCCTCGGGCGGTTTGAATTAGGTCTTGTCTCGGCCGGCGCCTTGAGCAGCTCTTGAGCTGGAAAATCGCCCTATAAATAACTATTACATCATTTTTCAAATCTGAGAGTGAACAGCAAGACAGTCGAGTTATGTTGTCGATATTATGATAAAACAGAGTGTGGGAGAGGGTTTAGTATGGGATGAGGTAGGGGGAATGGAGGGAGGCGGTGAGGTGACCCTCCAAAATTCCAGTTGATAGTTGTTCCGATGAGCATTTTACATTCATGTTGGAATACGTGGAATGTGGAGATGTTCGTTTGGGATTAATGAATCTTCAGATAGTCACCAAGAGCTATCACGAGCCGGACGAAGTAGTAAAATTCCTTCGGCGTTGTCGTTGTCGCTCTGTTGCCGGGCTGGGCAGTCAGGTCCAGACAGAGTATCATTGAAAAAGAACCCTCTTGCCTTTCGCTGATAAGAAAATGTGCGCAGACTCACCATGATAGTCAGTACCACCCGTCTGACCCTCAGAAAACTACGCGCATTAGAATTCCGCACGCACTGATGCTAAGACCTTCCACATACGCCTCGAAGATCAGACGAGGGATGCGACCAAACTCTCTCTTCAATGTTGCCCAGAGTCTTGCTGTTTTTGCGTTGTCTCCAATGTACCCCCGTTGGGATGCCGGGGGTTTCAGTATAAATAGTATCCCCACTTTCTGGAAATTTAGTGCTTTAAATTCCCACTGTCGCTGTCTTCCTCATTTACTCTTTCCCATTCCTGCTCTGTCCTATCACTCTGCTATACTATCTTCTTCTTCGCTAGATCAATGACCTACCTTTTTTCTTGAAAACTCTTCCTGGACAAGACTCCTTGTTTGTGTATGAGGTCTGTTGGATCAGCTTGGGAGTGTTGGACGCTTTCTGCCGGGTGGTCACTAGGGCTTCCTATGATGTTATTATTTAGCACTATAGGCATTTTTATATATGTTTTGTTGATAATTTATAATGATGTTTGTGTTCTATTTTGTTTTTGTAACCGGGGGTTCGAGTAGTTGGGGTAAAGCCTCAGCCGTCCCCTGCATGGGATGTCTTTATTGTAAAGTGACTGGCCGGTGGAGGGCATTCAATTTTCCCACTAGGGTTGTTTCAGCAGATCTTTTATGCGGATCGGGGGTTGTCCGGTCCTGATTTGGCTCGGAAGAGTCCACTGGACCTAAAGCAACAATCAATCAAAAAAATGTCTCCAATGTGGTCGTGTGTCCGACCGTTTTTAGTAAATAGATGCACGTTGTACCTCTAGTGTTGCCATGCTTTTTTTTGTAAAATAGATGCGCGTTCTAGACTGTCTCCAAAGTTGACCCCTTTTTTGCTCCATTCCCCTCCTATTCCCCTCCCCACATAAAAAAAGAACAGAAAGAAGAAAATTAAATAAAGAGAAAAAAACTGAATATGTCACGCAGTTCGCTTTAACAACGTTGAAGAGGCTGCCATCGTGCCTTATCCTATTTCATTCTAGTTTGATAAAGACCTTCACAGAACGGTTGATCGGCGATTCTTCTATTTCTACCCAAACAAGACTACATTACTCTTAGGAGAGGATCACTGTCAGGAACAGCCAAGTCATCATTGACGCAGGTCAGCTGTCTGCAAAAGCGATATAAAAGCGTTCTATTTTCGTGAGCACTTTTCCACAGAAGTCGTCTTTCATCGTTAATCATCTCTGTTCTTATCCTTGGAAGGGTTTTCAATGCGAGCGTGCAGGCGTGTGCCGGCTGCTTTAGGATGACATCGACATTATTAGTGAGCCTGTCAGCATCAGCATCTATTGTTGAGTTAATCTGACATTATTTCACTTCCTCACTCTATTCTCTCTCTCACTCTCTCTCACACACGCATACACACACACACCCACTTACACTCGCAACCAGACACACACGCATTGTCTATTTTACTCCATACCCCCTCCCTCGCTCACGAGTTCTCTCTCACCCTGTCTGTCTCTATTACTCTCTGCTTCTCTCTTCCCCCTCCCTCCCCGCCCCACACACACACTTCCATGTCTGTCTGTATGCCTATTTCTCTCTCTCTCTCTCTCTCTCTCTCTCTCTCTCTCTCTCTCCCTCCCTACCTCTCCCTCCTTCTCCGTGATCTGTCAGTGCAATATTTGGGTGAACAAACATGGTCGATTGCAAAGAATTTTATGTTGCAAACGGGAGTTAGTGCGAGAAGCACAAGCCGAACATTGCTGACCGATAGCTTTTATGGTGTGTGCGTGGGTGTGTGTGTGCGTGTGTGTGTATGTGTGTGTGTGTGTGAGCGTACGTACGAGCGCGTGCGTGCGTGTGTGCGCGCGCCTCCGCTCCATTCACCGTCATTATCATCATAATGAATTAGATGACATAGCCGATATCAAATAACAGAGCGAACTGTTTTGCTTGCACTATTGCGGGTGTGGCGCAGCAGTGTAAGTGGTTTGTGCACACGCTAGCGGAAGTTTCATGCTAAGCAACGTAGGGAGGGGGGGTTAGTAAGCTTGGAAGGATGACCATGAATGGAAAATCAAACAAACGACATAAAAAGAATGAAACAAGCGCTCGACACACCCCAGCCCCCCCCCTCCTCCCTTCTCCCTCACCTCCCCCCTCCTCCTCATCGCCCCCAGCTTTGAATTGGTACCTAGTTGGTATCTAGCTGGATCTGTTTAGAACCGGGTAAGGTAAAGCGGCGAGGTAGATGAGATAGGCACAGCCCTCATGAAGCTGGCCTACAGAAAAGGGAGGTCTCAAACTCGTACCTCCCCTACGATCGAAGGGTTACGGGACACCTTTACCTTTATTGAGATAAGAGGATATGTGCCAATCACCTCTCGCCCTCTTCGTTCTCCTTCATTCCCCTCTCGTCCTTGTCTAAATCATTCTCATCATCCTCATCATCAACATGAGGAATTCATCATCATCATCATCATGAGGAATTCATCGTCATTATCATGAATTATATATGACACAACCCAAAAATAAATTAGAGCGACGTACCTTTGCTTCTACTATAGGGTAAAGGTTTGCCAAACCGCTGTAGCCATCTTGTCAAGATAAATCCACATTTTATCGCTCTTATCCATGTATGCCAGATTCTGCAACAAGAGATGTTTGTTGTTGTTGTTGTTTCGGGGGGGGGGAGGGGGGTCCTCCCCCTTTCCCTCTCCCTCAACCCCAAACCTCACCAACTCCACCTTTGGCTAGAGGGACTATCCATTCAAGAAGAAGTTCGAAGGAGTATGACGAGGAAAATTAGAAGGAGGACGACGAGGAGAAAGAAGAAGAGGAAGAAGAAGAAGAAGAAGAAGAAGAAGAAGAAGAAGAAGAAGAAGAAGAAGAAGAAGAAGAAGAAGAAGAAGGGAAAAGAAGGAGGGGGACAAAGGGTAGGAGAAGAAAGAAGATAAGGCAGAAGAAGAAGAAATGTCGCATACCTATTTTTAAAAAATCGATCCCTGCTCCACATTGCTTCTTCATTGCTTCAATAGAAATAAAGACAGCAAGAATATAACCCTAACAGACAACAAGAGAAATCAGTTGGCCAATTTATCAGCAATCGTCATGCCGGCGGCCATATTTGAGTGGCCTTCTGGTATGCATCACAGGAAAGTAAATACCAATTTCTGTGGCCAGTGGCAAAACAAACTGGCATCATTTTATGGGCAATTGCAGTAGTTGAGGCATCGGTAAGGTTCTGATTTTTAGCGAAAGATATACTCCTGCTGTCTGTATGTGTGAAGTCTGGCATCCATCTTCAATGTTTTGCTTTCTCGGATTCAGCTAAGTTTTTGCTTTCGGTCTGGAGATGATTACTAAAAGAGCTAAAAAAATAATGCTGTCGTAAGCCCAGAGTACTTTATTTTAGATAGCTTATTTCAAGTGCTAAATTTGTTGCAAGGTGCCAAAAGTATTTTATTTTAGATAGCTATTTCAAGTGTCTAAACAATGCTGCCAGGTGTCCAAAGTATTTCATTTTATATAGCCTATTTTAAATGATAAAATTTCTGCCAGGTATCCAAGCTATTTTATTTTTTTATTGTCCCCATAAATGAAATGGACATTTAGTGTGTGGCGTGACAATTTCCGATCAACAAAAACAAAGACAATAATACAGGCTAAAATACTATACAACATGTGCATTATTATATCACATCAACCCTAAATATAGCACTACAATGCAGTAAAATATAACGTTAACTTCCACTTCCACAGACATTCCACACTACATGCACTACACCATCATAGCAAGCATCCAAACAATCAGTCAGCAACTCTCACAAGTAAACATTTACACATGTACACAATTTCCAATATAAAAAATGCACACGCACGCACACCCCCCCCCACACACGCACCCATATATATATATATATATATAGAGAGAGAGAGAGAGAGAGAGAGAGAGAGAGAGAGAGAGAGAGAGAGAGAGTCAAAACATCAGACACTGCACACTCCTGCTCCCCCTTGTATGTAAAAAAAAACAAAAAAAACCGCTCTATTTCTCTATTTTGTGTGTGTGCGTGTGTGTGTGTGTACATATACAGGTAAAGTAACAGTGTATAAAATAAACTAGTAATAAAAGAAGGGAGTGAGGCGCTATTAAAACACGTACTATCATAGTTTTTATCAACCAGGTTTAAAAATGAGCAAATGTTACAAAATTATAACTCAGTAAAGGAGCCATAAATGAATTAAAGGGAGGAAAACAAATCATCAAACAGTACAGTAAAATAACTCAGCGCTTAAACATTTAACAGATATAATAGTTGAAATAATTTTTTTAATGATGTATGAACAGATAAATATCCATAATTATGTATATTCAAAAAGTCCAAAGACCATCCCAATTCTTTACCCAGCACCCAATACTTTATTTTAGATAGCTTATTTCAAGCGCTGAAGCATGCTGCCAGGAGCCTACCAGCTGATTGTTAATTGTTTTCCGTTGTTTTAGCCACACTCCGGCAGCACGTGCTAATAACGTGAATCAGTGGGATATTGCGCTGTAGGCTACTTAGTTCTACTATAGAGCAACGTGGTCAATTAATGAATTACCTGCAAGTCTGAAAAGGTTGGCTGCGTTAACTCTGGCACTGACGGATAGTAAAAGAAGAAGAAGATGGAGTAATAGAATTAT
This sequence comes from Oncomelania hupensis, assembly GCA_036898135.1. Lineage (NCBI taxonomy): Eukaryota > Metazoa > Mollusca > Gastropoda > Littorinimorpha > Pomatiopsidae > Oncomelania > Oncomelania hupensis. Next base: position 70,095,610 of record CM072513.1, on the reverse strand, counting down.
GGTTTGGAAGCTAGGAAATACCGAATAGAAGATTTGTTTTTTTCAGAACCACAAGTGCATTACACGCTGAAAGTGGATCCTCTATAGCATTAAAGCGGGAGATAGCGTACTAGTCTCAAATACTACGAAGCGTAACGCTGTTTACTATGAATGATTCGGAAGGCGTAAAGCGCACACGCAATTGCTCGCCCATCTAGTAGATGATTGGTCGAAACTTACACGCCAAACTGTGCAGGGGTTCCGTCTTCATTAAAAAAAATTAATGGTGAAATAATGCTTCCCCTGGAGAGGGTTCGTCTGGTATTGAACAGCATTGACTTTATTGACGGGTGGCTGAGAAAGAGCAAAATGGGGTTTAGGGGGTGATGGTGGGGGTGTAGACAAAGCAGAATGTAGAAAGAATGAAAGAGAGAAGGAACAAAAAAGGAAAAGAAAAATAAGAAATAAAGAAAGAAAGAAAGAAAGAAACGAAGAAAGTAAAGAAGAAAAAAGAGATAGCATAGAAAAAGGAAACAAATGAAAGAAAGATGAAAAAAAAAACACGAAATAAAGAATGAAAATGAAGAAATAAAGAAACAAACAAAGAATTAAAGTAAGGAAGAAAGAAAAAGAATGTAAGAAAGAAGCAGATGAAGAAGAAGATGATGATGATTATGATGATGATGATGATGATGATGATGATGATGATGATGATGATGATAATAGAGTTTTCAAAGGGTGTTGATAATATTATGATAGCTATTGATCCATTCATTGGGGCTGGGCTACGGTTTGTTTGTGTGTGTGCGTGCGTACGTATATATGTGCGTTTGTGTTGTATGACCCCTCCTCTCTCTCTGTCTCTCTCTTTTTCTCTCTCTCTTTCTCTCTCTCTGGCTCTCTCTGACCCTCTCTCTCTCTTCTCCCTCTCTCTTTGTGTCCATGTCTGTCTGTCAGTCAGTCTTTCTTTGTCTGATATAATTATGGGATGGTGGTGACACAAAAGCAGGAGAGATGTAGGAAGGTCACGTTCTGTTTCGCAAAGGGAGAACGCTCAAAAGGGGTACTATTTTCTCGGAAGACGAAGTAAGGAGGGGTGACCAGGCTAGATGTAATCTTGCGCGCCAAATTTGCGTCTTTATGCTTGTGCCGTCGGCATACACACTGCACAAAAGCCATACGAAACTCTCTGTAAAGATTTTGTTCTTAGTTTCTGTCTGTCTGCAGTGGTGTACTATAGCATAGTAGTAATTACTTAATAGTGATGATGATGATGACGATGATGATGGTGACGATGATGATGATGACGATAACGACTATGACGACGAGTTTGACGGTGATATTATTTGCTACTCAACTGATAGACAAGCCTTTTTTTATGAGGAATCTGTGTAATGCATTTGAAGTATTTAATATATTTTTTAAATTTAATCGTCCTTATATAGCAGATTTTCCATTCCAGTGGCGGTTCAAGACGCTGACCTATAGGACAGGATCTTACTCAAACCGCCAGAAGCGCCTAGTGGCTGCCTTTTAGGCGCTTTGTCTGAACGCACAGACAACAACTTAGAACAATCCTGGGCGACCGGTGTGACATCGTCAAAGTTCCTAGTATCTTATTTGGGCTGGGAGCGACTGGGAGCATTCTGATTGGTCGACGCATTACAAAATTCGACGCATGCGCACAGTGCTCTAGTAGTCTTAGTAAGGATTAGGGTTAGAGTTAGGGTTAGGGTTACGACGCCCAAGAACTTCGTGAAAAAGCCGGCCCGACTTTACCTGGCGCATGCGCAAAAGCGCCCGGCGAAAGTGAGACACCCGAAACTTTGACGATGTTACACCAGGCATGGGGAGGACAGTGACCTAATGCTGGCTGGCTGTGCTTGCATAACTGGCACTCACGTCACCCATATGGGACATGAGCTTCAGCGCAGTAGCTTCAAAGTCCGCGCGATAGAATGCGTGCATGCACAGGCTGAACCTGGGTTTATATATATATATACACTCTGGTCTGTAGGAGTCAACTTTTGATGTCATTATCCCAAACAGGTTTGCCGATGGTAAGCTCCTGTTGGGGTATCGGATAGCGCAGTGGTTGGAGCACTCGCTACTGTGTCGCAGGTGAAGCATCGTCCAGTGCGGTTAGCACTTGGATGGGTGATCGCAAAACGTGAAGCGACAAATAACAACGCCCCCAGTTGACTCCACTGTGACTGAGTAGCTACCCTCTTAAGGGTGGGGAAGGTAAAGCAGCGAGGTAGAGAGATGGGCATCACCCTCATTACGCTGGCCCAAGATAAGTGGGATCTCCAACATCACGCTCCCCTACGGCCACAGGCTAAGGGACTACCTTTACCTTTACCTTTAAAGCTCCTGTTGTTTTCCTCGTTTTCAGCCCTGTCGTGCTGACAGCTTACCAAAGGTTCTTCAGTCCGAGGATGTCCGTATCGATAATTAAATTATGTTTCTTTTTTTTTCTGTTTCCAGGAACTGTAAAGATATCAGGACGTACCCTACATCTAGAGATAATTGATACATTAGAAGAGGTAAGACTGTTTTAAATATAAATTTATGTATTTATCTATTTATTTTTGTTTTGTTTGTTGGTGTGATTTTTTTGTTCATTATTATTACGTAATTTACTTTCACGCCCGACAAGCAATAAGTTAGCATTTACTTTTTTTTGAACCATCAATCTAAAGCGAATGACTAAGACGGATTCTAAAATCTTCAGCTTTTCCTGTTAACTTCTAGCCAAAAATTGGAGGTTTCTCTAATATGTAACATGTCTAGGCTACATCCATTGATTTTTAGGATAAGGGATAACATTCTAGGTCATCATTTAGTTAAAGGCTCTGTTGGTATAAGAATGGTTAAAGCCAGCCAATCTAAAAAAAACAAAACAGAAAACTAACCTAAAATCGTGTAAACTTCTATCTGAAAAAGCCAAATATGTATCAATTCTTTTCGGTAAAACTAACTCTCAAGAACGTTTAATTATAATCATAATAATAATAATAATAATAATAATAAAAATAATGATTGATGATGATGATGATGATGAATGATGATGATGATGATGAATGGATGATGATGATGAATGGATGATGATCAATGGATGATGATGAATGGATGATGATAATGGATGATGATGAATGGATGATGATGATGAATGGAAGATGATGATGATGAATGGATGATGATGATGAATGGATGATGATGAATGGATGATGATGATTGGATGATGATGATGATGATTGGATGATGAATGGATGATGATGGATGATGATGATGATGGATGATGATGATGATGATGATGATGAGCGCCAAATACGAGTTTTTCCGCAATTCACCAATCAGCCGAAAATTGCGGCGATTTGTATCAACATACAGGCTCACATGTTTCATCCAACTCTCTCACACACACAACAAACACACTTCTATCACTCAAACACGTGGCGTAAAGTCAACAAACATTTGTTGACCTGGAGAATGCTTGAGACCAGCCTACGTCTGTCTATAAAAAGCAAATCCATTCTTTTTGTAGAGGCTTAATAATTCCCAAGACCATCTAGCCAAGACACGATTGGACTCATAACAGATTAGGGCCTCAAATCTTAAAACCTTTCTTTCCCCGGTTTACATCCATTTCTTTTTGTAGGCTTATTTAGCCCATCTAATAGATCTAGCCAAACCTCAGGAGCTTGGACTGAAGGATGGAAGAAAATCAATGGAAGCCTAGAAGACCAAGAAGGGTACTATTACAGTAATTCTTTGATTTCCTGTAAAAAATGGAACGACCGTAGGTTTCCAAAAGTTTATGAATAAGCTCTGAAACTTCTTTAATAATTATGATGTCTGCTGGAGTTGTAGAAGAAGAAATAAATATCAATTATTATCCAGGATCATAATTTTTACTACAATTTTTATTTCCGCTTTATTATTATTTTTTTTAATGCGGGAGGAAAGCAAAGAGTGGAGAGGGGAGCGAGGGGGTGGGGAGGGGGATGGCGAGAAAGGGCGGAAGTGGGAGGGGAGTGGATATGGAGAGAATATAAGAGAGAAAAACAGAAAGGGAAGATAATTTTGCTTTAGTTCTGTCATCATGGATTGTGCCGCCAGAGTTATTTCCCGTTCCCGTTTCGCGTCGCGTCACGCATTGCTCTTAAAAGATAGTTCCAGTTATTTCTCTTTCAATTTGTGGCTTCTGCATAGCCGCCCCCTCAACCTCACTCCCAACCCCTTTCAATATATTCAATAAACACCAAAACCCTCCAACGCGATACCCCATCCTCTATCCGGACACGTTTGATTTCTGGTTGCTCTGTGGATTTTTAAAAATGGCTTCCGCCCCGTGGTTTCTTTCATTTGCGAATTCTGTGTGGATTTTGCATTTCCCCATCTCAGGCTTCTTGATTGGGCTTTGTTTGAAAAGTTCATATTTGCATTAGCTAGGATTGGCTCTTGCATGATGTTGATGTTGCTGCTGCTGCTGTTGACGATGTTGTTGTTGCGCCCTTGGCGTGCTGTTACTGTTTTTGTCGCTTTTGCTGTTATCATGCCTCCGATCCTCCTCCACTACCATCTCTCCTCCTCCTTCTTCTCTTCTTGTTGTTGTTGTAGTTGTTGTAGTAGTTGTAGTAGTAGTTGTTGTTGTTGTTGTAGTAGTTGTAGTAGTTGTTGTTGTTGTTGTTGTTGTTGTTGTTGTTGTTGTTGTTGTTGTTGTTGTTGTTGTTGGTCTTCTTCTTCTTCTTGTTCTTCTTCTTCTTCTTCAGACAGTTAATTAAAACAAAACAAGAACGACCCCGATAACAGACAAAGAACAGCCACTCCTGTCCATGTTATTGACTCCTTACGCGAGCATAAGGTATGTAGGTCTTCGTACTGATAATAATTTCCAGATTGTTCTTCGTCTTGTCTTGGTTTGGATGATCACAGCTCAAAGAACTGATCATCACGATCGATCTACAGTTCGAACAAAACATGACATCAGGTTCACTTTTAGACACGTGGAATTGAAGGGGATGTGCGGTTATCCGGGGATGGGCGGGAGGAGAGGGTGGGGAGAGGGTGTTCGGGGGCCACCGATCTTTCACAAATTCACAACAGCCGATGTGGTACTACGTACTGATTGACCAATACCGGAAATCTGCATGTAAAACTGACCTCATCCTGAAGTGAAATTTCAATCCTTCCTTCCCCATCTTAGCCCTAACCCCTCTCCTCTGCCTTTTATCCTCCCTCCCCCAACCATCACACACCACCCATCACCCATAATAATAATAATAATAATAATAATAATAATAATAATAATAATAATAATAATAATAATAATAATAATAATAATATCACACGCTTGTTCATAGCGCGGCGTTCTCAACTGATCGCTGTTACAGAAGGCGGTATAAAAAACCAGTTGTTTAAAATTTAGATTGCCTGCATCCAATATCATTATTGAAGGGATGGAAGGAAACCGGAGGACCCGCAGAAAACCTCCGGTGTCCTGAAAAGTCTAGTGCTTAAGTCACGTAAGTTCGTCTCGTGCATGCGGGGTTCGAAACCGCCAAACTCAAGCACAGGAAACCAGCATCCTATCAGCTGTGCTACAAAGGCCAGTATAGCCCTCCTCCCTCACCCAACCCAATCCTCATATAATTCTCGCCCGCTACGCCCACGCACCTCCAAACTTTTATCCTACCCAGTCTTAAAAGCTGAATTTGACATTTATGCATTTTCAGCACCTGGTACAGAGTGTCAGAGACAGTAAAACTATTGACAATAGCTGCTTTTATGCCCAAGCCAAACTAGTACACAAACAACTCGTACATTAGATCCAATTACGGATTTCCGTCTTAAAACTGCAAAGAGATCATACATATTATAAACAGTCTGGTTTTATGCCAAATTTGTAGGGAAATAGAGCAACAACACGAAACCATGTAATTGGCATAAAATCGGGCATAAAACCAGATGCCTAATATAAAAATGTGGGCATAAAACCAGATGATTAATATAAAAATGTGGTTGGTATTTATTAGATTTTTTTAGTATTTTGATGGAAGAGAAATATTTTGTTTATGTTCCTGGGGAAAGGGTACTCCCTTTTTGTGGAGCCAATTTTTAAAACATTCAGGCGAATGGGCATGGATTGATGGGGGTTCAGTGGAAAGTGTGTTTTTGGTGTTTCAAAGTTGAAAAATTGCTTATAATTGGGCACTAAGTCTTCTAGGGCAGAAAGGGTTTTTAAGCACAATACGTTTTTTTCTATTTTTTATTTTATATATATTTTTTTTTTGGGGGGGGGAGAGGAGGCGACCACTAGGGGGGAGGGGGAGGGGGAGGGCGAATGATCTCTGTTCCATATACTGCTATGGACAAAATGATTACAAACACTTTAATTACAAGTGCGTTATTTTTTTTAATCGTGTTATTATAATTGCTAAGTTTGTTGCTCAGTGCAGATGAATTGAAAATACTTGTGGCTGCGATCTGTTTCCTAGTTACACTGTACACTGGTTGCCGGGTATTTACAATATGTACAAGCTTTGCCATGAGCTTCATCCGCAACCCCAAAACAAAAAATCAAATGGAATCGTCCAAACACAATCAGCAACCTATGACATAGTAACATTTGCGATATTACTCTACCACAATGATGCCTTTTCATCATAAAATATTGGTAGCCACACTGCTAAGAACACTTTGCAATATTCGCCTGATTAGTCCATGTCACTCTTACCGTCTGCGATTGGAAGCCGGGGCGTTTAGTCTCACTGTTTCCGTCAATGTAACGATATTGATTCATTGTTACATTGTGTGAATAGAGACCAACACCGAGTTTAGTTGTTTTTTTTAAATTTTAATTAATTACAACCCAATACTATACTGTACTCATGGTGGAAAGAGCACAATTATATGTAAAAGGTTATTGAATGTGGCGCTCTTTCTTTCTTCATTTACAGTTAGTTTGCAATGAATTTGGGTCCACCCAAAATAAAATGGTAAAAATGGAGTAATTTGACAAATTGAAGTAATGTACAGTATTAGTGCCAATAGTTTTCCACCGTCACTATAAATATTACTCCTTATACCGGGCAAAGGGCTAAAACATTACACATAGGGTCACTGAACATCATCTTAAGTGCAAACTGCTCACCTGCTCAAATTTGGTGGTATGATTCACTGTGAAGTGAGTGTAGCCAAATTCAGTCAGCCCATTATAGCCGGCCCAGCAGTCGCTGAATATTTCTGACCCCACTGCCGCTTGGTTTTGAACACAGGCGGTTGTATCAGGACACGCGAGCGCCTATGCCTGTGACGCGTCTCCCTTACCAAAGGGAGACGCGTCACAGGCATAGGCGCTCGCGTGTCCTGATACAAGCGTCTGTGGTTTTGAATTATTCCTTCCAAAGTGTGTTTGTCTCTTCTTTCAACTGAAAATAACAAATGTCTATTGGTCTTCCGCTCTACCAGTCCCACAATCTAGACGTTGTTAGATGAAATCCGTCCCCGTTCGTACTTTTGGCGAGGCTAAAATAGCTTTCATCCACGTCCACCTCGCCTTCGAAAACAACATTCTTAACCTTCGTTTCAACATATTCTTTGAAAAGTTGGCGGATGTAGCATGCTCACTGCACATCAGTAGATGAATAATTTATTTGAAGCTGTACTGCAATGTTTATCAAATTTGTTTCAAACAAAAACAATCTCACGAATGTCAGAATGTCTACTGGCCCCAAGTGACTATTTGCAAAGAAAGAATTGCGCACAATTGAATTGTCGTGGCCTTTTACGGCACTGCCACGATAAATATATCTCTCTGTTCGCTCGAGGGCGCCTCTCCACATTTACCGCAAGTCATTTCATGGCAGATTAGATTATGTTCTTGTAAACATGTCACAAAATCATCTTGCTTCAAATTTACCAATCTAGAAAAGTTCATCTAATGTGTCAACTCATCTTCACTGTTTGCTCACTAGAAAATGCCGATTTGCTATCCCCACCACACCCGTTATGGCGGCCGGCATTTCTGATTTTCACATCCGTTGTTGACATAGGGTATTTATGAAAAACACTAGATACTGTAGAGTCGAACGTGTTGTCTAACGCAACTGCTAATGCTCAGTAAAGTAAATAGGTAAACGGATTATTTCCAGAGTATTACCAATGGGCTCTATGCACAAGTCGGCGGCATGGTCACGTGGCGCGGGAATAACAAAGCGGTCATGGCAATATTTCATCTTTCAGTGGAAATCGATGAAAGGAAATGTTCTTTTCTTTGCATAAAGGTTTACGTCGAAGTTATAGCATCCAAACGCAGCACAGTACTTCACCATTTTCAAACTCGAGCACGCCGTGTTATTCCCGCAGCACGTGGCCGCCACGCCTTTGTGCATAGAGCCCATTGCTTATGATTGCTAATTGCAGTAGTTGTACCCCTCCTTGAACTTCAGTTCACATATATAGGTATATCATGAAATACGTGATATTGTTCATTTTACGTTTGAGACGCGCACGATAGATCCGATTGTTTAGTTTTGCAAAGCATGCAATAACAGAGTGTCTTTACCTTTGATTTGATTTTGCGTTGTTGTTGTTAGAAGAAGCTTTGTATAATGTTGATAATGTTCGTTGGTCGATATAATTGGAGAATTTTTTTTATAATTACTTGTTTACTATCGATCGAAGCGTCTAGATAAATGTAGTAATAGTTAAGAGATTCTTTTAACCTAAATAAGGTTATATGACGTAACACAGTGCATAGTTTCGGTGACGAGTTTTATTGTGATTGTGTGTTATTGCGTCAAGCTGGAATGTTCGAACTTTCTCTTGATTATAGAGAGACTATATAAGTGGTACACTGATCGTCCCCTATACGCTTATGTGTCCGGGGACGTTAATCTATATAACTAACTAACTAACCAACCAACTAACTAACTAACTGTTTGAGTAGTGAAAAAGTGATTGATTTATAAAGATGTTTGATGATGAGTTTTGAAGTGATTTTCGGAAAGTGATCTTGTATGTAGTTGTTGATGTATGCTGAATAAAGTTGGAAAACTTCATGCGACGACTACTGCCTTGTTGCTGAGTGAACAGGTTCCGTGAATAAACGAATCTGAGTTACACTTATTAAGATTCAAGCATCGGGGCTTCGTCAACCATTGATAAAATAACGACCGTGTAAAAGTATACTTATTTCACGATTACTTGAAAACAATCTAGTTTAATGCCCAGCTACGAGGTTTGAGCTCTGTGGGTTCGGGCAAATAGAATAGACCCAACGTTTCCCGGCGTGTCGTAAGAGGCGACTAACAGGGGTGATGTTAGCACGGCATCACTGGGCGAAAGTCTTCTACACAGAAGTCACCGGCCAGGGCGGAGGAACCTCACGTTACTACAGGTTCAACGACCACGTGCTCAGGGCCAAGGCGAGCCACACTGTATTCGTGGATTTCGGCTGTGGCCAACAGCCTGGAGAGGATTGGGCCCTGCCAGGTCTTTTTTTTTTGCCCAAGACACAACACATGATGAGGCTATCCACTAATTCCATGCCGGATCGGTCGTCGCCCGGCTACACAAGGACCGCGCCTTCCGTTGGCCACCAGGACGGAGGTGAAAAGTATGCTACTGATGGACAAATTAGCAAGATCCGCACGAGAAACAACATCGTCATAGGAACCTGGAATGTCAGGACCCTAACTGCGGAAGGAAAATTAGAAGAACTGGCCCACGAGCTGGACCACTATCGATGGAACGTTCTAGGTATCAGCGAACTGCGCTGGAAAGGCCTAGGTGAAACAACGACTGACAAAGGACACAAGCTCTATTTCAGCGGTAGAGATGACAGGCACGAACACGGCGTTGGATTCTTGGTCCACAAGAACATTCTAGCCACTGTCATGGGTTGCCGCCCAGTCTCCAGTAGACTCATTACCATCCGTCTGAGAGCAACCCCTTTCAACATTACCATCATCCAGGCCTATGCCCCAACATCAGACTATGAAGACAGCGAAGTGGAGGATTTTTATGAAAATATACAGGCGGTCCTTGACCAAGTGCCGAAGAAGGACATAGTCATAGTGCAAGGCGACTGGAATGCCAAGGTTGGCCAAGATGCGCACCACAACTGGGGAGACACATGCGGACCCCACTGCAACAACGAGACAAATGACAGGGGTCTGAGGCTATTGGAGTTTGCCAGATACAACAATCTGGTACTGGCAAACACGCTTGGTCTCCACAAAAAATCCAGACGATGGACATGGCACAGTCCCGGCGGGGAACATCACAACCAGATCGACTACATCATGGTCAAGAAACGCTTCAGATCAAGCATCAACATTGGCAGGACACGCACTTTTCCAGGAGCAGACATTGGAAGTGATCACGATCTCGTGATGATGTCTTTCCGGCTCCATTTGAAGAGAGTAAATACAGCAAAGTGCACTAGGCTGAAGTTCGACCTGGACAAACTGCAAGACCCGGAGGTGGCAAAAATATTTCAGGCCACAATTGGAGGGAAATTTGCACCACTGCTTATTTTGGGGGCAGGCGAAGTAGATGTCAACACCATGACCAATACCTTCAACTCAGCTGTAACAGATGCCGCCACTGAGATCCTTGGCAAGCACCGACCAAAGAAGAAGCCGTGGATCACACCTGAACTTTTGGATCTGTGTGATAAACGAAGAGAGTTAAAAAAGAAAAAGAACACCTCACAGGGAGCTGATGTCTATCGAAAAATCAACAATGACATCCGAAAAGGCATGCGCACAGCAAAGGAGAACTGGATAGAAGATCAATGCCAGGAAATAGAGAACAATCTGAACAAGAACAACAGCAAGAAGGCCTACCAGACTGTGAAGCGGCTGACAAGTGTTAAACAGCCCAAAGTCTCCACTATCCAAAGCAAGTCTGGCATTTGCCTTACAGAAGAACAAGAAGTCTTGGACAGATGGACAGAGTACTGCTCTGACCTTTACAACCATACACCAAATGGAGACCCATCAGTTCTAGCATGTCCCGAGAGCAGAGAAGAAGAAGAAATCCTCCCAATTCTCCGGGAAGAAGTTGAGGCAGCAGTGCAATCGCTGAAGAAAGGGAAGTCAGCGGGAGTGGACAACATACCAGCGGAACTGCTACAAGCAGGAGGAGAAGCGATGACTGATGCTCTCACCACTATCTGTAACAAGATCTGGCAGAGTGGGGAATGGCCTACACCATGGACCCAGTCGCTTGTCATCACTCTTCCCAAAAAAGGTAACCTTCAGGAGTGTGAAAATTACCGCACCATCAGCCTCATCAGCCATCCCAGCAAGGTCCTCCTGAAAATAATACTCAACAGGTTGAAACCACAAGCTGAACAAATCATAGCTGAAGAACAAGCAGGATTCATGGCAGGGCGAAGTACCACTGAACAGATTTTCAACCTCAGAATAATCTGTGAGAAATACCTACAGCACCAACAACATCTATATCATGTGTTCATAGACTTCAAGAAGGCATTTGACCGAGTCTGGCATGCAGCTCTATGGGCAACCATGAAAGTGTACAACATCAGCCCTAAAATTATAGAAGTCATCAAAAGCCTGTATGACAAGGCTACCAGTGCAGTCCTCCATAACAGCGTCATCGGGAACTGGTTCAGAACAACAATCGGTGTGCGTCAAGGATGCCTACTCTCTCCAACACTCTTCAACATCTTCCTAGAGCGCATCATGTCAGATGCTCTTGCAGATCACGAAGGCACAGTCAGCATAGGGGGCAGAGCAATCTCCAATCTTCGTTTTGCGGATGATATTGATGGATTGGCTGGAGAGGAACAAGAACTTGAACAGCTTGTACAGAGGCTTGACACCACCTCCAGAGCTTATGGAATGGAAATAAGTGCAGAGAAGACCAAAATGATGACCAACAACACCAATGGCATCAACACGGACATCAAAGTACAAGGCCAATCCCTCAACACAGTGCACAGCTTCAAATATTTAGGAGCCATTGTGTCAGACAATGGGTCTCGACAGGAAGTCCTCTCCAGGATCGCACAAACAACTGCTGCCCTGACAAGGTTGAAGCCCATTTGGAAAGACAGAACCATCAGTCTACATTCCAAAGTAAGACTGCTGCGCTCTCTGGTCATCTCCATCTTCCTATATGCTTGCGAAGCATGGACCCTCACAGCAGATCTCCAACGAAGAATACAAAGTATGGAGATGAGGTGCTACAGAAGACTTCTGTGCATTTCCTATACCCAACACATCACCAACATTGAAGTCCGACAGACCATCACACAAGCCATTGGACAACACGATGACCTGCTCACAGTGGTGAAGAAACGGAAACTCCGATGGTATGGCCACGTCACCAGATCATCAGGCCTTGCAAAGACCATTCTGCAAGGCACAGTGCAAGGAGGTAGAAGAAGGGGGAGACCGAAAAAGAGGTGGGAGGACAACATTCGAGAATGGACTGGTTTGACACTGAGCGAAGCCATGAGGGCTGCTGAGGACAGAGAAAGATGGTTAAGCGATCATCTGTGGTGCCCCTACGACCTTCGGGTTATGGGACAGGATAGGATAGGATACGAGGTTTACCATTGCTCTATTATAAAATTTGTTGTTGTTGCGGATGACATTGATGGATTGATATAGAAGAACAAGAGCTTGAACAGCTGGTAAAGAGGCTTGGCACCGGCTACAGAGCCTTTGGAATTGAAATAAGTGCAGAGAAAACCAAAATGATGACCAACAACATCAATGTTATCAACACTGACATCAAAGTCCAATGCCAGTCCCTCAACACAGTGCATAGCTTCAAATATTTAGGAGCCATTGTATCAGACAATGGGTCCCGACAGGAAGTCCTCTCCAGGATTGCAAAAACAACTGCTGCCCTTCCAAGGTTGAAGCCCATTTGGAAAGAGAAGACCTCCAAGGTAAGGCTGCTGCGCTCCTTTGTCATCTCCATCTTCCTATATGCTTGCGAAACATGGATTCTCATAGCAGACCTACAACAAAGAATACAAAGCATGGAGATGAGGTGCTAACGAAGACTTCTGGACATTTTCTATACCCAGCACATCACTAACGACGATGTCCGACAGACCATCACACAAGTCATTGGACAATACAATGACATGCTCACAGTGGTGAAGAAACGGAAACTTCGATGGTATATCCACGTCACCAGAGCACCAGGCCTTGTAAAGTCCATCCTTCAAGGCACGGTGCATGGAGACAGAAGAGGGAGACAGAAAAAGAGGTGGGAGGACAACATTTGAGAATGGACTGGCTTGACACTGAGCGAAGCCATGAGGGTTGCTGAGGACAAAGAAGGATGGAAAAGGCTGGTTAAACAATGATCTGTGCCCCTATGACTTTCGAGTTACGGGATAGTATAGGATAGGATATTTCTATTCAAATTGGT
>CM072513.1:69979703-70077203 GCA_036898135.1 Oncomelania hupensis | reverse complement strand
CAGTGCATTGTGATAACCTTGTGACATGTGTAACTAACGGCTTGGCCTGCTCAGCTGCGCTGTAATGTGTGCCTATGCGCATGCGCGCGCTCAGTTTTTGCACTTTTGTGAGATTTGAAGCCTTGCGATTGAGGTACGTTCGGAATGATTTTTACAAGGTGCATGTGCATTGATGTGGATGGAAGTGGTTGGTTGTGTATTCTTACGTGTATATGGTTTTTAAACGATGATTCTGCGCCTGTTGTGATGCCTTTTGAGGTAATAAAATATGTGCTGTATGTTTCAGTAATAGGTGTGTATTTGTTGTATAATGTTAAATTGTGTGTAACATGTGAGCATGTATGTTGTTTACAGATCGCCGCGCTTTATGCCTAGTTGGTGACTTGAGGGAAACTACTACTACTACTACTACTACTACTACTACTACTACTACTACTACTACTACTACTACTACTACTGTATTCAGTCTTCGTCTATGAAACTCTTCTACTTTCTTTTCTTCTTCTTCTTCTTTTTCTTCTTCTTCTTCTTTTTCTTCTTCTTCTACATTAACTTTGGTAATTTAAAAGAAATAACCTGATTGTACCTTGGTTAAGTTTGAAAACTTCCACGTTTTAGCGTATTCTTTAAAAATCAATACTTCGCTGTAGATGGATGGCAAGGTTAAAACTACTTAAGGTTTTTGTGGGTAAACCTGAAACTGTGTCATCTGTTTGTGTGTGTACCTGTGTTGCTCCTTGGTTGCTGTTGTCTTGTTTGTTTGTTTGTTTTTCTCCAGATAATATCTGTAGATACTTTGAGATAGTCTGGAATCAGAACGAGCCAAATGTTGGTTTGTCGGTCGGTCGATTGCACGCAACATTTCAAGAACCAATGAACGGATTTTGGCCACATTTTACAGGATTGTTAACATTACCTAGATTAGTGGCGTCCATCCTATCGTGTTATCATCAATGTTTAGACCGTATGTAGAAATGTCATTTTCTTGTCTTTTTTCTTCCTCCCCCACCCTTCCCCTTCCCCGTGGGGGTGCCGGGGGTTCTGTATAAATACTATCCCCACTTTCTGGAAATTTAGTGCTTTAAATTCCCACTGTCGCTCTCTTTCTCCTTTGTTCTTTCTCATTCCTACTCTGTTTTATCAATCTACTACTTGTATACTATCTTCTTCTTCGCTAGACCAGTCATCTACCTTTTTTCTTGAAAACTCTTGCGGGACAAAACTTCTCATTTGTGTGTGAGGTCTGTTGTATCAGCTTGGGAATATTGGACGCCTTCTGCCAAATGGTCACTAGGGCTTCCTATGATATTATTATTTAGCAATGTAGGCATTTTATATGTATGTGTTTTGTTGATATTTTATAATAATGTTTGTATTCTATTTTGTTTTTGTAAACGGGGGTTCGATAAATTAGAGTATAGCCTCAGCGTCCCCTGCGTGGGATGTCTTTATTGTGAAGTGACCGGTTGGTGGAATGCCTTCAGTGTTACCACTGGGGTTGTTTCAGCAGATCTTTTATGCGGATCAGGGGTGAGTCCTCTTTCAGCCAAGTTGTGATCTTGATTTTGTGGTCCTGATTCGGCTCTTTGCAGTCCGCTGGACCCTGTAAGCAATGAATAACTAACTAACTTCCTTCTTCCATTAATGAGCTGTTCTAGTTTCTCAATTTTCGGTTAAGCAACAATGGCTTTCTTCTACTTCTAGTACTAGTTTTTACTTTGTTTTCATGAAAAATTCTTTATATATCAGGCAGTTAAATTACATTCCATCAAGCAAAAGTCGCTTTTTTCTAGCTAAGCTCTGGGAAAAGCAAGGAGCTTCAATTTCGTAGTTGGCTTTTAGTGAAATAAGGTACATTGATAACAGTTTTAGTCTGCTTTTGTTATGTCTCCTTTATGGTGGGGGGGAAGGGAGGGGTGTTTGTGTGTGTGAGTGAGGGTGTGTGGGTGTGGGTGTGTGTGTGTGTGTGTGTGTGTGTTTTTTAATCAGTCCTTCTTGTTCTGCTTACATTTTTATTGGTGCTAATTCTTCTTGCACAGTTCTGATCGGGCAATCCAATTTTTAATCGCTGCAACCCATTTGGAAGATAATGGAGGCTAATTGATGACAAGAATAAACAAACGTTTATCATTTGTTAGCCGACTATTAGGCTAAAAAATGTATATTATGGAATGACATTTGACAAAGTGGCTTTGTAAGGCAGCCTAATGACAAATGCAAATAAATATTTATCACAGTTGACAGGGTATTTTTTAACAGTAATACGTTTCTACAGACATCATCAACACGATTGTTGTGTACAGCCGCTGCTGTAATGACTGCGGAAGGAGCTTGTGGTGTGTGTGGGTGTGTGTGTGTGTGTCTATGGGTGTGTGTGAGTACGTGTGTGAGTGTGTCTGTGTCTCTGTGTATGAGCAACAGCTGTGTTGTATCATGCATAGCTACCTGCCTACACTTACACTTACCGGTTGTGCGAAGTGAAGACAAAATGATACGTTTCGATCTCACTACCCCTTGGGGTCATGAGCAATCTTGTCACTGTAGATTGTTCTAACCTATAAAGGGAACAGTGAAAGCCCCAGTTGAAAACCTGTCTTGCCTTTGTAGGCATGACTAATTCACTGCGGCAACAGTTCCCCCCGTTGGAGTGCCGGGGGTTTCAGTATAAATAGTATCCCCACTTTCTGGAAATTTAGTGCTTTAAATTCCCACTGTCGCTGTCTTCCTCATTTGCTCTTTCCCATTCCCGATCTGTCCTATCACTCTGCTATACTATCTTCTTCTTCGCTAGATCAATGACCTACCTTTTTTCTTGAAAACTCTTCCTGGACAAGACTCCTTGTTTGTGTATGAGGTCTGTTGGATCAGCTTGGGAGTGTTGGACGCTTTCTGCCGGGTGGTCACTAGGGCTTCCTATGATGTTATTATTTAGCACTATAGGCATTTTATATGTCTGTGTTTTGTTGATGATTTATAATGATGTTTGTATTCTATTTTGTTTTTGTAACCGGGGGTTCGAGTAGTTGGGGTAAAGCCTCAGCCGTCCCCTGCGTGGGATGTCTTTATTGTAAAGTGACTGGCCGGTGGAGGGCATTCAATTTTCCCACTAGGGTTGTTTCGGCAGATCTTTTATGCGGATTGGGGGTTGTCCGGTCCTGATTTGGCTCGGAAGAGTCCGCTGGACCTAAAGCAACAATCAATCAATCAATCAATCAGCGTTCTGTTGGAGTGTTTTTTTTTTGTTTTTTGTTTAACGGCGGAGACCTTTACTGCAGTCACCCTCAGACCACAGGCAAAGAGTTATTAACTTTTTTGATGGTGATGATAAAATAAGATCATTCAGGAAGATCAGTTTCATTTTCATGTTCTCGATTGTTGAAGATTGGCAGGTCTCCTTCAGTTCTTCAGGACCGTTGTCGGTTGCATCCCTGTTTAGTCCCAAACTTTTGTTGCTGTCTAAGTATGCATTGTAGTGTACGCAAACGATATACTGCATTTCATATAAGCTCGGCATGCGGTATTGTCCACGGTTACGTAGCAGAGTGTGAATTGATGTTAAGCAGATACTTGGCACCTTGTTAACACAGAAGCAAAGCTAAAGTAGAAAAGGAAGGGAAAGAAGGAGGAGGAATTAAAAAAGGGTACAGAAAATGAGCAAGCAAAAATGGGGACAAAAAGGGGACGACGTGGAGGAGAGCAAAAAAACGAGAAGAATTTGAGTAGTGAGCAAAGACATAGAACAAAAGGAGGAGGAGAAGAAGAAGGACAAGGAGGAGGAGAAGAAAAAGATGAAGAAAGAGAAGGGCAAATTTCTGGGTATAATACGATAAAATTGTAGTATATTGTAAAAAGAAGTTACGAAGAGGAGAAGAAGAGGAAGACGAAAGAAAGAAAGAACAAGAAAGAAAGAAAGAAAGAAATGAAAGAAAGAAGTAGAAGAAGAAGAAGGTGAATAATGAGCAGAACAGTTATTACTTAAAGAAAGTTTCTTAGCGAAGTAAGCAACAAGAAGAATAAGAACGTGAACGATGAGCAGAACAACCGTTTAGACAAGTGTCAATGAGCTACGTTTCAAACCCCAGCGTCAGAGAAAGACGACCTCTTTGTACTTTTAAAATGCTCATTCCTTTACCTTGGAAGAACCCCCGTTCGGGTGCCGGGGGTTTCAGTATAAATAGTATCCCCACTTTCTGGAAATGTAGTGCTTTGAATTCCCACTGTCGCTGTCGTTCTCATTTGCTCTTTCTCATCCCTACTCTGTTCTATCAATCTGCTATACTATCTTCTTCTTCGCTTGACCAGTCACCTACCTTTTTTCTTGAAAACTCTTCCGGGACAAGGCTCCTTATTTGTGTATGAGGTCTGTTGGATCAGCTTGGGAATATTGGACGCTTTTTGCCAGGTGGTCACTAGGGCTTCCTATGATGTTATTATTTAGCAATGTAGGCATTTTATATGTATTTGTTTTGTTGATAATATATAATGATGTTTGTGTTCTATTTTGTTTTTGTAAACGGGGGTTCGATAAATTAGAGTACAGCCTCAGCGTCCCCTACGTGGGATGTCTTTATTGTAAAGTGACTGGCTGGTGGAGAGCTTTCAGTTTTACCACTAGGGTTGTTTCAGCAGATCTTTTATGCGGATTAGGGGTTGTCTGGTCCTGATTTGGCTCGGAAGAGTCCGCTGGACCTAAAGCAATAATGATGTAATGTAATGTAATGTAATACCTTGGAAGAAAGAAGAAAGCGCGCACAAAGCATGTTCGGGATAGGGCAGGGGGGAGCAGGGTCTGGCGGGAGACTGAGTGAGAGAGACAGACAGACAGACTTAAAATTCAGTTCAGTTCAGTCCTGCAGCCGGACAGGTCGTTGGGGAAACATGAGGGATGCCGACGAAGAGAGTTGTCGCCACTTCGATCTGGTTGCAGCTATTCTCAAGACTCAATACTCGGATTATTAATTTTTCCTGTACAAAATAGGCCCTCGTATTAGGCCTAGGTACAAATCACACGCTTACACACATGGATTCTTCAATATATGGATGCACGGCTTTCGGCGAGAAGGCCCGAAGTTCTCAGCTTCCCGTCTTTTTTGGACGTGTGTGTTCCAAACTTCCGGTTGCTGAATGGCGTACATGGTTTGATAGTGATATTTTGACCCTGTTGACATGTCCGCCAAACGTCGCCCTCAGGGCAGTTGCTGCTGTTTCGCCGTAAACTAAAAGAAATAAGTCAAAAACAACGATAGATTAAATCTATACACTACTAAAGTTACAAATGTATCATGAAAATATTTACGATAAGAAATGACTACAATCTACATCTCTACCTTGCCTCGCAACTTTTGGCATAGGGAATTGGAAGCACGGTGGCCTAATGGTAGAGCTTTGGCTTGCGGATCTGAAGGTCCCGGATTCGAGCCTAGGCCGGGGTATTGTATTTTTACTCCCATTTCCTACTCCTGAGAGTATAAACCGAGGTCTAGTCTGTGTCGCATACATTCCATCATAACGGACTTTAAAGATCCTGACGCTCATGTCCTAGACGGGTGAGTGCCGGTAACAAGAACATGTCACGTGGGGTTTATGGGCTCTGCACAATGGAATTATGGACCCTCACGTTTATTCGGTGGGAACTGCTAGTAAGTCACCCTATGAATTACTTTAATAAATTTATTTGTTTAGCTCGTTCTGTGTTAAGGTTGGGGTACAGAAATAGATAGAAAAATGGTAAAAGAATACTGTCACACTAGCTTTCACACGGCTATGAATCATATGTAGTCCAGCCACTTAATAACAGTTAAAATCACACATTTATTTCTTCTACTCTATACAAGATTCTCTAAGTACTAATCTAACTTAAAAAGTCTCTTTCAATGCTAATAGTTCGATCGCTGATAGTCTAGGCAGCTGTTATTCTTCCTCGGGCACTTGCTATTATATCTCATGTAGATTTGGACTACTGTGGTCCGTTTTACAGTTTCTGAAGAGTTGGACTACTGTGGTCCTGTTATGATCAGTTTAAGTGCACCTTCGCCTTATGCACTTAACTCATGTGTGGGGTGTTCGAAGTCCTTCTGTGAGGTAACTTCTGGTCCACCTGTGTCGTTGTGTAGTTGGGTTCCCTTGCCACGCTGTGGGGTCTGACAGGGTGTTTTTCAAGGTAGCTCTTTCCGACTTGTGCGGTAGAGTCTTCTCAACCAACTTGTTTCTGTGGAGTGGGGTTCACAGGATAGCTCGGGATAGCTCGGGATAGCTCGCCTGCTCGTCTGTAATATAAGAGACGAAATTCTGCACAACCCTGAATAATCGGTTTGTGCAGAGCGTCTCACTGAAAGCCAAGTAGCCCTCAGTGATAGCTCCACATCTCTATACATAAGCGACGAACATTCTGCTACTTCCGGGTTCCACTGGAATCTCAACTCTAAATTCCTATACATACATAAATATAAATCGTGTCTAACTATACACATACAGAATTAATAATATTATAAACATTCAGTGGTACAGCCACTGGTCTGCAAACATACATATAAGTTAAACAACAGTGGTTCCGTACGGGATGCAACATGGCGGCGCAACCGGTCGTGTTTCGCCACGTGTTCGGCGTTTCCACATGGTCACGCAAATTCGGATTAACAATTCACATTTATGCATAGCAAATTCTTCAAACATAATTTCAACAATAATATAAATATATCACGATGAAACAGAAGGGTGTTCATTTACCTGTTTGACAAGTTCAGGCCCGTTGTGACTTGAGAGAATTCTAAGATTCTAAGTCCTGCTTCCTGGTCTATGAGTGAAGATAGTTCTCTGCTAGCTAAGGAGATGTTACTTCTTCCTCGTCTCACACACGACTGATCCAAACTGTGTTAGGCTCTGACACAGTCAAACTGGCGCGAACCGCTTTGCCTAAGCTATCATTGGGTAAAATGTTCAGATTCAAAGCTCAAGTGCTGACTCACTGCGATGTGGGTGGCTCGCTCGCCGTGTGTGGTCTGCTGTGTACTATACTAACTCTCTTAATGTTACAAATACTACACACTGCTAAATAGTCAATGAGCAGAGTTAAAACTAGCCAGTTCGTGACAGGCTCCCTCAACTGAAAAAAGGCGATGACTACTGGATTCGACCTTTTTCTACTACAGAGCCTAGTTTAACGCTGCACTATCCTAGGGTCCTATTTACAAGCTACTTAAGTTGCTCTACCTGAGCTGCAATGCTGTGCCAGTTAGCTATGGACACTAGTGACAGGGTTTTTATTGGGCGGGGACGAATTCTGGTGCTGTGGCCCTTAGTTGTGTTGGGTGGGCGACAGCTGCTGTGTCCTCCACGAGATGGCGACTGAGGTAGTCGGCTCCGTGGTTCTCTTTGCCGGGGATGTACTCGATTTGGAATGAGTATGCCTGAAGGGTGAGTGCCCATCGCATCAGGCGAGAGTTCAAAGACTTGGAGGCTGCCAGGAACGATAGTGGTTGATGGTCCACCTGAACTGTGAAGTGGGTCCCATACAGGTAGAGTTGAAACTTCTGTATGGCCCAGACTAGTCCAAGGCATTCTTTCTCCGACGTGGCGTAGTGGGTCTCGGCGGGTCTCAATTTTCTGCTGGCGTAGGCGACAGGGAATAGCGTCTCTGCATTCTTGGGGTCGCGCTGTAGCAGTACTGCTCCGAGGCCTAAGTCGCTTGCGTCGGTGCGAAGAACGAATGGCTGAGTCAAATCGGGTAGGTGGAGTACTGGCGCCGATGTCATTCTGTCCTTGAGGGTTTGGAATGCTGTCTCGCATTCGGCTGTCCATACGACTTTGTCCGGGGCGATTTTCCGGGTTCCATTTGTCAGTGGCACGGCGATGCTGTTGTAGTTGGGGATGAACTTCTGGTAGAAGCCGCAGAGTCCTAGAAACGACTGTACTTCCTTTTTGGTCTTGGGCCTAGGAGCGTCGAGTAGGCGTTTCACGGTCTTTTCTACCGGTCGCAGGCTTCCTTGACTGATGGTGTGTCCCAGAAATTCTAGTTCTGTGAATCCAATCTGACATTTGGTGGGTCTTGCCGTCAATCCCGTGTCTCTGAGGCGGGCGAGTAGTTGCTGTAGGAGCGTGACATGTTCCTCCCACGTAGGTGTTGCGATGAGGATGTCGTCCATAAACGAATGTAGGTGCTCGCTGCTCAGGGGTGCCAGGAGTTTTCGCATCATTGCGCTGAAGATGCTGGGTGCGTTGTGGAGTCCGAATGGAAGCACGTTGAATTCGAAGTGTCCTTCCATAGTGCTGAAAGCTAGGTACTTTCGGACTTGTGGTTGTACGGGTATCTGATAGTATCCTTTGCTGAGGTCGATGCGTGAGAAGTACTTCGCTCGCTGTAGCTTGGCAAATAGGTCTGTCTGGTCCGGGAGTGGCTCTGGCTGGAACTGCGTTACGGCATTCAGCAGTCTGAAGTCGATGCACAGTCGATGCTCTCCGTTGGGTTTTCGCAACAATACCGTGCCTGCGCTGTAGGGTGAAGTAGACTCTGAGATGATTCCGGCGGCCAGTAAGGTGTCTATCTCTTCCTTGATGGCTCGCTGCTGCGACAGTGGCATCGGGTAGAGCTTCTGGCGGACGGGTGTTGGGTCGGTCACCGTTAAGGTTACTTCGACGAGGTCTGTACTCCCTGGTCGGTCTGTGAGCACAGTCTGATGTTGGCGAATGACCTGTCGTACTTGCTGTTGCTGTTTAGCGGCTAGGTCTCCGTTGAGTATCACGTCTTTGTAGGTTTCTTTGGAGTGCAGGGGATACTCTACTGCATTGGTCTCCATGCTTTCTCCTTCTTCCGCGAGGGCGATGGCTAGCAAGTTGTGAGTGCTGGGGGTCGCTGGTCTGTCCGTATACTTCTTGAGGAGATTAATGTGGTGGTATCGGGCTCTCCCGTTCACCTCTACTTGGTAGACTGTCTTGGATTTCTTGGCAGTCACCCGGTACGGTCCTCTCCAAGCGATGTCCAGCTTGTTGGTTCCACTTGGAAGTAAGAGTAGCACTTGATCGCCGACTTGCAGTTCTCTGTCCTTCGCGTGGCGGTTGTAGTACTTCGCCTGACGGGCTCTTGCCTTCTTCAGTGCTTCACCAGCTTTCTTCCACGTTGCTTTGAGGGTTTCCTGCAGGTCTGCGACGTACTTGGTGGCACCTCTTGGTGTGTCGTCTATCTTGGCCTCCGTCCAACTTCTGCGTAGGGCTTCTAGCGGTCCTGCGAGAGGTCTGCCGAATAGCAATGTTGACGGGGTGTAGCCTGTGGCTGCATGGGGTGTTTCTCGGTATGCGAACAGTGCCGCATTCACGTAGGTGTCCCACGCTTCTGGATTGTCGTCGGCGACTTTCCTGAGGATGGTGAGAAGGGTTCCATTCAGTCTTTCTACTTGTCCGTTGCTGGCTGGGTGGTATGGTGGTGTGCGAATGTGATGGACTTGTATCAACTCGAACACGTCTTGCATCAGGCGGCCGGTGAACTGAGATCCGTTGTCCGTTCTAATGCTGTCCGGGAATCCGACTCTGGTAAAGATGGCGTTGAGTGCATCTGCAATCTTCTTGGTGTCGATCGCTGGCAACGGGACTGCTTCGCACCACATCGTACATGCGTCGACGAGTGTGAGTAGAAATCTGTTCCGCTTCTTGGTCATGGGCAGTGGTCCTACTATGTCTACTGAGACTTGCTGGAATGGTACGCCGACTACTACCGATGGTCCTAAGGTAACTGGTACGGTGTGATGTCGCGGGGAATATCGTTGACATTGGTGGCAAGATTTCACGTAGCGCTTGACATCCTCCGTGATTCCTGGCCAATAGTAGTGTGCGCTGATTCTCTGCACTGTGGCTCCAATTCCCATGTGTCCGCTGAGTGGCATGCTGTGGCCTAGTTCTAGTACTTGGGCTCGAAGGGTGGCTGGTAGTACTAGTTGGGTGTGATCTCCATCTCCTTGTCGATGTAGAACTCCCTCTTCCATGTAGAAGTCTCCCTTGTGCGGGGGTGTGTGCGCCTTGGGTAGCTTCTGGAAGCACTTCGCTATCGAGGTGTCTTCTTTCTGTGCTGTTTTGATCTCTTCGAGTCCTGGATTCGGAGCGAACTCGGGCTGGGGTGGTTGGGTTTTAGCTTGGGCCCTGGTTTGCACTGCAGCTATCTCTACAGTTTTGGGGGGCGTGCCTAAGAACACATACCTACAACCTAGCACTAGATCATACAGGGGTTTCTGTAAAACAGCTGCTTGGATTCGTCCTGTGACGTACCTACTCTCTACTTCGATCCATGCTATTGGGCAAGTAGTCGTCGGTTTCGTCAAGTCTGCTCCTTGTAAGTCGACTGTCTTGTCTGTCAAGTCCGCGCGCGATACAAGAGATTCGCTAACTATCGCGTCGTATGATAGACCTGTGTCATACAGACAGTTCGCTTCTTTTCCGTTGACCTTGACCGTGTCTGTCACCGATGGGTGATCTCCGATCGTGTGTGGCTTGTTACCGCTGCTTTGAGTTAGAACTCTGTGCGCTGGCCGGCTTTCGCGCTCTTCCCTACGTTGTGCGGCCAACTTGAAACATTCTGCGGTGGAGTGATTGTTTCGGTTGCAGAACGAACAATACCGTCTCTGTTCTGCGGGACCTCTTTTCCCGAATTCCGTGTTGGGTCCTTTATTTTGCCCAGGTCTGGGGTTATTCGGCTTATTCGCGGGGCGCTCTTCCCGGTTAGGGCTTCGTTTCTGTGCCTCTTTCCCGTTAGGCTTTAGGTCTCGCCTGAAGCTCTTGGCTTCTCCGTGTGCGGCCACGTACCTATCTGCGACCTTGACCAGATCTTCCAGTCTTTCCGCGCCCTGCTCTACTGAGAATGTTCTCAGCTCGGGGGTCATGGTTTCCCGTAGCTGTTCCCATACTAACAGTTCTGTCAGTCCATCATATGTCTTAGCCGTGGCTGACTGGCTAATCCACTTATCCAGCGTTGTGGACAACCGATCCGCGAACTGCGCATAGCTCTCTCCTTTCACTCTCCGATTGGTGCGGAATTTTTGCCGGTAGCATTCTCCTGTCAGTTCGAATCCCGTTAGGAGTGCCTCTTTTACTTTGTGATAGTCAGTCACTCTGTCAGTCGGTAGCTTACTGTAGATGTCATAAGCCTTTCCTCTAAGCCCTTGACTAAGCTTGAAAGACCAATGAGTGGGATCTAGTTTGTACTCTGTTGCTAGGCGCTCAAACCTAGTCAGATAGAGATCTAAACCTTCTTCTCTCTCATTGAATGTTCCCAGTGGAAATGACATTCCTTGTACGGGGTTGGATGCTACCTCTAGCTGATCTGAGTGGGAAGGGGTTGAGGAAGAACTTGAAGCTCCTGATCCCAATCTTCTTAGCTCTAACTCATGCTGTCTTTCTTTTTCCTTTTCTTCCCTCTCTTTTTCTTTTTCTGCCCGCTCATAATCCCATCTCCTAACTTCTGCTTCTCTCTCTGCTGCTACCTTCTTCTGTTCTGCTTCTAGTTCTGCTTTTCTCTGTTCTGCTTCGAGTTTCTTCTGTTCTCTTGCTGCTTCTAACTCGGCTTTCTTTTGCTCTGCTTCCAATGCTAATTTCTTTTGCTCTGCTTCTAGTTCTGCTTTTCTCTGTTCTGCTTCGAGTTTCTTCCGTTCTCTCTCTGCTGCTCTCTCTGCCTTAGCCTCCTGTTTCTCTACCTCTGCATTTATATACGAAATTAGGTCTCCCCCTGCTAAGTGTAAAGCTTCTCCTAGTTCCTTGAAACGCAATCTCAAGGCCACTGGGTCCGACATTGTCAAAAGTGTCTATGAACAACCTCTGAATCACGTGGAATACCAAAACACTAGCAATATTGCAAGTCAATAAAAACAATGCACAGACCATAAAATTCGCAATCAATAATAGAATAAAACAAGAGTCAAATGGCATACAACAGTTACTTAAGCAAAACCTGCAAAAGAGCAATGCAACATACAGGCACAAAAATAATTGAAGCAAAAAAGTTTTTAACTAAAGAATAGTGCACCCAACTGATCAGTGTTATACCCTTACACTATTCTAAGTTATTCTACTACTACTGTTATCTAATTTTATTGTACTTAGGTCCGGTTATACCCAATTCCTATTATACACAGATCCTGGCAGGCTCGCCAATTAAAGTGTCACGTGGGGTTTATGGGCTCTGCACAATGGAATTATGGACCCTCACGTTTATTCGGTGGGAACTGCTAGTAAGTCACCCTATGAATTACTTTAATAAATTTATTTGTTTAGCTCGTTCTGTGTTAAGGTTGGGGTACAGAAATAGATAGAAAAATGGTAAAAGAATACTGTCACACTAGCTTTCACACGGCTATGAATCATATGTAGTCCAGCCACTTAATAACAGTTAAAATCACACATTTATTTCTTCTACTCTATACAAGATTCTCTAAGTACTAATCTAACTTAAAAAGTCTCTTTCAATGCTAATAGTTCGATCGCTGATAGTCTAGGCAGCTGTTATTCTTCCTCGGGCACTTGCTATAATATCTCATGTAGATTTGGACTACTGTGGTCCGTTTTACAGTTTCTGAAGAGTTGGACTACTGTGGTCCTGTTATGATCAGTTTAAGTGCACCTTCGCCTTATGCACTTAACTCATGTGTGGGGTGTTCGAAGTCCTTCTGTGAGGTAACTTCTGGTCCACCTGTGTCGTTGTGTAGTTGGGTTCCCTTGCCACGCTGTGGGGTCTGACAGGGTGTTTTTCAAGGTAGCTCTTTCCGACTTGTGCGGTAGAGTCTTCTCAACCAACTTGTTTCTGTGGAGTGGGGTTCACAGGATAGCTCGGGATAGCTCGGGATAGCTCGCCTGCTCGTCTGTAATATAAGAGACGAAATTCTGCACAACCCTGAATAATCGGTTTGTGCAGAGCGTCTCACTGAAAGCCAAGTAGCCCTCAGTGATAGCTCCACATCTCTATACATAAGCGACGAACATTCTGCTACTTCCGGGTTCCACTGGAATCTCAACTCTAAATTCCTATACATACATAAATATAAATCGTGTCTAACTATACACATACAGAATTAATAATATTATAAACATTCAGTGGTACAGCCACTGGTCTGCAAACATACATATAAGTTAAACAACAGTGGTTCCGTACGGGATGCAACATGGCGGCGCAACCGGTCGTGTTTCGCCACGTGTTCGGCGTTTCCACATGGTCACGCAAATTCGGATTAACAATTCACATTTATGCATAGCAAATTCTTCAAACATAATTTCAACAATAATATAAATATATCACGATGAAACAGAAGGGTGTTCATTTACCTGTTTGACAAGTTCAGGCCCGTTGTGACTTGAGAGAATTCTAAGATTCTAAGTCCTGCTTCCTGGTCTATGAGTGAAGATAGTTCTCTGCTAGCTAAGGAGATGTTACTTCTTCCTCGTCTCACACACGACTGATCCAAACTGTGTTAGGCTCTGACACAGTCAAACTGGCGCGAACCGCTTTGCCTAAGCTATCATTGGGTAAAATGTTCAGATTCAAAGCTCAAGTGCTGACTCACTGCGATGTGAGTGGCTCGCTCGCCGTGTGTGGTCTGCTGTGTACTATACTAACTCTCTTAATGTTACAAATACTACACACTGCTAAATAGTCAATGAGCAGAGTTAAAACTAGCCAGTTCGTGACAGAACACACCCAGCATGCACCTTGTGGAATCATTTTCCTCGAATACGGGGTATCCACAGTATTATGAAGAAGAAGAAGAAGAAGAAGTGACCATGAGTGAATGACACGTCAATGGCGGTCTCTCCGATAGCGGCTATTTGGACAGTCGAAAACATCAGGTTTCACATTTCAAAAACCGATGAAGAACATTAAATCTAGTACTTACACTTTTCTTCTTCGTTAGTACATAGAAATTTAGAAAGGAAACGGTATCTACATGCCTCAACAAGGTCATCTAATTGGTCCATGGTTTGTACTTTCACATGATGCGGACATAAGGCTTTCTGCAACCGGAAGTATCGAACACAAGGGCAAAACCACGTGACTTGGCTGCGAACTCTCTTAGTCATAGAAAGAAGGAGATGTGTTTCCATGTGTTTGTACGTACTTCCATGCTTACACACGCACGCATTCCCTTGCCATCCTCCGACGTTGAGAGAGAGAGAGAGAGGGAGAGAGAGAGAGAGAGAGAGAGAGAGAGAGAGAGGGAGAGAGAGAGAGAGAGTTCGCTGTACGACATGGTTAACCTTAACAGTCTAGGGTGAGGTGGGGAGGGGAGGAGAAGGAGGAATCAAGAACAATTACTGAGCTGTATTTCAAGGCACCATTTGAGCTAAGACGCTCTGTGCAATGTCAAAGCGAGATACATCCATGCCTTTCTTTCTGGCAGGCAGAGGGAAATGAAGGTAAGAATTGAGTCCAAGAAAAAAAACAACAACGCATGCCAGTACACGTGAACGCGCGCTGGCATACCTAACACAACACAGCACGCTGACACACTGACTATACAAGATTGGCAAAATCATAACTTGCATATCACTCACTCATGGACGCATGCACTCGCACACACACACACACACACACACACACACACACACACACACACAGAGGAAACTGAGAATGAGTATTGTGTCATAGATTGTTGTTTTTCAGAATACACACATTCAGACATACGCACGTACACACACACACACACAATCTCTCTCACACACACACGCTTATGCGCCCTTCCCCAACTCATCTCCCACAAAGAGTCCTATCTCCTTCCGATCCTCCCCACTCTTCCCTCCATCCCAAACCGCCACCCCACCCCACACGCCTCTGACGACCTGAAGAGTGCAGCACTGTCATGGCTCCCAAGGCCCAGAATAGCTCTGTTGGAATAGCGCCGAGTTCGTGTTTCAGAGAATGTGGGTTCATTCTGATCGTCCGTTGACAGTAAATTGACAATCAACACTGCTTGCGTATCTTACCGCTTAACTAGAGCAAACTTATTTGTGATAGACTGTGTACGTGTGCATGATCTTCGGCAACTAATTATATAGTTGATGTGATAACTGTGCAACATAATGGATAACTTGTTTCATGATTGTACTGCGTATACTTTTTAGATGAAGCGCTGTTAATTGAGTCCCTAATATCTGCGTTGTTGACTTGTTTGCAGCAGCTAAGAATGCCTGTTATGTCGAAAGAGATATGTATTCATACTTGACAGCTCGTCTGAAGTTCCTCTTCTCCATACTCGTTCTCCGCATTCTACTTCATCTCCCTAGGCCCTACCATCCTCATCCTCCTTCTCATTGTCATTCTTCTTCTTCTTCTTCTTCTTCTTCTTCTTCTTCTTCTTCTCATTGTCATTCTTCTTCTTCTTCTTCTTCTTCTTCTTCTTCTTCTTCTTCTTCTTCTTCTTCTTCTTCTTCTTCTTCTTCCTCCTCCTCCTCCTCCTCATCCTCCTCTTTTTTTTTCTTCTTCTTCTGGAACAGTTGCCATGTCAACATGCCTTGCCAGAACCGAAAGGAAAAACATGAAGGTAACGGCTACGCACAGTGAAATTGGAGAAGAGGGAGGGTGGATAGAAGTGGTGGATGGAGAGAGACAGACAAACAGACAGACAGACAGAGAGGAGATGCAAACAGACAGACAGAGAGGAGATAAAAAGAGAAAGACTGGGTGGAACGTCTGGCGAACGATTGAGTGGGGAAGAGTGTGAGATAGAGAAATTATAAAGCGAGAGACATAATTATATGCAGATAACCCGAGACCGAGAGAAAAAGAAGCAGATTGACGATGATGATGAGGAGGAGGATGAGGATGATGATGAGGATGAATGAACGAATTCTTAAATTATAAATTAAATTCTCCGTGAAAAACATAAAATCGGAATAGCAAAATATTGCTCTAGTTATTACGTATAGCTATTCTAAAACCAATATCTAAACCTATATGCGCATCATTATACATCGTGTACGCCATTATAACAACAACGGCTGCAAGTCATGCAGATAT
This sequence comes from Oncomelania hupensis, assembly GCA_036898135.1. Taxonomy (NCBI): domain Eukaryota; kingdom Metazoa; phylum Mollusca; class Gastropoda; order Littorinimorpha; family Pomatiopsidae; genus Oncomelania; species Oncomelania hupensis. Next base: position 70,061,221 of record CM072513.1, on the reverse strand, counting down.
TAATATGGATTTAGCGCTTGTGTAACTTTATATTGATGTATTATTATCGCAAACGATGTTCAGGTAGTTTTGTCCTTTGCTCTTCGCAGTTTTTGCCTGTGTGGTAAATATATTTCTGTTAAATGAATAGTGCATAATATTAGCAACAGCTGCATTCCTAAATATGAAGATATAATGTTTGTGTTGCAAAATACTACTACTACTACTACTACTACTACTACTACTACTACTACTACTACTATACTACTACTACTACTACTACTACTACTACTACTAATAATAATAATAATAATAATAATAATAATAACGAATAGTTTGTTTATATATTGCATGGTATATTTCTTGTTTTCCGACGTCAACTGCATGCAATTTGCCTCAAGTAATAATATCTGCTGAAGGGAATTGTTGGATAGTTACAAATTCGAAGTATCAACAGTGAAGCACCATTTGCTTTATTTAAATGCATAACGACATGAGATGAAACGTCAAAATGTATTGACAGTTTTAAACTCAATGCTTCCTTCCATTTTTCTTGCAAAAACTAAACAATGTTTTTTCTTTGTTGCTCAATAGTAAGATATAATGGAAAACACTAAAAGCAAAGATAACTAATATGAGCTTCATTCTTAGATTTAAGAGTATAAATTAAATTGATAGCAAATGGCGTATCTTTTAAAAACATTCCATTATATATTTTTGGACAGTTTAGATTCACTACTCTCGTTTTTTTCCTCAAGGCCAAAAATGGAACAGAGCTTTACATTTTTAGGCAGTAGAAAACTAAAGAGGAGAAAGGAGATAGAACATAAACTTTAATGACATACTTTTTTTTCCCTTGTGGAAATATGAAAACAACCCCTTTTCTTGTATTTGCGCATGAGAAAGATAAAGAGGCGACTTTAAGTTTGGATATTACGACCTAATTTTTTTTTTATGTATGTTTTGCTCCGACTCTCCGAGACTTATCTACAGGCAGGTAAACGTTTCAGGGGATGAAGATATAGAGGAAGGATGGTGAGATGGGATTGGAGAGGTGGAAGAGGCGAGATGGGGTGAGGCTGTGTGCGTGGGGGTATAAAACTGGTACCTTAAAAAGGTTGTTGTAAAAAAAGGTTAAGGGAGAGTTAATGTTTTATGGATATGTGTGCGCAGATATGGATGAACATTGCATTAATGTACGCACGTGGGCACGTTGTGGGTGCATATTTGCGCGCGTGTATCATGCAAGAGAGATGCGAAGGGGTTAGGAGAGGGTGAAGACAAGAACCTTCTGGAATCCGAATTCTGGAACACGAGAGGGAGTTATCACGCTGGCCGGGCCAGGGGAGTGGTGCAAAACAGAATATTTTCTAAACAGCGCGGGGAGGGTTGTTTAGAGCGATTTATAATTTTCTTTCTTTTTTTTAACCTCTTTCTATTTTTAAGGATGGAATTTTGGCACCTGTCCAGACTCACGCTCATCAGCCATAGCGCCCAGCTGAGACTTCAACGAAAACCTATTCTTATTGTAGGGGATAGTATTAGGCATAGTGCAAAGCTGAGACATCAACGAAAACCTATTCTCACTATAGGAAATAGTATTAGGAGACTCCTACACTCTCTATAGAAGGAATAATAGACCTTTTCCGTCTCAGCTACGCTGTATGAAGTTCATCTTCACCCAGTTGGACTGATACAAGAGGAACCTCCTAACACGCATGCTTGTTGACGATTTACAGATATAATTTAGTTTTTCAATGTTTTCTTAGAAGAGTTTTGCGTGTTTTAGATTTACAAAATAAAGGATTTATCTATTTTTTCCCCTTCTTTTCGTAATAGATGGTTGTTGTTGTTGTTCTTCTTCTTCTTCTTCTTCTTCTTCTTCTTCTCTCCGTCGGTGGTTTGAGGATTAGCAGTTGATTAATGAGGGAAGATATTTCTTTCTTGTAATGAGTTTGCTATTGGCCAGCTTTGCGCAGTAAATGGACGAAAAAAAAACAACACAACACAACACACATACACACGCACACGCACACACACAATACACTCTCTCCCTCTCTCTTTCCAACACACACAAACACATACACGCACTCACACATACACTTACACACACACCCACACCTACACGGATTAATTACGATGTCATGTAATGAGTTTCTGATATCGCGCTTCCGTTCTGCTCGCTAAATTGACCATGAAAACGGTTAAATACGCGTGCTAAAATACAGATGATGGATCGACCAGTCTCGTGCACCTCGTGCACTCTCTCTCTCTCTCTCTCTCTCTCTCTCTCTCTCTCTCTCTCTCTCTCTCTCTCTCTCTCTCTGACGTGGGCCAAAGGTCATTGTTCCCTATTAAAGTGTCAAAGTGTCTATCTCTCTATCTCTGTCACACACACACACGCACACACAAACGCGCTCGACATTTCAACACACACACACACACACACACACCTCCACACACATATACAAACATCATCCACCTACCCTTCCAAACAAACACAGCAAACTCAAAGGTAACCTGGATGAGAGTCTTGACGTTTGTTATCTCATCGCTACTTTAGACTGTAAACAACTGTACACATACCTTGCCCTGTTTCTGTTATTGCCCGGAGGTGAAGGACTTTAGTCGATTAGTTGGGCGTTTTGGTAGGAGGGGAGAGGGGGGGGATATAAAACAGGAATAGAAGATACAGGTAATGCGCAGAAGAGGGGAAAAAGGGAAAGGAAATTGAAAAAGAAGAAGAAGAAGAAGAAGAAGAAGAAGAAGAAGAAGAAGAAGAAGAAGAAGAAGAAGAAGAAGAAGAAGAAGAAGAAGAATGAGAAGAAGAAGAAGAAGAAGAAGAAAACAAAAAAAGAAAACAAAGAGCAATATTAACAAGAACAACAATAAGAACAAGAAGAAGGAAGTACAAAAGAAGAAGAAGGATTTGGGCTGATTTGATGTTGTCCTGCATAGTGCGACCAAACTGAAACAAAGAGAGAGACTTTGATGATTGTCATCCAGACAGACAGACACACAGACAGACATAGAGAGACAGATAGACATAAACATTTGATTTGAGAGAAAGAGGAAGAGAGTTGCGCTTGCAGTTTTCAACAGGAAACACCAATTACTGCACTCGGTGTTACATACCTTAAAGACCAGGGCATCAAGGATAGATAGATAGATAGATAGATAGATAGATAGATAGATAGATAGATAGATAGATAGATAGATAGATAGATAGATAGATAGATAGATAGATAGATAGATAGGTAGGTAGGTAGGTAGGTAGGTAGGTAGGTAGGTAGGTAGGTAGGTAGGTAGGTAGGTAGGTAGGTAGGTAGGTAGGTAGGTAGGTAGGTAGGTAGGTAGGTAGGTAGGTAGGTAGGTAGGTAGGTAGGTAGGTAGGTAGGTAGGTAGGTAGGTAGGTAGGTAGGTAGGTAGGTAGGTAGGTAGGTAGGTAGGTAGGTAGGTAGGTAGGTAGGTAGGTAGGTAGGTAGGTAGGTAGGTAGGTAGATAGATAGATAGATAGATAGATAGATAGATAGATAGATAGATAGATAGATAGATAGATAGATAGATAGATAGATAGATAGATAGATAGATAGATAGATAGATAGATAGATAGATAGAGAAGCTTCGTGGGAAGATTGGATCTTATTGTATTTTCAGCATATGTATTTTTATTTCTTTATTTTGTTGAGGTGGCAGTGAGTTTATTTGAGAGATTGCATTATTGTTGTTACATTTTTTTTAAAATGGATGATATAATATAATGGGTAATCGTCGATCACACTGACCGCAAAGCGTGGACTTACTTTCTCGTTTGGTAAACAAACAACTGTGCACCCTTGCGCAGCGCTGTGTTGTTTGTAGAATCAACCCTGATGGTGTTAACAGGCACGCAAACAAATGAATTTTTAAAATTTATATCTATCAGTAGTAATTTTAAAAGAGAGAATGTTTGGGTGTGTGGGTGTGTGTGTGTGTGTGTGTGTGCGCGCGCGGGCCTGTGTGTGCGTATTCATATATTTTTTCAGTGGGACAACACAAACTGTGAATATTTTTTGTTTAAATCGGATCTGTGAAGCTGACATTTGTTTATATATCTTGGGGCCTGTTAAATCTCTGTAGCAAAATGTGGGTTGCATGAGAAGCAGTATTAGCCGACAGGCTCCATTGTATCATTATGGTGTGTTATAGTGTGCTTGGAGCGTCCTCTGTAAAAGCGGTCATTGAACTTCTCATACAAGAATTCCAAACAGCGGCGGTCAAAGAACAAATAACTAAAATTGCCCTTTTTTTAAAACTGTTTTGTATTTCTAGACTTATTGGGAAATACTTTGAAATAGTCGGAATTCAGAACGAGCCAAAATGTCGGCCTGTCCGTCCGTCCATCATTCTGTCGGCGCGATGGACGCCACATCTCAATAACCACTGAACGGATTTTGACCAAAGTTCGTGGGAACATTATCTAGGATGGTAGACTTGTCTCCGTGTCATCATATTTGCTCTGCCACAAAGATCAAAGTCACTGGACTCATTTTTGGCCTAAACACGTTTTGCTGAATATCTAAAAAAAAAACGGCTACAACGGTTTTGTTGAGTTTTGGTATACAGATTCTTCAAATCGTGTAGGTGAGTCGGTCGTTCCGTCGCTCAGAATTTCACTTTGTGTATGTGTGGGTTGGAATGGGATGGTTGAAAATACACTTTTACAGAACGGATTTTGACCAAACTTCATGGGAACATTATCTAGGATGGCAGACTTGTCTCCCGTGCCCTCATATTTGCTCTGCCACAAAGATCAAAATCACTGGACTCATTTTTTGCCTAAACACGTTTTGCTGAATATCTCAAAAAACGGCTACAACGGTTTTGTTGAGTTTTGGTATACAGATTCTTCAAATCGTGTAGGTGAGTCGGTCGGTCGGTCCGTCGCTCAGAATTTCACTTTGTGTATGTGTGGGTTGGAATGGGATGGTTGAAAATACACTTTTAATTTTATCTCAAGAATACGCGAAACAAAATTATCCTTTTTTTTTCCCTTTGCAGATACTGCAACTACTGCTAAGCATTTTAGGTCATTCGCATTTGTACTTTCTCAACGCTGAGAGTTATCGTCCATCGCCATTTTCTAAACACGTTTTGCGCTGTGGCTAAACATTAGCTGATAATTTTTTTTTCTTGCAGATAGTTCAAATGATGGCCTATCATTGCACGTTTTCCTGTTGCTTATTTAAGATAAAACCGAATCACAACACTGCTAAGAAAATTAACACTTTTGGAGATAACAAAATGTCGGCCATGTCTGAAAATACATGTGAATTTCTTGCCATCTTGTTTCATTGTCCCTTGTTTTCTGTCCAATTATGCCTTGCGAGCATGCCTTCGGTTGTGAAATTTTGAATGTGCCATAGAGGTTGTGTTACTTTCCATTCATTAATTATTTGTATGCATCGATCGCTTTCCGCGTTTTATCCTATCCTATCCTTTAACTCAAAAGTCGTTGGGGCACCACAGATGATCGTTTAACCAGTGTATTCTATCTTTCTCTGTCCTCAGCAACCCTCATGGCTTCGCTCAGTGTCAAGCCAGTCCATTCTCGAATGTTGTCCTACCACCTCTTTCTGTCTCCCTCTTCCTTTTCCTCCTTACACCGTGCCTTGCAGGATGGGTTTAGCATGGCCTGATGCTCTGATGACGTGGCCATACCATCGGAGTTTCCGTTTCTTCACCATTGTGAGCATTTCATCGTGTTGTCCAATAGTTTGTGTGATGGTCTGTCGGACTTCGTCGATGGTGATGTGCTGGGTATAGGAAATGCCCAGAAATCTTTCGTAGCACCTCATCTCCATGCTTTGTATTCTTCGTTGAAGGTCTGCTGTGATGGTCCATGTTTCTTAAGCGTATAGGAATATGGAGATGACAAGGGAGCGCAGAAGCCTTACCTTGGAGTACAGACTGATGGTCCTGTCTTTCCAAATGGGCTTCAACCTTGTCAGGGCAGCAATTGTTTGCGCAATCCTGGAGAGAACGTCCTGTCTGATTGTCTGATACAATGGCTCCTAAATATTTGAAGCTATGCACTGTGTTGAGGGATTGGCCTTGGACTTTGATGTCCGTGTTAATGCCATTGGTGTTGTTGGTGATTTTGGTCTTCTCTGCACTTATTTCCATTTCAAAGGCTCTGGAGATAGTATCAAGCCGCTGTACCAGTTGTTCAAGTTCTTGTTCTTCTCCAGCCAATCCATCAGTGTCATCCGTAAAGCGGAGGTTGGAGATTGCTCTACCCCTATGCTTACTGTGCATTCGTGATCTGCAAGAGCGTCTGGCATGATACTCTCCAGGAAGATGTTGAAGAGTGTTGGAAAGAGTAGGCATCTTTTACGCACGCCGACTGTTGTTCTTAGCCAGTTCCCGATGGAGCTGTTGTGGAGGACGCCTTGTCAGACAGGCTTTTGATGACTTCAATAATTTTTGGGCTGATGTTGTGCACTCTCATGGTTGCCCACAGAGCTGCATGCCAGACTCGTTCAAACGCTTTCTTGAAGTCTACAAACACGTGATAAAGATGTTGTTGGTGTTGTAGGTATTTCCCGCATATCATTCTGAGGTTGAAAATCTGCTCATTTGTAGTTCGCCCTGCCCTGAATCCTGCTTGTTCTTCGGCTATGATTTGTTCAGCTTGGGGTTTCAACCTGTTGAGTATTATTTTCAGGAGGACTTTGATGGGAGGGCTGATGATGCTGATGGAGCGGTTATTTTCACACTCCTTAACGTTAGCCTTTTGGGGAAGAGTGATGACAAGCAACTTGGTCAGTGGTGTAGGCCACTCCCCACTCGGTCAGATATTGTTATAGATAATGGTGAGAGTGCGTCAATCATCGCTTCTCCTCCTGCTTGAAGCAATTCTGCGGGTATGTTGTCCACTCCCGCTGACTTCTTCTTCTTCAGCGAATGCATTGCTGCCTCAGCTCCTTCTCGGATATTCCGCGTTCTGCATGGTTATACTCCGATCAGTGTACGTTTCTAAAGAGCGAATTATTGACGAGATCTAATCCTGTGAAAATTTTCACGCTAATGTATAGCCAGCGCCTAGTGTGTGTGTGTGTGTGTGTGTGTGTGTGGCGTGTGTGTGTGTGTGGGTGTTTTGTGTGTGTGTAGTGCGTGTGAACGTATGAAAAAGCACGGAATTGGGGAAGGAAATTTACCTTTGTAGTACCAATTTGGTAATTTCCTTCTACCCACTTTACCGATTTGTCTCCCCGTTCCCATTTGTCGCTAAGTGCGCCGGAGTGCTCTTTTAGTGGCGTAGGAGTAGCAGTGGAGTGCATAAGAGGTGTTTTAAGTACACATGAGTGGTGCACCTATCGGGACGGGGAAAATACAGTAAATTTTTGGAAGAGTTTGATGCAAAATTCGACCTATTTCGTCGCCTTTTCTGAGACGAAAATGGGTCAACTTTCTAGAGAAGAGTTTAGGGTAAGGGCTAAGTTGCAGCGCTGCAACTAATACCCTTGCCCTAACCCTTTTTCCATCAAAAAAATAAATGACTTTCAAGATCCTGTGTATTATTCTTTCATATCATATACATGTAGATGAAATGCTATTATGCATATGTGCGGGAACTGCGCAGCATGTACTCTTCTCCCACACATATCAAACTTCATTCAATGCACAGAAAGAAAGAAATGCTAGATTTTCTGGATCATTGCTTCATTTCATATTCCCTGAAAGTCCGTCCGTTGATGCATTTGTGTCTGTGTTATTTTTGCTCCAAGTTTGTGTGGGTGTAGCTAGAACTCCATCATCAAACTGCAATATGCTAGCAAGATGACTTTTTGAAAACAGCAGTTTTCTTTTTCTTCATATTTAAGGCCTTTGTAAAGTCTGAAATTTAGGAGTGATTGAATGTTCATGTCAGCAGAAGTGCTGGAGTGCTTTCCAGGAAACGTGTAGCAAGAACTCGAAGAAGAAGAAGAAAAAGAAGAAGAAGAAGAAGAAGAAGAAGAAGAAGAAGAAGAAGAAGAAGAAGAAGAAGAAGAAGAAGAAGAAGAAGAAGTGAATGTGGAGGAGGAGGAGGAGGAGGAGGAGGAAAAAGAAGTGGAGGAGGAGGAAGGAGAAGAAGAAAAAATTTCTGGAATGCTATAGTCTCGCATTTCCCCAAATCAATAACCAGGCTCAAAGCGCGGCGATCTGTACGAGTATACATGCTACAAGCACACAGCGGTTACTCGGACATGTGGTGTAAAGACAGGGAGATCGCTATATTAAGACGGAATTTTATTGTTTTTGTTGTTGAAATTTTAGATGGAATGGGGGGAGGAAACCGGAGTACCCAGAATAATCCTCAGTGACCAGTCTCGTTCTAAGTCACATGAGCTCGTCCAATGCGGGAGTCGAATCCCCGGCCTAACCTACTGCGCCACACCTGAAGAAGAAGAAGCAGCAGTAGTAGTAGAAGAAGAAGAAGAAGAAGAAGAAGAAGAAGAAGAAGAAGAAGAAGAAGAAGAAGAAGAAGAAGAGATTGTACTGAAGGATATAGACCTATAGTATGAAGGTGTAGGTGAAGGTGTCTGCCCGAGGGAAAGTCGAGGAATGGGAATAGGAAAGAGCGAGACTGATTAGCGCCATTTATTTCTCTTTTTGGCCCGCGGGAAAGTCTAGAATGGAGAGGCTAGAGTAGCCTGAGTATCAGAACCTGCCGAGAACTATAAACACGCCTTAGTCAATGAACGGTAGAAAGCCTCGGCGGGCTCAAGACATATGCGCTAGGTAAGTACAAGCTGAGTATCAAAGATCGAGATGTCTCGGTTTGAAGCGATGCGTGGGGTCCACATTCTGAATGAATCGCATTTTATTTCAGTCTCAACACACAAAAACGGTGTCAGAAACAACAATCTGTGAAACTCAAGTGGGGTGAGAGAGAGAGAGAGAGAGAGAGAGAGAGAGAGAGAGAGAGAGGGGGGGGGCAGACAGACAGACCGACCGACAGACCGACCGACAGACAGACAGACCGACAGACAGACAGTGACTAAATACAATAAATAAGAAATGCCGTCTTTAAGAGGGTTAATATTGTCGGGAAACAGACATTTAATGAGAGAAAGAGATAGTTCAAGACAGATTAAAGGAGAGTAGATACAACAGCGACCAACTGATGCATGATAAGACAAAGGGACATAATCGTATTCAAAAGTAGAATGTAAAAAGACATACAAATACTGACAGATATTTGATCAGAGAAAGCGCCAATACCAGAAGATATTTAGAGACTCGCAGAAAGGGCCTAGCCCTACGGACAAACATTTCATGTAATGGGCAAGAGACAAACAGAAAGACGGAGAGCAGAATAGAATGCCACGGTCCCATGAATGAACGAATCCGAATGCCCGAAGCTAATGTGTTCCTCTCTCTCTCTCTCTCTCTCTCTCTCTCTCTCTCTCTCTCTCTCTCTCTCTCTCTCTCTCTCTCCCCACCCGAGAGAGGATTTGATCCGGAGGTCTACGTAAATGGGGGTAAACTCTCTTCAAAGCAAGCGATCATATCACATCTTCACACCCCTTCATTTATGACATCCACAAAGGAATAAACGATTTAGGATTACGGGATTCAAAGTCTTTCGATGTATTGAACATCAACGGTAAAAAAAAAACTAACAATAATAACAATAATAATAACCATAATAATAATACAGGATGCTATTGGGAGCTTTTTCTTCCATCGAACTCTAAGCGCGGCGATCTGGAGAGATCTCCATTGTAGAAGGTGGAAATTGAACAGAAATCAATGTTTATTTTCCAAATTTAGATTGACGGCGTCCAATACCATCATTGAAGATAAGGAGTGAGAAAACCGGAGTAACCGGGGAAAACCCTCGGTGATTGAAAAGTCTCGTATTTAAAGTCACGTAAGTTCGTCCCTCGGTGAACGGTGCCTTCAAAACTGTGGAAGGGCGGTGATGGGCAATAAAACCTTAATTTGCGGACAGCTTACAGTACACGTATCAAGCGTTGGAATTGCCGTTGTTCGCCGTTGATCCTCGCAAAACCATAATACGGCCTTTCCATTGCCTATGTATGATATGGCCTCAAGGGCTGCCCTTCTTATATATGCCTATGATAACTATGGTTAGAATGCGTATATAACCCAGACATGTACATTTCCTTCAATATTTCTTTCGACCGAGAATATACCGAGATCTAGTCTACCAGCGTGCCCTTTCCATTGCACGAACTTCTAGGTTCCTGACGCCCAATATGTCGTAGACAGGTGAGTGCTGTCTTCACAAATATGCTTCCAGCAAGCTCTAAGTCGCATCTTCGCCATTCTTGGTCGCCGAGGATTGTGCTCAGTCGTCTGGTCGTCAGACTATGCGCCTAAGGTAGCAACTGGGTGCCTCGAGCGGCTTTTGAGTTAGATCTTGTATCGGCCGGCGCCTTGAGCAGCTGTTGAGCTAGAAAAGCGCTATATAAGATCGTTTGAAATAAATAAATAAATAAATAAATGAGCTAAAACGGCCGTAAAGAATATAGGTAAATCCTGGCCTTCTAAAAAAAAAAAAAAAAAAAACTCCTTCAAAATTCTAAGCTATTGACATTCATATTCAGGCAAGTAATCCTACAGACCGTAGAGGTGGTCGTGACTTTGCGATAGCTGTGTTTACATGTGAACAGAGGAAAGGGACAACCCGTGTGTATCTATGTTTAGTGAGCCTGATGCCATTTGTGAGAATGGCTCGGGGTTGAAAGGACTGGAATCACGCTGGCTGAATGCAGAATGGAAAGCATAATTCCATTCCTTGCTTCTCTTGTTTGGAATTCTCTCTAACCTCACGGAAAACCAGTCTTTTCATCTCTAGCCCTATTTCTATAGCTTAATAATAATAATAATAATAATAATAATAATAATAATAATAATAATAATAATAATAATAATAATAATAAGAAGAAGAAGAAGAAGAAGAAGAAGAAGAAGAAGAAGAAGAAGAAGAAGAAGAAGCAGAAGAAGAAGAAGAAGAAGAAGAAGACAGGATGCTATCATGCCATCATGCGCGTTTTCTGCAATCGAACTCAAAGAGCTGTGATCTAAATAGATCGCTTTTACAGAAGTCGGAATAAAAATCCATTTTTATTTTTGAAAATTTAGATTGACTGCATCCAATACCATTATTGAAAGCAAGGGGATGGGGAACTGGAGTACCCGGAGAAAACCCTCGGGGTCCTGAAAGTCTCGTACCTCAAGTCACGTAAATTCGTCCCACGCGGGGTTCGAACCCGCAGCCTTCGGCATAGGAAACCATCCCTCTATCCACTGAGCTACAGGACATAGATTAACCTGTGGTTACGAATTTCTAAGGATGAATTCACCGGGCGTTCATTCATGAAACACAAAGGAAATAAAAATAAAAATGGAAAAAAAACAACAGGCAAGGGAAGTAGTCTACGAAAATGGGTAGTGTGCCCAATGGAGGTGGGGCAAAAGGGAGGTTAAAAAAAAATCAAGAGGGAAGACAAATCCGATAATGACGTCAGTAGGAAGAACTTCGGGCGGTGGTCTGACGTAATTAGGTAGCCGCTACGTTTTATTAGCCTGAGAATTCGTCTGCGACATCGCCAGCAGGTTTGTTGGGGCTTTTAGCAAGTTACAAAACTCGCTGAATTTGAATACTCCTGTCCTGCCTTGTCTTAACAACAGGTCCAGCTTTTCTCTATACAGCCCTACTCTCACTCCTATATAATCGAGTACCGTACAGAGAGATTAAGAGAGAGTTAGTGCTGACCAGAGTCTGAGGTTTTAGCAACAGGCAGCGACAATCGTAAAAGGCGGAGAGATTAAGCAACACTTATAGTAAATCCTGGAAAACAAGATGACAAACAGCAGGAAGACAAGTTTTAAAATTAAAAAAGGTTGAAGGAGATTAAAAGCACCACATTAAAAAGACTGTCTGTACATCTATTATATCCTATCCCGTAACTCAAAGGTCGTTGTGGCACCACTGATGCTCGTTAAACCAGCGTTCTCCATCTTTCTCCTTCTTCAGCAATCCTCATGGCTTCTTCGCTCAGTTTTCAAGCCAGTCCATTCTCGAATGTTGTCCTCCCACCTCTTTTTCTATTTCCCTCTTCTTCTGCCTCCTTGCAAATGCCTTGCAGAATGGTCTTTGCAAGGCCTGATGCCGTGGTGACGTGGCCATACCATCGGAGTTTCCGTTTCTTCACCACTGTGAGCTTGTCATCGTGTTGTCCAATTGCTTGTGTGATAGTCTGTCGGACTTCGATGTTGGTGATGTGCTGGGTATAGAAAATGTCCAGAATTCTTCTGTAGCACCTCATCGCCATGCTTTATATTCTTCGTTGTAGATCTGCTGTGAGGGTCCATGTTTTGCAAGCTTATAGGAAGATGGAGATGACAAGGGAGCCAGCAGCCTTACATTGGAATGTAGACTTCCAAATGGGCTTCAACCTTGTCAGGGCAGCAGTTGTTTGTGCGATCCTGGAGAGGACTTCCTGTTGGGAGCCATTGTCTAAATATTTTAAGCTATGCACTGTGTTAAGGGATTGCCTTGGACTTTGATGAACATATGTTTTGCTAAAAACGCTTCAAGCCACACAGCATTCGTAGTAAAACTGACCAAAAAAAATCGAAAATCTACTAGATAGTCCAAAGTGCATATTGAGATCTCGTTTGATCCTGTTGAGCGTTTTTTTCTGGTGTTTTTTTCGGTGGCTCATCGGTAGAGCGGTCGGTTGGCGCGAGGCTAGAGCTAGAACCTGGTTCGCTACATCTCCAATGCGACGGTAGACCATTTTTCTCACATGAGTTGAGGCGATTATTATTTTTATTTGTTTTAATTGAATTTTTATGATGGTGAACTTTCCCTCCCTACTAGTATTCAAACCCAAATCTCAACTTAATGAGACATTTTGTCATTCTGTCAAAATAACATATGACAGATTCATTTGTTTGTTTATTGTTTTGTTTTGTTTGTTGGTTTCAGTAAATCCTTCCTTCGATTAATTATTGTTTGTGTTGTGTGTTTGTGTGTGTTGCAGGATGAGAGTCCCTCCATCCGCTACAGCGAGTATCCGGGCACGGACATCTTCCTCCTCTGCTTCTCCGTCGTGCGACCGGAAACGCTGCGTCACGTGCAGGACACGTGGCTTCCGGAACTTCATGCGCATGCGCCGCAAGGGCTGGCCACGCCTTACATTTTGGTGGGAACTCAGGCTGACCTGCGAGAGGTAGATGAGATTTGCGCCATGTTGAAAGAAAAGAGCGAGGAGCCGGTGAGTGTGGCTCAGGGGTGGAACGCAGCCAGGAGGATGGGAGCTGCTAGCTACATTGAGTGCTCTCCGGGCGTGGAGAAGAAGCTGAGGAAGATCATCAACGCCGCCATTGCGTCTGTGCTCAAATCGCGCACTGCCAAATCACCTTCAGCCAAATCGTCTTCGGCTACTTCATTAGCAAAATTGTCTGCCGTTTCTTCAGCTAAATGGTCCGCCGCATCATTAGCCAGATCATCGTCGTCGCTGACGCCTGCTTGTAGATTAGCCCCAGCTGCTATTCCTGCACTAACATCTTCGTCAGCTGAGTCCAGGCTGGAATCTTCCAGTGCGTTGGATAGAGAGGGCTACCGTCGTACGACCGATAGGGTCAGCATGTGCACGATTCTGTGACAAAGCGTCAATAATATCATTGAAATGTGACGAAAGGCACGATGCCGTTGATACATCCCGTAACAAAGACATTAACTGCAACAAACTGTCTGAATCGTATTTGAAATTTGGATTGATTTACACCTCAAAATTTATAGAGACGGCCCTTACAGTGTGTTTATCCAATCATTCTCTTTATGGACGTTTGACGCAGTGACGTCAACTCCATTAATCTTTTCCCAGATACAGTGTATTTCTACGTCGTAAGTTTGCCGTCATCTCAAATTCACCCACTACAGTGAACACTTCCAAGGAATGTTTGTGTGTTGTGTGTCAAATATTGAATATATGACGCAGCTGAACTATGAGGTGACTTTAAACTACAATGACATTGGTTACAGCCAACATAGACGTCAGGTTTGTGTTAACCTTGACTCATTAAAAAGTGTTTGAAATGAACTGATACACACCTCAATATTAACATCAGCTTGTCTCCAAAGCTTATCCATCGTTTCCATTAACTTTATGTATTTGTACACGCCACTAACTCCAGTCCGCTGATGGCATCTTCATTGTCTCTTGACGTCATGAACTGACGTAATATAATGCGCCATCATCTACGTCATCTTCATCTACATCGTCTCCTTCGTGGACAAGTGGAAGGAGGGGCTTAAAACGGGCATGTGCACATGATAAACTAATACAGTTTTCTTGAATAATGATTCAATTTTTTTGTACAAATCCACTTTTAATTTATTACTTCGTCTGCATATTAGTGAATATACTGTACATATTGAATTATCGTAATGCAGATAAATCATCTACTGTGCCCGTTGCATGTAAGGCTGTACACAGTTTATGATCCTAATAGTTTCATAAGCTCGTTCGCTGTGAAATTTCGTTTTTTCAGTAATGTGTGCCAGAATTAGCTTTGATGCCATGCAAGCGCCGTTTGATCGACAGACATTGCATACATAACTTTAATGTCGATGTATCTATTAACATCGTGTTGTCAAAAGTTATGGAATACTGAAGGATAAGTGCATTGAGCATTATTACCAATGTCAAAAGTTTGACGTACATCCTTGAAGTTAGACTATTAGAGGGATCCAAGGTCACACTTTTGAGCGTTACATATCTTCTTCTTATTTCCCAAAGTTACAGTGAATGTTAGTCCCACCGGGATAAAATAGAATAAGATTAAACACACACACACACACACACACACACACACACACACACACACACACACCCACACACACACCCACACACACACTCATTTTTCAAAAGTGCAGTTTTGGATATCCATCGATATATTCATGTGTTTGTGGGCTGTTAATAGCATCAAGGTTGGGTTTTAACAAAATTAAAAGAAAAAAAGGGGATCCTCAGTGAAAAGTATGTACATGAAGTTTGTTTGCATAACAAAGCTGATCCTGATTTGGCTCGGAAGAATCCGCTGAACCTAAAGCAATAATCATGTAATGTAATGTAATGCATAACAAAGAAGAGGCGCCTGAAATGCAAAGCTTAGTGATCAGCTTGAGCAACTGTTATCCCTTGTATCATCTTTTAATGTGACAACAGTGTAGGCTACTTTTCCCCAAATAATCTCATTGTCACACACAAAAACAAATACAGAAACATACTGGTACCCTGACAATTTAAATTCCCTTATTTAAATAAATAATACGTTGTGGACAAACTGAAACTACAATCAACTAAGGCATAAAAACTGATGTGACTGCTATCGTATTTTATTATTTAAATGATGAGGAATTCATTTGCTTTGTGATTATTCTCTAATCAGAGAGCTCTGTCATACACATCGTGATATTTACGAATGTTTTGGGATGGAAAGACAAGAAAAGTTGATGTTTTGTGAGTTTTATTGGCATGAACTTCACAAATCCTGTTCAATCACGCAGTCCTCGTGAAGACTTTGTGCGCTACATATTTGGAAAGGGACTTTTGGATTGAACAAGGATACGTATACAGAACAGCACGGAGAAAGGCATCTTTGTAAAAACGAAAGACCCGAAGATTGAATTTTGTGGGACGAAAGAAAAACAGTACAGGATATGTATAGGTCTATTGTATTGAATACTATATAGAGAAAGGCATTATTGTTAAAAATGGAAGACTGAATTTTGTGGGACGAAAACTAAATTGTGTGGCACAGAAGATTTACAGGTCTTCTTGTTGACATGCATGTTGGATACTGTAGTCAGTTTTTGTGAATAGTCTAGAGTTACAGCTTTGTTTGTATATTTCGTAAATTAATTCAACGTAAACCCTCATGTAATGAAAGCCTTGCTTTAAGGTCAGTCTGCGGCTAGTTTACACAACTGAACTTGGATGGAATTCCTTGTCATACAGAGCCTGTTCTGCCATGTCCAACCAATGGGCTCTATGCACAAGTCGGCGGCATGGTCACGTGGCGCGGGAATAACAAAGCGGTCATGGCTTCTTTTAGCTCGCTCGCGTGTACTCCAATGCTGCTTAAAAAATTTTAATTTACCGACATTTTGGGATATTGTGATGTTTTGAACATAGCACACTCGTGCAATAATGATTACAGAGCGATTTGTCATGGACATTCAGTTTAGAGTTGACGACATGCAGTGCTTCATCATTTGCGCTCGAAGTGGAAATCGATGAAAGGAAATGTTCTTTTCTTTGCAGAAAGGTTTTACGTCGGAGTTAGAGCATCCAAACGCAGCACAGTACTTCACCATTTTCAAACTCGATCACGCTGTGTTATTCCCGCAGCACGTGGCCGCTACGCCTTTGTGTATAGCGCCCATTGCAAACATAAGATGACTTTTGTGAATCGTTTGGAATGATTTCTATGAAACGCTGAATGTAAACACACATAATGTCATAACCATTGCTGTGCATTTGAAACCACAAACTTTACTCTTTTGTCCACACATTTTCTCCTTTTTTTTTTTTTTTTTTTTTTTTTACAATTTGCTCGTTTGAAATATTTTCGGTGAAAATACATTGAATTTACTGAGACTTGCGCACACGTGAAAGTCATAACCAATCTAATTAATGGGTGTGCATTTGAAACCACATGTTTAACATGCTTGTTATAATTGAATGCATATGTCGTAAATGGATACATTGTTCTTCTTCTATCATTCCCTATCATTTGAAAGTTTTTCGTTGGAAAGACGTTGGAAGACGCACACAAAACATGTCAGTGACAACCATTTTTTTGCATTTCAAACCAACATTTTATTTTGTTCTGTTGCTTCTTAAGGCAACATTTCAAACATGGCGTTTTCTGTGTTGAGGTCGTTTTTTTTTTTTTTTTTTTTTTAGTGATTGAAGACATATGAAATAAAGTATTGATCATATTCAGGTTGTATTAAAGGTGCTATGAAAGCACTGATTAATATTGCTAATACGGTTAGTATATATTTGCAGTCGTAATCTGTATAATACATTATGTATTTAGGCTATGTCTGAAAACTCATCTAGTAGGGTCATGTGAACTAGTATTATTCTTGTCATGTAAATTATTAGGTCAAATGATGTACATCTAGCTTCCTCTGCTCTAGCTTCCTCGGCTATGTATAATACGTGTTTTCTATTATGTAAAACTATGTATAATAATGTAGCAAGCTGAAGAGTTATGTATAGAATTTTGTTAAGAAAACCTCTCCAACTGGTCATGGCTTCAGATCGCACAAAGCTGGTCATATTTATACATTTATATACAACTGTTAAGCTAAGTCACGGAATCATTCGACTCATTTTGTGTACATATTATCTAAATTGTCCTGTGCTTGTATCCTTTTTCACCTGCAATATTTATGCACATTTTCAAATGATGCCCCCTTTCATCAACTGCATACATGTAAACTTTCCATGTGCACACTTTCGTCCACTGCATTAAATGTACATTAAAATGCATTTATGGACCATCTGTTGCATTTCTGTACATTACCAAGTGTCTTGCCAGTTGTAAGTTATAAATATATAATCCATATTAAAATCGATGTTATAATATTATTAAAAAAAATGAACTTTTGTAATTATATTGGCATGATGATGATGGTGATAATGAAAATGATGGTGGTGATGATGATGGCGATGATGAAAGTCAGCGTTAGAATTTGGCAGGCGCCCGAGCGTCCGGGGAGCCTTAATTCCTGTTTTGGCACCCAGATCTTAGTTGACAGTGCGCCAAACGGGCGTGTATAAAATCCTAGAAGAAAGTTAACTAATTGAAGCTTCCTTCGAATAGTCAACATCGTAATTAAGTTATTAAAGATCGGAGGAGAACTTCAGAGTGACAGCAACAGTAATATTTCGTTGTTTATCACATTCTTATTTTCTCCATTCGCTTTTGGTTGCGATGGGTCGGGAATAGTCTCCCTTTACGCATGAAAGACGAGCTTTCTGATTGGCCAGTACTTTATTCAATGACCAGTCAGGGAGTCAGTTGCTATCTCGCGCGTGCAAAACAAAACATGAAGGTAGTCTGAAACAATCATGTCGAATAAAGTTTGACATCTTCAAGAAACCTTCTTCTTTCAGCCAAAAATGTTAATTCTTCTCAGATATTGAGCATTGAGCCTTTTTTATTATTTGTATTTTTACTCTAATATTTTTAAACACTTTTTTTGTTTCCAGTTGGTTCGTTTCGTTGGATAGATCAACGTCCCCGGACACTTGTTTCCAGTGTCAAAAATAATAAACAAGTTTTTTTTTGAGTACAACAAAAACACATTGTTGGTTTTTATTTTTGTCATTTTGTAACTGTTTGGCTAGCTTTAACTGGAAGGAATCTCCTAGAAGATCACTCGTGTATTTCAAGTTATTTGTCTTTGTGCACTAAAACATTTTTGGGGCACCCAAAAGTTTCAAGTAAGGCACCCAAAGGTCACCCTTGTAAAAAAAAGAAGAAGTTAATTTCTAACCCTGAAGGTAGTAGTAGTTATAGATTTGTCGATGATGAAGATGATTATGGTGACAATAAGAAATTAGTGGGAATAGCGTATTACGTTCTGCCAGTATTATTACCGTATTATTAGATTAATTCATTGAAAAACGCGAAGAGTAATCTTTTTTTTAAAGGCTTTTTGTATAAAACTGGGGTGATGGCTGGAGTTAGGACAGAAAGCAAAATAAACAAAATTACCATTGAAGAGGGGGAAAAAATGAAAATGTCCGCACGCCGCATGCACGCAATATGATAATTACCGTTTTCTAACCATTCAACAGTCTGTATCATGTAATAGGTCTAGTTTCCATGTTGTTTCATCAAAATTTCATCACATCTGGATCCATGTTTTGACTGATTATCAATCGACAAGTCATATTTATTTTATGATGCTAAATTTGGTGCTAGCTATGTCATTCAATAATTGTGCTATAAAATAGTGCTTTCATTTCCCGCTTTTCGCGGTGCCATAATTGTTAGCGTTTTGTGTGTGCCAGATGTGTAGGTATTAATTGCTCGCTCAAATTTCATGTACACATTCTTTTGTGGATAAATTTGTTCGGGTTTCACTCATTTCATATTACTCGAAGTCATAAGTGCTCTTGGCATTTGTGCATGTTGTAAGCTAACTGTTTTGGCTTTGGGGCACGTTTTAGACAACATGTTTTGGCTTTGGAGCATGTTTTAGACTACATGTTTTGGCTTTGGGGCACATTTTATACTGCGCTTGTCTTTCTGTTGAACGACACCTCCGCGAAATGAGCTACAACCAAAGATTTGCTTTCTATGTTCGCTGTACAATGAATCACACTGGTTATTTGCTTTTTTGCGTTTTTTGGAATGATTATAAATATAAAACCTGAATTGATCCATTTACAATGTAATAATTTGTTTTGTCGCACCCCTTTTCACATTCGGTTTTGTCAGCTATTTTTGACAACAGTGGTTTGACCAGAAAGGCAAAGTGCTGTTGAAGCATGGTTTTGGTACACAGACATTTTTGGCTTGAAGTTTAGGAGAAGATGCAAGGATTATTTTTTTTTTTATAAGCGAGTGGATTTGGTAAAGAGATGTTTTTGACTTGCCTTTTGGCAAAGACTCGACCTTGATTTTAAGTTTCAGCAGACTCATTTTTGATAGGCGTAATGGTGTTTGGTTAGACCCATTTTGCAAAGAGGAGTTATAATTGAGGTGGTTTTGGCCAGACCTGTTTTGAAATGCTGATTGGATATAGAGTCGTTTAGAGACGCTATTTGGCCAAAGCTATTTTTAAAATGTGGTTTGAACAAAAGTTGTTTCTGACATAATTGCGTTCTTTTGGAAAGAAGTCAAACTGACGGGCGGTGTTTTGATAATAAGTTCAGTTTTGAGATGCAGTTTTCACATAGGCATTGTTTGACGTGTTTCAGCCGAAAGCCGGGGTCGGTTGTTTGTGGGGTTTTTTCCTTTAAAAAAATAATTATCGTAAGCCTGGAATTTGGCATTCTGATGCTTGCTTGCCCTTGAAAACTATTTTTCTCGAACTTTCGTACTTTGGCACATGGTTTGAAGTGCACAGCGTTTTTTGTGTGTAGTGTGCTTTTGTTGTTGTTGTTGTGTGTGTGCATGAATAGTGAAGATCGAGCTGTTTACTTAATCATGTACTTTTCCATGAAAATAACACCTGTTGTGCTTTTTTGTGACAATAGGCCACAGTCGCCTGTATTTGGATTGGAAAATTAAGCATAACCTATTATATATTTGCTTGTGTCGCTTATCTCCCATCTAGATACAGGCGCCTGCTTTATACATTCGCGCTTTTGGCTGCCGCACTGAGCATGCTTATGTAGTTTGAATATGCCATACCTCAGTTATTATTATGGTCTCCAAATATACATATATAAATTAAGTAACAAAGACATTCGCCAAAAGATCATGTCAATGTCACAGGCGCTCGTACCTGAATGTCTGAAGAAAAGCCTGTCATATACTCGTCTGTACTCTATACTCTTTACTTTCTATTCTGACATCCAGATACAGGCGCCTGTGACATTGACATGATCTTTCGGCGAATGTATTTGTTAATTAATTTTAATCGCCTCTTGAATATTAACAGTGTTTGCTAGTCCCTAGTCTTTGTTGAATTGATTTATCATCAATATCTCCGGATTTGCTTGCTCAATTCAGTTGTACAAAAAATGAACACTTAATGATGTTTCGGTGAATATAATTTGATTGTCCATTTATTGTTTTTGTTTGGGGCTTAGTCTGATTTCTTTTAATCGACACGGGCATGCAGGTTTGCTGTATTTCTACTTTAATAGAATTCTGAAGAAAAAAGCTAAAAAAAATCTAAGAAAGGTTTTGATTGTATATTGTATTGTAAGACTGGTTTATTTGACTTTCTTAATTGGTTTGATGGCATGATTTATTGCTTAATTATTTCATTGACTTATTTGCTTAAAGTTGATGGAGTGTTTGGATTGGATGAAAAAACAAATACACGTTGATGTGTATATATAATCATTCAAATTGTCAGAAAAAGTATATGATGCCATTTTGCGAGTACTGTTTTACAGTAGTAGTAGTAGTAGTAGTAGTAGTAGTAGTAGTAGTAGCAGTAGTAGTAGTAGTAGTAGTAGTAGTAGTAGAAGTATCAGCAGCTTTAGTACAAAACGGGCAATGAAGTCTTTCTTAATGTCTAATCATTGTCATTGGTTCTGATTTGCATGCAATTTTCCTGTGATTTGTATTCATCATAGCCATAGAATAATAATTTAATTTTTTTAATCTCGTCCAACGGATTTTTTTTTTAAAATAATTAATGTTAGGTTGGTTTTTTTTTTTTTGGTATGCAATAGGAAGATCGTTCCGAAAAGAAGCGATCCGGTTAATAAAAATAAACTTCCTAAGGTTAGTGTTACAATGTTGAATAAAAAAAAATCTTTCATTCTGTTTTACGTGTTATGTGTGGTGAGGCAAAGAAGTCTAACCAGCTCAAATCATCAAGATATTAGTATAATATATTTTGTACACCTGAATCAAGTCACTTCTTAATCTACGTCCTCGTAAAAGTGTTAGTCAAAGTAATGAAGTCTGTCTGAGTTAGTCATATTTTATTGTAATACCCTTGCTCACGCATCAGCCTCCATATAGATGTATTCCGCATCCTCTACATCCCAAAATCACCCCTTGGGGTCATGAGCAATCTTGTCACTGTAGATTGTTCTAACCTATAAAGGGAACAGTGAAAGCCCCAGTTGAAAACCTGTCTTGCCTTTGTAGGCATGACTAATTCACTGCGGCAACAGTTCCCCCCGTTGGAGTGCCGGGGGTTTCAGTATAAATAGTATCCCCACTTTCTGGAAATTTAGTGCTTTAAATTCCCACTGTCGCTGTCTTCATCATTTGCTCTTTCCCATTCCTGATCTGTCCTATCACTCTGCTATACTTTCTTCTTCTTCGCTAGATCAATGACCTACCTTTTTTCTTGAAAACTCTTCCTGGACAAGACTCCTTGTTTGTGTATGAGGTCTGTTGGATCAGCTTGGGAGTGTTGGACGCTTTCTGCCGGGTGGTCACTAGGGCTTCCTATGATTGTATTATTTCGCACTATAGGCATTTTATATGTATGTATTTTGTTGATGATTTATAATGATGGTTGTATTCTATTTTGTTTTTGTAACCGGGGTGTTCGCGTAGTTGAGGTCAACCCTCAGCCGTCCCCCGCGTGGGATGTCTTTATTGTAAAGTGACTGGCCGGTGGAGGGCATTCAATTTTCCCACTAGGGTTGTTTCGGCAGATCTTTTATGCGGATCGGGGGTTGTCCGGTCCTGATTTGGCTCGGAAGAGTCCGCTGGACCTAAAGCAACAATGAATCAATCAATCAATCAATCCCAAAATCCCCATCCCAAACCTTTCAACTAATAAGCAGTAGATAACACAACTGCATGCACTATAGCTCAACATTACAAGTCTCGGTGGGAGTCTCAATCTAATGGGGTCCGCACACGTAGGCCTATAACGACGATGAGGCATTCCAAAGCTGGTCATGAAATGAAATGGCCACCGATTTTTTAACGCTGTGGTGGAGGGGGAGGAAAGGGGAGGGGAAGTGTTTGATGGAAAACTCACATTAGAACGCTCATTTATTTGCGGGGACTGTTCCATCCATGCCCGTGTCAACGAAAATGTGGCTGTTCACGGATGATGCTCCTTACAAACGCGATAACACCTGTACTTCAACCTTAATGGCATTGCCATAGATACTGCCTCGCGAGGATTACCGCAGCTCATAGAAGAAAGCTAATCGTGTATGGTAGATAAAATATCCTGCTTTTTCTGCATGTTTTCGTGAGCATAGCAAGCGTAACGTCTGAATGTGCATGTTTCATGCAGTGCCTTCTGTGTATCCCCGTGATGATTAGTGCAATCTCGTTTCAGTTGAATGCTAGAGTTGTCAAGCTTCTTATCAATTTATTTATTCATTTATATTTTTATTTCTTTGTATCTATATTTATTGAAGATAGTCTAGAGCAGACGAAGGTGGAAGAGATTTTGTAAATGTTGTTATGTACATTTCACGTTAATTTGCACGATTCGTCAGTATTAGCCTATCGATCCTATCCGTGATTGATAAAATCGCATAGCACATTGTCTTGTTAGATGAGAACGGCAGTGTATTTTAATTATTAGTAATGTATTTTCATAGCTGCAAGTACATATTATTAATCATATTATAATGTCCTTCCCAAACATAATGTTTTCCAAACATAAGGGTTTTTCAACAACACTATCTTTGAATCTCTGTCTCTCTGTCTCTGTCTCTTTCAAATATATTTAATTTTTGTAACCTCACTTGATGAACATTTTGTCTCTGTCTCGCAATCTTTCTTCCTTTCTCTCTTTATTTCATTTCATTTCATTTTATTTTGTATTTCCCGTCTATTATTGATTTTGACGTTCCTTTCCTTCAGTATTAAGCAAGTCATATAGCTGTTAACCAATAATAATTTATGTTGATTTAAAAAAAATTATAAATATGTATTATTAGTGTAGATAATACCATAGTTATGGATGCCATTTGATGAATTAATATTCAATACTATAAAATACAAGTTACAATACAATACAACAACATGCAATTTTATGTATTACACATACAGAAATTGGATACAGCCATTTTATTTATAACTTTCCCATCTCTCTCTTCATCTCTCTCCCGTGGTGTGCCGGGGGTTTCAGTAAAAATAGTATCTCCGCTTTCTGGAAATTTAGTGCTTTAAATTCCCACTGTCGCTGTCTTTCTCTTTTGTTCTTTCTCATTCCTACTCTGTTCTATCAATCTACTATTCTTTCTTCTTCGCTAGACCAGTCACCTACCTTTTTTCTTGAAAACTCTTCCGAGACAAAACTCCTCATTTGTGTGTGAGGTCTGTTGGATCAGCTTGGG
Organism: Oncomelania hupensis; assembly: GCA_036898135.1. Taxonomy (NCBI): domain Eukaryota; kingdom Metazoa; phylum Mollusca; class Gastropoda; order Littorinimorpha; family Pomatiopsidae; genus Oncomelania; species Oncomelania hupensis. The sequence goes on along the minus strand of CM072513.1, from coordinate 70,037,207 downwards.
AATATTGGACGCTTTCTGCCAAATGGTCACTGGGGCTTCCTATGATGTTATTATTTGGCAGTGTAGGCATTTTATATGTATGTGTTTTGTTGATATTTTATAATGATGTTTATATTCTATTTTGTTTTTGTAAACGGGGGGTTCGATAAATTAGAGTAAAGCCTCAGCGTCCCCTGCGTGGGATGTCTTTATTGTAAAGTGACCGGCTGGTGGAGTTCCTTCAATGTTACCACTAGGCTTGTTTCGGCAGATCTTTTATGCGTATTAGGGGTGAGTAGTCCTCTTTCAGCGAAGTTGTGGTCTTGAGTTTGTGGTCCTGATTCGGCTCTTTGCAGTCCGCTGGACGCTGTAAGCAATGACTAACTAACTAACTTGCACCCTAGGCAGCACCCACGCCTCTTACCCACCCACCCAACCACCCTCCAATCCTCCCTCCACCTACTCGCCCACTCGTCTACCCCCGCCTACCTATCCCTTCTCCCCCACCCTCCCCTCTCCACACCACTACCAGACACACCAGCACGCACTCTTCTAGCACAACCCATCCCCTTGACCGAAAAATACACCCAGAGTCTCCCACAGTCTACCTTAGGACCTGTCTTCATGTGAAGACTCGTGGAAGGTTGGTGCACGTTAACGAAGCTTTTTGCGAGGTTCTTAGATCCCGAACCTATTTGTTTCTAAACCGTTTGGACACAAAAATTGATTGATTGATTGATTGTTGCTTTAGGTCCAGCGGACTCTTCCGAGCCAAATCAGGACCGGACAACCCCCGATCCGCATAAAAGATCTGCTGAAACAACCCTAGTGGTAAAAGCGAAAGCTCTCCACAAGCCAGTCACTTTACAATAAAGACATCCCACGCAGGGGACGGCTGAGGCTTCACCCCAACTTATCGAACCCCCGTTTACAAAAACAAAATAGAATACAAACATCATTATAAATTATCAACAAAACACCTACATATAAAATGCCTACATTGCTAAATAATAACATCATAGGAAGTCCTAGTGACCACCTGGCAGAAAGCGTCCAATATTCCCAAGCTGATCCAACAGACCTCATACCAAACAAGGAGTCTTGTCCCGGAAGAGTTTTTGAAGAAAAAAGGTAGGAGACTGGTCTAGCGAAGAAGACGATAGTATAGCAGATTGATAGAAAAGAGCAGGAATGAGAAAGAGCAAATGAGAAAGACAGCGACAGTGGGAATGTAAAGCACTAAATTTCCAGAAAGTGGGGATACTATTTATACTGAAACCCCCGGCACCCCAACGGGGGTAACCGTTTGGACACAAAAATTAATAAATAAAGAAAATAGGTTCAGGAATCTAGGTTCGGGATCTGAAAACTTCGGGGAGGGTGGGGGGTGGGGGGGAAAGGTTCGTGAACCTTCACGAACCTTCCAATTAAGATAAAGGTCATAAGGGAGACCATGAGTAGGCTTACACAGTGCGTAGCTGAGACTTTCCGAGGCTTCCTCTACTAGTGGAGAGACAACCGTAAGCTTTGCTGAGTCTCAACTAACCAGGGTGAAGGTGTACCTGGTATAGACTATAAACAAAGCAAATCTATTGTTGTCACAACTGAGATTTTTATTTTGTTTTGTTATATCCTCATACCGAACACCACGTGCATGACGCCTCTTCCGTGTGAAATTTTGAAAATGTCCGGTTGCTAGTAGTTTGCGAGATCAAGATAAGTACGTTCATAACACACTAATATAACAGAGGTAAAATCCATCGTTGCTGGACTTGGACTTACTGTGTTTTGTCATCTCACGGCAGAGCGATTGTACAACAACCAAATTGCAAATGTTTGTGTGATGGTGATAACATTCATAATTATTGGTGATTGCTACACTAATAGTAATACATATTTATGTGTGTGTGCTATGGCTATAGCTAAATGCAAAATAAATACGGTGAATTAAAATGACATTGCTGTTGAATGTTTTTGGATTGATGCATGATGGAATGAATGAGTGATTGTTTCAACTGTACTCTTTCTCTGTGTGGGTTTGTCTGACGGCTCTCTCTCTCTCTCTCTCTCTCTCTCTCTCTCTCTCTCTCTCTCTCTCTCTCTCTCTCTCTCTCTCTCTCTCTCTCTCTCTCTCTCTGCTTCTGTGAAGTCATGGAGTTTTAAAGTGTTTTCTCACCCACTGCAACCTCCCATCGTCTCCTCTCAACCATCCTCAAATGATCATAAAGCCCATCTAAATTACTTTTAAAACTTATTTTGCCCATATCGTGTATGTATGATACAATTGCCTTGAGGCACAAGGTCTAAATAAATCATGTTGACTGTTAACCTCGTTGTTGGCTTTATCAGTAGTTGATTCAGCCCCGATGCGTGAATCCTGATAAGTGTAACTCGGATTCGTTTATCCACGCAACCTGTACACTCAGCAACAAGGCAGGAGTCGTCGTATGAAGTTTTCCAACTTTATTCAGCGTACATCAAAAACTGCATACAATCTCTCAATCGCTTTTTCCACTTTTTTTTTTCTTTTTCACCTCTCAACTTTGCGGCACATAGTCTTTCTATACTCCAGAAAAGGTTCGAATGTTCCAGCGTGACGCAATTATAACCAATCCGGATAAAGTTCGTAATCACTGTCTTACGTCATACAACTTAGAACCATCTCGCAGCTACTACCAGATCTATCCACACGCTTCGATCGATAGTAAACAAGTTATTCTAGAAAACTCTTTAATAATATCGACCAACGAAAATTATCAACATTATACCAAGCTTCCTCTAACAACAATGCAAAATCAAATCAAAGGTAAATAAACTCTATTATTGCATGCTTTGCAAATCAAAACGATCGGATCTATCGTGCGCGTCTCACACGTACTATCGTGCGCGTTTCAACGTAACATTGACACAGATAATCTTACCTCACTACACTAAGGACATAATTATTGTAACAAAGACTATGAAAAGTATGTGATAATAAGATAAGCATGTCATCAAATTTTCTGATGACACTGCACTCGTTGACATATCAGACTCGGTCACTAGCTATGAAAAAAGTGTAGAAGCTTTTGCTCAGTGGTGTGATGCTAATTTTCTAGAAATGAACGTAGGAAAAGCTAAAGAAATGATCATAGACTACAAAAGAAACTGCTCAGATGCGGCAGCTGAAGGGTCAGATTGTGGAAAGCGTCGAGGAATACAGGTATATTGGTAATGTAATAGACGACAAGCTGACTTAAAAAAAATGATGAAGTGATTTTCAAAAAGTGCAAACAAAGAATGTACATACTATATATACCAGCTATAAGGTCCTTTATGGTGTCTAGTTAAACGATAGAACTTTGCTACCTGACCATGCTTTTGTAGAATCAATCCTGACATTTTAGTTTATCTGTTGGTACAGGACACTCATTGTGCAGTGCAGAAGCAAGAGAGCTTACGTAAGATGATGACAATAACAGAACCCTCAGCAAGGCACTTAGTATTCAGTGTGACCCAAGCCATCATCTTTCCTATTTGAACTTCTTCCTCCTAAAAGAAGATTACGCTGTGCTCGCTCCAGAACACAGAGGTACAAAAACACTTTCATTCCTACCGCCATCTCCTTGCTGAATGAAAACTGAATTAAAACTATCCAATAATGATTGTCCTGATGCTTGTTTAGTCAACTGTCTTGCTGCGCATTTCATATATCCCATCTGACCATGCTATATGTGTGTGTGTGTGTGTATGTGTGTGCGTGGGGGGGTGTCAGTGTGTGTGACGGTGGGTTTATTGTTGCTGGGCTCTGCACAATGGAATGCTATTACCCACTCGTCTTTAGTCGATGAGGATCGCTAGTAAATCTCCCTGTGACTCTACTTAATTCATTTATATGTTTAGCTCGGTCTGTGGTTAGGCTGGGGTACAGAGATAGATAGAAAAAAGGTAAAAGATCACTGTCACACTAGCTCTCACACGGCTATGAAACATAGGTAGTCCAGCCACTTTTTAACAGTAAATATCAAACATTTATTTCCTCTACTCCATACACGATCTGCTAAGTACGATACTAATTTAAAAGTTCAAATGTCAATTCGAATGGTTCGCTTCTTGAAAGTTCTATGCAGCTACTATTTCTTCATCGGGCACTTGATACGTTCTGCCCAAAGGGTCAAAGTTCTGGAAGAGTGGACTACTGTGGTCCTTAGATAACAGGTTTGGTGCACTGAGTCAAGATGCACTTAACTCAATGTTAGAAGAGCTGTGTTGTGGATGATTCTTTGATGAGCTGTGTTGTTGTGGATTCTTCTCCTTGTTGCTAGACTGGTGGGCTCTCGTCGCGCATTGCTAGAGCAGCTGATGCAGGCCGACTTTCAGTGAAGACTTTTTCTTGCCTTTCGTCTGTCGGGCTCACGATATGATATACTAGGTGTGTGCAGAGCGTCTCACTGAAGGCCGCAAGTAGCCCTCAGTGATTAACTCCACGTCTCTCTCTATATATAAGTGACGAACATTCTGCTAAGTCCGTGGTCCACTGGAATCTCCACTCTAATTTCCTATACATATATAAATATAAATCATGGCTAACTATACACATAGAGAAATAATTAATAGTATACACATTCTCTGGTACAGCCACTGGTCTGCAAGAATACATATAGGCTAAACAACAGTGGGTCCGTACGGAATACAACATGGCGTCGGACCCGGTCGTGTTCGCCACGTGGTCACGCAACGTTTGACTAACAATTCAATTCTAAGCATGGCAAATTGCACAAACTTAATTCAACAATAATATCAATACATCACGATGAAACAAAAGTATGTTCATTTACCTTTTTGACAATGTCAAGCCGTGGCTAACTTGGTTGAACAGAGTTTTCAACAGTTCCTGCTTTTCTAGTCTTCAATGGAAAGATTCTCTTAGAGCTGAGCTCTGTACTCTAGGCAAGTTGAACAGCGAATGACTCTGCCTAGCTCTCTGCCTAAACTGGGTAGAACTGGTAAACCTAAGCTCTCTGTGTTCGGATTGGCTGTACAGCTGCCTATATGTAAGCTGGATGATGTCATTACATACTGCGCTCGCGTCAGTATAGAAATGTGTAGCACACAGCAAACTTCTGTCATCTGCTGCAGAGTAACATTAACCTACTAAGGTTACAGCTGACTAAGCTTAACAGTGCTGGGTAAACCTAGCCTCTTTTTACAGTGTGTGTGTGTGCATCTTGTACAATACTGCAATCAGTATATATCTACGACTTTATTATTATTGTTGTTACCATTTATATTACTGTCATTATTATTATTATTGTATTACATGTAGGGGGCCTACTAGTATTGTGTTATGACCTTAACTGACTGATCTGATTTCCTTACTGCTAACTTGAGAATGCAGTTATGTCAATCATGTGGGAATAAATAATGTCAACAGTTTACCTACCTATCAAACCATCGCACGGACTTTAAAGATCCTGACGCTCATGTACTGGACCAGTGAGTGACAGCTACACCAATACACCAGCAAACACTAGATCCTGTCTCTCCCAGCCCCGGTCGCCATGGATTGCGAATGGCGATGTGCCCAAACGCTGAAAGTGGACGTGCGCTTCGGGCGGCTTGAATTAGATCCTGCATCGGGCAGCGCCTTGATCAACTCTTGGGCTAGAAATGCGCTATATTAGAACGATTAAATACTTTAAATACCAATAACACAAATAATCTTACCTCACAACACCAAGGACATCAAAGCAACTACTATGAACAGTACACGGTCTCTGATGATATAGATTACTAAGTACCCAGACAATCATTCTCTGCTTAGTGCAGGAAGGTCAAGAGAAAGGGAAGGAGGGAAACCCCCTTGCTCTCGATGGTTCCCATGAAAAACTTCACGATACGTATTCGATAATATTGTGAAATGCGAACGGAATTCAGGCTGACTTATCAGCGAAAGGCCAGCAGCCGCAGAGCAACGCTACCCAGTAGATCTATGATCTTTAGTGCTTGCATGTGTGTTTGGCACTCCGAGTTACGGGATAGGATAGGATAGGAACTCGTCTAAGAGATGAGAGCCCTGGTTTTTAAGTCCGTTCGTATGAGTGCACAGAACAGGGTTTATAATTATACTCTCCTCCAAATTGGAGACAGAATTCTGCGAAGAACATGCGTAAGGAAGTGAGATCGTAGCGAGTGGGGTGATGTAAGAAGGGAAATAACTGAGAGTTCATGGTGAGAACTGCATCAAGGGAGACTATATATGAGTTTGACACATTTTCTAGGCTAGTCTAAGTTGTAGCCCACCTTTGACTATGCCTCTCTGTGATCCTTGAATATTAATTTACTATTACGCTCAGTAAATTACATTTTGTGTGTATGTGTCGTGCGCCGGTCATTTACCTTGTTTTATTAATGAATAGCTACAAAGGTTACACAATTAAGCATTGTAAATAACAACAAGAGGCATTATATAGGACTGTTTTGATCTAGTCCCCTGCACACAGTCATGTGCATAAGCTTAATTGTCCTTCATATTAACACACACACACACACACCCACACACACACGCACACACACACACACAAACACAAACACGCGCGCGCGCGCGCGTTCTCTGCCTCTCTCTGTCTCTCTCATACAATCATATGTACTAAAGAGAGAATAAGGACATTTGCACCAAAAATCATGTCATGCAGGTTCTAGAAGCATCTGCTACTGACAGTATTGTACTTCGTAATATTGTCTGACTCACTATGGTGTAAGGTCCAAAGTTAAGCACTGCACTCGCAGAACGGGTATTTCATGACTCGCAAGCTAGAGTACAATCACAGAAAAAGGCCGCTTACACCACAGCTTGGAATTAAACGGTTATAATCGATACTATAAATATTTTCCTATCCTATAATATATATTAATATATTAATACATAAAATTATTGAAGTCATCCAAAGCCTGTATGACAAGGCTACCAGTGCAGTCCTCTACAACAGCGCCATCGGAAACTGGTTCAGAACAACAGTCGGTGTGCGTCAGGGACGCCTGCTCTCTCCAACACTCTTCAACATCTTTCTAGAGCGCATCATGTCAGATGCCCTTGCAGACCACGAAGGCACAGTCAGCATAGGGGGAAGAGCAATCTCCAACCTCCGCTTGGCGGATGACATTGACGGATTGGCTTTAGAGGAACAAGAACTTGAACAGCTGGTAAAGAGGCTTGACACCACCTCCAGAGCCTATGGAATGGAAATAAGTGCAGAGAAGACCAAAATGATGACCAACAACACCAATGGCATCAACACGGACATCAAAGTCCAAGGCCAATCCCTCAACACAGTGCATAGCTTCAAAAATTTAGGAGCCATTGTATCAGACAACGGGTCCCGACAGGAAGTCCTTTCCAAGATCGCACAAACAACTGCTGCCCTGGCAAGGTTGAAGCCAATTTGGAAAGACAAGACCATCAGCCTATATTCCAAGGTATTGCTGCTGCGCTCCCTTGTCATCTCCATCTTCCTATATGCTTGCGAAACATGGACCTTCACAGCAGATCTCCAACGAAGAATACCAAGCATGGAGATGTGGTGCTACAGAAGACTTCTGGGCATTTCCTATACCCAGCACATCATCAACGACGAAGTCCGACAGACCATCACACAAGCCATTGTACAACACGATGACCTGCTCACAGTGGTGAAAAAACGGAAACTCCGATGGTATGGCCACGTCACCAGATCATCAGGTCTTGCAAAGACCATCCTGCAAGGCACAGTGCAAGGAGGTAGAAGAAGAGGGAGACCCAAAAAGAGGTGGGAGGACAACATTCGAGAATGGACTGGTTTGACACTGAGCGAAACAATCAGGGTTGCTGAGGACAGGGAAAGATGGAGTACGCTGGTTAAACGATCATCTGTGGTGCCCCTACGACCTCCGAGTTATGGGATAGGATAGGATAGGATAATATATATCCTACTATTATAAATATAATATAACTATTTATGCATTCAGTGTTATCCCCCTTTCAAATAGAATAAATACAGTAACTGCTTCCGTTCAAACTGTACAATAAAATCAGACAAAACGACACAATGCACATTTTGGAGCTAAGCTCTTTCTTGGAGTTATTTTAGGAAGAACTCCCCCCTGTTGGGGTGCCGGGGGTTTCAGTATAAATAGTATCCCCACTTTCTGGAAATTTAGTGCTTTAAATTCCCACTGTCGCTGTCTTTCTCATTTTTTCTTTATCATTCCTGCTGTGTTCTATCAATCTGCTATACTATCTTCTTCTTCACTAGACCAGTCACCTACCTTTCTGCTTGAAAACTCTTCCGGGACAAAACTCCTTATTTGTGTGTGAGGTCTGTTGGATCAGCTTGGGAATATTGGACGCTTTCTGCCAGGTGGTCACTAGGGCTTCCTATGAAGTTATTATTTAGCAATGTAGGCATTTTATATGTATGCGTTTTGTTGATAATTTATAATAATGTTTGTATTCTATTTTGTTTTTTGTAAACGGGAGTTCGATAAATTAGAGTATAGCCTCAGCGTCCCCTGCGTGGGATGTCTTTATTGTAAAGTAACTGGCTGGTACATGGTGGAGAGCGTTCAGTTTTACCACTAGGGTTGTTTCAGCAGATCTTTTATGCGGATCGGGGGTTGTCCGGTCCTGATTTGGCTAGGAAGAGTCCGCTGGACCTAAAGCAATAATCATGTAATGTAATGATAGGAAGAACTGTTTCGTTGCCTCGTGTTTTTTGTCTGCCTGAAGAATATCTTATCTCAAAAATGTTCGTTGTGTCGATAGGCCTTTCTTTTTTTTTTTTTTTCCTCTCCTAAATTTAGCATCCTTTTGGCTTACCTACATTTGTTTCTCATTATTGTAAATGTTATGCTTTGAACTGATTTATTTTCGAAAAAGGCGCCATTCAAAATAACCTGATTCATTATTATTATTATTATTATTATTATTATTATTATTATTATTATTATTATTATTATTATTATTATTATTATTAAAAACGATCGAAAAATCCATATAGAATAGGCTTTGTGGACCACAGGCGCATTGACCACGAAAAGTGGATCTTCGACAGGAAAGACTTAATGGATTATCGAAAGCATACCGATCTATCTATCTGCTATCGATCTCGAGGATCCACCAAATCTTTCCTATCGATGATCCATGCTTCTTGGTTAATGTGCCTGTACCTCTGTGCTTTTCATAATCATACGATCCATACTGATCTTCAGTGACGTGAAAGAAGACTGGCGCTCAATACAGGACGCCTCGAATTCTCTAAAGTAGGCCTATGATGCTCAGCACTGAGCCTCACGTGGCATTCGTGCGTCACCCTCATACGATCTTTGACATCGAATCTATTATCAATTATTTGGACAGAAAATTTATCAGAGAGACAAGATGGAAACAAAGAACTCTTTGAACTCTGGTGGGGAGGTGAAGGGGGGGGGGGTGGGAAGAGAGAGAGAGAGAGAGAGAGAGAGAGAAGCAGAAATAAAAAGTGGGGGGGGGGGGGTAGGAAGAAGAGGGAGGAGGAATATGGAAGGTAGAGGAAATTGGAAACAAGGCACTACGCACTGTAGTTTTCGGCATTTTTTCATGGATGACAGCTTGTAAACAGAACCCTTGCAACAACACCCACTGTACTTCCATGGTTCTTATTTAAACCGGGAGATTCTAAGACGTAGATCTAATGACGCGTATCATCTCATTTCATCCTCATCATCACCGCATGTCATCATTAACACAACCCCTGTTTGTTTGTTTGTTTGTTTATTTCATTTAACGTCTATTCACCGAAGTGATTTTAGACAAGAAAATAAAAGGAAGGTGGGGGGGAAAGGATATGCACTACTGGATGTGGGAAAGGAAATAACATTTAAACAAAATGGTACAATAACATAACATGAAATAAAATTAAATAAAATTTAAGTATTCAAACAATATTTTAAAACTCTTTAAAACAAATAAAAAATTACTATGGAACATGTCAAACTTGTGAAATGTTCATGTACAGAAAAGTCAATTTTGTGAGATTGTCATATACGAATCAAAATAAACTTGCAATTTTTATAACAAATGACCTACAGGACTATAAATTATAGATTTAGCGATGGTAATCCAATATTTACTATTTTTATTTTGAACATTATGAATGTTCTGTGGAATATATTGTGTTATTACCCTGCAATCATGAATGATATGATTTATAGTTAAATTTTCATTGCAAATGCAAACAATATCCTTGCAATACTTTGTCCTCCAAGAATTTAAAGCAAGACGATGTGCTAAAGAGGTTATTGCTCGAGGATACTGGGAATTATCACTATATATTATGTTTAAAGGAAATTTATTTTTTATTTTCTTTTCGATTATACTATAAATTTCTTTTGTTGATAAGGGGATGTCAATATGGCTAACGTTGTGTTGATTGTTCGCCCCTTCTTTTGCTTTCCTGTCTGCCCAATCATTATTATTTAAACCACAATGAGATGGTATCCAACAAAAATGAACATTTGTGCCATTAATAATTAAGCAATGTATAAGATATTTTATTTCATATATAATATCACCTCTGTTTTTATAAATATTAGAGTCCAGACTCTGAAGAACAGATTTGGAGTCTACACATAATAATATATTAAAAAATGTCTTTTGTTGACTTAAGATTTTATTTAATGCCATAAGAATTGCGGTAAGTTCTGCAGTATAAATTGAACGATCTTTACCTAAATACAAAGATTCACTAATTTTTAAAGCAGGTATAACATAACCAGCCCCAGTTTGGCCTGTATCTAAAACAGAACCATCAGTATAAATTTGCAAATAAGAATAATATTTTTTATCTATATGTTCATAAGCTTCTGTTGCTAACAAAAATCCATTTTCTTTTTTCCGTATAGCAGTATAGTCATAATCAAAGTTTGCTCGCTTAAATTCCCATATTGGTATAGGCATTTGTGGTATTTTTTTATGGATTGAATTAGGAAATAAATTTGATCCCTGTAAAAGTTCATTTGTATAAGTTGCTATTGTTTGTAAATAACTGATACCCTGTGCTCTTTTTGGATAATCTAAATCAGATCTTACTTCTAGTTCCGTATCAGTGAAATTTTCTACAGCAGAGGCTCTAACTATATATTTAGCGCATGATAATTTTCTCCACTCATTTAATGGTAATACTCCAGCTGCTTTATAAGCATCGTCAGTTTTTGTGTGTACTGGAATACCCATAACAATTTTAATTGCTTTGCTGTCCATACTCTGGAGTTGTTTCAGTAAATATTTTGGTGCCGAAAAATATACCTCTTGTCCATACGTTAATTTAGATCTGACAAGCATGCACACAAGATGAATGAGAGTTTTAGTATCACGTCCCCATTTTTGGAAGCTTATAATCTTTATTAAATTTAAACTTTTAACGGCCTTTTCCAACAAGTAATGTATATGTTTTTTCCAACTTAATTTAGATGTAAAATATACCCCGAGAAATTTTATTTCCTGTACATATTTCAATTGTTTGATACCAATATAAAATTTTGGCAAACATTTGGGGTTAATCCCATTATTAAACAAGATCATGTTTGTTTTTTCTTCTGATAATTCCAATCCATTATCCTTCATGTAAATATCAATATTGTTCAGTTCATTTTGATATATCTTTTGAATATGTTTTATTTCATATATAGAAGTTTTTCTTTTTAAAGATACATTTACCCATATTGCAATATCGTCAGCATATTGAACTAGATTAATTTTATTACTTACAAATTGAGGTAAGTCATGTAACAAAATAGTGAATAAAAGAGGTGAAATTATAGAGCCTTGTGGTATACCCATGTTAATATTATATGTAGAAGAATAAGAGTGACCTACTTTGGCCATTATTTTTCTTCCATGCAAAAACCCTTTAATATATTGAAAAATATTTCCAGAAAGCCCTATATTTTTTAATTTGTATAAAAGTCGAGCATGCCAAACTCGATCATAAGCTTTTTTTACGTCAAAAAATGTAGCTAATATATTTTTCCTTCTAGCGAATTGTTTCTTAATGTGTGTTGTTAATTTCACTAAATGGTCTACTGTTGATCTGCCTTTTTTAAAACCAGCCTGATTTTCTGGAATTACTTTATTTTTTTCACAATAGTATGATAATCTATTCATTATAATTTTTTCCATAATTTTACCAGCATGTGATGTTAATGCAATGGGGCGATAACTTGAGGATTCGTGTCGATTTTTCCCTGTTTTTAAAAGTGGAATAATTATTGATGTTTTCCAAATATCAGGCAACACATTATCTTCCCAACATTTATTGATAATATGGAGAAAATGTTGTATCCATTTTAAAGGCATGTGGTTTAGCAAAATGTATGATAACCCATCTGGACCAACTGCAGATTTTTTAGTGCCAAGATAATTTAAAGCATCTGTAACCTCTGTTATTGATATCCTAGAATTCAGAAATAAAGAATTATCTGAACTAGGTTCTTTATAATGTTCAGATTTTTCTTCATGTTTTCTTTTTTCAAACTCATCTTTAATTAGACTACTAGTATTGCTTGCATTTGCAAAAAGTTTTCCAAATTCTTCAGATTTCTCCTTTGGAGAAGAAAATAGTTTGTTAGTTATTTTTATGGGACACTTAGGAAGCTGAAAGCCATTTTTCATTTCTTTTACTTTTTTCCAAACATTATTAACATTACATGTATTTGATATTTCTTTTTTACAAAAATCTTCCCAATATTGTTTCTTTGCTGATGCTATAATTTTATTACAATTAATTTTTGCACATTTCATGTGCCTATGTGCGGAAACAGATCTACATTTTATCCAATTCTTAAATGTATACTTTTTTTCCTTAACTGCATCTGCACATGCTTGATTCCACCAAATATTACCACTGTGTTTTTTCTTTACAGAATTTCTCTTAATAGGTATAGACTTATTAGCTGCAGACAATATTGTTTTTGTAAAACCTGTATAAATTGCATTGATATCTTCATTTTGTAGAAAGTCATCTTCAGAGTTCAATAAATGCATTTGATACAGATTCCAATCTGCACGAGTATAAATATATTTTGGTATAATATCATCTTCTATTTGTACCTCTGGCTTTTCATTTATTACAGTTAAAACTGGTAGATGGTCACTACCTAATGAATCAGAGTCCACTTCCCATATACTGTCTATTGCCAAATCAGGCGATACAAACGTTAGATCAATGGCAGAAGGTTGGTGTGTTGCTATGTCAGGAATCCTTGTTATTCTACCATCATTTAACAATATAAGACCAGAAGTAATTATATTTTCAATAAAACGATTATTTGTATTATAATTACATCCTTTATCCCAAAGTGTTGAATGAGCATTGAAATCACCAACTATAATACAATTTTCATTTATATCAATTGATTGTAACCATTCAGTATTAAAATCATCTGGTCCTAATGGATAATAAACAGACGTGATAGTAACATACATTTGATCATGAATTTTTACTTTCACGGCTACTGAATACACATCATTTAAATCGTTTGGAATGGGAGACTTGCATGTGACGTAATCCATATCTTTCCTAATGTATATCGCAACGCTTACTTTTGTATTCTGTTTAATAAATGGTGTTACTGGTGGAAAAAAGTAGCCTTCAATCTTAGGAAGTTTCTTCCTTTTTACATTCAATGACTGCAGTGCAAGAACATGATGTTGGTTTGTTGCTACATATTGTTGTAAAGAGTGTACATTTGTGGATATAGATCTGCAATTCCACTGAACAATACTAAATTTATCATCAATCATAAATTTAAGATAGTTTTTTTTAAATGAATGTTGTTCAATTATGACAAAATATTTCTGAACATCAGTGACATTAACTTCATTCCTTTTTGATTCAGATGAATGCAGTCTCTGTAAAAGGAACGGTTTGTAGCCCCCGTTTTTGTGAGAAAGGATACACTGTTGTCTACAAAGTGTACATTTTCTTTGACACATGCTGCTCTCAGTGCAGCGTTGGCGGCATCACCTTTCTTTCTCAACTGACCTCTTGGGGGTACAATAGATGACACACAAATGTATGCTGCAGGGAATGTTGCCTTGACTACTTTAATCATCTTTAACCAGTCCTTCATGTTAATGTTTTTTGTTTTGCAGCTGTTGATACCTGCATGAATAATGACATATTCTACTTTTCCATTTGCAGGTACATCATCCAACCATTGAACAATGTCTTCAATTTTTATATCAGGAATGCAGACTAGCTGACTTTTGACGCCTTCAACAGCAACTTCTTCCATTCTGATGCCTCTAATGACGGAGTCTCCTATTATGAGTTGTTTAGTATCTTTGGCTACTTTACTATGCTTTAGTCTTTCAAAAGGAGTACTGGTGATGTCACTGACAGATCTCATGTTTAGTTTAGAAACATCCGGACATTCGACAAATGTGTCACAAGGAGTAGAACATGACACTGTCTCTTGTGTTGATTCATCACTTGTTACCACATCTGACACCTGCCGTACATTGTGTTTACACAGTTTGATCAGCTGCTCTGCCTTATCTCTTTCAGAGTGTGCAATGCTTGCTGTTGTTGATTTATGTTGAAAAAGTGTTTTGTAGATTGCAAAAAGTCTGTCGATGTTTGTGTCTTGCTCCCTAATTATTGGGACAGCTACTTTTTCCAAAAACTCTGTGAAAGATGGTGTTGAGGTTGCAGTTTGTTGTGCAGCTACTTGAGCATATGTTTTTTTACTTTCTTTTTCAGGACGTTTCTGCTGTACTTTGTCAATAGCCTCCTGTATGCTCATTGAGCATTTTGATCTTTCTGTGAGAGCATTTTTTAGTAGCACCTTTTTGTCACATCCACGATAGGCAGCTGAGTGCTCTCCTCCACAGTTTACACAGTGAGGCTTGGAGGCGTTGCAGTTTTGCCTTGTGTGATATCCTCCGCATCTGCAACATCTTTGTTTTGCACAACAATGTTTCAAAGTATGGTTTAATCGCTGGCATCGTGTGCACCGTGGAACTGGAGGACAATATGGATGTACCTTAAAAGTTTTGTCATTTTGTGTCAATGTTGCAGGCAATTGGTTTGATGCAAACACTATTCTTGTTATGGTGTGACTTGATTTTTTCGCAATGATATTCTTGTATTTGATGATGTTTTCATTGTTCTTTAGAGTGTGTGTATTGCTTAGTCCAAATACTACTCCTTCAGTTGTTTCAGTTGGAATAACACACTTTACATGTGCACCCCCGATGTCAGACAGTGATAATAATTTGTCTTGTTGTTGCCGAGAAACACAATGAACATACCAGTCTCCAGAACGCAGTTTATTAACAGAAGCGACATTACCTACAAAACCTTGAAATGGAAATTTACTTGATACAGGAAGTTTCTTCAAAGTTACATTTCCCGTATGTTTATCCCGTACTAGTACAGGAAAGTTTTGTTTACATACATTGTCTTTCGAGTATTTTAGACTTATTTGCTTTTCAGGTGTAGTAACTATAAATTCCCTTTCATTTTCAAGAATGATCGATTTCTTGTCTATATTAAACTGTTCACGAAGGCAATACATCCTTATTGTACATTTTGTGATATTTATGTAATTTTGAAATATTTTATCAAGCGCGTATGTTGCGTCACTAAGATAAAACAAGAAACTACCACATGTGACTGTACTTTTTTTTTTTTTTGGTAACTAAATGTTTACGTCATTTCCACTCTGGTCACATACAATGACGTATTTCTTCCTTTTATTTCATCCCAAGACGAACACCACGCAATCACATTCTGGAAGCAGTGATCGAAGAAAACCTTTCAGGAGCTCAAGTTGTAAAGATCCCTTCATTGCCATGACCAGAAGTGACCCACCTTCTTGTATCTGATGTTGAAAGTCAATATTATATTTTTGATGTAAATTCTTCATCTTTTTCCACCATTCTAAATATTTGTCAGTAAACACACTAAATAAATTTAAAAAAAAAAAAAAAAAAATTCCTTCGCCTGTGTTACGTTACATTTTGTAAACTATATGTCTTTCGTCATCTTTACTGAAAAGCCCTTGACACGAATTTCCACATATGACGTAGTTCCTCTTATTATGTCATTACTAGATATTTACCACTGTCTTCCTTCAAACGCCTCAACGCCTTTGCTGCGTTGAAGGAACGTGATCTCATTGAAATTCGTGTGACCTCTTAAGCCCCGGTCACAGTGCACTTGCGGATGCAAAGAGGATGTAAAACGTAAAAATAATCTTGCCATCCGTTGGAAACCGCTATGCATCCATTGTGTACTCATTGCATTCGTGTTTCATACGCTCTATCCATTGATCATCCGTCCATTGTGATTTCATCCGCGCAAAATGTTTTGAGCTGCACAAAACTTTTAGAACGGATGAACGTACGATGTAAATCCGCGACACATACGAGCAGCAAACGTACTATGTTCGTAAACATCCGTTAAACGTCCGCTGTATCCTCTCTGCATCATCCGGGGATCCTCGCGACTCGCATCCGCTGCAGGTGAAAACGGAAAGAGAAAGGAAAGATAAGGTACATGGAACGTCTATAGGTCTACATTGTTAGTAGCACGGAAATAGAAAGGATGTAAGCGTATGCATCTCGTATATAAAGTATTCTAAACAGACACAACGTTTTATCTGGGATGTATCTCGTATATTTAGGATGTCCAGAGTATGCAGAAGGACAATTTGCGGACTCTCGATATTTTGTATGAAATGGAGGAGAAAATCATCTGGATCTCAGTATGGGTCGAGCAGCTGTGGTGTACAGACCTCATCACCATCGGTCTTGGTCTTCAGCATCATCAATTGTTCTCCACCATGGATGATCAAAGAGTCCATCTGATAGCTGCGCTCATTCAACAGCAGAACCACAACCTGTTCAGACTGTCTCAAGTTTTAGACAGAAGGAGAAGGAGAAGAAGAAGACGTCAAAAAGCTGTGTGGGTCCGAGGATGGATCGAGAGAATAATGGAGTTTGGACTGTATCACCAATTGATGGTGGAGTTGAGGAATGAAGACCCTCGTGCAATCCATCACTTCATGAGGATGCCACCAGCCATGTTTGACGAACTTGTAGAGCGTCTGAGACCCAGGTTGACCAAGCCAAGCATCAACTTCCGTCCCAACCTGGACCCTGGACTGAAGGTGGCACTGACTCTGCGGCACCTAGCCTCTGGAACCACGTACAGAAACATGCAGTATGCACGGAGGGTGCCACACAACAGCCGTGAGGTTGAGCGACCCTTCATCAAGGATTTTAGATGTAAGACCCAATACTGCTGTTAGTCCCGTTGACGGAATTTGCTCTGGGCTGGACACACCAGTTCAATGCCTATCTGAGCAGCACTCTTAGGTTACCCCACATTTTGCTGGCTGCGGGCTATTTATAGCTTGCCTACACCCTCCCTTCCAGTGAAAGGAAATGAAAGAAGAGCACCGGCGAAGCTATTTATAGCTAGCCTGGCTGAACTAGCTTCAAAACCTAAAAGCTTTGGTTGAGTCGGTGTGTGGAGGAAGGGTTGGGATGAGTGTGTTGGGGCTGTCTGGTCTGCCGCTGGGTGAGAAGTGGCGTCTGTGGTGTCCGAAGAACATGGGTCTGGACTGGGTAGTTCTGGTTCTGCTGTGGGAAGTGCTGGTAGTCGTAGCCTTGGTAGGTGAGAGGCTGTTGAAAGCCGTGGATGGGCTGTGACGTCACCTGGGGTGCAGACCAGGACTGGAGAGGACGAGCTTGTGTAGAGCCTTGAGGATTATGGAGAAGTGCTGTGATGTTCTTCTTCATAATCTGGTATTCGGCCTCGGGCAGGTCCCTCAGGGTCTGGCTTACGTAGGTGATAAAGGGCTTCCGGGTCAAGGATGCCCTGTCTAAGTCGACCAGTTGAGAGAGAAGTTCTGTGCTGGTCTTCATTGTGTCCCTGATCTCCAGCAGCACACTGTCGTACTGGCCCTCCAGTCTGCCTCTCTGCCTGCGTCCTCTGGAGCTGGTGCTGGAGCCGGAGGTGTGGGTTGCTTGGCCTATGGTGGCTGCCGCTTGTTCCTCCATTTGTGAGAGCAGGGCGTCAGCCTCTACAGTATCCTCAACTGTCGAGGGGGTCTCTACTGGGGAGGCCCTCTGAAGACACCAGTACGGACAGGGCAGGTGGCGGCTGGCTTGCAGATGCCTGGTTGTCTGTGGGCTGGCTGAGGGAGAGGGGTCTCAGCGGGGCTGCTCCTCGGTGGCGGATCTCACCCTCCAGGGAACTGCATTTGGTCATGACGTACTTCTCCCGGTCAGTGAGCTTGCCGGCGGCCTGCCCAGATTTCTTGAGGTGTAGCTTCCCATACCAGGAGTGCATGTGCTTCCACCATCCTTGAAGTACTTCTGCAGTGTACCCCAGGCTCTCTGCCTTGTCTCTCCAAGCTGCCTGTTTCTTCTTGGTGTCCCGATACAGTCTGTGGCCCTTTTTCCAAAGGTACTCGTTCTCCCTCAGCCATTCCGGCACATCGTCCTCATGCTCTTCGGAAACAGTGTACTGTTTCCTCTCTCCCTTCTTCTTCCCTTGCCTCTTAATCCCTCTCACTGGAGCTTGTTCAGTGCTTTCAGGGGCTTCAGCGGGGACTTCATGGGCTTGAACATCAGGGCCTTCAGTACCTTGTTCAGAGCCTTCTCGGGCTTGAGCATCAGGGCCTTCAGGTTCTTGAACAAAAGGACCTTCAGCAGCAGGACTTTGAGGGACTTAAAGGCTTTGGGGCTGGTCCACCACAGCAGCAGCAGCTTCACCATCAGAGTCAGTGTCAGGGGGTGGGGTTCTGGTTCTGGCCTTTTTCACTTTGCCAGGGCTTGAACGAGTAGTCAGGGACCCCTTTCTGCCTTGACTGACGCACCATGGTTTTGCTAAAATATATCGATGTAGCCGCCAGCACGTCTTTCCGCTGTATGCTGACTGCGTTTCGTTTCGTGGTTAGATTAACGTCCCCGCGTGCGTGTTGCATTTTTTTTATAACCACGGAGCTGACGCAATTCATACCCCCCGCATGCGCAGTGAACGGTTTGTATCTGATATTCATCCGCGCGGCATCCCCTTTGTTTCCGTTAGGCGTACGTGATGCATCCGCTTCATCCGCTATGCATCCGCTCTTTCCGCTATACGTCTGCTTCGCCAGTATCCCCGGTTACCCCTTCGGAGCTGTCATCCACTTTCATCCTCTAGGCATCCTATGAACATCCGTTTAGCATCCCCGCCACATACTACCCACTTCCGTTATTTTCCGGTCTGTTTTCGCAAATGTTCGCCAATTTTGTCCATTTTTGGAGCGGATGAAACCGGATGGAGCTACCCCCGAAATTTTGCTCGTCCGCTGTGTCCTTTTTGCATACGTTTTGTGTCCATCGGCCACTGAGACCGGGCCTTTAGCGTTGTCATATTCAACCAATCATTGCATTGAGTTCTGTGTAGTTGTGGCAATAATAATAATAATAATAATAATAATAATAATAATAATAATAATTATTATTATTATTATTATTATTATTATTATTATTATGATTATTATTATTATTAAAAATATTATTATTACAGTCCAATGCCCAAGACTACTGAGCGATCCTGAACAAACGAGGGGGAATTGGGTGGGGGGTGAGGGAATATGACCTATTGCTTGCGGTGCGTGCGTAAGCGCGCGCGCGCGCGTGTGTGTGTGTGTTTGTGTGTGCGTGTATGTGTGTGTGTACACATAAGCCTTGAAATGGGTTACTGACCTTGCTTTTTATGCAGAAAATGGGTGTCTGTATTAGCCACCCACTTTTTTCCAGCCAACCACTTTTTTATAAGTACACAGGAGTGCTCTTTTAGTGTCGAGGGGCCGGGTAGCTCAGTTGGTAAGAGCGTCTTGCTAGTAACTGAAAGGTCGCTGGTTCGAATCCCGGATTGGTCAACGTGTGATCATATTATTGTCCCCTTTACCAACAACTGGCCCGCTGGTGTCAGTATAAATCGGTCCAGTAGTCACCTATATGCGAAAGTGTCGTGTGACTATAATCTACAAACAACATCTTTTAGTGCAGAGGAGTGCAGTTGTAGTGCATGAAAGTGTTTTAAGTTCACAGGAGTGCTCTATCCTATCCGGGACGGAGAAAATACAGTCGATTTTCGGAGAAATTTTGAACAAAATGCGAACTATTTCGTCGCCTTTTTTTATTTTTTTATAAACGAACCCCACCTAAGTAATATTTGTTTGGCTTAGCAATGTGACCTAGATATATGATAATGGATGTGTATTGTTAATCATAATTCATAGTTAGAACATCCGATTACATTCCTGTGTCCACTAGCAGTAATAGTACTAATATCCCGTCTGTTAAAGGAATGAAAATTATATCCACTAATAATAAATTAATTAATTAATAAAAAATAAAGAAATCATTAAAATAAAATTAAACAAACCAAGAAAATAACAAATTTCTTTAAAAAAAAAAAAAGAAGAAAAAAAAGGAAATGAATTCGAAATTAAAAAAATAAGCTTACAATAGCATAAACTAAAATAAACAGTAATATAAAATTATTGTAAATAAAACAATCTAAGAAACCACAAATATGCACCGAGTTGTTTCGAGTCCGTCTGACAATGCCCCTTCTCAGTTAGCTTAACAATATAAATACACACAAAAGCAGTCTGACAACACTACTTGCTTCCGCTAAGGTCAACCCCCCTTTCCATTCCCCAAACCAACCCCCCTCCCCCCACTTTCCACCCCCATTTCCAAATGAACAATCATAAATGATCACACCCCAATACCAGTTGTTACAGTACCGATTTTAAAAAACACACACAAAAAACAACAAAAAACGAGTAGTAAGTACCACCATGGGAACCACCTACCCCCTCTCCTCCCTTACGTCAACGACCATAACAAGCGACAACCAAAACCTGGTATGTCGGCAACAGCCGAATAGTTGAAGAGATGGAGCAGAAAAAAAAGAAAAACAAGATTAACCTAGGGCTTATACGATATCATCCTTTTTTGATATATTGGTGTGTTTGTTTATCCCTAGTTTTTAGCTGCTCCGTGCTCAGATTATAGGTAGGTATTTCTTTCTCATTTTGAACGGCGAGCGCTCAGATTATTATATATTATATTTTTCAGGCTGTAGTTGTTTATTTCTAGTTTGTAGGCGTGAGTATTCAGATAGACTTATTATACTGTGTGTTTTTATCCATCTAGTTTTTAATTCTTAATTTGTTTCGATGGTGCTCGGATCCTAGATGTTTATCAAGACTTTTTGACTCTTCATTTCGCTGCATAATAGCACATAAATCTTAAGTGCCTTTCGATGATTGATCTGCGACTCTTCTCCAGCCTGTTTGGTTTGTTTGTCGTGTTGTTTGTGGATGTTTTTAGCCTAGTTTTTTTCCCCCATGGTCTGACGAAAGATCAAGGGAAGGTCATCTTCATAAAACCATCATCACCATGGGCGCAAACTTTAGTCAAGCTTTTCTGGCCACGTGGAGTTGTCAGCAGACAAATATATTGTATTTTAATATATATATTTCCTAAAATATAAAAGTGTGTATGTTTCGGAATATTGATCATCTGTTAAAAACAATGACAAAAACAGTCACTAGCGAAACAGGATTTAATGTTCAGTTACCGTTAAGTAGCCAACCCATCGGGAAGACTGACATTAGCTTAGTTTTCAAATACGTTTGAGGTCTGTGATCATCAATGATATGACGGTTCCCATTCTAATATGATAAAAAGATTAGTGCTGAACCAGATTACCTCGTCAACGCATGCAGATGCAATTCTGTGTATATACTATACTAAAACTCGTGTGTGTATGTTGTAAAAACTGTGTAGGCCTATATATGTATTTGAAAAATGTCCAAACTTCAGCGCCTGTTTATACGGTAAATATAGACTGTTTGTTGTGTTTGTTGGCATATCATTTCCAACTTTAATGTTATCCAAATAAATGACCGTGCTAGGGAGAAGATTTAAGAAAGAAAACGACAGCTGGAACAAAACTGCCATAATGACACCAAGTACCCAGAAATGACAGCAAAACGGAATTGAGGACAACTAAATTTGGAACACGGAAGAATTCAACTAAGAACAATACACACCATCAACAGAGTAACAAATCAAGGCAAATCATATTAACAGCTCGCTTTCGGATCTCATCAGGGAATTAACTAGACAAGAAGGAAAGATGTACTGAACGTATATCAGACACCGTAGATCCTGTCTACCTCAGAAGAAACCGAAGATAATACATATTTGTGTAACTATAGTGAAAGGAATTATATAGGGGGGAAAAAAAGATATTCAGATCACCCTGTGACATGGGAACTGTGATAAAAATACAGCACACGACGAAACGGCAATATTCGGTGGTGTTCGTAGAAGTCTTTGTTCCAACAACCATGCCGCACTACCACGTGCCCCAATACCAAGCCCCGGTTCACTGGCAGGATCCGGAAGCGGATGAGGGAGGCCTTCACATCCTCAACAACCACACCCATATCCCCATCATGGTAAGCGACAACGACGACGACGGCTACAACAACGTTAAGACGACAGCAGAGTATAACGCTGCTGTGCTGGTCTGGACCTTGCTGGCTCCTCTGCTGTTGTTCTTCGGTACAGCTAGTAACATCGCAGCTATTGTTGTGCTGAGGTGACGATTACTTTAATTAATACATTAATTAATGAGTGAGTACATTAATAAATCAATGACTAAATCAGTCAGTTGCAGGGGTCTTAGAAGTTGGGACAGTGTGCGCATTTGGCTGATTGTTTAGGAAGTTGGTATTTTGTAATGGGTGTCCCAAGTTGCTTTTCTTTCTTTCTTTTCTTCAAAATAAAAAGTTGTAGGGTCTATTGTAGTATATTGCATTGCATGTTGTATGGTCTGTTTTGTTGTATTGTGTTGACTTGAATCGTATTGTGTTGTATTGTATATTGTATTCAAAGGAGTTACAATGAAACTTTAACATGGCCCCATTGCATTTCAGACGAGTGCCGGCATGTAAACTCTTCTACTCTTTAATCTTCCCCCCAATCCGTTGGATCTCATTTTTGATATGATGATGATGGTCATTGTTGTCAGGGTGGCGACGTGGTGATCGTCCTTAACGCTCATGCAATAGGACGTTAAGCATCGTTTTCCGCCGCTTCCCCCCAACCCGTCCCCTATACGCTTATGTGTCCGGGGACGTTAATCTATTTTAACTTAACTTCCCCAACTAGCTTCGAAGATCCGTTGGATCTCATTTTTGATATGATGATGGTCATTGTTGTCAGGGTGGCGACGTGGTGATCGTCCTTAACGCTCATGCAATAGGACGTTAAGCATCGTTTTCCTTCCCAAACTGGCGACGTGGTGATCGTCCTTAACGCTCATGCAATAGGACGTTAAGCATCGTTTTCCGTCCTTCCCCAACTTATGATGGCCAATTGGGCCAATTATACAATCTTAACTATTACCCATAATTTGAATTAATTCAATCGCGATTCAAACTATATGTACTCAAACTAAGTACAAAATGTTTGCACTCATTGTCAGAAAACGTTTCCCCACGTTTTGGGGGCAATACAATGTCTTTCTGAATTATGATTGTTATGCTTATGTTTTTGTAACCTCGATCCACACCCCAAAAGGGGCGGGCGATTACCGGGATTAAATCTTGAATGTCTTATTAGTGTTATATCTTACGATGTGTGTACAATACTTCTTTCAGAAGGGTGCAAGCAAGAACCTCTTCAACACTGCGACTGCATCTTTCGGCGCTGGCCGTCTCTGACCTGTGTCTTTTATGGGCCGGTCTTTTACGCCAGTGGGCCAAGTACGCTTTCGATCTGGACCTACGGAACATCAGTCCTGGATGGTATACAACAATACTCCTTTGACATATATCATATAAGGCGATTCTACTGTTAAAGTTTATATGTAATGAGTAGTCTGCTGGCGCATATATTTGGTTACTCGCCTGTTTCCTATGCAAATGGTCGCGGGTTGGAATCCCGCTGTAACATCCTTTAAGTTCCGGGTGTCTTACTTTAGTCGGGCGCCTCTGCGCATGCGCCCGGTCAAGTCGGGCGGCTTTTTCACGATGTTCTTAGACGTCGTAACCCTAACCCTAACTCCAACCCTAATCCTTACTAAGACTACGATATCACTGTGTGCATGCGTCGAATTTTTGTAATGCGTCGACCAATCAGAATGCTCCAAGCCGAAATAAGATACTAGGAACATTGACGATGTCACACCGCAATGGGACGAACTTCCGTGACTTAGGTAGGGTAGCCTACAAGACTTTTTCAGGTCACCGAGAATTTTTTCCCCGTATGCCGGTACTCCGGGTACTTCCCTCCCTTCATGATTGGGGGCACTGTGGTCTAATGGTAGTGCTTCGGCTTGCGGATCTGAAAGTCCCGGGTTCGAGCCCTGGCCGGGCCATTGTGTTGTGTCCCTGGGAAAGACACTTTACTCCTGTTTTCCTACTCCTTCGGATGAGAGTATAAACCGAGGTCTAGTCTGTGTCGCATACATTCCATCAATTTATTCATAACGGACTTTAAAGATCCTGACGCTCATGTCCTAGACGGGTGAGTGCCGGTGACAAGAACACACCCAGCATGCACCTAGGTCCTTCTCCCCCATCCCTGGCTGCCCAGGATTGTGCTCAGTTGTCCGGGCCTCAGACCATGCGCCCAAAGGCTGCGGGTGGGGTTCTCGGGCAACTTGAGTTAGATCCTGTATCGGCCAGCGCCTTGAGCAGCTCTTGAGCTGGAGAAGCGCTATATAAGAACGATTAAATAAATAAATAAAAATAAATATTTGATTCAGTCAATCTAAAATGTCCAAAATAAAAATGGATTTCTATTCCGCCTTCTGTAATAGTGAAAAACGCGTGATAGCATCCTGCAGTATTAGATACTATATCATAAATGTGACTTATAAAACAAGGTGAGTTATGTAAGCAGGCTTGTCACCTTGCTTGCAAAAAATAAAATCTTCATTTTAGATAGGTCTATCATACCTCGCCTGGCCAATAAAAAAAATCTTCATTTTTAGAGTTCATCTTCTTTAGTTCGCTTGCTTTTTAACGCCTGATGATCTTCTTTTTTTTTCTTTTTTTTTAAAAGCAAAATAAATGCATAGAGGACTTTGTGAATTAAAGCAAACATTTTATGAACGAGAAAAGCAAACAAAATGTGGAAGACCTAACGGGACGGGCACACAAAAGCAAAATGTCATAAAAACACGCTTTGAAAACGCATAGAATCCTTATGAGGATTACAAAGTCCATTACATTCTGAAGCCTTAAAAAACACATCTGAAGTTATATTATGGAATAAACATCGAATTAAAACCAAAAAAAAAACCCTAAAACGTCACGTTGATAGTCGTCATCGGCTTCTGTGGCGCACCCGCCAACCAACATCCACAGGCGGGCTATCCAGATCCAGATCCAGATGAGCATCCCGAAAAACAGTCTGTCGTCTACTGAAATTCCCCTTCTTGATGACACGTCGTGACGTAAAACACACACACATACACACATACGCACACACACACACAAACAGAAAGCGAAAGTTTCTAGGCCTATAGATCTAGATGCGTTGCGTGCAATTTTGTTTGTTTGTTTGTTTTTACGTCTTTTCACTTAAAAGTGATTTTAGACAACATTAACAACAGTAAATTAAAATACAACTAAAACATAAATAAAGGAGATAGGCAACAATCACTTATACTATTAATAATATTCAAAGCTTAGAGACTACATACAAAAATTTAAAGGCAAAAAAGGCGAGATAAAACAATCCTCCGTGAAGAAGTATAGTTAGATTTCTCTCCATTCTCCCACGGATAACTGCCTCTCCCACCCCTCCTACCGTCCTGAATGCAGTCCCTATTTACATATTATACAATATTTCTTATTCTATTCATCATATATATAAGGAAAAGTATAGCACATTCCCGAATCATAAATACCAACAAATAATATCAAATATTACAAAAAAAAACCCTATAGGGCTAAAAATCAACGCCTCTGCAATCTGCAGCCAACGCGTGCAATTTTGCTTCTGCTAAAATGCCGAAAGGAAACGCCTCCGACACGAAAACTCCGATGGTATGGCCACATCACCAGATCATCAGGCCTTGCAAAATCCATCCTGCAAGGCACGGTGCAAGGAGGCAGAAGAAGAGGGAAACAGAAAAAGAGGTGGGAGGACAACATTCGAGAATAGACTGGTTTGACACTGAACGAAGCCATGAGGGTTGCTGAGAACAGAGAATTTCCGAAAGATGGAGTGGATACGCATCTGGAGACTGTTCGGAGCGACAGACGGCCACGTCGTAGTATAGATTTCACTATTTCCCCAAAGATCCTGTTCTTAAAATACAATGGGCCGTAAATCTAAACAAATAAACAGAGAAACAGTGGATCCGAAGACAGGAACAACGGAATTGTGGATTCCAAAAAGATTACGACGTCCTCTGCTCAAAACATGTTGATGACAGTTGCTTTACGGCAAGATCACCAACAGCACAAACTTTAATATCATAAAAAGGCCTCATGTTTGTATGAATTTTAAAAAAAGAAAAAAATAAGTAGAATTCGAACTGTTTTCATTCACCATTTCCATGTAAATTGTAAGCTCTATATCACAATGTTGACAAAAAACAAATGTGCAAAAATACCAGCATTATTGCAGGGAGTCCTTTTTCCTACATATTACACAGTAATTTTGTTGACAAATATGTGCGGGATTCATCAGAAACACGCCGATACAGTCGAGCAATATCGTCGGTATTTACATGTTGCGATGTGGTCTGTTTACCTCCCTTGACCTGCTCTGACACGCAGCCGCTTGACGGCGCTGCTCTTAAAACGTCTTCACTTTTTATATAGGGAAAGCCTCGGATGATTCTTCTTTGAAGTATACCCATATTCTTTGATTACAGTGACTGCATCATACGTCATATACTTTGAAATTCATATACACTATGGATTACATACGAACTGCCACAGTACACAAACAGGTGGCATTCCTGAATAATGACTCTCTCATCCGTTCAAACAACAGGTGCAAAAGCTAACCTAATCATAGATCTATATATGTTCTGCTCGTTTTGATAACAGACGCTAACTTGCAGATAGGACCTGCCTATCATTCCAATCTGTTCATCTTGCTTCGATTAGAATAAATCCGAGTCGCAACAACACCACGAAAATTAAAAACTTTAAGAAATGTTTATTTTTCGATTATGTATGAGTGTCTGGAAATACATTTGCATGGTTTGCTATCTTGTTTTTTTTTTGTTTTTTTTTCCCCTCTCTGACAGGTGCAAGCTACACATTTGGAGCGTTTACACCACAGGAGTGGTTTCGGCATGGATGCTGGTGGTGGTGACGGCACAACGAGTGCTGTCTGTCACTTGCCCCCACCGAGTAAGTCTGCTATGCGCTACAAGAAAAGCTGCCAGCATCGTGCTGGTCGTGGTCGTCGCGTCTTCCATACTCCACATGCATTTCGTCTACGGCATGGATCTGACCAACAAGAGCCATGAAGACGAAGTAGAAGAAGAAAACGAAAAAGCAGCAGCAGAAGCACACAAACATGATTTCCTCCATGAAACGGTGGCAAGTGAGTTAATGCATTACACTATTATTCCGGATGACGCCTCTTTGTAAATATGTTTTTATTGCTCTGTCTCTCTCTCTCTCTCTCTCTCTCTCTCTCTCTCTCTCTCTCTCTCTCTCTCTCACAAACATACACAACACACACATATTCTTGATACCCTGACTCGTTTATTAAATTGCGACATAGCCTCGTACGCTTTTGACTCGTTATCTTTCTATATGTTCAACCAGCTTTGCAACATAAAGAAGAAGAAAAGCACAACGAAGATGAAGAAGAGAATCCAGTCTTCCACCGAGCTCTTCCCCATCTTCATCATCGCTACCATCCTGCTCACGGGGACCTGACTTACGCCTGCATTCCTGTGGACGACTACAAACACTTCTTCTGGCGTATCTGGCCTATCGTCGACCTTCTCATTTCGTCGCTCGTTCCTTCCTTTTTTATGCTTGTCTGCAACTTTTGGCTTATTCGCAAGTGAGCCTTTTCATGTCTGTTTTCTATTTTCTGTTACATCTTAATTGCTTTATTTCCTTTCCGTCTTGATCTCCGACATCTTGGGTGTGTTTCTATTCTGTCCGTTTGTCTGACAATCCGAGGTGGTGAACGTCTAGCATCGCATACAGATCAGAGCATATCATGCGCAAGAACAGATCTGAAATTTATTCCGCGTCAGCTTCTCTATTAGACTAAATGTTTTAACAATGTCAACAATAATTAGCGTTAGTTATAACCACGATCGATGTTGCTTTTTATTTGTGCAGGATCCGAGGCTCGGTGCGGAAATTCAATTTACTGAAGGAAGGCTCAGAAACAAGCTTCGAGGAGAAGCGCGGACAATGCCGCAAAAAGATCGCTTCGTCCATAACCTTCACGCTCACAGCCCTGACCTTGACCTTTATGGTTCTGACCTTGCCCATGCACGCACAGATCCTGTGGTACTCCCTGCAGCAACAAGATTTTGACGCCCCCACAGAGGAGAGGCACGAGCTGACGTGGGCGCTGACCAGCCTGATGTGGTACAGCAACAGCGCCATCAACTTCTTCCTCTACTGTCTCAGCGGCACCAAGTTTCGCCGCGAGTTTCGCCGCTGGGCGCTCTGCGACAATCGCTTCAAGACAGAGCTGGGACAGAAGATCCGCATCCACTTCCAGCAAAGGGACAGCATCACCTTAGCGGAAAACAGCAGCAGCGGAATACTGTGCCGCTTGGGCGACAGGCTGCGAGCCAGAATCGCAGTGGTGATCAACCAGCATCAAAACGATGCCAAAGGCGGAGAGCCTGCCCTTATTATTCGGGCTGGCCTGCTGTCGCCCATGTACTGTGCCGCCAGCCCCACTCCCAACTCCATGATCACCTTGGTCAGGTTTGAGCTCGAGCCTTCTTCTAATGATGACATCTAAAATAACCGTTGGAGGACTAGAGATTATTTCTAAATTTTGTCACTGCTTTTGAGCTCCTATTTTGGAAAACCTGTTGATCGTTTTGGAGCTCGCGCTATTTGCAAAACCTCCTGACCTAGGAGTAAAGGCAACCCAGGGACCCTTTAATAAGAATTTGCCTGGGTTGAAAGGCGACATGGAGGAAGGAAAACGTTTTCTCCATGATCACATGAATCAGTTTTTTTAAAAGCTCAAAGCTGACTCGGAGCATACAAATTGATCACAAGAATCAGTTTATGCAAGCTGACTCACTCGAGAGCTTTCAATGGAGTGAGATCGACATGCCAATTTGGTCTAAATATAAGCAAAACAAGGCGATTGGTTTCATCATTGGTTCTCAAATAGACTGACTGAACTGCTTCACCTTCTCCTCCATCTCCGTCACCCAGGAACGTGCTCTGTCATCTGGGAGTCAGACGATGCACCATAGGCTGCAAGAGGGCCCCTTGAGTTAGATCCTGTGATGGTCGGCCCCTTGAGTTAGATCCTGTGATGGTTGGCCCCTTGAGTTAGATCCTGTAATGGTCAGCCTCTTGAGTTAGATCCTGTGATGGTTGGCCCCTTGAGTTAGATCATGTGATGGTCAGCCCCTCGAGTTAGATCCTGTGATGGTCAGCCCCTTGAGTTAGATCCTGTGATGGTCGGCCCCTGGAGTTAGATCCTGTGATGGTCAGCCCCTTGAGTTAGATCCTGTGATGGTCGGCCCCTTGAGTTAGATCCTGTGATGGTCGGCCCCTTGAGTTAGATCCTGTGATGGTTGGCCCCTTGAGTTACATCCTGTGATGGTTGGCCCCTCGAGTTAGATCCTGTGATGGTTGGTCCCTCGAGTTAGATCCTGTGATGGTCGGCCCCTTGAGTTAGATCCTGTGATGGTCAGCCCCTCGAGTTAAATCCTGTGATGGTCAGCCCCTTGAGTTAGATCCTGTGATACTGATGGTCAGCCCCTTGAGTTACATCCTGTGATGGTCGGCCCCATGAGTTAGATCCTGTGATGGTCAGCCCCTTGAGTTAGATCCTGTGATACTGATGGTCAGCCCCTTGAGTTAAATCCTGTGATGGTCAGCCCCTTGAGTTAGATCCTGTGACGGTCGGCCCCTTGAGTTAGATCCTGTGATGGTCGGCCCCTCGAGTTAGATCCTGTGATGGTCAGCCCCTTGAATTAGATCCTGTGATGGTCAGCCCCTTGAGTTAAATCCTGTGATGGTCGGCCCCTTGGGCAACAAAAGCGCAATTTGACAACTTTTAAATACAAAAAGAGTGTTTACCAAGGGATACTCCAAGACTGAACTGGTACGCATGCTTCATCAGGCTCAGAAACTGTATGGATCTATGTAGTCTTTGTATTGAACTATACACACATTTAAAGCGTTTTCACATGTGTAAATAATCTGGATATATATTTTCATCATGGTGCTAATATTTATATGCTGGCATATCTTTGTTAATGGCCAGGAAAACAAAATTTGCTTATTCAAAACGGGTTATTTTTATACCTTTATAAATGATTGAAATAAAAGTATAATTTCAGTATTATCTACTATACAGTATTAAAGTTATATGCCCACTATTTTGATAAATGTTGGAAATGTTCCTACAAATGTCTTATTGATTCCACTACACAAAGGAAAGAACATGAAATGTATATAAAGAATCATCATTTTAAGTCTGCAGTTGGTCAACTTTTGCAGTGATGTTATTTACCATGGTTGCAGTTATATTCTAAATTGTTACATTTGATTATGTGTTTGCATGAGAATCTAACATTACATTTATGTGAAAAGATAAGAAAAAAATGGAACAATTGAAAGGTTTCAGAGTATTAAAATGATTTTGAATAATATGCAGATTTGACATACAATGTAACTAAAATAAACCAACAAATCCCCGAATGCGTTTGATTGATATATCACGTTTATTTCCAGAAAAGAACATGTTATGTTATATCACGTTTATTTCCAGAAAAGAATATGTTACAAATAACTGACCTCATAACAATTCTAAAACATTTGACAATTCCAACTCTACTTCAACTTGGTTTAACAACTGCAATAAATAATAATAATTAATTTAATTTTTTATTAAAAAAGAGAGAAAACAACACTACATGCATAGTTCAACACAGCATTATCCCTAAAATAATTTCAAATGGTGATATGAGAAATTTAATTTGAAAACTAAAGAAATGCCTTCAAAGTAACTCGAAAAAACATTGTACATCATTTGCTCTAATAACCGCACTGTTTTATTCAGTATCAGAGCTTATTCTAGGATTTTGAAGAAGTGGGGGCAGGCCCCCCTTCCTTGAAAAAAAGGGGGGGATTAGGCCCCCCTCTGACCAAAACAGTGGGGGCGTCTTCTCGGCATATATATGGTGTACACACAAACAAATATCCATATCGGTTTTCTCCCGTGATGTTCCCGGATAAACTGTGAAACAGTCAAGTGTCGCATTCTCTCCAAACAGTAAGTACACACAAATCGCAGACAAAATATATCACAAACTGGTATCTGCAGAGGTGCCAACCCCCTAATATTCTTGTCCGTATTTCCGGACCCGTTTGTCAGTATTTTTTAACACTGGTCAGTATTTTTTTTTCTCGCAAAACCCAGCCTATGACACTATAAAGTAACAACAGGCTTCCCTCTGAAACAGAAGGCTATTTTCAGTCCTCTAAAATCACCATGAAGATCAGATTGTTGAACACCACACTTGTTTTACTCTAAAATCACCATAAAAATCAGCTTATTGAACACAGCGACGTTCAGTGAGTGCAGGAGTACTATTATGAGACCAGAAACCGGTACAGAAGCACGGCTGGCAAAGATAAATGATCGGCAACTTCTCCTCCGTATTTTTATAAAAGCTACCGTATTTCCGTATTTAATTCACTTCGCCGGAATTAAATACGGTCAATCCGTACTGGTTGGCACCTCTGTATCTGTAACCTTGCTTTCACAACTGTTGCATAAAAGGTCTGCTATTTTAGAAGATCAGTCATGGGAAAACAGTGTGACTGTTTTCTTCACAGTTCCTCCACTGAATTCGAAGTCGAAAAGGGTGGGCTTTTTTGAAGCCATTCTGATTCTGATTGTAAACCAGTTCCAACTGGTCAGGTTCATCGATGCCACACTCAGAAGAAAGGTGATTGGTCAAAAAGAATAGCATCGGCCAATGAAAATTTGAGACATCGCATATACAAGAGAGCAACTTCCGTTTAACTCCAGTTTCCGCTACGCCCTAGCAGACGACAGAAACGTCACAGTAAAGCCCGCTTCGATCAAGACATGTAGCGGGATATTTCCAATCTCCGCGGGATCGCGAACGCGCTCATCGAATTTCTTTGCGGGAAAAAAAATTTTTGTGCGTGATCCCGCGCATCCCGCGCCCTAGAATAAGCTCTGAGTATTACGTGATCACCATAAACAAAACATTTGTAAAAACATTAACTGCGGATAAATCTGCTCTTTTCTGACGCGATCTGCATCTATATAAGCTAATTCATCTACACAAACAAAAGCAATCCGCAAGAAAAACAATTTTACACTAAAAATGATTTTAACTGATAGTTTTGTAAACAAAAGCAAAACGTCACACACACACATCAACAACCAAAGTTTTGTTCAAGCACATGAACATTATCAAAAACTGGTAATGTCGATCATCGTCAGGCTAACCCTGATACTTAGTAAAATCAAACGCTTCAAATCCAAACACCGCCATAACTATGCAAACAATTAATTCTCAACAATGCATGCAAAAACAAAAGGGGATTAAAACAGATGTTTCTAATATCTCTGATAATCCGATTGGAATGATGATCCTTGGACACTGATTCTCTTGCATCTATATTAACTCTTAGTCTCATGAAGCGCGGTAAAGCGCGCCTAGTTACCGTCTACTTTTAGCACCTCTCTCCCGTTTAACGGAAACCAGTTCCAATCGCGCATGCGCACTAGCTGATTCTAAAAGCAGCGTACTTCCTTCCTGTCAACTGCAATTGTGTTGACAGCACGTTTTAATCGAAGTTTTTGTGTAGTTTTTGGTCGCATTTTCGGGAGCGTGGATACCCTAAAAATGGCAGAATCTGATTCCGACAATGAGTCTACATATGGGCAGTTGTGGCAGCAATTAGTAGATGAAAGGGCTGATCAGTTAGGGAATGAAAATCAGAGTGATTTGTTAGTGTCTAGCGTGCACACTATGACCATCGATCTTTCCGACTTCAGATCGGACCTTTCATCATCCGAAAAATTGCTACTTGTGAAATTACCTATAATCTCAGGTAAAATAGCAGGTAACACAGACAGATGACACTGATAGAACTAAAGCTTACTCAATACTTGCATAGTTACCAATTATGTACACATTGACTAAGTCCCATGAAGCTCTGACCAACCGTTCAGTAGATATAGCATTTTAAACACATGCAGTGGGGCCGGGTAGCTCAGTTGGTAAGAGCGTCTTGCTAGTAACCGAAAGGTCGCTGGTTCGAATCCCGGATTGGTCAACGTGTGATCATATTATTTTCCCCTTTACCAACTGGCCCGCTGCTGTCAGTATAAATCGGTCCAGTAGTCACCTATATGCGAAAGTGTCGTGTGACTATAATCTACAAACAACAACAAACACATGCACCTATTTTTGGCTTGTTTTTGTCAAATCCTTACATGAAGGAGAAGATCAACGTGCTGTTTTGCTATATCAGACTAAGAGTTAAATATGTAGGTAATATTATGCTTAACCTAACCCACCCAAAAATCTTTGTACTAACCTCGGATCCATATCAAGATGAAACTAGAATCAGTGGTGGTCAGATTACAGTAACGATCCTTGAACATCAAATCCTGTGTATCTACTTCAAATATGTAGCTAACATTCTAATTACCATACCAACTTTAAAATCACTAACCTTACAAACCTTGGTCAACTAGTCTCAAACAATAAATCTGCTCACGCAGAAATATTCAAATATGGGGAAATAAAATCAAGCCTGGAATTAAAGTTTGAAAATACAGTAAGTAAAAATTATTGTTTTAAAATTACTTGTCACTGAAATAAACGGTTGTGTGCACTAGTCCTCAGAATGGTTCACGTCTAAAAAAAGGTATAGGAATGAAAATGTTGAATTTCATCTCTATTCGCACATTTAATAATAAAGTTTTGCACATTTAAACCTCAAAAGTCTACAATATTGTTCAAGTGTAGAGGAGTTGAAAAAAAAATCCTAAAATCTTGAAATCATAATGTGTACCAAGTGAAAGGTCAAATTAACTGCCACTTCCTCCATCTGGAATTGAACTCTCTCTCAATCCGCACATACATACAGCGTTTTGTACAGGTATCTAAATCTAGCAAATCTTCGATTTGTTCATCCGTAGTGGGGTAAGAAAGCTTAAATCTAAAAGTCTGAAACTGTAAGAAACATGATGTAAACAGGAAAAAGTAACTTGCACATTTCAACCACTTGTAGTTCCACCTGGTTTTCAACCGATTGTTCAAAGCTTGTTATTTATATAATTTGCAATACACCTTGTCCCCCCAAATCTAACAATTTTGGGCAGAAATGATGGGGAATGAAGAGGAGTCTGGAATTGTAAGCTGCTTATGTGACCATTCACCATTTGTAGTTGAACTTGGTCTTAAGCAGATACCTGATGTTCACCTGGGCCACATCGTACACAATGTATCTGGAGCACCAGTCAAGGAAATGTGGATTAAACTAGAAATTTGAGGTTTTTGTTCTTTGTACTTTCTTTCCTCCATCTTGAGAAAAAAACAAAACAAAGTGCCAGTGCATGCTAACATTTTTCAGTACAAGAAGCAAGTATATTTATCCTACAGCTTGCAATAGTGAAAAGAGACTTGCGTTCATACTGTACTTTTCACTTTGGCCACCTGATACACACAACTAGATAAAAATGTTTAAAAAAAGAAGTTCCTAATAAATTCAAGAAAGCTTCAGCGCTTTTAGCTCTCTTTCTGGGAAATCGAGCAATATAAAAGTCTATTATTATTATTATTATTATTATAGTATTGCTATAGCTACATATTATTATTATTATCATCACAAAAGAAATGCATTGAAGCCAAAGGATACTCGTTGTAGAGAAGACTAGAGTAGGCAATAGGAGCCTTGCTGCTGGAACCCATAGGAATGACCATGCCATCTGGGGTTGTGTAAAACCCGCTGGGATCTGGCGTGGTCATGCCAATACCTGTACAAAACATTGTGATGAGAAGGAATCATTAATGTGCGCTGCTTCCGGGGGTTAAAATGTCATTGCTCCATAACTTTTAGGGGGCGCAGTAGCATAGAGGTTTGGCCATACGCTAGAACTGTTTCATAATAAGCAACCTCAGGATGGGTTAGTACTTGGATGGGTGATAACACTTGGAAGGCAACTACTAAACAACATGAAAATGAAACAAGCGCACGACTCACCAAAGCCTACCTAGCTGTGAATGGGTACTGGAACTGTTTAGGACTGGGGAAGGTAAAACAGTGAGGGGAGATAGGCACCACCGGCTTTAAGCTGGCTTAGAGAAAAGAGATATCCTAAACGCTTATCTCCCCAACAACCCGAAAATTTATGTGAACAAATTTACCTTTAGCATCTTTAGTCTATAATTTAATAATGATTCAATGTTGCCTGAAACATCTGAATTTCTTAGTTATTTTATAAAACAACATACCCTTCGTGCTGTGTTTTCCCTTTGGAAGCTTGGTGATGTAACTAGCTCCTGTCAGCTCATGCCTGGTAAAAACATCAAAGATAAAAAGAACATACCAGTATTAATTATAAACAATTTACTTTTTTTTTAAATCATAAAAGGACATATGACATCAATCAATCAATCAATCTTTAATTTAATGTCTGTTAACACTTTCAGGTGATACTAGACATATGACATCTAAAAGGCACAAAACATGCATTTGTTCAGGGTCAAAACTTTAATCTGAACTTCCATGATAAGAAGTCACGAGTCTGAACGTTTTATTGTATTGACCACTGGCAATTGAGTAGACAAACTGAAGTAAAATAGATAAAAAAAGAAATAGAGAGGAAATACATGATGCCTAATAATACAAGCACTATTTATACACAGCCATTTTGGTTCAAAACTTTTTCTCGCAAGCAAAAGGCTTCCATGTTCAGCATGCATGAACGTTGAGATTCTGTATCAGCCAGCGCCTTGAGCGGGAAAAGCGCTACATAAGAACAAATAAACAAACAAAATAAAATATATAAATAAATCAGTGTATTAACTCACATGTTTCCAAGGGCCACATCACAGAGAAGGAGGACACCGATAGGATCGGTCTTGGACGTGCGGCAGTAGTTGGCGGACTTGGACACCATGTCAGCAAAGTAGATGCCTTTGCCGAACATGTAACCTGTCTGAAACAGACAGGCAAACAAACGTACATCAGAATTAGATAATTTGTGTACAACACAAACAACAGAAAATTATGTAATCCCTCTAAAATACAGCAACACAAACATCAGAGACAAACAAGTAGTCTAAAACACAAAAAGATCAGAAAATATATGTAATCCGTCTTGAACACAAAAGGAGTTTTGGGAGTTTTCAATAAAAAAGGTAGGTGACTAACCTACAGAAAGAGTGAATACCAGGCATGCGTAGACACTCAATTTGAAGTTTCAGTATTAGCTTTTTCAAATTTCAGTATTACTATTACGATTTCCGTATTTACTTTTACTACCTATTGTTTATGCACTCAGCATTTTTGATATTATGCGATTGATTTGCTGCTACAATCTTCTTTTTCTTCTTCAAGGCCTCGTAATTCTTGATATGCTTTGGGCTTTCCACGTGCCGCTTGATGTGTCGTTCATACCACCGGTGGAGATGCCAAACTGGTTGGACATAAACCGTACGTTTGAGTCAATACTGCCACGAATAACGAAAGGACACTTTTCTGCATACGAGGCAATGTCTGCCCCTTGCGCCGTTTCTTTGAAGATTCAGATTCACAATCACTTTGCTTAGCCATTCGTTTGGATGCCATGTTTTGAATTCGGTCTCACTAGCACCGATCTTCACTGCGACTGCGCAAAAACTGGTTCGGCAAACTTCGGTGCCTCTTCTGAAAACTTCGATGCCACGTGTCTCTACTGCGACTGCGCAGTGCCGCATTAAACCGGGTTCGGCTGTCTTCGGAAAAACGTCACGCGGTGCATTACCACAAACCAACGAGTTTGATTTTTTCCCCCAATGTTGGTTTTATTTATTTCCGGACCGTGAAAAAAATATCCGTATTTTCCGTAGCGCTTGCCAAGTTTGTCAAATTTCCAGAAAAAATATGGAAATTCCGTACGGGTAGGCATGCCTGGAATACTGTAGACGACATAAAGGAAAAGCAGGGGGACTATTTATACTAAAAGATCCCACGGTATCCCCATGGAGGAACAAACATGTGGTGATTTTATTGCAGTTTTGTGTTGGTACCACGATGTAACTGCTCTTTGAGATAATGTGTTTGTATTAATTTGTGTAAATTTTACCACTGGGGCCTCAGGAGGAGCGATGCGCAGTCCCTGGGACAAAATTCCAGCGAAGTTGGTGGTACGCGAACCATGCCACAGCAGCTGGCGATTGTGCAGATCCTTGAATGGCTCAAACATCTGTTTTTCACCCTCACGATCCACCTCAAAGATCTAGTACAAAACAAGATAACCTAAGGACCAACTGACATCATCAAAATTAAATAAATAATTAAAAGCAAATTATACATACTTTTCATTCTTTCGTGAAAACAAAAGGCATCAACTTTCAGTTTCTCCCTCCTTGAGAGCTGTGAACGTGAACTTGATGGATTCAGCGCCTTGCAAAGTCTCCATCATCTCACAGACACATGCAAATATGCACTCTCATAAACAAACACACACATGCACACCAAAAATACCATTTTAAGGTGTGTTCTTTATTAACATCTGCGATATATCAACAAAAGTTCAACAATTAATTAATTCATACTTCCTCCTACCCTCTTCTCCTCCCCCCTCCTTTCCCCATGCCTGCCCTCCCCTGTTAAAAAGACTCCATTTTCTTTCTAACTGCACTGGTGTTTTTTTTTACACTAACATGCTATGATAGTGAAAACATGCCACAAGAAAAGCTGTACAAATAATTTATGCATACCAGTTTTTTTCTTGTGAAATCTAAAAATTAGAAGTTAGCGCTTTGAAACACAAAACTTCGAAGTGGTACAGCTGTTTATGCAACAAAACCAAAACACACATTGGAACTAAAGTGGAACAATTGGCAATAAGAGCTCACATCAAGAACATCCAGAGTGTACTGCTGGTGGGTAGAAGCATGAGTGTTCTGTACGTATTGACACAAGCGCTTGTACATCTCGTCTGTCTTGGACATGGGCTGCGAGAAAAAGAACAAGCTATTACATAGGCTTAAGTTTCCAACATTCTGGGCATAGGGCAGTGTGTGATCGACAACAAAATAATACAACCAAAACTAACTAAAAGTATGAAACAATATTCCAAGGATCTATACAATAGGTAAAGATGAACAAACTAAAGCACATGAATAAATGTTTGGGCTAACAACCATATACATTTTCTAACAAAAAAAAAAAAAAAAAAGTTTTTAATCTTTAGGAACGAGAGTTGGGAGAGGCTGTAAGAAATGGGGATCAAACTCACCTCCAACTTGCACTTGAGTTTCTTGTAGTGGGCATCGATGGGATCATCTCCAGTGTCACCGCCCCGAAGCAGGCTGTAAGCCACCTCAATCTCCAAGAGGTTGTCCAGCATCTCCGTTTTGGTTTTGACGGCTTCTGCGGTGTCGAGGATCTTCATTTTGCCCATGCCAAAGTCGTGAGGGATCAGAGTGTAGAAACGATTTGTGGCATCAACGAACTGTGTCTGTGTGCCTTTCTTGTCCACCAGCTGGAATAATAAAGATAAAATCTTGATAAGAAATGTTAGCCACTACAAAAAAAAGGAGCATAAGAAGAGCTGCTTTGTTTTCCATTTGTATTGAAAGAGGGGAGGCCTTATGTTAACTTTATATAATATAGACATGTGTAATTATGTTATGTTATGATTGCATGCAAGCCTATAGATTTATGGTCGCCTTCTTCAACAGTAAGAATTTTATAAAAAGTCAGTTGCGCTAATGTGAAAACTGAAAATAAAATTCTGAAAAGGAAATTCCGTTCAATAATTAAACAAAACTCATTTGTGGATGCCTAACCCTGTTGCTACTGGAAACACTGCTATACCAATGTTGTCATGAGTAGTTCACACAGCTGACCATTTCTCAGTTTTTCTTAGTCTAAGATAATCTCCTTGAATTATTTATTTATTTTTTTTTAAAGAAGAAAGAAAAAAAAGAAAAGTAAACATCTTACGCCTTGAAGTTCTGTAAGGATCTTGTATGCAGATTCAATCTGGCGCTTTGACAGTTTTCCCAGTGGCATTTTCTTCATGTCAATCTGCAAACACCAAGTACAAATCCATTACAATACAAAATAATTCTCAAGCCTTTATAACATCTGTATTTATT
Organism: Oncomelania hupensis; assembly: GCA_036898135.1. Lineage (NCBI taxonomy): Eukaryota > Metazoa > Mollusca > Gastropoda > Littorinimorpha > Pomatiopsidae > Oncomelania > Oncomelania hupensis. Next base: position 69,997,581 of record CM072513.1, on the reverse strand, counting down.
TATTAACCTTATCAACAATTCTCAACTGTATAGATTATTTTATAAAATAATTCAGTTGTACATTAACTCACTAATAAGGACTGCAGATAATGACGGCACTGTGGACAAAAGCAAACGTTTTGGATTATTCAACCAAAATCTGCTGTCAACGGGGAGGTACTCATAAAGAGAGTTGTCTTTCTTTATTATCTATAACCATTTTGAAGTTGAAAGCAAGCAAAATACGATCATAAAAGAAAAGGATTCTAAAGCAGTGTGGTGTTGGGCATCATCTAACTTAAAATTCTTTGGTCAGTGCTTCGTATTTCTTACCTCAAATTCCATCATAGCTTTCTTCATTTGGTCAACATCAAAGATCAAACAGATAAGGTCTTGCACTGATTTTGGTAATGCAGAATGGGAATCCAACACCGTCAGCTTTCTGATGTTATCATCCTCCTGCCGAGACAGTAAAAAGCAACAACTGTAAAATGTTTCATACACACATACATAGTTTGGGATTTGGCATCCTCGGCAGCTCAGGTTAGATCCTGACGATGCGGGATGATGATGCAGTGCCTTGTGCAAACTCGTTGCCTTCTGAAGGATGTCTTGCACAAAATAACCCGACTGATGCTCTAGTGTTTGACATGTACCTTAGTGACTCCTGTCTTTTATTTTATTTTTTTATCCTCGACATTATCCATTTATAGAACCAGAGACTGTGTATGCATTCATAGTTTTTGCTATCAGTAGTAGGCCTATTACTAGCTCAAAAACCTCTCGTCATGGGAAGACTAACTCGTCAGGATGTGTCTATGGTTTACGCCATTATGAAACACCGTCGCTGCCCCATCTAGGTATGTAAAATCTATGATACTGTTGACACACCTCATTATTATGTCACTGTGAGAGTCAGAAGAAGCATCCTTTCCAGCATTTATTTGTTTACACGAAGTTTGCCATCAAAGCTAAAAAAATTGTATTCAAACAAATTATCCAAAATCCATTTAACACACCTGTCCATAGTCAATCTCTAGAGGGTAAAACTTGTTGGGTTTCTTCTGGAAGTCTTTGCGATCTTCCCAAAGGTTGCCTGTCTTGTCCAAATACAGCTCCTTGAATTTTTCAATGGCGCTGGCCTTTGACCCACACCTCTCCACCTTGTTGCCCCCAACGGTGGTCCCCACTCGCCCCCACGCTCTGTACAAATGGTAACTGCACAGAAAGAAAACTCATTACAAAAAATGTAAAAAGAAAAGACAACTCCAAAAGCAATGAACTTGTTGCATAACACAAAACCTCCACACAATTCCTGGTAAAAATTAGTTTGGTCGTCTTTTGTTCTCAAGAAACAGTACCGAAAGATAATTGCACAAAAGAATTTGCATAGAAAATCCTCGTAAACTTTGCTTCAATGACAATGGTCAATATTTAGCGCTAGTGTTTTCACCAAACAAGTAATTCACAGTTGAAAAAAAAATGTTATTGAGAATTTCTTACTTTTATTATTAACATTCATCTGCAGATGCCAACAAAAGCAATTCATTCATCATGACTGTAAACCTGCTGCTCATTATATAATTCCACATTCTATAATTCAATTACAAGAACAAATTTTTTTTTCTCCAGAATACGCCATGATTTTCCGGGACACTAATATGTAAGAAAAGTGCCATGTATTTACACTATGTACATACTGAAATGTCTTTTTTGATTACTGTTGTTTCAGCAGGGCTCTATAGTAAGCACTCTTCAGATCTCTGTAATCGTCTTTCCAGCTCCCTGGAAAGACATCTCCTAACCTGGATGTGGCAATGATTAGAGCTTCACATGTGGTGCAAAAAACAAAAGGTTTTTTGTTTGTTGCTCACCACAAGATATGGCCGCTTTTCGGTGTAGTCTTGTTTAAACTTTTGAATCCTTTGCTTGTTTTTTCTACATCACTTGTGGAGGTTGCTCTTCAAGGAAAAATTCAAGGTCCTCTGTTGCTCCCTCTTCTTCGTTTGGTAGCCGCCATCTTTGCAACTAATAGGCCTACTCTGGAAGTTTGGAGAAGCCGCCTTGCACATCCATTCTGAATTATAACGCGCATGCACACTAAATCGGATTAACCCCTTTTCAGGTAGACTGCCCTCACATTGTCTAATGATTAAAAAATGCAGCTCAAAATGCATCCTATATCACATACACACACACACATTTTCTTTAAATCTTAACCAACAAATATTGAACTGAAACTAATTTTATTAACCCTTAAAACACTGCATGGCCGATCTATCGGCCCAAGCAAAAGTAGCGAAAATTACGAAAGGGCCGATCCATCGGCCTCATGAGAGACCGGCTCTGGTTAGCTGGCTAATAATAAATGCAGCCAATCAGATAATTTCTTTTACTTTTTCCTACTTCCGCCAGGTCGAATAGCGTCAGTTTGGAAGTTTTTGGATTGTTTACAGCGTTTTATTTGTCTTTTTCTCTTGTGTTTTGGAGTGCCAGCTGTGAGAAAATGTCGGAGAGTGAGAGTGAGAGTGACGCTGCTTTCAGTTAATCGGATTTTAGTGATGAAAGTGATGTTGTTTCTGAAGAAGAAGAAAGTGATGAGAGCAGTGAAGGGAATAGTGAAGAGGAGACCTGTGGAAGCAAGGGATCCATGGTTTAGAGTGCCTGAGAACGAAATTGATCAAGATGACCCATACCCCTTCTTCTTTTTTGCATGACATTGACTGTAAAGTGTTGTTGCTGTAAAGCATATTATTCTGTAAATAACTGGATAATACTACATGAGGTAAGTTATTATTCATATTATTTGTGTTCTGGGACTTCTGAGACTTCTTCTAATAAATGTTACTTTTCATTGCTTGTATTTTGTTTATGATGATAAAAGTGCATGCTGCCATGTCGTCGCGCAAAATTAACACAACTAGTGACTTTTTCTAAACCCACCACAAAGTGTATAAAACACTAAATGGGAATGCAAAAATGTATGTAGTGCAAAGAAAACATATCCCCCTACTCAAAAATATGCATTTAGTGTGTATTTCAAAGACATTTCATCCAGAAAATCTTCCTGAAAATAGAAGAAAAAAAATTCTGATTTTTTTTTTAATCATGAACTCATTTTCTAATAATTATATTCAAAAACACATGGCAGTGTTTTGACTTATTTCAGTCTTGACTGTATTCTTTATTTTCTTACCTTTCAACTGATATACAGTTTTCTATGTGTATTCTGTCTCTAACACAGACATTTTTGCTTTCAAAGATGGTAACCCACTCGCGACTAATTACTTCCCTTAATTAGTGCAGTGTTTTTAGCTAGTAATTATAAAAACGACCAGTGTCAAAAGGGTTAAATTCAAGATGAATTTTTCTTTCAAGAGATGCATGATTTGTTGCAAGTGCCTTGCACATAAATCCATTAAAAATCCAAACATTACAAAAACAGAAGAAAAATAAACACAATGAAACAGTATTATCGACTAGAAATCAATGTGTCCATACCACTATCACTCAAATCACTCTCCAATGCTTCAAAATCAATATCCAAGTCGCTTTGCTTGCTTGGATCAATTTGCACAAGATTGCCTTCAGCGAATCCCTCAAAAACGCTGTCCGAATCATCACTGTTTGTAATGGCTGCTAGTATAATCTCCTCTCTCATTCCTCGAAACATTGTCACAAGGATTATCGATGTTCAAAAATTCGCAAAGTTCAAAAATTCGCAAAGTTCAAAAATTCACAGTGCACGTTTGTTACACTGTTGTTGTTTTTTAAAATCAGTAGTTGATTCAGCCCCGATGCTTGAATCCTGATAAGTGTAACTCAGATTCATTTATCCACGCAACCTGTTCACTCAGCAACAAGGCAGGAGTGGTCGTATGAAGTTTTCCAACTTTATTCAGCGTACATCAACAACTGCATACAATCGCCCAATCGCTTTTTTCACTTTCACCTTCTTTTCAGACACAGTGCATCACCTATATAGTTTTTCTATAATCGAGAGACTATTTGAACATTCCAGCGCGACGCAATATTAGCCAATCAGAATAAAATGTGTCACCAGAACTATGCACTGACTTACGTCATATAACTTTATTTAGGTTAAAAGAATCTCGTAGCTACCACTAGATTTATCTACATGCTTTGATCGATAGTAAAAAAGTAATTCTAGAAAAGTATCCAATAATATCGACCAACTAAAATTATCAACAATATACTAAGCTTCTAACAACAACGCAAAATCAAATCAATGGTAAATACACTCTGTTATTGCATGCTTTGCAAAACAAAACAATCAGATCTATCGTGCATGTCTCAAATGTAACAATGTTTTTGAAAACGATCCACCATGTTTTGCACACCACTGCAAAGAACAGGAAATCTCGTACACATGAGACAACGATTTGCAAGACCATGCTAATTATAAATACAGCAGTGGAAGCGGCCTAACGGAGCATGTGTTTGGGGTGTGTTGCTGTCAGACATCGGACAACTCTACTAAAAATTACATCGGGCGAATGCGTGGACTTGGCGGAAAAAAGGTTAACTTTCGCAGAGGTGGGTAATCACTCCTCAGCAAACCAGGAGGGAAATGTGCTGTTTGTGCTCTAACTGACAAGCAAAATCAGCGACTTTTGGTTTTATTTATGAAAGGAAACTTGCTGACCGGAGCAGGCAAATAGGATCCGTATTTTAACTTCTAGCATCCTGTAACGCGGTAATGCACGCCTCGCCTGTAACCCTGAAGCGCGGTAATGCGCGCCTCGTTAATGCACCTTTTAGTCATGAAATCACATGAAATAGGAACTCTCCAGTGCGTGAGAGAAGGTTTAGTCAACTTCTGGAAAGGTTCACGTGTGTTTTCCGACAGTGATAGTGAGTTTGGTAATCTTATCGATCAGCTTATTGCTAAAAGAGCACAAGGACTTGGTGTAGACAACCAGAGTGAGTTTTCTTGTCTGTGTTGACTGTGCACACATTCACATGCAATCCACACTGTCTTGTTGTTTTATTAACATTGTCCATAAAATACCTGTAATTATGAATTACAAGATTCCAACAGGTAAAAATAGTACTAAAGTCAAAATGGTTCTTTGGGTAGATAGAATAACCATTTTGTAAACATATCCTAAAATATGAAGTCAATGTGACAATAAATAAATTTTTTGCATTTTTTTTCAAATTCATAACCCAATTTATTGCAATAAACTTGAAATCCTTATAGGATATAGGCACAAATGTACAGAAAACCTTATAGGTCACCAAGAGTTAAGAACGTTGTATTTATTTTATTGATTTTCAGTAAAAAATATGCCTGCACTGTAATGGTATGAATGTCTGAAAACATATAAGACTAATAAAAAAAGTCTAACCTCTGTGCTTTGTCGCCTTCCAAGGCCTGCAGCTTGTAAAAAGAGTTGGTGCCTCTAGTAATGTCCACAAGGCCGAGAACGGCAGTGTACAGTTCCCCACCCTTGTCTTGGATAACGTGAGAAGTGTCCGCCAAACCTGACTCCGGGTCCACGGCAGCTCCTCCCTTCACCGTCATCTTCATTGTTGCTGGCATGCTTTTGGTGTAGCGTGCCTCTGAAAATACAGAGAAGCCATGGAAAAATTCAGTCAAAGTTTTCAAGTTGCGGTGGTCAGTCTGTGAATAAAAAGCCTAAAGAGAACACATTACTTCATCAACGATTGTACAGCAAACCACTCTGCGCTTACCATCTCGTTTGGACATGCCACTTTTTGGCGCACTCTTCAGAGAAGGTTTTCCTATTCTCTTTTCCACCTGAAACAACAGGAACAGAATTAAGTACATGCCAACAAGTATGATGAACATGAAAGCTAACGCTGTGGTTTAAAGGTCAACAACTCGTGAAGGCGTGGGGTAAACAGGGGTTTGTTTGAAGAAAAACAAACAAACCACCACATGTTTCTGTGAAAGGAAGATACCATGCATCTGAAAGTATGGACTAGTGGATGTGCTGAAAGCAGGATAACGTGGGACGCAGAATTACAATGTCCGACTCTGGTGTCTGGTGTCAACTACTGCTACAGTAATGCCAGTGAAAGTTTAACAAAACCTAGTTTCAATACAAACTTAACAAAACACACACAGAACAAATTTGAAACAAACTTACATCACCGCCCCATGGAGCTATGTTGGATGATTTGATGAGCTCAGCAATGCCTGAAGGGTCCTTTGCCTTGTCCAGAAAATCCTCAGTAACTACCTGGATCTCAGCTTTGCTGACCTCGGCCATGCCTTTGTTCTTTTTGTCCACCTCCGCTTTAAAAAACAACAAAAACATATATACACTGGAATGTCCCTCTTCGTGGTCCAGCACCTGTAGTAGTAGTAATTTTATTTTCATTTGTCAAAGTCATAAACTATTTAGGCAGACCACAGAGCTGCCAACCCCTAAAAAAAATTTCAGTAGCAAACAAAGAAAAATATCAGTAGTTTCAGCTCAATTTCAGTAGCAAATGTACGAACAGCTAAAAAATAATCTATTTATTTTTAAAATGATAGAAATATCTCTCTCTCTCTCTCAGTCTACCGCGCAGTGGCTGCTGAGCTAAAAATAGCGCACACGCAAAGCGCTATATACGAAAGTCTATGATATTGACGAAAGCCTAGTAGGCCTACGTCTCTCGCGGCTTTGTTTCGATACTTGTAAAAAAATAGGTATGCTTTGAAATTTTTCTTCCGTAGTATTTCTTGAAATGGCGTAGTTGCGGAATTAAAGAACATTTTCCGGAGAAACTACGGACGTTCCGTAGGGGTTGGCAGCTCTGAGACCAGCACCCGTTTAATTTATTGCTGGTATAATCAGGCTGCAGAACAACTTTGAAAAAAAATCTCTTAAGTTTGGCCGGGGTCTAGGGGGCGCCTAGTCCCCTGTGGGGTCCAGGGGCAAAGCCCTGGTGGGGGGTCCAGGGTGGCAAAGCCCCCTGAAGGGAAAGAAAAATGGCACTTTTTAAGGCCATTTTGTTGTATTTCTTGGATGGAAATACTGGAAAATGTATAGCTATGTTTTGGGGGGAAAAAAAGTTATTTTTTAGTATGAACAGGTAAAAAAAAAAGAAGTGCAAATTGCCTTGTTTAAATTTTTTTTTTTAAATCATTTATTGACATAGCTCAATTCTCTATCACACAATATACATCTCATCATCCCTGCACAATCCACCTTTCGCAAAAAGGCTGAAAGCCTCTGCTCTTCACCTCCAACTTTCGTTGACTTCTCCATCCATTCCCATTTCCATTCGTTCTGGATGTTGCAGGCTGCAGAACAACTGTGAAAAAAAAATCTCTGAAGTTTGGCCGGGGTCTAGGGGCCGCCTAGTCCCCTTGGAGTCCAGGGGCAAAGCCCTGGTGGGGGGTTCAGGGTGGCAAAGCCCCCCGAAGGAAAAGAAAAATGGCACTTTTTAAGGCCATTTTGTTTTTTTTCCTGGGTGGAAATACTGGAAAATGTACAGCTATGTTTTAAGAAAAAAAAGTTTTTTTTAGTATGAACAGGTAAAAAAAAAAGTGCAAATTGCCTTTGTTTTAAATTTTTTTTTTTAAAAATCATTTATTGACATTGCTCAATTCTCTATCGCACAATATACATTTCATCATCCCTGCACAATCCACCTTTCCAAAAAGGCTGAAAGCCTCTGTTCTTCACCTCCAACTTTCGTTGACTTCTCCATCCATTCCCATTTGTTCTGGATGTTGCTTTCATTAAATGTCTCACCACGATTGACAATTCTAGAAGCACACGACATTTTGAAAAAAAAAGTTAATGAAGCGTGTTCATCACAGAAGAAGCAGCTTAGTCTAACGCACAAAATTTCAATCCCAGTTCTACAATGTCTCCGTTGATGTTCACAGACTTAGCGCATAGACTAAAAGGAGACTAAAATAGACTCAGAGAATAGCATACGCGGGCGGCGCACCTTTCCTTCAGTAGGTCAACAATTCGCTCGAAATGTACAGCACCTCTCTGTCAATAAGATGACATGAAAATGTGGATTGGTACTCGGTAACAAAATATTCTCGGGATTTTTTCTCTCAGAATTTTTTTTTCTCTCAGAATTTTTTTTATTTTTACTCGGAAAATTGCGGATTTGCGGAGAGTTCTGCAGCCTGTTTAATGTTGTTAATCTGAAAGGGGGAAAAAAAACCCCGTCAACAACCCTCTCTTGATTTTGCATACATGAACATAACATTTACAATACTAGCGCAACCCTTGATAATATTACAGATGATGTATTCTGTAGAATGTGCTTCAAATAATTAAAATAACCAAACATTTGCTCTCATGAAAAGATGCTTATTTTAATTGGCGAGACACTACTGATACAAGAAACCGTGATTATGTCAGACTGTTGGGACAAAGCTATCACCAAGCGCATGTATGTCTTTCGCACGCAGATACTTTAAACATTAATAACAGGCGTGACACTACCTTTAGTACTGATGCAAGCAGCGGTCTTGCCATCAGGCTTTGAGACGACAGTACCACCGAGGGCTTGGATTGCTTTGGTCAGTTCCGCCTTGGACTTTCCTGTCTTTCCGACAATCACGAACTTCAAGTTATCCAGTGGCTTGCTGGTGCCAGCACTGTACAACAGTGAAGCAAAATCAGCAGTGTACGCAAGGAGACACACACATGTGAGAGAGTGAAGTACAAGCAACATCTCAGATACACGAGTGCTCAATAATTATTTATTATGTTAAAAGAAAATTATACTATAGACCATAAACCAGACATTAGAAATTACCAGACAATAGAAATTACTCACCCATCGACAGAATCCATGGATGAGCTGACAGGACCAACATTTTGCGAGATCGTCAGTGTAGGAAACACTCTCTCTCGCTTTGTATACTTGTATTTCTTTCTGGAAATAAGACACAAAACAGCAATAATCTCTATTCTTATACTTAGTATACGAAACTAAGGTGGAAAAAAATCTTATTTTTTCATTTTATACGCCTGCAACGTTCGTCTGGCATTGACTACTGTTGTTTCAAAGAGTGGGTTTGTAACATAGAAGGGGATGCTAAAAGTGTTACTAGTGGACAAAGCGGTGAAGAAGAAAGTGATGAAGATGATGGGTACTTTCAGCACTGTAGATACATGCTACAATTTGAGAGGCAACGCCGTTTCCCACAACAATCAGGGAAAGGTCTATTATTGAATTGTTGCTTCCCTGACACTATTTGTAGCTTTTTCTTTGGGAATCGGCAAATTTGAGGGAGGAGGAGGCGGGAGTGGGGGGTGGGGGTGGGTGGGTGGGGGGGGGGAGGGTGGTGTGGTTGGGTGTGTGTGTGTTCCAAACAAATGGGAAAATAGCAAAGATAATTCTATCCAGTTTGGCTATTTGGTTAAGCCATTCCAATTTCTTTATGAACCTAAACTTTCAAGTGTCTATTACAGTTCTCGTTTAAAAATGTTCCTTTTAGTTTACAACTCATTTAATCGGCCAGTACAGAACAATAAAGGGGAACGCAAACCGCACCAGCATAGAATAAGTTAAAATAAAATGAATAATCAGAAACAAATGTGTACTTTTGAACAGTTTAGTCTGACTGCCATAGGTAAAAGACAAAAGATGTTGCTGAAAACTCTGTCTTTTGGGGGGAGGGAGGAGGGGGGAGGAGGGGAGAGAAAAGTTTGGCTGTGCCCATCGTCTCTCCCTCACTGCCTTCCTTTCCCCAGGCCTAACCAGGGCCAAGTACCCATTCACAGTTGGATGGATGTTTGGATGCATCCAAGTACTGACCATGTCCCTATCCAAGTTTGTTACCAGACCCGATAACGTGGGATGAACATATTCTAGCATGATAACTCCCATTTTCATTTTCTAACAGAGTTGCTACTAAGTGGAAAAATCCACCTCACTTAAGAATGCATTAAGCATAAATATGTTTAAAAATCAGTAAGACATACTTCCAGAGTTTAAAAATATATTTTAATGGCATGAATAAAATGAATAGAAAAATTATATGCTCAACAGACTCACGGAGTTATTGCCAAGTTGAGAAAGGATAATATAGAACGGCTTCAAAGCCACACTACTACTACTACTATTAGTCTGCAGTCAAGATAGGTGTAACATAGAACTCAACTGGCACACTGAAGGCTTCTTCATAATTGCTAAAAGAAATCTGGACCTACAATGCCAACATTTTACTTTTAGTTTGTACAGGTGTACTTACAGAATAGGCACATCATGGAATTCACTTGGGACTTTGAAGGCTTTGCGTTTGGGTGCCTTGGTGATGAACATACATTTGGTCCATTCTGTCACATTGCCTGTGCAACGGTAACCCTCTGGCCTATAGGAAAATAATAATGATAAAAATAATAATAATAATCTCCGAGAAATACCTACAGCACCAACAACATATCTATATCATGTGTTTGTAGACGTCCAGAAAGCGTTTGACCGAGTCTGGCATGCAGCTCTGTGCGCAAACCATGAGAGTGTACAACATCAGCCCTAAAATTATTGAAGTAATCAAAAGCATGTATGGCAAGGCTATACCAGTGCAGTCCTCCACAACAACGCCCTCGGTAACTGGTTCAGAACAACAATCTGCGTGTGTCAAGGATGCCTACACTCTCCAAAACACTTCAAAATCTTCCTAGAGTGTATCATATCAGATGCCCTTGCAGATCACAAAGGCACCGTCAGCATAGGGGGTAGAGCAGTCTCCAACCTCCGTTTTGCGGATGACATTGACGGATTGGCTGAAGTGGAACAAGAAGTTGAACAGCTGGTACAGAGGCTTGACACCAACTCCAGAGCCTTTGGATTGGAAGTAAGTGCAGAGAAGACCAAAATGATGAACAACAACACCAATGGCATCAACATGGACATCAAAGTCCAAGGCACAAGTCCAATACGTTAACACAGTGCATAGCTTCAAATATTTCAGAGCCATTGTATCAGACAATGGGTCCCGACAGGAAGTCCTCTCCAGGATCGCACAAACAACTGCTGCCCTGACAAAGTTGAAGCCCATTTGGAAAGACAGGACCATCAGTCTACATTCCATGATAAGGCTGCTGCGCTTATTTGTCATCTCCATTTTCACAGCAGATCTACAACGAAGAATACAAAGCATAGAGATGACGTGCTACAGAAGACTTCTTGCCATTTCCTATAACCAGCAAATCACCAACAATGAAGTCTGACAGACCATCACAAAAGCCATTGGACAACATGATGACATGCTCACAGAAACGGAAACTCTAATGGTATGGCCACGTCACCAGAGCATCAGACCTTGCGAAGACAATCCTGCAAGGCACTGTGCAAGTAGGCAGAAGAAGAGGGAGACAGAAAAAGAGGTGGGAAGACAACATTCGAGAATGGATTGGCTTGACACCGAGCAAAGCCACGAGGGTTGCCGAGGACAGAGAAAGATGGAGTACGCTTGTTAAACGATCATCTGTGATGCCCCAATGACCTTCGAGTTACAGGATAGGGTAGGCTAGGAAGCAATAATAATAATAATAACGCCCATGTCCTAGACAGGCGAGTGCCAGATACACAAATACACCCCACAAGCACTAGTTCCCTTCCCAGTCGGCTGGGCATCTCAGCAAGTGAGAGCCTCCAGTTAGATCCTGTTTCAGCCAGCACATTGAGCAGATCTTGAGCTGGAAAAACACTGTATAAGAACAATGAAATAAATTAATGATTTTTAGCATGGCTAGGTCATTGTTTTGTTTATCCTTGTGCAGTGAACTTCATTATCAGAACCAGAAGCAAAGTATAATAATATAATAAGAATTGTACAGTACAAACCACTTTTTAACAGATACATAGAAAACTAATTCACACAGAAAAATACCTTCACACGCGCACAGAAACAAAATCATAAAAGTCATTAATGAGTAACCTCTTAAATGTAAAAATGGACAAAATAGATGAAACAGTATCCGAGGAGAGGGAATCAAACAGGAAATGGAAGAGGAGGAGAAGGAAGAGGAGGAGAAAGAGAAGGAGGAGAACAGAAGAGGGAGGAGTAAAATCTCTTACGTGTAGACAAGCTGTCCCTCCTTGCATTCAGCGCAGGGGTCCAAGGCACCAAAAGCCAAACAGTCAGACACAGCATCCAGCAACTGAGGAAAACAACCCACAACATTTCCAGAAACACTGGTATCAAGTAAAGTCTAACACTCTTTATTCGCAAACAATGTAGTGAAAATATGGCCTGTGGCTTATATTGTTATAATATACAATAATCATATGCACACACACATCAACAACCAGATTAGACTGTAAAAGAAATCACAATCACTATTCACACTTCTGAATGCAATAAAATTGAAAATGCAGAGAACAGTCCTACACAAAAGCAGCACAGTGTTGTCCTGTTGTGAAAACTTGAAACCCCACTGACGAGACGATCAAAAACGTTGGAATACATACTGCTAAACTCAACAAATGTGCATTATTATTTATTTAATACATTCTCGTATACACGCAGGCTTTCAACAATAAATATATGCAAACGAAGGGGTGAATATATTACAAAGCAAAACAAGAATACCTTGCTTTCGCCTGAAGGAATTTGCTGGTTGTTGAGTTCCAGTATGAGACGCATGGCCTCGTTAGACACATCCTTTGCCAGAGCATCTCGGAAAGTCCAGATCAGCTGGTTTTGTGCCTGTAAAATAACACAACCATGTCAGTCTTTTCAAAATTCGGTTCCTTCCCAATATTTTTGGGTCTGATTAAACAGTATTTTGGGTGTTCCAAAGATCTACCAAAATCAACCATAATTTCGATTGCACTCTGTCTCAGACCCATGCTGTTTAGAATGGAGATAAAAATAGACTGCCTTAACCTACCACCCTGTCTCCAACATCTCCCATGCCCCTCAGTTCCCATTTTCTTTTTCAGGGACACAACATTCCTAGCTAGCAGAGTAGGCCACGACTGCTCTTTCAACACGAACTATCCAAGCACGGAGCGCGCTAGCGTGCAGTACACATCCAGAGCAGGCCTAGACATTAGTTCCACACCTTGTGAGCGCAGCAGATCGGTTAAGCAGAGCGTTTAGCGTTAGAAAGTGGAGTACAAAAAAACAAAAGCTGTAAAAGAATCAAACGGCATGTTTACACTCCAAAGATTTGGAACTAATATAATAAGCCTAACAGAATTCTGAAACCTTCTAAACAGGTAAAAAAAAAAAAAAAAAAAAAAAAAGGAAGGGAATCGACACATGCAAAATACTATAAAACAATGAGGAGAATCTCAAACAAACACTTTCTCACTCCACATAATAAATTATATTTTTAAAAGTATTAATTCGGAATCACCCAAAAATCGCAATGTATAGATTGATTATCTAGCTAACTAAACACACAAAATGAATCAAGTAAAGTTTATAAATGCTGCTACACAAAGTAAAAATGAAGAGAGGAATGCACATTGTCTTCTCCGTTATCATCATGCAAGCTAGCAGGCTGGCATGAACTGCCATAGCACGCTGCCCTCTTAGGTCAAGACAAATTATTTTTAGGAACCATGCAGCCTGCTAAATTGCCTCAGATTTAGCGCATTCTGTATGGTGTGAATGTGTCCAATAACCCCTATTACGTCAATCTTTTTGAAAATTCTTCAATCTTACCACCAGTAAAGATAATTCGGGTGTTTCAAAGATCAAAATCATCAATAGTTTCCATGGTCTCCTGCTAAGACCTCAACAAATAATATTTAATTCAATAAAACTTTATTACCATCAGTGGAATTATGTACAACATTAGTGTGGCATTTGAATAGATAAAGCATTCAAAATAAATGACAATTCTCAAAAACTAACACTTAAATTTAAAAATATTCATTCAGTATTCGGAGGTACCTTCAGCTGTTTGTCTTCCTCTGTCTCTTCTTTTTTCACTTTCTTCCCTCCAGATCCTTTTGGCTCACCTGCCTTCCTCTTCTTTCTGGAAAGAATGAAAGAGAAGATGTTACGTCATGTATGTTATGAGTGACAGGCAGTCTACAAGACTCAACAGCGATTGTAAATCAAAACAGAAAATGTGTTGTTCATCGTTTGTGCCTTGTAACCTTTATCTCTGACTTATATCATGTTTTTGTTAACATCCACGGTTTTTGTGTCACCAACTATAAAATAAATCAAATGCAACCAAAACAAACTGTTGCCGTAAAGTCCAGATAATGACTTCATCCTTTGTTGAAGCTACATACTCAATTCACAAGCAACAAAATTTTAAAAAATACAGAGCGTTTGTAAAGAATTACCCAGTTTCTCCTTTTCCCAGTTTCTCGATGAGCATGTCCTTGTCCTCCTTCTTTAATTTTCCAAAGCCAAGAATCCTGAATAAAAGGATGAATGAAAGTTCTTAAACAATTATTAAGAAAGAACGATCTAAGCTAATGGCAATGTCTTGATAAAGACATGCAAATGATGAACACAAACAGATCTTGACACTGTGTCTGATTTCCAAACAACACAAGTCTTGGACTGGCACGTTAAGAAATCTACAATTACAGGACAGACTTCTCCTATCACACACAGACTGGATTAAAGGTATCAATAATGAACTTTCAATTCCCTTCAACACTTATCCACTTCACTGAAGGCACCATACATAAGTATAATTGGGCTATACCATATGTCTTTTTACCAAATAATCCCCACTTAACCCTCACATTTAACAAACAAATTTAAAAAAAATGAAAACCACACACAATAATTTTGCTTACTTTTCAGGATTCAGGTCGTAACCAAAGCCAAGCTCTTCCCTGTCTTTGTTGAAACAGTCGACGTGGTGCCACAAATCTTGCGGCCCGTACATCTTTGATCTTTGAGAATCGAAGTCTTTCTTCGAAATGCGCACCGTATCTTTCTCAATCTTTTCATCGCAACCTCGACAAGTGCTGCGATTTGATTTGGCATATTCAGCTGCGAAGTCATTGTATCCTGATTCGGGCACTAATTTGTCCGACGGATCTCCAGACCCTCCTAAAATTAAAATTAAATGAGAGCACTTTTAACTTTAAGTAAAAATAAAATAAGGAACTGCTGAAGTGAATGTGGTACTGCTTAATACTACAAAATACTAAAATAATACAACTAAGAAATCATAATAATACATACAGTAATAATATTAATAAAAAACATAGTGAACAACTTCAAGGCTAAACTCCATGCACCCGACGCACATACCACAAGTAAACAGTCTTGCATGCATATACAATTTTAATTAAAACGCACTGGTCACTAATTTCACTTTCAATGATTCAGTACATGATTTAGCTTTTTAGGTAAGAATTTTCATGTTCATACTTTGTCTGTTAGTACACCTGAACTATATTAAAAAAACATGAATATGGGCAAGGCTCTGAAATGGTGTCGGACTCGATTTTCGCCGGTACTGTTACTTTGCGAGGAAGCATACTAGTTGCATATCATCATTTGAAACAAAATAAAATGTGAATCTGGCAGAGAAAAGATCGTTCTTCATTTTGACGTCAAGGACAGATCAATAAACCATGTCAAACAATAAAAAATTGACGATGAATGACGTAACGGTCGGTGGTTTCCGTGACACTTTTTGTGACATCGTAAATAGTGTGTTCGGTATTTGCCGACTGGCATAAAACTGCTTCATAGAATATCAATAAAAATTTAATTTCAGAAAATAAAAATGTATAAAGGGTACGAAACAATTGTACATTTTAAAATTGGTTCGTATTTTTTTTACATTTGCGTCGGAATCGGCGACTCCCGCGTTCCTCTCGTTTTTTTGTGATTCAGCTTCAGGGCGTGTTAATTTGTGCTGGTGTTGTAACTCACTTTATTTCTTATGCTAATAAATTATCAAACATGAGTCTAAAACTTAATATAAGCAATACTGTAGTGTAAGCCTCCCTCTGCGCCGAGTAGTAGGTGGTTAACTCTAGATCGGCCGTGTCAACTTTACCTGGTGTTAAACTTGTCAGGAATTAGGCCAAGGCGGTCAACACGCTCGATCTAAGTCGGCTAAGAGATAACTTACAAAGTTTGAAAAAAGAAAAGAGATAGAAAATACGAAAACTGACGAACAAACACTCAGAAATCAGACGAGAATATTAGCAACACCATCATCCGTCCATTATGTTTTTCCTTTTTCTGTTAGAAATTATTATTACCAAGTTCTTTTTCTTTTTACAACATGAGTTTACAATTTATACAAAATCATCATGCCAAATCGGCGTTCGCAATTTTAGCGAACAATTTAGGGTCGATGCAGAAGACAGAGAGAAAACAACAACAAAGACAGAAATCTCTATGATCAAGTTCCTATTGCGCGTGCAGTGACTTATCTCTGTCAGACCTGAGCAGCAACTTATTCGATATAAGCTGTTGAACAAATCTTACAAACCTAAACGTATTGCGAAGAAACCATAAAATATGCATCTAGCCCTATTCTGAATACAAGGAGGTGAAACCATTCCTTGCGTCCACATCACCAACGACGAAGTCCGACAGACCATCACACAAGCCATTGGACAACACAATGACCTGCTCACAGTGGTGAAGAAACGGAAACTCCGATGGTATGGCCACGTCACCAGATCATCAGGCCTTGCAAAGACCATTCTGCAAGGCACAGTGCAAAGAGGTAGAAGAAGAGGGAGACCGAAAAAGAGGTGGGAGGACAACAGTCGAGAATGGACTGGTTTGACACTGAGCGAAGCCATCAGGGCTGCTGAGACACAGAAAGATGGAGTATGCTGGTTAAACGATCATCTGTGGTGCCCCTACGACCTCCGGATTACGGGACAGGATAGGATAGGATAGGAAGTTAACTGCATAATATTCATGTACCTGTAAGACTATCGTGATGTTTTTATGTTAGAAATTTCCCTCAGGATCTGTAGAAGTAGTTTGTTGCATTTCAGGTTAAATATTTGATGATTTGACTGTCTGACAAGATGTAATGCAAACGTCCCATTCTTATGTGTAATGTTATGTACACTTTTTTTTTCCCCAGCTCTTATAATAAACTGATTTGAAATGCAGAATTGCTTCCAAGTGTTTGTAGATTACTAACACTGTTAACAGGACTTGCTTCATTGTTTCCATGCATTCCATTGAGGTTTTAAATTTCAGTATTCATGCTGCTATGGCAGTTGATTTAGTTTGTGACATGAGGTAATACACACTTAACAAAATTTTGGTGCTTTATAAATGTCTTGTTTGCTCAAATACCCTTTGTGCATATGTGTATTTTTCATACTCTGCATTCTCTTTCCTTTAGACCAAGTCTTTTTATATATGTCACAATTAGATACTCCTTTTCTGAACCTTGCCCATATATATAACATTGTCAACATCCATTTCAATTCAAACCAAAGTCTACATACCTCCTATCTTTTCTTTGATTTTCTGCTGGTCATCCCAACGAAGAGAATGAAAGCCATGAATCTCATCTTCAGTCTTTGGGCGACCTCTCTTCCAGAAGCATGCATAATGGAACCAGTTGGGCACTTTGCCATCAAAATGAGATGACTGTTGGGCAAAAACACAAACATAATAATCAACTGTTTACAGGTAACTGACAAGTATAAACACTGGTAGCTGGCCAAGTAGTGCTAACATAGGATGACAAGCTGGCATTCACACTAACATAAATGTGCTCACACGCAGTTTCAGGTGACTTCACCTTTGCTATCAGTGCGTCTCAGCACAGTTCAACAGATGCACTATCAAATATCATGATGTAATCTACTTAGAAGTGAAACTGATCTACTCGTGCAACTGATCTCTTTGAATCAATCACGTCAGTGACTGTGATGCTGGGTTGCACTGTTTTAAAGTTTT
This sequence comes from Oncomelania hupensis, assembly GCA_036898135.1. NCBI lineage: Eukaryota > Metazoa > Mollusca > Gastropoda > Littorinimorpha > Pomatiopsidae > Oncomelania > Oncomelania hupensis. Next base: position 69,979,763 of record CM072513.1, on the reverse strand, counting down.
TTTTAATATGTTTCGGACAAAACCAAGCCTAGAGAGATTGTCTTTAATCTATTAAAGTGC
>CM072513.1:69772203-69974703 GCA_036898135.1 Oncomelania hupensis | reverse complement strand
CAACCTTTTCTGTGATCCCAGGCCTGAAGTTCCTCTGTGAAAGTGCTCTTGGTAGATTTTCTTTTTTTTTTAATACAGTGCTCAAGGTTGATGGTAAACATTTTTCTTGTGAGGAGGTGCTCCAACATGATATATTATTTTAATTTTATCTTTTAGAGTGAGTTGATGCCTGCTTCGCTTTGTCGCCATTTTATAGACATAGGAAGCATGTGCGTCTTTGTAAAGATGTCTCTGAATGACATCAAGAAACCTACATGAAGAACAAGAAATGCCATTTTTAACATCATTTACCAGTTATGTTGGAATTTAGGCATTTAGTTTTTTAACTTGGACTTTTCTATAACTGTAGAAATTTGGTGTCGGGGACAAGAAAATACATTCGGTGTAAGCGAAGCTACGTTATAGCCATATCCATAAAATTCTAAGGAATAAATAAGAACAACTCTGGCAGGGGATTTTTTTCTGTTCGCTGAAAAGGTTGTTCGTTGAAAGCTGTGTTTGGCTGTATATTGTTTTTATTTATTTATTTATGGTACATATGTAACATAATTACATAATTTGTTATCATTTAATTGTTAAACACATATATTTGCAGTTAGTTTCAACAGCTGGGAATAAATGCCCAACAGTAACATTAATATCGAAGAAAATGGAATCAGTTTAAAATGAAATTATATCAGTATCAAATCAAATACGAAATAGTATCAGTATCAAATCAAATGGTATCAGAATCAAATTAAGTGGATCATGTTTAACTAAAGGAATTCTGAAAACTTCTGAAGGATGGGGTGGAGTACATTGTATGATGTATGGGTATTGGCTGGGCACATAAGGACATTGCGGAGCACTTACAGTTAAAGGCTTTCCTGAGTGTGAGAGACCATCTTCAACTCAACTGGACTGTACTTACATGATAAAATGTAACGTCAAGTCTCCCGGTTCAAAGCTTTTGCTCCTAAAGTGACCCATTCAGGCTTTGTTTCAGCTGACAAGAAGCGGAGAGGGAAAAGTGGGAAAGGAGGCGGGGGAGGTGGTGGAGGACGTCCACAATTGTTTGAAGACACCAGTAACGCTCATCACCATGCACCGCCACAGAACTATGGCGGCTACCCTCAACTTCCTTACGGTAAGGTCTAGAAACCTTAGAACTTTTCCTGGTTTGATCAATACAGTGTTTCTGTGTTCTGTATTCTACGAGTGTGCTTATAAATTGTAATGCCACAATACATACGTAGTTATTCACTTTTTGGTAGTCGCTAGACAAGTTGGAGATACAGGATCAGTTATTTGTGGGCTTCAGTATTCTGGACATGGATATATCAGTTCTATATCGCCTCCTAGAAAAATGTGCTGTACAAGTCCACATCAACATTCTGGACTTGTAAATTATTAGTGCTGGTCATTGATCAAGCAAGCAAGGATGATGCAACATGCTTGTCCTGCAGTTCACAAGAAGATTTGACTTTTTGTATTTATGCAGCGGGTTTCTACTACATTCATTTAATTAATTTAAAGGGACTGTTCATTGTGGCTCTCTCCGTGCAATCAGCTGATGGACCTTCATTTCCCAGTGCATTAAAAAATGTATTTTGGCCATAGCAGTGTGTATTGTTCATTTGCAGGTTACGACCCATCATCCGGCTATGCTCCACCCCCTCAGGGAGCACACTTTCCTGGCCAGCAGTTCTTCCAAGACCCCATGATGGCCAACATGGCTATGCAGTATGGCTCTTCGCTGGCTGATCAGGGGAAAGAGTATGTCCACAAAAATGTGAGTAGATGTAGTCAATACTTGCAGCAAGATGCAGGAGCAAGAAAGTCTTGGACTCTCCCTTTATGTTTGTGTGAGGGTCACTGGCTTGCAGTCCATGGTTGCTGTTTTATTTATTTTTTATCGAGGTATGCGCTATCGGTAGGGGACTGCCGGTTACGTAGGACAGTTCCTGGTCACACTTTCTCCCAGCTGACAATGTGCTGCAGCTGCCTGTCAGATATGGCAGGGCTGAGATTTAGCAAGCCAGGCTAAGGAGCCAGCCGGGCTCCTAACCTGGGAAGTTGAATTTGCCAAAATATTTCTCAGGTTGCCAGACCCAGGCCCTTGATTGAAAGCACGGTCATTTTTTTAAAACTGTATAACTATTGCAGCTAATAAACAAGATAAATTTCAACAACAACACTGTTTCATTTTTTAAAACAAGCACTGTATAATTTATTTATCATCGACATCCTCCTCCTCAATGTTCCAAACCTTGAAGGAGCTGCTTGGGTGTGCCTTCTTCAGCTGTTTTTTTTCTTCTTCGGACTTTATTTTTTTTTGCTGGAGGCTCTGAGACACCGTGTTACACTCATTTTGATGTTGGTGTTTTCTATCAGTATCTGATTCAGCCCCGATGCTTGAATTCCTGATAGTTGTGTAACTCAGATTCGTTTATGCACACAGCCCGTCCAAACAGCATACAATTCACAAAGTCGACGTATGAAGTTTTCCACTTTTATTCAGCACACATCAACAACTGCATACAATTCTCAATTCAACTTTCACAGCAACTTTCCAAATCACTATCAACAACTTTACTCTCTCAACAGCAATTCGGCACACGATTAAATAACCTCTCTCTTTTCCGGAAGAATTTCGAACAATGTAGAAATGACGTACTGCCACCAATCGAACTAAAGATCGTCATCACTGACTTACGTCAATACACATTTTCTCTACTTCCGGGAACATTCACGACCTTCGATATCCATCGGGAAAATTCTATCAAGAGTAAACACGCATATCCAGAAGATTCTCAAATAATATCGACTAACGCAAATTATCAACGTTATACAAAGCCTCTCCTAACAACAGTACAAACTCAAATCAAAGGTAAATAAACTCCATTATTGAATACTTTGCAAAACGAAACGATTAGATCTATCGTGCGCGCTTTAGACACACTTTCGTTCGTTTCAACGTAACATAACCCCCCACTCAAGAAGAAATTTACCCAATTTCTTTCAACAACGTTGAAACGTAATGCACAAACAATGTACAGAATTAAAACTTATTTCAGACTGTCTGAACACTGTCAATGTTCTCAGTTTATATACACAGAGTCCATGTTTTTCATCCGCAAGTCTTTCTGGATACTGTCAATGTTCACAGTTCATTCACACAAGGTCAATGTTCTTTCGTTCGCAAGGAGCCGGAGACGACGCCCTTGTCAGTTGCGGTCGTCATCGGCCCAGGGTCAAAGACGATGATCACGTGGGCTTCCCTGGAATCAGTGCGTCTTCCGTTGTCTTCCTCTTCCGTCGGATGTCCGACGCAGTCGACGTTGTCAGCTCCCAGAATGCATTCGCTGGGTCTCACTGTCAGGTTGGCTTCTGCGGGACGGTGGAACAGCTCCCTCAAGGTCTGCAGATGCTCCTTCCAGGTCTGGGTGTGGACTTCATGTTCGACCAAAGTCGTAGAGCCTGGGACATCACCGAAGCTATGGGGAAATTCGCCCATAAGGTCCTTGAGCTCCAACTTTTGACCTTCCGTCAAGCTTGGTCCTAGCTTAACGTCATCGACGCCTTCTTTGCTGTGGAAGTCTCCCAGTTCCAACAGTTCCTCGCTGTCAAAGCTGTTGTCAATCTCAGCCGCTGTTGCCACATGCACAGTCTCTGATGGCCTTTCTACGTACAGCTTAAGGAGGTTGGCGTGGTATATTTTGGAATGCTGGCCGACCTTCACCTTATAGTCGTTGATCCCCACCACGGTCTCCACTTCGTACGGGCCTCTCCACTGCATCAGCAACTTATTATGATCGGTAGGTAGCAGCACCAGCACTTTGTTGCCAGGTTTGAACTTCCTGTTCACAGCCCTACGATCGTAGTAGTGCTTTCCACAGTCTTGGGACTTCTTCAGGTTTTCTCTGGCTATCTCGAGAGTCTGCTCCAGCTTCTCCCGTAGCTCAAACACGTACTGGTAGCTGTTCTTCACCTCTGGGGTGTCTACTTCTTTCGTCCACAGTTCTTTTAGGATGTGCATCGGCCCTCGGATGGTTCTTCCGTACAGCAGCTCAAACGGAGAAAAGCCGGTGGACTCCTGCGGTACTTCTCTGTAGGCGAAAAGTAAGGCGTTGATGTAGCGATGCCATTGTCTGGGCTGCTTGCTGCACAGTTTCTTCAGGGTGGACTTCAGCGTAGCATTGAACTTTTCGACAAGCCCGTTGCACATTGGATGGTAGGGTGTCGTAGTTAAATGCCGGATGCTCAGCAGTCTGTTGACCTCCCTCATGCAGTCAGAGACGAACTGCGTCCCGAGGTCTGTAAGGATCTCTTCAGGCACTCCAAGTCTACTGAACATGTCCACCAGTGCCTCTGCTACAGTTTCAGTGTCAATCTTCTTCAGTGGCACTGCTTCTGGGTACCGAGTCGCATAGTCCACTAAAGTCAGTACCCATCGATGACCTTCTTCACTCGGGGGTCTTATTTCGCCGATTAAGTCTAAGGCCACCCTCTTGAAAGGTCGGTCGATCAGAGGCATCCTCTGCATAGGCACTTTCGGGACCCTTCCTCGAGGTATGGTCTTCTGGCAAATATCACATGATCGGCAGAAACGGCTGACGTCCGCATGAAGCCCTGGCCAGTAGAACACCGCCTGGATTCTGTCTGACGTCTTTCTGATGCCTAGGTGACCTCCCATGATTGAGTCATGCGCTACTTCCATCACCTGGCGCCTTAAGGGTAATGGTACCAGTACTTGACGTAGTGGTTTACCTCCGTTGACCCTCGGGTGCTGGAAGATTCTGTACAGGATCTTGGCCTTCACCTCAAAATAGACCGTGCCATTGCCCTTGGTCACGTGGTCTTGGCGGTTCCTGTACTTGTTTAAAGTGCTATCAGCTTCCTGGAGCTGGATCAGCTTATCTCTGTCCACGATGGCAGCTTTGGAGTTGTCGGCGACCTTCAGTGGCGTAGACGTCTTGTCTCTCTTGGCCTGGGCCCTGGTTGTAACAGCACCGACGATCTCTGGTCGGCAGGGCTGAGCCGGAGTAACCACATTGTCCCGTAGCAGCTCTGTAATGTCTCCATCGGGAAATGGCAATGGATCCTCCTCCGCAACTTCGACGTGTTGAGTTGAGGCAGGACTCCACTCTGGATCGGGGTCGTCGGGTCGCCTCGCGCCGTCGATATTCCCGATCATCAAATCGTATAGCGGCTTCTTCAGGCAAACCGCTTCGACTTCGCCTACGTAGAAAGGGGTGTTGACATGAATTTTCGCAACTGGCGCTTTCAAACATTTGCTGTCGGCCATAAGTGTCCATTTTGAATCGCCAGTGAACTGTTCTTTAGCGATTAGGTCTTCTCTGACGATGACCCCACTGCAGCCAGAGTCTCTTAAAACAGTCACTTCATGATTTCCGACGCGTCCCTTGGAAACAGGCATGTTCTGTACGGTCACCGCTGCGCTGGCGACGACGGGGATGGATTTTCCGTTGGCAAGGAGAAGTTGGCCATCGGTCATGCACTCTTGCACGTCCGCAGGAGTAGCTGTGCGCTTGGTCTCACTCGGAAGAATGACGCTCCCGCCGCACACTTGATGGTCAGATCTACTGGTTTGCCGTTGATTGGAGAACCGCCTCTGCCGGTTGCCCGCCGCTGAATTGTCCGTACTGCTCCGCTGTCCGCTACTTTTGTTTTGAGGACAGTTAGCCGCTCTGTGGTCTGTAGCGTTGCAGGTGAAACAGCCCCTTGAATGCCCTTCCCTGGGAGGTGGCGTGGAGTCCGTCTGCCTCTGGCTCGTCTGGCTCCCTTGGATCTGGTTCCCATGGTTTGCAGTCTTCTGAAAATGTTTCGTCGCGCTGGGTGGCCCCAGGGTTTTCCCATGAGCGATGAGATATCTTTCAGCAGCCTCAGTCACATCTTTAAGCGTCTGCAGCTTTTGTTCTTCTAAGTGGGTCGCTAGGTCCTTGTGACAGGCATTGAGAAATTGTTCCTTCACGATCAGGTCATGGAGACTGTCGTAAGACTTCGTTTCGCCTGATAACTCCACCCACTTGTGTAGATATGACGACAGGCGCTCCACAAACTGCTTTGGCGTCTCGTCTGACTTAGGCCGGCATTCACGGAAGCGTTTACGGTAGCCCTTCTCTGTAAAGTTGTAGCACTGCAACAGGGCCTCTTTCAAGACGTCGTAGTTTTTGGCGTCATCGTTCGACAGTCTGGTGTAAACTTCGAGAGCTTGCCCCGTCAGAAGTGCACTCAGTCGAATTGCCCAGTCTTGAGGTTGCCAGTTAGAGCTTTCGGCGAACCTTTCGAATCTCGCCAGATAGCTGTCGATCTGGTCCTTCCCGTCGACGAAAGCTGGCAATTTAGGAGCCGTATGGTCGTTGGTGACTTGTGGCGCATGCTGATTGTTTTGGATACGCGCCATTTCTAGCTGGAACTCAAGACGCTTCAGCTCGAATTCTCTGTCTTCACGGCGACGCTGCTCTTCTAATTCTCGTTCTTCACGGCGACGCTGCTCTTCTAATTCTCGTTCTTCACGGCGACGCTGCTCTTCTACTTCTAGACGCTTCTGTTCTAGTTCTATTTCTTTTTCTAGACGCTTCTCTTCCAATTCTCTTTCTCGTATTCTCTCCTGAGACTTGACGTACTCCGTCAGCTGCTTGCCTTTTAGATTCAGTTCAACCCCTTTCTGCCAGAAGTCAGCCATCTTGATGCTTCTGGAAAGTTCTTTTAAAGAAAGTTCTTTTCTGGAAGGTTCTTCTTCTAGAAAGTTCTTGACTGTAGAGTTCTTTTTTTCTGGAAAGTTCTTGACTGTGCTGTACCTTTCTAGACTGTTCTAGAACAGCATGCTTTCTGCAGTAGCGCTGATGCTTGTCACTAGTCGCCTTCGTTGACGCAGGCCCCGCTGTCCTCGTCGTATGCGACGCTGCACCACGCTGGTGTTGATGTATACGCTCCTGTGCTGAAGTAGACGCGACGTCCGCTCGCCGCTCTCTGTAACACTGGCGATGTAGCTCCGAGACTGTCCCTCGACGTAGTCCTGCGGCAGCTACGTAGTCCCGCTCTGTTGTTCGCTCACGAAGCAACTCTTCGGCGACTACACGCCCTTGCAGTCAACCCGAACCTATCGGTGATGTAGTCCCAGTGTGTTGGCCCCTCTCGACGCAACTCGTTGGCGGCTACCCTCGATGACTGCCTCTCGTAACGTTGACTCGCTTGTTGTAGCAGTTGAACCCTTGGCTATGGCGTGAATCGCGGCTTGACCCCCAAAATGTTACACTCTGTTTGATGATGGTGTTTTCTATCAGTATCTGATTCAGCCCCGATGCTTGAATTCCTGATAGTTGTGTAACTCAGATTCGTTTATTCACACAGCCCGTCCAAACAGCATACAATTCACAAAGTCGACGTATGAAGTTTTCCACTTTTATTCAGCACACATCAACAACTGCATACAATTCTCAATTCAACTTTCACAGCAACTTTCCAAATCACTATCAACAACTTTACTCTCTCAACAGCAATTCGGCACACGATTAAATAACCTCTCTCTTTTCCGGAAGAATTTCGAACAATGTAGAAATGACGTACTGCCACCAATCGAACTAAAGATCGTCATCACTGACTTACGTCAATACACATTTTCTCTACTTCCGGGAACATTCACGACCTTCGATATCCATCGGGAAAATTCTATCAAGAGTAAACACGCATATCCAGAAGATTCTCAAATAATATCGACTAACGCAAATTATCAACGTTATACAAAGCCTCTCCTAACAACAGTACAAACTCAAATCAAAGGTAAATAAACTCCATTATTGAATACTTTGCAAAACGAAACGATTAGATCTATCGTGCGCGCTTTAGACACACTTTCGTTCGTTTCAACGTAACACACCGCTTAAAAAGCGCCACATCGTTCGAGATTGACAAAAGATTGAGAATGGGGAATATCGAAAGTACGGCAAGTCTCGCGTGACTCATCAAGGAAGTCAGAGACTCGTTCCGATACACGCAAGGAAGCAAGAAGGCTAGGATCTCGCAGGGCAGTAGCGTTTCGCGGCGAGGGAAAGAAGAAAGTCTCGCGAGAAAAGGCTATTTTTACTTCGCAAATACCTCGCTTTGCTAGCGTTACCTAACTTCCTAGCATGCATCGGAACGGGTCTCCGGTGCTGACTGCAGAAGCGGTTGGCGCGTGTTTTGTTTTACATTGCAAGTCAAAAGTCTGTTTACAGGTACAGAATCTCTACCACTGGCGGTATTTTCAAGTCGCCAGCCGGGCAAATGGTACCCCAAATCGAGCTCGCCACACACTATTTTTAGGGGCCATTGGCGAGTTGGCGAACGTTAAAGCTCAGCCCTGATATGGCATACCATTGTTGTGCCCATTTCATAGTTGTTTTTTGGGTCATCTTTATCCATAAGCTTTCTTCATCTTTATGGGATTGAGTGCATGATTAACCCCTTGGGGTCATGAGCAATCTTGCCACTGTAGATTGTTCAAATCTATAAAGGGAACAGTGAAAGCCACAGTTGAAAACCTGTCTTTCCTTTATAGGCAAGACGCTTCACTGCGGCAACAGTACCCCCGTTGGAGTGCCGGGGGTTTTCAGTATAAATAGTATCCCCACTTTATGGAAATTTAGTGCTTTAAATTCCCACTGTCGCTGTCTTCCTCATTTACTTTTTCCTATTCCTGCTCTGTCCTTCACTCTGCTATACTATCTTCTTCTTCGCTAGATCAATGACCTACCTTTTTTCTTGAAAACTCTTCCTGGACAAGACTCCTTGTTTGTGTATGAGGTCTGTTGGATCAGCTTGGGAGTGTTGGACGCTTTCTGCCGGGTGGTCACTAGGGCTTCCTATGAATGTACTATTTAGCACTATAGGCATTTTATATGTATGTGTTTGGTTGATGATTTATAATGATGTTTGTATTCTATTTTGTTTTTGTAACCGGGGTGTTCGCGTAGTTGAGGTCAACCCTCAGCCGTCCCCCGCGTGGGATGTCTTTATTGTAAAGTGACTGGCCGGTGGAGGGCATTCAATTTTCCCACTGGGGTTGTTTCAGCAGATCTTTTATGCGGATCGGGGGTTGTCCGGTCCTGATTTGGCTCGGAAGAGTCCGCTGGACCTAAAGCAACAATAAATCAATCAATCAATCAATTGAGTGCATGATAGTTTCAGTATTTGTAAAAGCAGTGGATATTTTTAATTTGCCTTTGAAGAATTAAGCAAAATGTTTGAACATTGAAGTGTAACGTCCGCACCCTCTATTGGAAATATGGCAGACAGGGATATCCAATATTCAGTTGTTTCATGTGTCAAATACTGTTTTAGGACCAACGTGAAACACAAGTTTTTAAGAGTAATAAAATGCTTTTGTTGCAGTTGGAAAAGTATGTGTCATCTTCTAAGCTCAAGTACTACTTCGCAGTGGATACAAAATATGTTGGGAAAAAGTTGGCACTCCTCACCTTCCCTTATTCACACTCAGTGAGTCTGATTTAACATTAACAAACATGAAAATCCCATCATTTTCAGAAGCTACTCAACCATTAACATTTAGTCTGATTGTTTTGTTCATTAACATTCTTTACTGAAGTTACTATTAACATTCTTTGCTGAAGTTACTATTAACATTTTTGCCTTGCTTGTGGACTTGTGGCTCACATCCTCTTTATGAAGCTTACAAGTTACGGAGCGGTGTGGACATACCTCTGCCTTCTAATTTGAATGTTACTTTACATTCGCTCAGCGTTTAGGAATATGCAATGCCTATGAAGCAAATTAATTTCCACCCTTGAGGCTCTTGCTATTCTGAATTGAACAAGCTATAATTTTTGCTGCTGTATGCTTCTCTATGAGTTGGTTTATGAAGTTTTTGACAACAATAGAGGAACAAATTTAGTACTGGATTTGTTTTGTATAAAATTATACATGATGGTTTTGTAAAATGTTGTTAAGTAACCAAGTACAGGACCTATTTTTCCACCTTAATGATGAGGTCCTGATTTGTCTCTTTACAGTCCGCTGGACACTATTATCAATGACTAAATAACACCTTAACGATTTTAAAATTTTGCAAATTTTTTAATTGTTGAAACTGAATGTTATTACTTAGTTATTACATTGTTTTTGCCCAATTTTTCTGATTGCTGTGTTTGTGTTTGTGACAGGACTGGTCAATACAGTATAATCAGGAGGATCCCATAGCTCCTAGATATGAAGTGAACGCACCCGATTTGTATATTCCCGTCATGGCCTTTGTCACATATGTTCTAGTTGCTGGTGTTGTACTAGGCACACAAGAGAGGTATTGTCCTTTCTTTTAAATTCTTTTTGTTTTCTTTGGCGGTTTATTTTTTATATTCAATTTATTGTAAAAAATAAAATTGCTAGAATAGCTAAAAGAAATGATAAAATAATTGAAAGTAAAGTGCTAAGTTGTTTTGTGCTTTTTCAGTATAGTGGAATATATATTTTCACAAACTTCCTAAAATGAAATCTATCTAGGTGTATATTGCTGTACTTCATCAAGAATCAAGATAAGTGAAACATTTTGGGACACTGCCATAACTTCAGGATGATCTTTAAAGGCAAGATAGGTAAAGGGACATAATCTAGATGGTTTCCTGTGACTATGTCAAGCCTGTTTTGCAGTAACATTTTCAACCCTGACAAAAAGTGTTGTTACATTTTGAAAACTGCTGAATTAATAGGAAGTCTCAGATTTTAAATAATGATGTTTCTGTTAACCTGTGGTTTTGAATGGTAGATAGAAAAAATAAAGCATGAAAAATGGGCACAGGCCAAAAAATATATCAGCATTAGAATTTGGCATGCGCCTGGGGAGCTTAATTCCTGTTTGGGCACCCACATCTTAGTTGACAGTGTGCCCAACGGGTGCGTGTAAAATCCTAAAAGAAAGTTAACTCATTGAAGCTCCCCTAGATAGTCAACATCGTAATTAAAGATTTGAGGAAAACTTCAGACTGACAGCAACAGAAATATTCCGTTGCACATCGCATTCTTATTTTCTCCGCTCGCTTTGATTGCGATAGGTTGGGAATAGTCTCCCTTTTAGGCATGACAGATTTGCTCGGCCAATAATTTATTCAATGACCAATCAGGGAGTCAGTTGCTATCTTGAGCGTGCAAAACAAAACATGAAGTTGCTCTGAAACAAGCATGTCGAGTGAAGTGTTTGGCATCTTCATAAAACGCTCTTTGAACCAAAAATGTGAGTTCTTCTTAGATATTGAGCCTTTGTTATTGTTTAAACACTTTTTTCTGTTTCAGGTGTCAAAAATAATGTTAAAAAATTTTAGCACAACCAAAAACACATTATTATTTAAAAAAATGTGTTATTACATTTTGTAACTGTTTGGTTAGCTTTAGCTGGAAGGGATCTCCTAGAAGGCCACTCTTGTATTTCAAGTTATTTGTCTTTAGGCATTTTGTTTTGCTTAGGGTTTGAGCAGAACGAAGGTAAACTGAGACTGTATGTTGTTATGTTGTAACTATAAAGGGAACATTCCATTCAAATTTGAACTTTTCTGGAGTATTTTGTAGTTTAGCATAGTTTGCGGTAAAATAAGCTTGTTTTATTGTTCTATTGCAAATAGGTTTACGCCAGAACAACTAGGTATCCAGGCCAGCACAGCATTAGTATGGGTCATCATAGAATTGCTGGTAACGCTGTTGAGTCTGTACATCATGAACCTCAACACTGATCTCAAGTACACAGACTGTTTAGCCTATTCTGGCTACAAATTTGTCGGGTGAGTACTCTCTTATTTCGTCATTGTTATGAAATATTATCCTCACTTAAAAACTAAATTGGTTTTACACTATCCAGTTAGGTGCAAGATCCACATGCTTGGCGCACTTGTCCATGCATGAAGCGAGTGGAGAAATTGTGTAAAACACAAGTGGTAAAGGAAAAAAAAGATGGACTGGAATTTATTGATAGCATCTTGGATAAAATTTTTATTAGTAGCTAATCTTCCCAGGAATGATTAAATTATTCTCTGTGAAATGAGGGAATAATAGGAAAGATCTGTGTCTCCTTTTCTGTGCCAATGGTGTGGATTTGTGCTATAGATACAGATGGCCATTTCGCTTGGCTCTCAGTCGTCGGTGTTATCACACACCGACTCAACCAAAGCTTTTAGGTTTTGAAGCTAGCTCAGCCAGGCTAGCTATAAATAGCTTCGCCGGTGCTCTTTTTTCCTTTCCTTTCACTGAAAGGGAGGGTGTAGGCAAGCTATAAATAGCCCGCAGCCAGCAAAATGTGGGAGAACCTAAGAGTGCTGCTCACATAGGCATTGAGCTGGTGTGATCAGTTGGGCTTGGTAAAAATCAGCGAAGCGAAGCTTTACGTCCTATTAAATTTTTGATAAGGACAAATTAAGAGAGGGTCATATGACCCTATGAAAGGTATAAAAAAACCAGACCAGGTCTGGTCTCTCACCATGTGCGGCGAGGCCAACATTTTATAAGAATTTAAAGGGAATGCTGTCAAAGCGCCCTGCCCTGGTTGCTTAAAAAATACAAAAACCAAACAAACAACTACATTATTCATTCCCTAGCATGTCTTTTAAAAAAAAGACAAAAGCCTGGGGAGTAAGGTTCTACTCGTGCCATATTTGGGTTTACATATTTGTCATTTATCGTCCATACACCCATAGGAAGGAGAGGCCAATAGGATAAAAGTAGATAGTTACAAAGTAAGCATCTAAAATAGACTCCTCCTCCTAAAAAGACCGGGTCAGAGGTTTTTGTATTTAAAACAGGGAGACAGAACAGAAAAGGGACAGTGGGAATCCATTCATACAAGGGGATTAGAGTAAAGGCCCCGCCACACATGCCGATTGTGCAACGATTTTGTTTGCGATCCGATCCCGATTGCTACGTGATGACGTCAGAACTACTGCTTGCCTGCGGTCCGATTTGCAATCGGCTCGGTATCGTGCGATTAGAGCCTGTTCTATTCTGCTGTGCAAAATCGGCCCCGATTGTAAACTTCCAACCAATCAGAATGCGTCCCGTGTTCATTGTCAACTTGGCGGCACAAACAAAGCTGATGACAGGTGACAGGCTAGGAAGTCTCGTCTTTCATAGGCCTCAATTACATACTATATATACTATACTACGTACATATGTAGGAGGCCCACGAGTTTACAAAGACGAAATAAAAGACTTCAGAGCCTGTGATGCAACCCGCGATGTTTTGTATGGTTTTGATTTGGTTTTCCATTACGTTTTTATTTTTAAATAGTTTTTGTAGCTTGTAGAGACATTATTTCTGCTGTGGCTTCAGACTAGATGGTGAGCTGTTGGATGGGGATGGTGAACTGTTGGATGGGGTTGGGGATCGTGTATACTGACACTAGTGAAAGTGAATATAAACAATGCACATTGTGTGGAAGTTTCGGGTCGACCTGATCTGAAACGTGTGGCAGTGCTATCGGTTTTGGAGTCCGGCCCGATCGCAAACGGATCTGAAACCCGATCTAGAATCGGCCTTCAAACCGGTATGTGTGGCGGGGCCTTAATACCTGCAACCGCTGGGCGGATCAGCACCTGCAGCATCTCTAAGCCTTTGGCATTAATTAATGTATATTACCCAGAGGGCAGTTTATGTGTCATGGCTTGGTGCACTGGATACCCAGCGGTGGGTGGAGGGAATTTTAATGTGAGCAACCAGCTCTAGGACTATTCCTATACGGAGCTTTGTGACAAGCATCTGGCCGATGAGATTGTAAACTCTAAATTGCCTGAATGATGGTTCATTCACCCATATTTCTGACCGCACGAATGAGCGCCACTTGGCCGGATCATCTGCCGGTTCACCTAATTCTGGGATCAACTCAAACGGTGAAGCTTGAGCTCCACACTCTTACTGGCTTTCGATATAAGAAGGCCAACTGGAAGGAGTTCCGTAGGCAGCTGGATGATGGTTTGGCTTCTGGCGATCCCCAGGGCACTAATGTTGACATTTATTTGAACAATATTCGCTATATCATTTTGCGTTCGGCTGAGACCTTCGTTCTCAGAGCGCAGATTAAGACTCCCAAAACCCTTGCCCATTCTTATGAATGGTGGAACGACTCATGTGTGGCCTTGGTGAAATACAAGGGACTGATTTTCCAATGCATGAGAAGACACCTGAATGAGGTTTATCAGAAGAATATCTTCATGCAAACAAAAGTATCCACAATTTGGCTGGCTGGCACACAGAGATGGGAAAGAACCTAACTTTCTGAAAGAGAATTCATTGCCAAACATAGTTCTAAAAGCTAGGGTTGCAGTGTTGATAGTTTTGAACAGGGTTATGTTTAGAAAATGACTGCTGGCCACTGTAACAAGGGAGACAACAAGTGTGTGTAAAACACAAGGTGGCGGGCCTATAGAGATGGACTGGAGTTTATTGACAGCATTTTGGATACAATCCTTATTAGTTGCTGTCCTCCTCCTGCTGAGGGAATGATAGGAAAGATTTATCTCCCCTTCTCTGCTGCCAATGGTTTGCATTTCTGGATTCGTGGCATAGATACAGATGGCCATTTTGCTGTATTCTCAGCTCGCCAATGTATCAGCTGGGCTCAGTGAACACTAAACTTGAAGCAAGTGCTTGCACATTATCCAAGGGTAAGGTATATTAGGTCCACTTTTGATAAATTCTTGAGGATATATATTTAATATCATGGTGCAGAGGTGTCAGCCAGTACGGATTGACCGTATTTAATTCCGGCAGAGTGAATTAAATACGAAAACACGATAGCTTTTATAAAAAATACGGAGGAGAAGTTGCTGATCGTTTATCTTTGCCAGCGGTGCTTCTGTACCGGTTTCTGGTCTCATAGTAGTACTCCTGCACGCACTGAACGTCGCTGTGTTCAACAAGCTGATTTTCATGGTGATTTTAGAGTAAAACAAGTGTGGTGTTCAACAAGCTGATTTTCATGGTGATTTTAGAGGACTGAAAATAGCCTGCTGTTTCAGAGGGAAGACTGTCGTTACTTTATAGTGTCATAGGCTGGGTTTTGCGAGAGAAAAAAAATACTGACAAGTGTTAAAAAATACTGACAAACGGGTCCGGAAATACTGACAAGAAGATTAAAGGGTTGGCACCTCTGATGGTGCATTGAAGGTGGCAGTTACTATGTGATAGACCAGTCATTGAAGTTTTGGACATTTAGCCTTTCTTTGCAGCATAACTTTGATCAGTATTGAGAATTTTCAAGAGAATAGTTCGTTGTATTGTACTTTTTTTTTTACATTCAGTGTGAGAGAGTGAGTGCACGTGTGGTGCATGCTTGTGTGGTATGATTGGCCAGTGAGCCGGACTGAATTGTTGAGCAAGAGTGATGTGACTGGCCAGTGAGCTGGACTGCCTTGTTGAGCAAGAGCGATGTAAGTCGAGTGAGAGACGGCAGGAAGGAATCATGAGAAATTAAGAGCTGGGGAAACTTCAACTCTTGTGTACTCATCTTTGTATGTGACAGTTGCCAGACCTGAAGGTAACCAGCAAATGGTCAGCAAACCCAAAACATCTCGCTTGGTTGAAAGATGGGTGGTTGTTTTCTGTTTGTTTGCAGAATGATCTTCAGTTTGGTGTTTGGTCTGCTGTTTCAAGGGATGGGTTATTACATCTCGCTACTTTGGTTTGGAGCAGCACTATCTTTCTTTTTGGTAAGACTTTATTGTTTTATTTCCTTTTCTATTCATTAATGTCAAAGGGGAAAGTTGGGGTGGGGGGGATTGCATGCAGCACATTTTTATTATTATTATTATTATTATTATTATTATTATTGAGGATTTTTATAGCGCACTTATCTCGCCATACTTTACCAGACTCTAGGCTCTGGCTGATACAGGATCTAACTCAAACTGCTTGAGACGCCCGCCCGCAGCCTTTGGGCGCATGGTCTGACGCCCGGACAACTGAGCACTATCCTGGCCAGCCAGGGATGGGGGAAGAAGGACCAAGTGCATGCTGGGTGTGTTGTTACCAGCACTCACCCGTCTAGGACATGAGCGTCAGGATCTTTAAAGTCCGCTATGATGGAATGTATGCGACACACAGACTAGACCTCGGTTTATACTCTCATCCGAATGAGTAGGAAACGGGAGTAAAGTGTCTTTCCCAGGGACACAAAACAATGGCCCGGACAGGGCTCGAACCCGGGACGTTCAGATCCGCAAGCCAAAGCACTACCATTTGACCACCGTGCCTCTCTTCCCTAATTTTCTTTTATTGAATTCAAAGGAGGGTGGGAGGATTTTTGTACTCACCCTTCCCCCCTAATCCCCACCTCCTCACTACACTCCCTCCCCCACACTTCCCCAATTTTTTTTTCTTCCGATTTTCGCAAATCTGTTAGATATGAGTCCTAAATATTCCAAAAATGATATCGGGGAAAAAATGTTATCTGTCCATCCATTTGTCCGCTATCTGTCTGTCAAAAACTTTAAAGTGGCTAAGTATTCTGAACCTATTTCTACTATCACAACCAAACTTGATAAGATGGTGTATACCCACGAGACCTCGAAAATTATCAGTGAATGAATGAATGACTTCTCGTCAAGGTCACAGGGTCATGAAATGTTAGTCAAAAAATGACAATTTTTCACAAATTTTAACTTTTTTTTTTCTAAATTATTAATATTGAACTTATGATTCTATGATGCATGATATATATCAATGAGACTCGCATACTTTGCACATTTTGTAAACTTCATTCCACTGAGTCGGTTTGTATAGGTGCTTTGAAGTGACTTTGACCCTAAATTATGAGAGACATAAAGTCCAAACTTGTTGTATTTAGAGATGATAGATTGATCTTTGATGTTTGTTCTGTTTTTTGGGTTAATCTTGAAGGCCAAGATCATTTTAGGCCTTGAAAAAACATACAAAAATAGGTAATCATACAGTGAAATGACTGTTTATTTAACCCATAGAATGTGACAACATTGGGTTTATTTGATCAGACATCCATGAGAGATCATGTGAGGGTCAAGGTCATCCCAAGGTCACAGTTTTACTGTAATTTATTTGATAGTACATGAGTATTTGGAGCTGGAGGTCAATGTCATCTCACGGTCAAGAGCATAGAAAGATGAAAGTCAGTATTACTTTGCATTTTAATGCCACCATTTTATTTTGTTTTTTCTGGGCACTCATTTTCATGTTAAATATTGCGAGTTCCATAAGAAGCATGTGAGTCATATGGCCTTTGCCCTTCTAGTCTATTTAGGTTGTAACCTGTGAACATGAAACTGCAAAAGCCGAGTCGGCCTGATGAGTCGAGGCAGGGTTTATGTAAACCAGACAGGACCTTATAACATTCTTGAAATTCCTCAAAAATGCCAAAAAGGATTGTCAAGGTCTATTCTAGAATAGATGCATTGCTGTTGTTAAATTTTGCTCATAGTCTGCATCATGTACAGGATGAAAAATTTTTATTATTTTTTTTAATTTTTGAAACTTCACTTCATTGTCCTTTTTTTTAATTAGGAAATTCTGGGCCTCCTCCCCTGAGGAAGGCGTAGTTGCAGCCTGTGGAGCGCCCAAACCCAACCTACCTAATATTAGTTGTGTTTTTGACATTTTGCTGGAGAGAAAACCGGAATACCCAGAGAACTCCCCCCCCCCCTCCTCCCCCTCACTCCCTGAGATGTTGCCCGAGTCGAAAGTACATACTATTCGGAGAAACATATCACCAAGATGCTGGATCGATCCCATTACTGTCAGGCATCATTGGTTTCTAGCCTGTGAACAAGGCAAGTTAGTCCCACCTTAGACCACTCGGCCACAACGCTGGACATTGTCTCGAGTCCTTTGTACAATGGTAGAATGGTGTGCAGTCTCGAGATAAAACTTTTCAAGCGCCAATGAAAAGTCAAGTCAGCAAATGAACAACTGAATGCATGGTGTTGTTGTTGCAGGTACGCACGTTGAGACAAAAGATCATGCCGCACGCTGAGAATGACGGCTATGCTCGGGGCACAAAACGCAGCCTCTATCTCATCCTCTCCATCTCTCTTGCGCAGCCGTTTCTCATGTGGTGGCTCTCTTCGCACATCATGTTTGGACGTCGCATTTAGAGCAAAACTGAGATTGGATATCGTCGTGTATCTTCTTATTCTCTGCCACCTTTAAATATTAGTGCAGCATCTCGCTTTTACGTATAGGGGAAATGCTGCAGTAGTATTTTCTGGGCATTATCTGTTATTCCTTGAGCGTTTGGTTGAAATCAAGAGTTTGACTTTGAACATGCTCCATGTATTGTGAATTATCATTTTTGGTCATCACATGTTTCGAACAACCCTCCCCCCTCCACCCTCCAACCCCCACCCCCAAAAAGACAGATTTTTACACTTTTTCAGCAAGGTGGGCGATTCACTGGATCAGGTATTCACCATTTTTGGCTGAGGCAGTATAAACTATTCACCATGTGTGGCTGTCACATTTTGAGCAATAATAAAATTTGTACACTTATTGAAGCTTGTTGTTTTCATTTGAATTTGAGGTGGATTTTCATTGAATAAACAGTTTTTAAAAAGTTTTTTAAAGTAATTTTTGTCGGTCATCAAAAATTCATAGCTGCTGTGTCTTTATTTGATTGATGAAATAATATATAAAATATATTTTAATATATTCAACCGTGCCAAATACAGCAACAAAATTAATTATTATTGCATAGATAATGTCTCATTTGTAATCGTCAACCTAAAATCAGTAGTCTTTGATGGAATTAATGCATTTAGTGCTTGGCTATTTTGTCTGCCAAATTAGAGCAGTGAATAGGTTGGTTTCCTCTAAAAGGACCTTGAAATTGGTCCCTACATCAAGCATTATGCCATGGCACAAGAGCGGTAGCCTACTGTATAAGCGACCGTTGGATGTAGCCAGTTTCAGCTTACGTAAGGTTACACAATTGCTTGCAAGCCGCTGCTGTCGAGTCATTTCTGAGTAGAAACAATGAATATTTGAAGAACTTGTGAATAAACATTGTTAAGGCGTCTCCACGCTTGATTCAATGCATAAAGATGAACCAAGCTTGTAACAAGTTTACTTTATTTATCTCGACCCTACTTTCACGAGCACATGTGTAAAACACTACGGTATACACAATACATTCAGAACAGATAATTTAGTTGTATTTAATCTCTCTCTCTCTTTCTCTCTCTCTCTCTTTCTCTCTCTTGAGTTTTACAAGCGCTCTAGGACAAGAGCGCTGCTGAGTGATTCTTGCTTTGTGAAGTATGGTATCTGCGAAACTTGGATTTCGGGGTATAGTGATTGAGGTTGGATGTATGCATGTGACTGACTTGCTTGTTTATAGAAGCATGATTGAAATCTATGTCTATTTGCAATGAAGAAATGAGTAGCTGCTTATTTGTATTAGTTTTGAAATATGGTTGATATTAGATGATGTACAGGAAAGTGCTTTGTTGCAGTATGGTGTATATAACCAGTAGGCATTGTAACCTTTGAACATTGTACAGTCACCCAGGATGGGGATGTTCGTATATGGATGCTTTGGAGGATGTGTTAGAGGATGAGGATGTGACATGAATGTTATTTATAAAATCAAGGAAAGATTGAGGCAGCAAGTTAAAAATGAATCTGAGGTCTTTTTTTTCTTCTCAAACTTGTACACTAAATAGTATGATTATAGGAGAGTATATTGTAGAGGTGAAAGCTCTCAGATAAGGGTGTTAGTGGCTTGAAAACAACTTTGTTTCTCGATGACGTTATCGCTCCAGTCAACCCCTTGGGGTCATGAGCAATCTTGCCACTGTAGATTGTTCAAACCTATAAAGGGAACAGTGAAAGCCACAGTTGAAAACCTGTCTTTCCTTTATAGGCAAGACGCTTCACTGCGGCAACAGTACCCCCGTTGGAGTGCCGGGGGTTTTCAGTATAAATAGTATCCCCACTTTATGGAAATTTAGTGCTTTAAATTCCCACTGTCGCTGTCTTCCTCATTTACTCTTTCCTATTCTTGCTCTGTCCTTCACTCTGCTATACTATCTTCTTCTTCGCTAGATCAATGACCTACCTTTTTTCTTGAAAACTCTTCCTGGACAAGACTCCTTGTTTGTGTATGAGGTCTGTTGGATCAGCTTGGGAGTGTTGGACGCTTTCTGCCGGGTGGTCACTAGGGCTTCCTATGAATGTACTATTTAGCACTATAGGCATTTTATATGTATGTGTTTGGTTGATGATTTATAATGATGTTTGTATTCTATTTTGTTTTTGTAACCGGGGTGTTCGCGTAGTTGAGGTCAACCCTCAGCCGTCCCCCGCGTGGGATGTCTTTATTGTAAAGTGACTGGCCGGTGGAGGGCATTCAATTTTCCCACTGGGGTTGTTTCAGCAGATCTTTTATGCGGATCAGGGGTTGTCCGGTCCTGATTTGGCTCGGAAGAGTCCGCTGGACCTAAAGCAACAATAAATCAATCAATCAATCAATCGCTCCAGTCCTATCGAAGTGGCTGTCACTCAATACCAAATGCACAAAATACTCCCACTAGGTTAATGGACAACAACGCCTTGGAGAATGTTAGTTATGCACTGCTACATTAGGCTGTTAGGCGCCTGTGCCTTCATTCTAAGGGAAATAAGTCATTTAGTGCTACAACCAGAGGCCTTTGAACGTTTGGATACAAATTTTAGATTCAAATTTCAAATATAGTAAATTTAAAAATAATGAATTAGTTTAATTACAAGCAGATAGTTATAAGTTAGCGTGAATTAGATATTATAATTTGGGGGGGGGGGGGGGGGGGGGAGTAACAAAATTTAGATCTTGACCTCAGATACATTTTAAGCTTTGTAAAGTACAAAAAAATGCCAGTGTGAAAAACAAAAAATCTAACTTGTCTAAATTGAATGTTTGTGAGAAAAGTACTATGTGTTCTGTTGCATGCAAAGATATGATTTTGTTATTGGAGATGCCAGATTAAGGAACATGCTTATCAAAATATTCCCCTTGTGGTGGTGCCAGGGGTTTCTGTATAAATAGTATCACCTCTTTCTGGAAATTTAGGGCTTTAAACTCCCACTGTCACTGTCTTTCTCCTTTGTTCTTTCTCATTCCTACTCAATCTACTATACTATTTCCTTCGCTAGACCAGTCACCTTCCTTTTTTTTGTAAAACTCTTCCAAAACTCCTCATTTGTGTATGAGGTCTGTTGGGTCATCTTGGGAACATTGGACACTTTCTGCCAAATGGTCACTAGGGCTTCTTGTGATACAGTGGAACCTCCGGTATCCAGAGGTGCCAACCAGTACGGATTGACCGTATTTAATTCCGGCGAAGTGAATTAAATACGGAAATACGGTAGCTTTTATAAAAATACGGAGGAAAAGTTGCCGATCGGTTATCTTTGCCAGTGGTGCTTCTGTACCGGTTTCTGGTCTCATAATAGTACTCCTGCGCTCACTAAACGTCGCTGTGTTCAACAAGCTGATTTTCATGGTGATTTTAGAGTAAAACAAGTGTGGTGCTCAACAAGCTGATTTTTATCCTGATTTTAAAGGATTGAAAATAGCCTTCTGTTTCAGAGGGAAGCCTGTCGTTACTTTATAGTGTCATGGGCTAGGTTTTGCGAGAAAAAAAATACTGACAAGTGTTAAAAAATACTGACAAACGGGTCCGGAAATACTGACAAGAAGATTAGGGGGTTGGCACCTCTGGGTATCCGTCTCTCTTGTATACGACTCCCTCGGTTATGTGACCTGAAAACTTCTGACATATTCACTTCTAATAATAAATGACCTCTGGTAAGCGACAACCTCGTTAATGCAACCAGCAACAGTGTCCTAAGCCCTTTATACGACCATCTTAGGCAATTTAAAAGAGATATCAGTTAATTTATTGACTGGACCTTTCATTTTTTCTCTCATGTTGGTGTACGCCTGCTGTTGTCTGCTATTTCCGGTTCGCAAGTAAGGGACATTACTCGCCTACACTGGCTTGTCAAAATGGCGTCACACCAGAGGAAAGTTTCGAGTTCGGCAGAGAGAATGAAAGTGATTAAAAGAAGAGAAGGGGAAGGAGGGGGGGGGGGGGTGGGATTGTTTGACTATTGCTAAAAGTTTAGACGTTGGGAAGTCCCAAATTCAGCTTATCATAAAGGATAAGAAATTATGACTACATAACCCTACGACCCTTACCCCCCCCCCCTCCCAGCCCCTACCTCTATTTCCGGTATAAGACCACCTCTATTATAAGACCGCTTTTTTCAGATTTTGGACGGTCTTATACTGGAGGTTCCACTGTATTATTATTTAGCAATATAGGCATTTTATATGTATGTGTTTTTTTTTAAATATTTTATCATGATGTTTATATTATATTTTGCCATTTTTGGGGGTTCGATAAAATAGAGTATAGCCTCAGCGTCACCTGTGTGGGATTCCTTTATTGTAAAGTGACCAGCTGGTGGAGTGCCTTCAGTGTTACCTCTAGGGTTGTTTCAGCATAATTTTATATGGATCAGGGGTGGATCCTCTTTCAACCTAGTTGTGGTCTTGATTTTGTGGTCCTGATTCGGTTCTTTGCTGGACCCTGTAATCAATGAATAACTAACTAATTATCAAAATATTCTCTTTTTGCATGTAAAAAGGGGTTTTTGTTGTGAAAAAAGTACCAACTTGTCCAACTGTGTTCTGTTGCATGCGAATAAATGTGTTTGTAAAGTTGAATTTCTGTGGCGAAGTATTGAATTGTCTATATAGTACAAGCATATGTGTATGTTCTTTTGAATATTAGGTTTTTAGTTCTTGTTATGGTTGGTTATTCATTGTTGATTGTGATTATCGTTTGATGTGTCACTTCCACTAACGTTACTTTGCAGTTTTCTTGTTTGTTATTTTTACTCGCATGCATAGCAACAAAAATATTTTTAAAATGGCTGTCTGTCCGTCTGCCTGCTATCGACTGTCTCTCTGTGCAAAAACATTAAAAGTGGATAAAGTACTCATAGCCTATTTCAACTATCACAACCCAAGTTGGTAAGATGGTGTATACCCATGAGATCTTGAAAATGATCAGTGAATGAATGACTTGACTTCAAGGTCAAAGGGTCATCAAATGTTAGTTTAAAAAAGGACAACTTTTCATAAAATTTCACTTTTTGGGGGGGTTATTAATATTGAACTTATGATTCTTTGATGCATAATAGATATCAATAAGACATATACACTGCAAATTTGGTCAGCCTCAAGGTCACTGAAGCTTTCCAAAGTCGGTTTATATAAGTACTTTGAAGTGACCTTGACCCTAAACTATGAGAGATATAAAGTCTAAACTTGTATTTAGAGGTTGATCTTTCATATATGTTCCATTTTTGCGTTGATCTTGAGGGTCAGGGTCATTTTAAAAACATACAAAAATATAGGTCATCGTATAGTGGAATGGCTATTTATTTAACCCATAGTATGCAGCAACATTGGGTTATTTGATCAGACATGCATGAAAGGTCGCGTGAAGGTCAAGGTCATCCCAACGTAAAGGTCACTGAAGGTCAAGTCCATCCCAAGGTCAGTTTTTTGGGCATAATACTTTTGCTATAATTTTATTTGGAGGTCATCTCAAGATCAAGAGCATAGAAAATTCAAAGTCGGTATTGCTTTGCATTTTAATGCCACTATTTCATTAAATTTTTTGTTGTGCACTCATTTGGATGTTAAATATTGCGAGTTCCATAAGGAGCACGTGAATCATATAGGCTTTGCCCTTCTAGTTGTGTTTGTGTTTTGTTGTTTGAAATTATTTATTTACACCACTGCTCACTGGCCAGTAACTGAGCAGGATTAGAAAATTGGAGCAATTTTGCATGTGCTGATTTTTGATTGGAGTCTGGTATAGTGAATGATTTTTGATTGGGGTCTGGCATCATGAACTGTTGCCGTACCCTGGAATCTATGTTGACCCCAAAGTGATGTTTTTATCATCTTTAAAAAAATAAAACATCTAAATTTGCTTTGAAACTCCATGTTACATGTATTTCCCCCAAAATAGAGCTTTGCATATATACCAAATCTAAGCATTAATGTTGATTCGTTACCCAGGTGTAGAGCAGTGCAAGTTTGAACATAGCAGTGAGGTAGTGGGAAGGCTGATGTATATTTCCTGTATCGTTGGGTTTGAATAGATGTTTTCTTTGTGTTTTGTGCAAGTGTATTAATGTACTTTGTAACGTTGCAGAATTGTAATATACTTCAAGACCAAATCTTGAGCATGTAACGTTGTGTACAATATGTTGGTCTGCCATATACCCATGTTCTTTTTTTGGTAATGTTTTTGTGTGTAAACGCCAAATTTGTGCCGTCTTCCATTGTATTAATTTATTGTTTTCACGATTTTCTCTTTTCTTTGGCAGGATCTCTGTAGATTAGTTTTTTGGGATAACCATTTTGTTTTGTTCAATTACTGTTCAGTTTATGTGCAGTGTTTTGTACGATTGATCAGGGGTTTTGTATAAAACGCTCCATCTTTACTGTTGTATGTAAATCTGATCTTTGTTCATGTATGAACTGGTTTGTAAACTTGTGGATTTTCAAACTTCACCATGACTGTTGGTTATATGTGTTTTTTTTTTTTTTTTGCAGCACTTGTACAAAGGAGTGATGCATTTCGAAAAATATAAATAATGCATAGTTTTGTTAATGGCTGGTATGGATGGAGTATCACAGCATTTTCATCTTATATAGTATCTCATTGATGGTTGATGAATGAGTTCTGTGCTGTACCCACCAAAGTGTTACTTTGTTGAAATTGTAAATGTACGAGGAAAATGAAAAGGCACGCACGTGTCTTGACAGATGTGATCAGTTATTAATAAAGTCAAACTGATGCAACTAGTGTGTGTGTAGAAGTGATGTATGGTGCAGTCATAAACAAGACAATCAGTTCCAAATAATTATGTTGAAAGCAGTGGTACTGTCCTTAGTCATAAACTCCTCTTTGTTTCAGCCTATGCATAACTGGAGGAAGGTAGGAATGTTAACGATCTCGTTGCACTTCCTTGCATGTCGACATGTCTGCATTTGTTTCTCGCTCAGCGCACTCTATGATGAACCAAAAATCCAGACAAAAACCCCCAGAAAATCTAATACACAGATTTTATTATGAACGATTAAAGTACAAATACACAATGGCATACATTGCATCAACAATGTCTGTGTACTGAAAAGTTCTAAAATCAACATTTTTGCGGGTCTGGCATACAGTGTACGCCTGACGCTGAATCGACTTCGGATTTGTTTCAAGTAGCGTTAGAGGCCAGGGGGGTGGAGGTGAATAGGGGAGGGCATTTTATACTATGAACACACATGTATGTCAAGTTTGTGGGATGATAAAGTGAATGATCCGAAAGTGAATGGGATAGGAAAGGGAAGATGGTAGACTGAAAATAACAGAAAGAAAGAAGTGGAGATTAACAAAAAGAACAAAAAAAAGTTATAACTAAGGAAGCTGTAAACTGGTAAAAAAACAACAAAAAACTACTGAACATTCCAAACTGAATTCAAGAGAAAAAAAAAAGTACTAACGCTTTAAAGACCAAGAATCTGTATAAAAAAGAAATGAAAAAGAGGCGAAAGAATATAAGAAAAGCAAGACACTGAACTATATAAGCTTACATTCAACACATTGTAATATTCTTAATACAAAAGAACAAAACGGCAAAAGCTGAACGCTTCCAAAAAAGATTTGAACAAAGTACATAATGAAGACCTTGGTGTGATTTTGTTCGGTGATGTCAACATCATGCAAAGTGCTTTATACATATGTTTGGAGCCTTAAAAAGGAAAAGTAGTTTAAAAACACAATGATGGCCAGTAATATGAGAGCTTAAAATGATGGGAGGATAAATAATAACAAAACAACTATTTTTGGCGGATTTGTTTTTTTTTTTTTGTTTTTTTTTAAGAAACTTAAAAATATGGGCAAGACGTCATGAGTTTAGTACACAAAATTTCATACCATTCACTTACTCCAACATTTACAAATGTGCCCATGTAAACTCTTGACACAGAATGATGAAATTAAAACCAGATTTGATGCTACATGCTCTTTGATTAATTCATTAAAAATTTGGTACATGAGAGAGGAGTTTGAATGGGGGTTTGATCTGCAGGAGTGGGGGTTTGATCTGCAGGAGTGGGGTTGGTTGCTATGTAAAGATAGATATAGTACTTGGGACATTCACCCCAAAAAAAAAAAAAAAAAAAAAAGAAGTTAAAAATGTACAATATCGAACGGGATCTCTGTCTTCTCAACTACATCTACGGTGATTACAGTACTAAAATCACTGAAGCGCAGCATTTTAATTAATTCATTAATTAGTCAAGCCAATGCACATACCAAAATACCGACCCAAAACAACTGACAAAGCATCATGCACACAAGACACCAAAGCAAGCTCAAATACAGCAAAATTAAGGTTGAAGTAAAAATAATTATTAAAAAACCAAAATCACCGAAATACATTTTGCAATCACATTTGTTTTTGTTTTTATATCTGGGACATCCAGCCCTGTGCCGCACATTTTGCATCCACATTGTACAGAAATTGTATAAGCCGAGTTATGCCTTCTGAACAACAATATATAAAATAAGTAGCACTCCTTTTGTTGACTGCCAAACTGCCATGTGATCTAATTTTTTATTTATTATTTTTTAAATGTTCATGCTATTGCGTTCTTCTTCTTTCTCTGTAGCATCATTGTTGCTATATCGCGTTTTATTCATCAGATCAACTGAAGTTGTAGTGATTAAGTATCATCAACTCCTCAAAACAAAGTAGACCTCCTCTTCAGGACTAAAAACCCCACCTGCGACTTTGTTTTTCATGTTAACATTATTTTATTCTTCTTGATTTAAAAAAACCCAACCTCTGTAGCGTAACTCCTCACAATCTTGCTTTTTCACAAGACATTATTAACAAATAGATGTAAGTCAGTATTGCCTAAAGAGTTTGAGGCAAAAAAAAAAAAAAAAAAAAAAAAAGCAAAGAAGCTAAAGTTAAATATAAATTACTACCTCTTTATGTATACAAATAAATTATAATGTCCATTCTTTCCCTGTGCTGGATCTGTACACCACCCATGGCTGAACTTGCTTTATTTAGAGTTGCTCGACTCTTTATAAAGTTTATTGGCATACTTAGTATTGTTCCTAGTCAAGAGATAATGTACATTTTTACAAAATACCAGAAATGTTTTTTTCTGACACAGTCAGTCAAAAAAACAAACAAACACTTCAAAAAGTTCAGATGTGAACCACACTCCCTCTTCCCTCCCCAAAATAAAACCCCTTATGAAATAAACAGGCTCTTACTGTTACTAGTAGATCATACTGTAACGAGGTTTGGTAGACGTTAAGTTAGATTTTAAGTTACATTACATTACATGATTATTGCTTTAGGTCCAGCGGACTCTTCTGAGCCAAATCAGGACCGGACAACCCCTAATCCGCATAAAAGATCTGCTGAAACAACCCTAGTGGTAAAACTGAAAGCTCTCCACCAGCCAGTCACTTTACAATAAAGACATCCCACGCAGCGGACGCTGAGGCTGTACTCTAATTTATCAAACCCTCGTTTACAAAAACAAAATAGAATACAAACATCATTATAAATTATCAACAAAACACATACATATAAAATGCCTACATTGCTAAATAATAACATCATAGGAAGCCCTAGTGACCACCTGGCAGAAAGCGTCCAATATTCCCAAGCCGATCCAACAGACCTCATTCACAAATAAGGAGTCTTGTCCCGGAAGAGTTTTCAAGAAAAAAGGTAGATGACTGGTCTAGTGAAGAAGAAGATACATTGTAGTATAGTTTATAGATAGAACAGAGCAGAAATGAGAAAGAGCAAATGAGAAAGACAGCGACAGTGGGAATTTAAAGCACTAAATTTCCAGAAAGTGGGGATACTATTTATACTGAAACCCCCGGCACCCCAACGGTGGTAGATGTTAAGTTTAAGTTACCAAAAATTGATAATAATGATTAAACCCTTATATACAGACAATACAAAAGATAAACTCAAGAAGAAAAAAGACTAAACAAAAAGCAAGCAAAGACAAAAAAAAAACACACACACAAAAGAAATATACAGGAATTGTATCATTGAATGATAAAAGTCACAGCAGTTGAGCAACAAAATGTTTATAAGCTTGCAAAATTCCCCATACATAGTTGGTAATAAGGACAGCATCTATAACGGACTAGTTATCTTCCGTACAACCCAAAACATTAACAAAAACAAAAGAATGATGATGATGGACGCATGAAAATCACACAAACAAATTATAATTTGATAAATAAATAACCCATCACAAAATCAACGGCTCAGTTGCACAAATTTCATGTTAAACAAACAAAAAAATTTAAAACTAAATAATTAATTTAATAATTGTTCATAATTGGTGTACCATTGCTCAAGCACACACTTTGTATTTCAGAACGCCATAAAACGGAATCTACTGTAGAAAAAGGAAATTATACCAGAAATAAGAGATCTGATTTTGAGCAAAACATTCATAAAATAGTCCTAGTCACACAGTATAAATACATCTTTCTTTCTGTTCACTGTATCCTCTAATATTGTAGGATTGCTGTAGGGGTAGGGTTGGCTAACCAAAGGTACGTGAACGGCAGTATCTTCTAATACTATAGGATAATGGTACAGAGTTAAGCTGAGATTTATTAACAAACTCTAAATGACAGCAAATAACAAGTATGTTTATAGATGTTTCCAAAGACTGCATTGTTATATGGTCTCAATCCAAGCTGAACTATTTATAGAATATAAAATAAATATATACTTAAACAAATTAATGAAATATGTTCTGATATACCCTCTGTCTCCGTCTTTTTGATGATACACATAGTATACAGTATTGTGATCGACATCCTTCTGAAGCCTGCAGCTAACGTACATCCTAGTATTTAACAAGTAACAACTAAAATAACAAAACAGTACCAGGCAAGCTGGCAAATCAATAACGATACAAATAATAACGTTCAAAAGTAGAAGCATAAAAATAGATCTCAACAGTCAAATAGTTCCACTATTACCTATGATTCTAAGAGATGCAATAACAAATTTAAAAGAAAAGAAAAACCGAAAGGAAATATTAGAGAAGAATGTAGGACCACAAGCCTAAAATATAAAGTGATAAAGTTAAAAAAACAAACACCCTTTTAATTCACAAATCTGTTGATATATTATTAATATATATATATATATATATATATATATCTATACAAATCTATAAAAATATAACACTTTTAAAACGACAAAATGTTATCCACTTAATTTGACTTGCAAAATTTTCGGTTTTTAATAAACTTCTTTAGGTGATTACAATGTCAGTGTGAAGATGTACAAGCGTTTTATCTAATACCAGAATTCATGACTATAATTCACAAAACACCATACATATATATTAAGTGAACATTGTATTGCCCTGAAGAAAATTATTAAAAACCGAAAATGTGGCAAGTCAAATTGAGTGGATAACATTTTGTCGTTTTAAAACTGTTTTATTTTATGTGTTATTCTTCTTTAACTTAGAAGGCAAACATGCGACTTTGTGGTGGTGTGGTACAAGCAGCTGGGGTGATGATATACGAACTATATATATATCTATATATCTCTCTCTATATAAAATGAATATGCCCAACAAAAAGTTCTGGCAACTTCTAAAACAACTATATGATTCTTGCCAAAGTAACAAAGAATCAAAAGATGCCTTTGTTTTTTTTGTTTTGTTTTTTTGTTTTTGGGAGTAAAATTAACGTCCCCGGACACAATAAGCGTATAGGGGACGATCGCATAATTACAACAGAGTCCTTTTCCAATGAATATACTAAACAAAAATATGCTAAAGAAAATATGCTAGTGTTATATAGAATACTAAGTATTCTCTAAAGAAAATAGAAAAGTCCTTTTCCGAATGGACAGAAGTATTCATTGGCAAATTTCATTTGCTTGTCACATCATGATTTAGATACAAAATATAAGAACGCACTGTCATAAAGCAAAAGTTATGAGCATGACATGATGTGAGAATGTTGCAGTTTTCATTACACGCAACACATCTTAATTAGCCCTCAATTCAAAAAGAATAAATAATCCCTGAATGAAATGAACTCTCATCTCATCGTGACAGAAGCAGACCACATTAGATCTGAGAGGGATTAACATTTATTTAGTTAGTCATTGTTTATAGGGTCCAGCGGACTGCAAAAAGCCGAATCAGGACCATAACTTGGTTGAAAGAGTACTCTCCCCTGATCCTTATAAAAGATCTGCTGAAACAACTCTAATGGTAACACTGAAGGCACTCCACCAGCCGGCCACTTTACAACAAAGGCACCCCATGCAGGGGACGCTGAGGCTGTACACTAATTTATCGAACTCCCGTTTACAAAAACAAAATAGAATATAAACATCATTATAAAATATTAACAAAACCCATACATATAAAATGCCTACATTGCTAAATAATAATACCATAGAAAGCCTTAGTAACCATTCGGCAGAAAGCATCCACTATCCCCAAGATGACCCAACAGACCCCACACACAAATGACGAGTTTGGGGG
The DNA here is from genome assembly GCA_036898135.1 of Oncomelania hupensis. Lineage (NCBI taxonomy): Eukaryota > Metazoa > Mollusca > Gastropoda > Littorinimorpha > Pomatiopsidae > Oncomelania > Oncomelania hupensis. The sequence continues at coordinate 69,944,068 of CM072513.1, read as the reverse complement.
AGTTTAAAAAAAAAAAAAAGGTAGGTGACTAGTCTAGCAAAGAATTTAGTTAGTTAGTTGTTCATTGTTTACAGGGTCCAGCGGACTGCAAAGAGCTGAATCAGGACCCCAAAATCAAGACCACAACTTGGTCGAAAGAGAAACCCCAGAAACAGAAAATCAGAGGGATCAAGATCATTAATATCATGAACCATACTGAACTGAGAAAATGTTAATGTCTGTAGTATTTTAAATTGTTTCCTCTGTGCATGGAAAACAACAAGCAACAATTATTCCTACTAAAACCTACAACTTGTGCTTTCATCAATATGTCACACAGAAAACAAAAGCAAAGGCAAAAATTGCAATATCTAAATTCTGCCTCTCAAAAACCTTTAGGCATTTTTACTGAGCTAATATTCACCTAGAATCTAAGTAGTCCTTGGTTTGAAGTGATGCAACAGTTAATTACCATTAGGCCTGGTAAGGCTGGTTTTACCACTATTAATTTTCTTACTATCAAGCGGGGTCAAACAAGGATAGGGAAAAATAACGTATGGACAATGTATCCAGCTTTATAAGTATCAATCACTATAAATTATCATGTACACTACGCATGAAAAAAGAACTGCACATGCTAAAAACAATTTACTGTACAAAAGCTAATGCCACACAGTAAAAATAAAACTAGGTATCTATGCACTCTTGGTCATGAAAACAAAAATTAAAAATAACAAGCATCGGCACATTGATCCCCAAGCACACTGGTTATAATACTAGTGCATGTTACATGTAAAATGGCAGACATTTAAAAAAAAACCAAAAAAAACAAAACAAACATGTACAGTAAATCATTTAAAATAGAATACATTCGCACTCCGCAGTCCACAACATTTCAACATTTTCACTCATGCAAAAACCACTCTTCTAGAATCATTGTTGAGAAACGAATACTGAAGTTGATTTGCAGTGAACATCTATAAAGAATGTCATTCGATATTAAAATTCATCATTTAACATGGAATTTTGTTATTTTCAAAAATTACCGGAAAAGTCAAATCATTGAAGAAAAAGAGTTCATAAAGAAAAGCAATAATTGGAAACTCGTCACCAAATTACAAATTACATAAACACCATCATTGATACTTAAAATACCTGTTTCAAAATGTCATGAATCATAATACTAAATCAATCACGCAAGAATTTTAGGAATACAATCTTTACTGAAGTTAATTTGAATTTTTTCTAAAGACTTAATCATAGTGTCTCACTTAAGATCTGCTCGTTATGTAGTAAAAATACTGTACATTTATTTCTCAATGTTTGAGAAAATCAAATCAGAAACAATGCATACACACTCACAAAATGAGTTTCTGCCCGATGAATGTGCATAATAATAATACCATGATCGTGAGACTGAGAGGCAAAACTTGATGCAATACATTTTCTGGAAAATACATTCTGAGCACAAATTGATATCAACATAATATTAATATTAATAAAAATTCATATAGTGTAGGTTTATCTTTAACAAGTTTGTATAGATTTTACTTTTTTGAAGCCCGAAGGAGGATTAATAAATAAAATGTCTATGGACAGCTCCTAGCTCTACCGAAGAAAGAACTTAAAAGCTATTCGATACCAAATGCACAATAATAACTGCAATCTCACTATTTGATTTACCCAAGCAGGGCAAGAAAGACAGATCTGAGGCCTTAACCAAAGCCTGAAAGTAAACTGAACTAATACAAAACGCAGTTTGCACGCAGTACAAAAGTGATCGAACAGATTTATAGACACATTTTTTCTGTATTGCACAGAAGACCATCGAGCTCAACATGAGCAGGGGTTGGAAGCAACAGGCCAAACACCAATGTGCAAGAAAAACGGCTACAATGACAGAACGACGAGAAAAGCACAAAGGCTATTAACTGCACGTTTTTTGCGACACTGACTATGCCATTCTTACATGCACTCGTGATTGTCTACATTTTCATGTTCTCTTCTTCTTTTTTTTTCTTTTTTTTTTTTACATTTATTTCTTATAACATTTTCTCTTTCTTTTCTAAAGCAATGTGGGTGCTCTGTATGGCAACAGAAATGTGTACAACATTCACCCTTTACTTTTGCTTTTTCTGCTCGGTGTTAATGCTATATATAGTATAAACATTTTATCTAATCTTTTCAAATAAACTTATTTAAAGATGAATCATTTCAATTCATCTTTCTGAGTACACATCTTTGGTACATATATAAAAAATAAAATACAAAATACCCAAAAAATATACTAACACTAGAACATTAAAAAAAAAATCTTTGAGAAACAGACTACAGTCCATATTTGGGAAAGCTGTGTATACTAAACTGTGAGTACCACAATATTCAAAACGTGAAATGTGTAAATCCATGATCAGCCCAATTCAGTGAAACATTGATGCACGATGATCTGAAATAACACACATGATGACGCTTTGTTTTCAAAAAAACATTCTTCTCTCAGACGTACAACATCCAAGAACCTTTTGCAACACTTGATAAAACCACACATTATAACATGAAAGAAGCATCACCTACTGACCCCATCAAATAGTTATCAGAGCCACACTTTATCCAATAAATAAGAACTTCCACATCAGCTCGATTCATCAATAAAAATCAATGGCAAATGTGAAACACCACTTTCAAGTCCTTAAGAATGCTGCAGAAATATGGATATGAAATGCCAAAGACACTTAGTCATAAAGAGGTATAGAAGTACTAGCTAGGTCCAGGCAAAGACTATAAGCCGCACGAATGCTTTCTCTACTTATTTCTGAATTACAAACCCATAAAGAACCTAAGCCAGCAAAAAATGTTAACTGTGTGCTCAGAAGCATTCACAAACTTATAAGAATATATAACTGTTTGGTTTGGTTTGATAAAGCACACTACCATACATGTTAACGTTGATCAATGAAAATGTTACAATTAGTTACATCTCATATACATCAATTACATCGGATTTAAGTTAACTGCAGATCATTTCTTCTTTTACACGCGTTTGAGGAGCCACACAAATTATACCATTCATAAGGGCTGAAGTTTTATCATTATTTTTCATTCAGATGATGCAAGCATGTATGTATGTATGTAGCAGACAAAACACATTTTATCAAACGTGTTCAGACATCACACATACCTGTGCTGATCAAAAGCATATATAAATCTGTTTATGTCCTTTGACTGTGCTTACGATAGCTAAATTTGTATTGCTCACGTCTTTTAGGTGTCAAATCGGGTTTTGCCTACCTAGTAATCTTTCTTATGATAGCTGAATTCAAAACAAGGTCTTTTTAGGTACAAAATCACTCATGTGTACAGACCTCCAATGAAATAAAGGGATAAAGCTGAATTCAATGGGTTAAGAAAAATTATGTTTTGTTAAAAGTTTTAATGTGAAAAACTGAATCAGATGATACTGTGTATTTGTGTGTGTGTAAGTCAAAACAATTTCATCCATGAGAAAGAAAAAGAACAGAAAAAAAAAAGAAAAGAATGAACAGCAATGACAGTCACATACAGTGCAAACACTCTTTGGACAACACAAATACGTTAAAAATTAAACTGTGTTTCATGCAGCTCACAATAGTCACTCCAACACAGCCCGGGCGCAAAACAGTTTTAAAAAACAACAACATTGACTCGCATTGCTGCACGCATGGGAGTCAAGTTAAAAAACAAAAACAAAGGACAAAAAAGATGTCACAGACAAACGTGTTTTGTAGAAGACTGATAGTGTTGTTGCCTCTCTTCTGCTTTTCCACTCATTAAAAAAAAAAAAAAAAAAAAAAAAAAAAAAAAAAATTGATCCAGCTGAGCAGAAGTGTGTGTGTAACCAGCCACAGAGAGACAGTCTAAAAGTCGTCATAGTAATAGTAGTCACAGTCTACAAAAGTAGTAGCAGTAGTGGTCGATGTGTAGTCTCGTCTCCTTTGACGTCCCATGTTATCTGTGACCTAGCTCCTGTCGTATAGCTGTAACATAAGGATAAGCGGCAAGCTGTTAAAAGAATAGGAATATCAACTTATGATGATGAGTCTGGTGGTGGTGATGACGTTGAAGATGATGGTGATGACAATAATGATGGTGATAATGTTGGTGATGATGACAAAGATATACAAAGATAACAGCACTGGTGATTCTGATTGACTGCTACAATAAATTTGGAGGGCTATTTCGACTGTTGTCTTTTTTGGCTAAACACAACTCTAAGTAGCTGTCCTAGTCAAAATGACTAGAAAAATAAGTAAGGATGTGCATCTTAATATTTCAAATTGTTGTGCTGTGTTGTCAGCGTTCTTAGATATTTTATTAGATGTTTATAAGCTACAACAGTCAACTCGCCAACAGAAAGTGAAACCAAAAAAAAACACAAAAAAACAACTTGTCCCTACTTCCAAGCCCAAATATTGTTCTCATTATTATTGTCTTACCTCTTGCCCTTTTCCCACACTGACCCTTTTTTTCTTTGAAAATAGCTGTATAGCACTGGATTGTATCGCTGCAAAACCCCCCACGATATCGCGTTTGCTCGCTACTACACACTACGAGATATGTCCAGTACGATGTTAACAGAAGCATGCCTGAGCACTGACCTTCAATGATTTCCATCTTGACGCGCTGCAATTCTCGTCGCATCTCTGTGAGGATTTCCTGTTTTAAGCTGTCGAGGTCGCCCCCTCCATTCACTGGGCCTACCGCCTCTTGCCCAGTTAATGACGGGTTTCTTCTGAAAAGGAAGCCATCAAAACAGTTTGGTGTGTAGCTGCAGAAAATCTTCAGCGGTATACTACAGTTGCTGTGTCCCAAACCTTATCACATAAGTGGGGTCCCTAATAGTGACATACTAAACCCCAGCTCTTATAATTTCTTTCTTCTTTTTGTTCTTCTCTTTTTAAAAAAAATACAAACACTCTCAAAATAGTTTTTACATTTCACTCAATAATCTTGTAACTGAAGCTGGAGAACAACACGTTACTGAAACATTGGTGCAATAGTGAACAGTTATTCAAAGTCTCAAAGGCAGTTTTCCATACCATTCTAAAATGTCTCGTCAATAATTTGTTTGCTCAGCAGAACAGCAAGGAGAGAAAAGAAAACTAAGCACAGAGAGATAAGCAAGCAAAAAAAGCCCCCAAAGAAGACTTGGTATTGTTTCCTATCCAGGACAGAATATGCAGGGTGGAGAACAACTGAATCAAGAAATCTCTTAAATCTGGCCGGGGTCCCAGGGGCCATCTTAGGCCCCGGTGGGGTCCAGGGGCCAAGCCCCGGTATGGGGGTCCATGGAAGAAAATGAATTTATGCAATTTTGAAAGTAATTTAGGGCCTCTCCTGAAAGCAAAAAGCACAAAGTAAACACGAATAGAAACAACAACAACAAAAAAGAATGTTTTATGCACATGCCTTTCAATCTCCAACTTTTACTTTCTTCTCGGTCCATTCCCATCTCCACTTGTTCTTGATGTTATCATCGCCGTTGCACTTGTCACTTCGGTTGACAATTTGCGCAGAGCAAGACATTGTTTGTGATTTCAAAAGACTGCTAAGACATTAAAAAGAATCGCTGAAGTGTAACACAAAGGAAGGAGGACGCGCACGCTTTATAAGCTATGTTCCCAGTCGTGGTCGCCCGATTTTGGTTTCTTGCTCATAGTAGGCCTATATAGTAGGCCTTATAGCATAGCTCTGTATAACAGTCGCGGGCGGGCGCTTTCTCTGAACGCATTGAATGACCGACAAAATAACTTGGATGCAGCACAAAGGGGTTCAGCGAAAAATATATCGGACGAAAAATAAAAATCTCGGAACTCAATATTTTTTTAATCGGAAAGGCAAATGCCTTCCACGGAAATCTGCGGATCCGAGGAACATTCTCCACCCTGAATATGACGATAGTATAAACTGAGGTCTAGTTTGTGACGCTCATGGCCTAGACCGGGAAGTGCCAGCTACACAAACACACCCAGCAAGCATTATAGGTCCTTTGCCCCCTATTGACAGTCAACCACAACGGTGCTCAGCTGTCTTGGGTGTCAAGCCAACGGCAGCAAATGGGCGCCGCAGTGGTCTTGAGTTAGATCCCGTATTGGTCAGCACCTAGGGCAAGCTCTTGAACTGGAAAAGTGCTTTATAAGAACAATAATATAAATAATTAACGTTTCTTTTTCTCTGTCAATCGCTTCAAGAAATAAATTCTCCCCAAACCCAACCAAAAAAAACAAAAAAACTACAGCAGAGGGTTTCTTGAAAAACAATGCTGTAGTTTTTGTATTTTGTTTTCTGATAAGATACTGGCAAATGCAACTGAAAACTCAGTTTCGAGACAGTGTGCAATAGTTGCTCCCAAAGAAAAATGAAAAAAAAAAAAACCAAAAACAAACAAAACTTCGCCAAAAATTAAAGCAAAGAGTTGTTTTCCATCAGAGTTGTTCTCTCCCTTACTTTCTTATAGGTTTTGGCGACTGTGACTGAGAGCCGTTGACCTGTGAAGATCCCCCAGAGGACCCTGTACTTGGTTTCTCCCATGGCCGAGGGGCTGCCGATGCTGGTGGTGGGGCTGGGGGCTGGTCAGCGTCCTGAAAATACACAAGGAAACCAAGGTCCGTGAAATTATTGATCTGAGGCAGAATGAGAGATCGAGATACAAAAGAGAGCAGAGAAAAAGAGAGAAAGAAAAGCAGATCATCATCATCATCATCACCTCCAACATTATCATTCATTTTAATTAATTTATTTTTTAAAACTCACCTGTCCAGCATTTTCTGCCTTTGCTCGGCGGGCAGCCAGCTTCTTTTGCATCTCACTCATCATGTCGCCCATGCCAGCACCCACACCTCCGGCACTACCTATGCTGCCAGTGCTGCTGTTGCGACCGATGGTCCCCGTGTTGCCAGATCCTGACTCGGCAACAGGGCTTGGTTCTTCAGGCTGCAACAATGGTCACAACGCATAGCAATAAAAGACAATAAATTTTTTGTGCGTGAAGCGTCAAATGTTGGCAATTTTTCTTCAACAAAATAAGCGTGGCACAGCGAGCTCCTTTTTTCATGATGTGAAAAATAGTAATTAATCGAAAGAAATTAACTTTACTCATCATACCCAGCCTCAAAGTCATTTCTTAATATATACTTTTTAATTTAATATATAATTTTCTATAATTACTTTTATTATAATATAAAAATATATTCCACAATATATATATAATGATAAATTATCTCTGTGAATATTGAATTCTATTCCCCATAACTGAACGGTCATTATATCAAGACTCTCCAATTATCAGCAATAATGAACAACAACTCACCCTCTCCACACGTCGAAGTTTGGCTCCTTGCAAGGCTGCTGCCAGACCTCCTTGGTTGGTCATAGATGAAGAAGGTGCAGGAGGAGCTGGGGGTGCAGCTGGGGCTGGGGGTGCACTGGAGGGTGGTGGGGGAGCAGGAGGGGCTGGGGGTGCCGGAGGGGCTGCTGGGGCTGGAGGGGCTGGGGGTGCAGCTGGAGGAGCAGAGGACGGAGCTGGTGGAACCGGGGGAGCCGGCGCAGCGACCTGAGGTTTGGGCGGCCCCATGCTTGCTGGCGTGGGTTCATACATCCCTGAAACCCAATAATCACACACTGTGTGCAAACTCTGTGAATCAAAAGTTGTGAAACGGTTTGATTGCTGATGATTTATAACTCAAAACCTCCATACTTTCGTAACTGTGTCTGCAGTTTTGACTTTGTACTTGTTGTTTTCACTTTTGTAATTGTAATTCATGTTGTGGCATTTCTGCACATCATCAATTGTGGACCCAATTTACCTGCTGTAGTATATAATATAGGGAGATATGCAAGAGTAAGAAATACAGGATGTCTGATCTCGCCCTCTATCACCATCATCATTCCTTCTTTTCTGATTCAGACCACCGCACGCCCCAGCCTCCTCACTCCTTAGCTGCTCTCCCCCTCCCCCCTCCCTACCCCGTCTTTTATAATTTACTTGTAAATATTTGTTTTCATGTTTGTATTATGTCATGGCATAATTTATTGGTGTATCGTTTTTCACTCCTTGTAGGCGTTTGTTACATTTGCGAAGCGCACGATAGTATGTGTGAGACGCACACGATAGATCCGATCGTTTTGTTTTGCAAAGCATGCAATAATAGAGTGTAGTTACCTTTGATTTGATTTTGCGTTGTTGTTAGAAGAAGCTTGGTATAATGTAGATAATTTTTGTTGGTCGATATTATTGGGGAATTCTCTAGGGTTGCTTGTTTACTATCGATCGAAACATCTAGATAAATCCACTAGAAGCTGAGAGATTCTTTTAGGATAAAGAAAGTTGTATGACGTAAGACAGTGATGACGAAGCTTATTCTGATTGGCTGTAATTGCGTCACGCTGGAACATTCGAACGTTCTCTAGAGTATAGAGAGACTATATAATTGATGCACCGTCTGAAAAGTAGAGAAAGTGGAAAAAGCGATTGTATGCAGTTGTTGATGTATGCTGAATAAAGTTGGAAAACTTCATAACATGACTCCTGCCTTGTTGCTGATTGAACAGGTTGCTTGGATAAACGAATCTGGGTTACACTTATCAGGATTCAAGCCTCGGGGCTGAATCAACTACTAATAAATACCAACGAGTGTAACAGTGTTTCAATGTTAACGTTAAGTATAAATGTGTGAGAACTGCTCTTTGAACTGATGTCATTAGAAAAGAGCGCTATATAAATACCCTTATTATTATTATTATTATTAGATATAGGTGAGAAAACCAATGCCTGTATTTAACAAACATTGTTTCACCTACCTAGTCTATAATGTGCCTATAACAATTAATTTGTTCATCAATAATTCATTTAATTAATTAATTCATTCATTTAATTAATTCTGGTTAAGTAAAGGGATAGATATGACACACTTTTAGAGAAATATGCTGGTCATCTAAAACTATGCACAATTTCACTGTCACAATGTGATAGCTATGCAAAAAGGGAATATTGGGATTTTTTGTTGTCTAATTAGTAATTTTATGACGTTATCGACAATTTTAAATACACTTTCTACATATGGGTATATATATATATAACCTTACACAAGAATGACTAAGGCAAACAAAATGCCTACATGTATACACCCATACCCCACACACAAGTCATGGGTATGTGACCTCAACCCTTATCTGCACCTGTATTCCAAATTAGGCCAAATAATGTGAATACAATACTGAAATGAATCCAGAAATCGTATCCCTGTTTTCTATTGTAGAGTTGAAATTGAAATACCCAATAAAAATCAAACAAAAAAATATGGCACCTACCTCCACCTCCTGACATCTGACGTCTGTGTGTCTGATGATCCTCTCGATGCAAACTGGAACACAAGAAGCAAAGAAAACCACAATAATATAGACCTTTAGTGCCAGGCTTTCACAGCACACTTCTACTGCACAACCTAAACAGTCATTGAAAATTATTGGCTCAATACATCATAATAAAAATATAAAAAAAATAAAATAAAAAATCGAACAATAAAATCATGCTATTCTGAAAGTATCTTAATTAAGAGAAATCTTCTAGTCCTTCACAAACACACACGCACAAAAAGAGTAAATTGCACACACACAAAACTAACACTGAAAAATACTACTGCTCACCCGAACTAGTGCTACCCTAACGTTCAAACCACTGCCCTCTCAACTGAAAGTTCTAGCGAAGAAGAAAAAGAAATGCCTGGTACGACTTGAGATTCATACAAGACGCCTTATCACCTCCTTCTCTCAATACAAAACCTCTGAAAAGACAGTGGACAGACCTTGAATTCTTATCAGTGAAAGCTGAAATGAGGGTGAACTGTTAAAAAAAATAAGGAAAGAAAAAAAAAAAGCTCTATTGTATGCATGCCATTAGTACTTAGTGGTACTGCAGAACAGTAGCCATGTAACCCCTGTTTGAAAACCTATTAATTTGTACACATTCTCGTTAAGACTTTATATCAGTAAGGCTTTTATCACGTATTTGGGAGCAATTAGATCCACAAATTCTTCAGTATTCTTTAAGGGGTATAGCAACATTTTCCTGTCATATGTTGATAGGGTAATTGTTTATTGTCTTTTTTTATTGGGAAATTCTGGGCCGCCTCCCCTGGCAAATGTGTAGTTGCAGCCTGTGGCGACCTACCTAACAATAGTTGTGTTTTTGAAATTTTGCTGGGGGGTGTGTGGGAAACCGGAGTAGCCGGAGAAAACCCCGGAAACGTTGCCCGAGTCGAAAGTAAATAATATTCGGAGAAACATAACGCCTAGATGCTGGATCGATCCCACACCTGTCAGGCGCCATTGGTTTCTGGCTTGTGGACAAGGCAAGTTAGTCTCGCCATAGCCCACTTGGCCGCAACGCTCGCACTAATCTTAAAACAAGAAAAGAAGATCACAAAAACAATCAGGAAAATCTTATGAAAATCAGAAAGACAAGCAACATCACAAATCATTAAAAGAACACTTCAATGTATATCTTCAACTGCAAATCATTTTGTGTTTAAAAATGTCAACGTCTTTTAATTCTGCAAAAATGTTCCCCACATTACAATTAATCATTTTTTCCTGTGCATTTCTTTCCCATACCCGTAAGTCCCTGTGGGTCCCACCCTCCAGTCACGCAGACTGCGCTAATTATAGTCTGAAGTTTATAAAATGCAGAAGGTTCCAGTATGAAGCAATCAACAACCAATCAAAATAAAATTCATCACAGGAATTACACACTGTCTTAAATCATAAAATAATCTTCGAATATACAAGGCTCGACTAGCCATCGCTAGATTTATTCTTCTGGAGGAAACCAATTCCAGAAAATTCTCAACACTACTACAACATTATCAACCTACTAAACAAACATTATGCAAAGTTTTTCTAGCAACAGCACAGAACCTCATCAAAGGTAAATGAAAGAACGCTATCATTACACACTTTGCAAAACAAAATATTCGTAAATATCACGAACGTCTCAATCGTAACCAACAGTGAAAGTCTTTTATTCCATTCCATTCATTACTGAACAAATATGCAGTACTACTTACTAAAATGACATTATGTTACGTTGAAATGCGAATGGTGCGTATGAAATGCGCACGATGTTATGTGTGAAGCGCGTGCAATGGTAGGCTTGTGTGTGACGCGCGCGATAGATCTGTTCGTTTTATTTTGCAACGCATGCAGTAATAGAGTGTATTTATCTTTGATTTGATTTTGCCTTGTTATTAGTAGAGGCTTTGTGTAACGTTAGTGTTTTTAGTTGGTCGATATTGTTTGAGAATTTTCGGGAATTAGTTGTTTACTATCGATCAAAGCGTGTGGATTGTTCTGTTGGTTACCATGGAAGCTTCCATTCCAAATGAGGTTGTATGACGTGAGTCACGTGATGATGAAATTAATTTTGATTGGTTGTGGTGTTTTATGTAGGATTATTCTCGTTTGTTCCAGTGTATGTAGAGACTATATAAGCGCCGCACTGTTAAAAAAGTTTAGATAGTTGTTGATAGTGAGTTGGAAAGTAAAACTTGAGAGTGAAAAGGCGATTGTATGCAGTTGTTGATGTGTGCTGAATAAAAGTGGAAAACTTCATACGTCGACTTTGTGACTTGTATGCTGATTGAGCGGGTTGCGTGGATAAACGAATCAGAGTTACACCTTATCAGGACTTCAGCATCGGGGCTGAATCAAATACTGATAAAGAAAAACACCATCATCATAACCGAGTGTAACACATTATCATGCCTTTAAGTAATAGAATACGTTTTTCTTTAAGATGAGATTATTATCCTGTGTTTATTTCCCCCTCCCCCACCTCACTCCCTATCATTCCTCCTCCCCAATGGCACACCATCTACATGTACAATTGATTTTGCTGTGTTTGCATTGTTGAGAGATAGGGAGAAGTGCAAAAATAAATGACACCGAGGAAGTATTTGCATAATATCTAAACTAATAACCCAATACCCCATTCATTTACCAATTAAGATGATGCTGAAAGTGCGGTGGGGGTCAAGGTATTGACTGTAAGGAAAAAATGATGCCTAACAAGCACACTGATGACCTAATTTACGAATGATCACATGCCTGTTGTGAGGAACCGAAAGCAGCCAAGGCCATCTTAAAAAAGTTGTTAATTAATTTATAACTTATACATGACAAATCTATCAAATGACTCTCATCATTTGTGAGAGGCATTCACACCAGTCAATAACGTTTATTTAAATTCACTCTAGCTCTTTCTGAATTAAAGATCATCTGGGTACTGATGTCATCCATCATCAGCTATGCATGTATGTGTATGCAGCATGTGGCTTCTATGCACACTGCAGGGAACACTTGAGAATTTCATGAATGCAATTATGGCAGGACCAGTTGTCATAATACGATATGCTATACTAACAACATTCACTCTGCTGGATCATTCACTTTGCAAGTATTATTTATTGTATGATGTTTTTATGATTGTTCATGCGAAATGGTGTAAAATAAAACAAAGATCATCACCATCATCATCATCATCATCATCATAATCATCACCACCAACATCATCATCATAGACACAACCATACCAACATACCTCATTACAAACCAGTAGTGACATGTCGGAAAGAAGTTGTGTAAAAGGCATGAGAAAGCTCTTTTGCCTTAGGCTTATGGAAGGGAATGAGAGTCAAGAAATAAATTATCACAATTTCCTCTTTACCCCTTCTTCTTCAGTTTCCATGACAATCCTTGTACAGGAGGACATGCAGCTCCACAAATTAGTGGTGTACATCTACCTAAAGATTTTTTGGGGGGTGGGTGGTTGGATGGGTGGGTGGTAATCTGTAATATGTAAGAACCATTTCCTCAGTAACAAATCCCCAGGATTTTAAATGTAAAGGCTCTGCTTTCATCTCCAGGTAATCACTTTCTACATTATCACAGGCTCGGAAATCTTTTATTTTGTCTTTGCAACTTCACACTCTCTCTCTCTTTCTCTCTCTCTACCAGGAGTATTATAGTGAGGCCTGTGCATTCATCAGGAAATACTGTCAGATGAAAATTGTTGGAAAGTATAATTGACTCTCATTCTCTTTTTCCTCATGTAAATGGTATTAAATTGAGAAAAAGAGGTCATAAATCAAAAACTTAGTCCCACCACACTATTAGTGTTTGGAGTGTAACTTTGTCATTTTACCCTTCCCTTTTTTCAAAAAGAGAACAACTTTTGACAGGAGAGAGAGAGAGAGAGAGAGAGAGAGAGAGAGAGAGAGAGAGAGAGAGAGAGAGAGAGAGAGAGAGAGAGGTCGAAACCTTTAATAAGATAATAGCATTAGGTCCTATGGACCTTACAGTTAGTCCTTAGTAAACAAATTAGAAGAAACAAAAATAATTACTTTCCCATTTGCTATCCTCTCCCCCAAACCCTTACCTTTCTCTCCACCCCCCACACCTCGCGGACACTTACACACATGAGCACTCGCATATTCACACATTATCAAAAACTAAATTGTCAATGGGTAAGGAAGAACAAAAGGTATACAATCATCTTAAATACTAGGAGCAAAGGGAGAATAGAAAATTGTGGAGTCTAGTTGTAAACAATGTTAATGATTTATTATCCTTGACCTCTTGGCTCTTGTGTTAGAGAATGCCACACGCTTGGACCAGAACATGACAGAGATGTTTTAAGTATGCCTAAGCGTGGTTGTGAAAATGTTAAATTATGTCTGAAAAATGAATAACAAGATGATGAATTAAAAAAGAAAGAGAGAGAGAGAGAAAGAGAGAGAGAGAGAGAGAGAGAGAGAGAGAGAGAGAGAGAGAGAGAGAGAAAGCGAGAGAGAAGGCATGGACATGAAAGTGAGGAAAAAGGCACAATGCAAAGGGAATCCTCAGTGCATAGAGTTGATAAATATTTTCACATTCAGTGTTGGCTGTTTTGAAAACAACAGTTTCTGAGAAAGAATCGCATTTAAATGCAAATGTATGCTCATCAGATGTGCAGGCAAAAACCTCATGCTTCAATAAACACTTTCAAATTCAGTAACACTATGACTTCTATTCTTCTTGATTTGGTTAAAAGAAGTGGATTATCTGATCATTAAAGCCCTGAATTTGCATGTATCAAAGAAGTTTAAGAACATCCTGCTCTAATTTACAATTAGAATAAAAAGTATGTTTAAATCTGACTGAAAATGGCCTTGTATATTTTTTCTAGGTATGTAGGTAGATTAACGACTCCAGGGAAGGGAGGAGGGAGGGGAGGAGGAGGGGAGGAGGAGGGGAGGAGAACTTTATAAAAAAAAAATTTTCTCCTAAAATTCTATACATAGCTCGATGTTTACAAAGTTATTAAGTATTTTTTCTATACATAGCTCGATGTTTACAAAGTTAATAAGTCAAGTGAATACAAAAAAAGGAAGTTTGTTACCCACATACTGAGTATAAGGTAATATATTTGATTTTGATCAATCCTCTATAAATAATATATTTGTTAACACTATATAAACATGTTACAATTTTTTTTTCAATTTTGGTTAATCTTCTTCACAATGATTCTGCTCAATGTATGGTAAATATTCAATGCCTGTGACATTCGGTTTTTGTATCTTCTTCTGCCAGTGCTATCCAGGGTCAAGATGTTGACCGTTATTGATATATTAAATACTTGTGGTCGACAAAACTTTCATCAAAATTATACATACAAAGAATTGTTTTTTTTTACAACTGGAGTATATTACATTTTATTTCAGTTAAACTGAAGTTGACTATTTTTTTTTATTCTAGTCTTTCTTGTAAGCTGGTAAGGACTTCTTGCATTAAGTTTTTACAATATTTATCGTTTTACATTTATTTTTTACAATATTTATAGTTTCTATACTCATATTAATTCTAAATAGTTTATAAATATGCGACTTTCAAGTTACGGGATAGGATAGGATAGGAACCCATGTTTAAAGAGACAATCAGTTGCACTTGAAAGTCCGTTAGCTATTCATTGTTTATAGGGTCCAGCGGACTAATTTTGCGCAATACAAAATAAATTATGATTCCTATTTAGTGCGAAACAAGTGAGAGTACAGATACCATGGTTTGTGCCTGATTGATGATTTGGGACAAAAGCATATATATAGCTTCTTTTTTTTTTTTTATTATAGTATTAATTATTATTATTATTATTATTATTATTTATAAGGCAACAAGAGCTTAGGACATCAGTAATGCTATTAATCCTTCAAAAAGTTAAAAAAAAAGATGTACACTGCTTGGGAGTGTGTCAATTAAATGTTAAATGGAACATCCACTCATAGGATGGTTATGTCAGAGTGAAGAACTGTGTAAACCTATTAGTGTCCCATTTGGATATGGGACTTTGTGCAAAGAGGGCAGTTACTAGTAGTTCAGTTCAACAGCAAGTAAACAGTATAAATTACCATTAAGAGCAAGCTGATTATTCACCGAAACAAGCTCAAATAAATATATGAACAGTTCAAGTGCCTATATTCTGGGTATAAGAAAGAAAATATTAGTCAGCAATGAAGCGATTATAGGTTCGCACACTAAACCAAAGAGGTTCGCACACTAAACCAAAGAGATTGGATGACACATGATTGAGCACTTGAG
Source organism: Oncomelania hupensis (assembly GCA_036898135.1). Classification (NCBI taxonomy): domain Eukaryota; kingdom Metazoa; phylum Mollusca; class Gastropoda; order Littorinimorpha; family Pomatiopsidae; genus Oncomelania; species Oncomelania hupensis. The sequence goes on along the minus strand of CM072513.1, from coordinate 69,928,426 downwards.
TACTTTTGGGGGTCATTACTAAGCCAGTCAACAGCACTGTTATGCACAGGCACGTAAAAGTTGGATATTTTCATCAGGAACAATAGGCAAGTGCCGTAGTTTCATCTGGATGCAAGTTCATGAAACAATTGCAAATCTAGTCACTCTTCATACCTCTTCACTGTAAACATTTTGTATTTAGACAGTGAGTGACTATTTTCTTTTATACTAGGAAGTAATATCTATAGCCAAGACATTGATGATGGTGGTTATGAGTTTGAAAGTTTTACTTTTGACAGGAACTGTACTCTGTAATTACAGGTAATTACCATCAAAACTGACAAAATAACAAACAAATGTTGGAACATTAAATAATAATAATTCTCTATATGAGAGAAATTACTACTGACAATTCTCTATGCATAAGAAATAACTAATAATAATTTTAATATAGTTTTGCAATAAATTTACGCTTCACTGCACTGTAAATATATTCCTGCGGATTATCATCATCTTGGTCAATCCAATAATCTCACAACTCCAAATTGAAATGACATGTACATGATGTTGGTGATGATGATGATGCAGATGACAGCAGATCACGATGATTAAGGAATTATATTAACATCCAAAATCCATACATCATTCTCAATGTGGCAGATCTGTATCAATTGTTTCAGCTAATGTCAGCATACTTCCTTGATCTTTTCAAAGACATTAAAGGGCCCCAATTCGAAGGCTTTGTTTACTTTAGGTGCAAAAGGTTTACCCTACAGTTCGCATTGTGATTGCATTAAACATTGATAAAGTGGGGTTTTGTTGCTCAAACCAACTGAATTTTCCATTTCTGTTCTGACAGGAAATGATTTCTCCTGTTTAACCGTACACTAACTGCCGACCTTATTTCTGAATACACCATGTGGGTTCAGAAGTGTGTCTTTGGTGTCTTGGGCAGGGTAAGCTCTATTGTTATTATTTGTATCAACCTAAAACGAAAAACCTTACAGAGGAGCTTTGGTATGGGTTCTGCCTTTTACTGGCATTGGTATTTGCTATTTTCAGTGCAAAAACGGTGGCTAAATGGTTGCTAATGCTATTAATAGGCACAACAACTACGGAATTTATTGATCTAAAAAATAACTATGCTTTCGAAAGCATTATTTTATGTTGGAAGCTACATTTTTGCAGTGGGAAAATATGCATTGTGAATGTTTAAAAAAGGATCTGGGACCTGTCAAGGGGGCATAGTCAAGCTCAAAGTGAGTTCTTTTAATATAAATGAGGATGTTGCTGATGTGGTACCCGGATGGAGGTTGTATTTCATTTCCTTTTTGATTAAAACCACCACTACAACCACCATTAGACTTCCTCTATCCAACTGCATTCACTTCCTTAACGCTAGGTGTTTCTTGTTAAATATTTGTCTGATGTCCCTTTGTTTGCCTCATGTATCAATTTCTCCCCAAGCACTTTGATTTGGAATGGAGGAAAAGCACTATATATAAGCGGCAAGGATAGCTCAGTGGTCAGAGCGCATGACTTGTGTGGGTGCGTCTTGGGTTCGAATCCCGACTTCAGCAAACTATTTTGTGATTGCTGGATATTACGGGCCAGCGCCTTGAGAAGCTCTCTGAGCTTGGAAGTGTGCTATATAAGAGAAATCTTTCTTTCTTTCTCTTTTATATAAGACAAATTATTACTATTATTAGCACAATTTGAAATGCGCCTTGAGCATCAACAATAGATATGACTAAGTGTCAGATCAGAATGTGTGCTTTTGAGGGTTGATTGCTAAGAATGTAAATACTGTTTAAACAAAACTGTGTTCAATTTGAAGTGCTGCATTGAAAGAAAGAAAGAAAGACTGATTGAAAAAAATAATGATATAAGCATTGTTTAAAAAAAAATTATTTATTTTGAATTATGAATTTTTCATCACAATCGACAATAAAAACAACCGGTCTTGAGACAGACATTGTTGTGGTTCATTAGGAAAAAATTGATAAATACGATAACCTTACACATATGTGTAACAAAATCAATGCAAATATAATGAAAATTGGTTGTTTTATACGACCCACACCAAAACGTTTTAAACAAGAGAAAAAAGATTGTTGAGAAAATTATCCGTAAAGTTTTGGTGTAAGTCATAAATCTCCATCGTAAGCACTGCGAACTACATTCATTTTTACAGAACTATTAAAATAAAGGGTTAGAGATTACAAAATGACGGACTTCCGTTAATCTCTAACCTCTGTTTCGAATAAAACCGATAAGTTAATAGAAAATTAAGTTTTACTATGCTTAAAGCTGTTTTATAATATTGGTCAGAAAACGTCGTAAGAATTCACGACTGACACTTTTTACTTAAATAATACTCTAAATAGAAAAAAACTTAAGTTTAAAAGGCTGGAAATAGGTATTTTTAGCGAATTTTACCGGAACAAACCGGTATTATTTAACAATAGGCGCGTAAAATTTCAGTGTGCTGAAAAGATTGCATGTCGTAAGATTGAGATTTTCACGAGCGACTCTTTTTTCATGACTGACCCTGAAATCGACGTTTTCTTGTACTTAAGTTGACTATTTTTGTTTTGATTTGAATTGTTTTTTTGTTTTTTAAACTCAATAAAAATATATCTATAGATGAGATTTTTATCATGCACATCAATGTCTGTTGTGAATTTTAAGTCTGACAAATAAACTTCTGAATAAAATAAAAATGAATGATTGATTGATTTATTGTTGCTTTAGGTCCAGCGGACTCTTCCGAGCCAAATCAGGACCGGACAACCCTAAATCCGCATAAAAGATCTGCTGAAACAACCCCAGTGGGAAAATTGAATGCCCTCCACCGGCCAGTCACTTTACAATAAAGACATCCCACGCGGGGGACGGCTGAGGGTTGACCTCAACTACGCGAACCCCCGGTTACAAAAACAAAATAGAATACAAACATCATTATAAAAAATAAAAATGATGATGATAAAAATATAGAGTCAGGTACTTAAATTATGAACAAACTGATTGCAGGTACTCAAAAGGAAAGAAAAGATACTCAAGAATTGAAGAAAATCAAGAAACCAAAAGAGTGTCGAATACTCAACAGGTAACAGCAAGTCCTCAAAAGACTTAGAAATAAACAGAATCAGACCCTTTATAAATCGATGATTGTGGGGGCTTCAAATCAAGAGGTCCTCAACTAACTGAACAGATGACTCCTCAAATGAAAGTAGAAGTAAACGTCAAATCACTCACCTGTCCATATCACCTGGACCACTCATTCCAGCTGGAGGTTGATGAGTGTTCATCTGAGCGTATTGTGGCGGCTGTGCTTGTGGTGGAGGCGGCGCAGGACTAGCAGGCGCTGGGTTACGATACACGTCTGCAAAGAAAAAGACACACTAATGGAATTCAATTTATATTCACAGTAATTTTAAGGTTTTCTAATAATAATACCACCACTTCATAGTTAATAAACAAATAATACACTCTTTTCTCCTAAATGATATTTAAAGCACAGTGATCTGTAACCAACATATATTATACATTCACATGTTACACATGCACTCGTACACTAAATGCACAGCAAACCTACGTTCATTACTCAAACACGATGTGTTTAGGCAGAAAGATCGCTCTTAGAAGATGGAAAGGAAATTATTATTATTATTATTATTATTATTATTATTACTATTAGTATTGATGATTTGTATAGCGCACATATCTCGCCATACTTGGCGACTCAAGGATCCAACTCAATTCGCCCAAGGCGCCAACTTGCAGCCTTTGGGCGCATCATAATAACGCTCCAGCCAGGGATGGGGGAGGACCTAGTGCATGCTGGGTGTGTCCTTGTCACCAGCACTCACCCATCTAGGACATGGGCGTCAGGATATTTAAAGTCCGTTATGATGGAATGTATGCGACACAGACTAGACCTCAGTTTATACTCTCATCCGAAGGAATAGAAAACGGAAAATTAGATTTTCTACACCAGGGTTCGTACAGAAAAATTGCCACAGAATTCCAGGAGTTTTCCAGGAGTTTTCCAGGAATATATTTGTTAATTTCCAGGACCCGTTAAAAGCTAATGATAGTGAAAATAGTCTTACCACTCATAATTAATAGCAGTTCGAAATTGTTTACTGTAGTGGTATAATAACATGATTTCAATAGTTATTTTTTAAACAGTCAATAATTTATATTGTTAACAGTCTTTCCTCTGAAAATTTTAATGTTTATTTTTTTTTAAATTCACTTCATAAGTATAGATCTATAAAAGTATTAGTAGTACTATAATCACACAATTGAAGTCAAGTACAATATTTTTTATCGGATTTATGTAATATAAACTGTCATTCATCTGAAAATCTTTTTTTTTTTCAATTCACTTTTATTTTAGACTCATTTTTTGAAATTAATCTGCCTAACTCCTCAGCATCCTTCTTCAGCTCTTTTGCCTTGTCTCTCAGAGTATTAGACTCCACGATAAGATCAAGCTTCCTCTGAGCTTGTGCATCTTTGGCTTTTTGGTCAGCAGATTTCTCCAAGCATGTAGCATCGTGAATCAAACTAAGCCTCTTTTTTTCAGGCATGAAAGTTCTCCTTCTTCTGCTTTTCTTTTCTCTCCAGCTCGTCTGCTCACCTCATGTTGCTTCTGACTTTCCAGATAATTTTGGTACTTTGCTCGTGCAGACGATGCATAAAATAGCATTTCTTTGTCTATAACCACCTTGGCAGCATCACCAGATTCACGGACAGCCTGCAGAATAAGCCTCCTTGCCTTGAGGCTTTCTTTCATCAGGTTCTCATCTGTAGTCTGTACACCGAACCCCATCTCAACTGAAGCTTGACCATGAGAGAGCAACAGAAGCTGCTGGACCACATTCCACAACTCTGTGTGCTTGCTCATGTGTTTCTGCAACAGCAAATCAACTCTCTGGTTTTCTTTCTTGTGATCAAACTCTTTGAAACAATCACTGTCATCGATTACAAGGAGAGATTCACAGAACTTTGAGTACTGTTTAATGACAGCATCACAGCTTTCTCTCTTCACCCGACCAGCTTCTGCCATGATTTGTAGTGTTCGTACAAGAAGCTCGTCCCTTTCTGTAATTGCTGGGCGTGTAGCAGCCATTTTCTTTGGGTTCAGCCATGACAGACACCTAATAAGGATCTGCTTAATAGGAGCCTTGGACATGATCTTTTGAAGCATAGCTTGAATGAAGTCTCTACACTCCATACGAAATGAATAACGTGCCTTGTCAGATGCTGTTACGTTGAAACGCGAATGGTAGTACGTCGAAAGCGTGTACGATAGATCTAATAGTTTCGATTTGCAAAGTATTCAATAATGGAGTTTATTTACCTTTGATTTGAGTTTGCATTGTTGTTAGGAGAGGCTTTGTATAACGTTGATAATTTGCTTTGGTCGATATTACTGTAGAAGTTTCTGGATCTGAGTGTTTACTTTCTATAGAAATTTCCCGATACATGTCGAAGCAAGAGGTCGTTCCAGAAGGAGAAATAATAATGTATGACGTAAGTCAGTGATGACGATCTTTTATTCGATTGGTGGCAGTGCGTCATTTCTACATTATTCGAAATTCTTCCGGAAGAGAGAGAGGTTATTTAATCGTGTGCCGAGTTGCTGTTGAGAGACAGTAAAGTTGTTGATAGTGATTTGGAAAGTTGCTGTGAAAGTTGTTGAGTTGAATTGAGAATTGTATGCAGTTGTTGATGTGTGCTGAATAAAAGTGGAAAACTTCATACGTCGACTTTGTGACTTGTATGCTGTTTGGACGGGCTGTGTGAATAAACGAATCTGAGTTACACAACTATCAGGAATTCAAGCATCGGGGCTGAATCAGATACTGATAGAAAACACCATCATCGAACTGAGTGTAACATTTTGGGGGTCAAGCCGCGATTCACGCCATAGCCAAGGGTTCAACTGCTAAACAAGCGAGTCAACGTTACGAGAGGCAGTCATCGAGGGTAGCTGCCAACGAGTTGCGTCGAGAGGGGCCAACATACTGGGACTACATCACCGATAGGTTCGGGTTGACTGCAAGGGCGTGTAGTCGCTGAAGAGTTGCTTCGTGAGCGAACAACAGATCGGGACTACGTGGCTGCCGTAAGACTACGTCGAGGGACAGTCTCGGAGCTACATCGCCAGTGTTACAGCGAGCGTCGAGCGGACGTCGCGTCTACTTCAGCACAGGAGCGTGTACATCAACACCAGCGTGGTGCAGCGTCGCATACGACGAGGACAGCGGGGCCTGCGTCAGCGAAGGCGACTAGTGACAAGCATCAGCGCTACTGCAGAAAGCGTGCTGTTCTAGAACAGTCTAGAAAGGTACAGCACAGTCAAGAACTTTCCAGAATAGAACTTTCTAGAAAAAGAACTTTCCAGAACTTTCCGGAAGCATCAAGATGGCTGACTTCTGGCAGAAAGGGATTCAACTGAATCTAAAAGGCAAACAGCTGACGGAGTACGTCAAATCCCAGGAGAGAATACAAGAACGAGAATTAGAAGAGCAGCGTCGCCGCGAAGAAAGAGAATTGGAAGAGAAGCGTCTAGAAAAAGAACTAGAACTAGAACAGAAGCGTCTAGAAATTGAACAGCAGCGGCAAGAAAAAGAAGAGCAGCGTCGCCGAGAAGAAAGAGAAGAGCGGCGTCAAGAAAGAGAAGCAGAAGAGCAGCGACGCCGAGAAGAAAGAGAGATGGAAGAAAGACGACTAGAAGCTGATCGTCAGTACCAGCTGGAGTTGGCGCGTATCCAAAACAATCAGCATGCGCCACAAGTCGTCAGCGACCACATGGCTCCAAAATTGCCAGCTTTCGTCGACGGGAAGGACCAGATCGACAGTTATTTGGCGAGATTTGAAAGGTTTGCCAAAAGCTCTAACTGGCAACCTCAAGACTGGGCGATTCGACTAAGTGCACTTCTGACGGGAGAAGCACTCGACGTCTACACCAGATTGTCGGACGATGACGCTAAAGACTACGACGTCTTGAAAGAGGCCCTATTGCAGTGCTACAACTTTACAGAGAAGGGCTACCGTAAACGCTTCCGTGAATGCCGGCCTAAGTCAGACGAGACGCCAAAGCAATTTGTGGAGCGCCTGTCGTCATACTTACACAAATGGGTGGAACTATCAGGCAGAGGAAAGTCTTACGATAGTCTCCATGACCTGATCGTGAAGGAACAATTTCTCAATGCCTGTCACAAGGATCTAGCGACCCACTTGGAAGAACAAAAGCTGCAGACGCTTAAAGATGTGACTGAGGCTGCTGAAAGATATCTTATCGCTCATGGGAAAACCCTGGGGCCACCCAGCGCGACGAAACATTTTCAGAAGACTGCAAACCATGTGAACCAGATCCAAGGGAGTCAGACGAGCCAGAGACACACGGACTCCACGCCACCTCCAAGGGAAGGGCATTCAAGAGGCTGTTTCACCTGCAACGCTACAGACCACAGAGCAGCTAACTGTCCTCAAAGCAGAAATAGCGTACAGCGGAGCAGTACGGACAATGCAGCGGTGGGCAACCGACAGAGACGTTTCTCCAATCAACGGCAAACCAGTAGATCTGACCATCAGGTGTGCGGCGGGAGCGTCATTCTTCCGAGCGAGACCGAGCGCACAGCTACCCCTGCGGACGTGCAAGAGTGCATAACCGATGGCCAACTTCTCCTTGCCAACGGAAAATCCATCCCCGTCGTCGCCAGCGCAGCTGTGACCGTCCAGAACATGCCTGTTTCAAAGGGACGCGTCGGAAATCATGAAGTGACTGTTCTAAGAGACTCTGGCTGCAGTGGGGTCATCGTCAGAGAAGACCTAATCGCTAAAGAACAGTTCACTGGCGATTCAAAATGGACACTTATGGCCGACAGCAAATGTTTGAAAGCGCCAGTTGCGAAGATTCATGTCAACACCCCTTTCTACATAGGCGAAGTCGAAGCGGTTTGCCTGAAGAAGCCGCTGTATGATTTGATGATCGGGAATATCGACGGCGCGAGACGACCCGACGACCCCGATCCGGAGTGGAGTCCTGCCTCAACTCAACACGTCGAAGTTGTGGAGGAGGATCCATTGCCGTTTCCCGATGGAGACCTTACAGAGCTGCTACGGGACAATGTGGTTACTCCGGCGCAGCCCTGCCGACCAGAGATCGTCGGTGCTGTTACTACCAGGGCCCAGGCCAAGAGAGACAAGATGTCTACGCCACTGAAGGTCGCCGACAACTCCAAAGCTGCCATCGTGGACAGAGATAAGCTGATCCAGCTCCAGGAAGCTGATAGCACTTTAAACAAGTACAGGAACCGCCAAGACCACGTGACCAAAGGCAGTGGTACGGTCTATTTTGAGGTGAAGGCCAAGATCCTGTACCGAATCTTCCAGCACCCGAGGGTCAACGGAGGTAAACCACTACGTCAAGTCTTGGTACCGTTACCCCTAAGGCGCCAGGTGATGGAAGTAGCGCATGACTCAATCATGGGAGGTCACCTAGGCATCAAGAAGACGTCAGACAGAATCCAGGCAGTGTTCTACTGGCCAGGACTTCATGCGGACGTCAGCCGTTTCTGCCGATCATGTGACATTTGCCAGAAGACCATACCTCGAGGAAGGGTCCCGAAAGTGCCTATGCAGAGGATGCCTCTGATCGACCGACCTTTCAAGAGGGTGGCCTTAGACTTAATCGGCGAAATAAGACCTCCGAGTGAAGAAGGTCATCGATGGGTACTGACTTTAGTGGACTATGCGACTCGGTACCCAGAAGCAGTGCCACTGAAGAAGATTGACACTGAAACTGTAGCAGAGGCACTGGTGGACATGTTCAGTAGACTTGGAGTGCCTGAAGAAATTCTGACAGACCTCGGGACGCAGTTCGTCTCTGACTGCATGAAGGAGGTCAACAGACTGCTGAGCATCCGGCATTTGACTACGACACCCTACCATCCGATGTGCAACGGGCTTGTCGAAAAGTTCAATGCTACGCTTAAGTCCACCCTGAAGAAACTGTGCAGCGAGCAGCCCAGACAATGGCATCGCTACATCAACGCCCTACTTTTCGCCTACAGAGAAGTACCGCAGGAGTCCACCGGCTTTTCTCCGTTCGAGCTGCTGTACGGAAGAACCATCAGAGGGCCGATGCACATCCTGAAAGAACTGTGGACGAAAGAAGTAGACACCCCAGAGGTGAAGAACAGTTACCAGTACGTGTTTGAGCTACGGGAGAAGCTGGAGCAGACTCTCGAGATAGCCAGAGAAAACCTGAAGAAGTCCCAAGACTGTGGAAAGCACTACTACGATCGTAGGGCTGTGAACAGGAAGTTCAAACCTGGCAACAAAGTGCTGGTGCTGCTACCTACTGATCACAATAAGTTGCTGATGCAGTGGAAAGGCCCGTACGAAGTGGAGACCGTGGTGGGAATCAACGACTACAAGGTGAAGGTCGGTCAGCATTCCAAGATATACCACGCCAACCTCCTTAAGCTGTACGTGGAAAGGCCATCAGAGACTGTGCATGTGGCAACAGCAGCTGAGATCGACAACAGCTTTGATAGCGAGGAACTGTTGGAACTTGGAGACTTCCACAGCAAAGAAGGCATCGATGATGTTAAGCTAGGACCAAGCTTGACGGAAGGTCAAAAGATGGAGCTCAAGGACCTTATGGGCGGGTTTCCCCACAACTTCAGCGATGTCCCTGGCTCTACAACTTTGGTCGAACACGAAGTCCACCTCACTTCGAATATCCCTGTTCGATCCAAGCCCTTCCCGATCCCTTTCAAGGCCCGTGAATCCTTGAAGAAAGACATCGATGAGATGCTGAAGATGGGCATCATCAGGGAGTCCAGTTCCCCCTACGCGTCCCCTGTCGTGGTCGTGAAGAAGAAGGACGGCAGCAACAGAGTATGCATCGACTACAGGAAGGTTAATAAGATCACCGTCTTCGACCCTGAGCCGATGCCTACCGCAGCAGACCTCTTCCGCCAACTGTCGGGGAGTAGAATCTTCTCAAAGATTGACCTCAGCAAGGGTTATTGGCAAGTCCCCGTGCGTCAACAGGACATACCAAAGACTGCTTTCATAACTCCTGATGGGACGTACGAGTGCCTAAGGATGCCCTTTGGCATGGTCAACAGCGGAGCTACCCTGAAGAGAGGAATGAGGAAGATGCTCAAAGGGATGGACAACGTCGTGTGTTACTGGGACGACCTGCTGGTCCACACCCGCACCTGGAAAGAGCATCTGCAGACCTTGAGGGAGCTGTTTCACCGTCTAACAGAAGCTAACCTGACCGTGAGACCCAGTAAGTGCATTCTGGGGACTGACAACGTCGACTTTATCGGCCATTCGCTGAAAGAAGGACAAAAGGGGCTTCTGCTAGAAAACGTCACCAAAATTCTGAACGCTCCACGTCCCCAAACAAAGAAGCAAGTACGATCTTTCCTGGGATTGGCTGGGTATTATAGGGAGTTCGTACCGAACTACTCAGCCATCACAGCACCTTTGTCGGACCTGGTGCGGAAAGGCTGTCCAAACCAAGTGCAGTGGGGACCGTCTCAGGAGAGGGCATACCAGACTGTGCGCGACCTCCTTTCGAAGGATCCGGTGCTACGACTGCCCGATACTTCCAAGGAATTCGTCTTAAGGACAGACGCAGCGGACGAAGGCATCGGCGCCATACTGATGCAAGAGCACGAAGGGAAACTATTTCCGGTCAGTTACGCCAGCAAGAAGCTGTCCAGGGCTGAGAAAAATTACTCGACCATGGAGAAAGAGTGCCTTGCCATCATATGGGGAATCCGGAAGTTCGAACTGTACCTTCAAGGAGTGAAGTTCGTGCTACAGACTGATCACAAGCCGCTAACTTACTTGAACTCTGCCAAGTTTGTGAACAGTCGCATCATGAGATGGGCTATGTACTTGCAGAACTTTAACATGCGAGTAGAATCTATCAAAGGATCAGACAATGTTGGTGCGGACTTCCTCAGCAGAGTGTGTGAGTAAAAAACATTGACCGTGTAGATAAACTGTGAACATTGACAATATCCAGACAGATTTGAAGATGAAAACCATTGACTCTGTGTGAATGAACTGAGAACATTGACAGTGTTCGGACAGACTGAAGTAAGTTTTAATTCTGTACTTTGTTTGTGCATTACGTTTCAACGTTGTTGAAAGAAATTAGGTAAATTTCTTCTTGAGTGGGGGGTTATGTTACGTTGAAACGCGAATGGTAGTACGTCGAAAGCGTGTACGATAGATCTAATAGTTTCGATTTGCAAAGTATTCAATAATGGAGTTTATTTACCTTTGATTTGAGTTTGCATTGTTGTTAGGAGAGGCTTTGTATAACGTTGATAATTTGCTTTGGTCGATATTACTGTAGAAGTTTCTGGATCTGAGTGTTTACTTTCTATAGAAATTTCCCGATACATGTCGAAGCAAGAGGTCGTTCCAGAAGGAGAAATAATAATGTATGACGTAAGTCAGTGATGACGATCTTTTATTCGATTGGTGGCAGTGCGTCATTTCTACATTATTCGAAATTCTTCCGGAAGAGAGAGAGGTTATTTAATCGTGTGCCGAGTTGCTGTTGAGAGACAGTAAAGTTGTTGATAGTGATTTGGAAAGTTGCTGTGAAAGTTGTTGAGTTGAATTGAGAATTGTATGCAGTTGTTGATGTGTGCTGAATAAAAGTGGAAAACTTCATACGTCGACTTTGTGACTTGTATGCTGTTTGGACGGGCTGTGTGAATAAACGAATCTGAGTTACACAACTATCAGGAATTCAAGCATCGGGGCTGAATCAGATACTGATAGAAAACACCATCATCGAACTGAGTGTAACAGATGCTTTTCTGGTCAGCATGCTTTGCTTTGCCAAAAAGCCAACATCCACTTTGCTTGGATCTTTTAATATAGCCTTGTCTTTCATATCCAGAAGATAAACAGTTTCTTTGTTGGCATCTATGACATCGTCTTTGACAATCCTCTTCATCAGGTCTGTAATAAGCTCTTTCAAATCTTCTGCCAGAAATGGTATCATGGGTCGGTCTGTTTGGTACAACGTCAAGAAGGGTTCCACAGACTTTGCTACAGAAACGAATGACGAAAGTAAGCTCTGCATTACTGTGTAGTTTATTTATAGCTGTGTGTTATTCATAAACAGCGCTTTCGTGTGAAAAGGGTATCCCTACAATCTACACACAACTAAGCACTGTGGCGACTTGTGTGCAATGTGTTTATTATTAATTTTATTTTTCTCAGAAAAATCCAGTTTTTATGAAATGAGCACAATTTTATTTTTGTGCTGTCAGAAAAAAATAAGGAGTTAAAAAAAAAATTCCAGGACTAAATGCCAATTTCCAGGAGTTTCCAGGGCCCTGGAAAACAAAACTTTTTTTCCAGGAGTTTCCAGGAGCTGTACGAACCCTGTACACCAATAATTTGCCTGCTAATCAAAATACATTCCAAATTCTAACCCATTGCTAAAACTACGTGGAATTTTGTCATTTTAATGCACAGAGGAATATTTACCTCAGGTATAGATCACCCATTTGTGTTGCCTTAATTAAAGTTTAAGTTTCAAAAGCTAAAGGTTTCACTACCAGTACCACACACTGTACTGTAGATGTATGTCTTACTGACATGGAGTTTTGTACTATACCACTTACTGCACACTGGATTGTATTAACACAAAAACTCTACTCATTTGTGCATGGCCTACAGGTCCCTCATTGGTGCTCAGACACTTAAGTAGTGGTCATCTTTGGCTTACGTTTTACGGCTTATGCACTGGGTTATGAGATTTTCACTGACCGGAATTTTGACGGGTGGCCACACCTTATGAGTTTAGTGGCCACATTTGGCTTACATTTTACGGCTTATGCTTTGGGTCAGAGGTAGTGGAGCCATGTTTATCACGGCCCGGTTCAAATTTATAAACGTGTGTAGCTGTGCAATTTCACTACAAAAAAAGGCACTTTTTCATGACGATGTAATGTACTTTCACGATTTGACTATAATATGAAACAACTTTAATAAGATTGACACACAACAAGTGAATTCAACTACCTTAGCTCTCCCAGTAATGTGTAGCAGACAACCTTTGTTGCATGTAATCACACGTGTGGGAGGAGTTTAGGTTGACCTCTAACTCGTGAAGTCACACTCTCGCATCTGATTGGTAAGCCCGGCTTATGAAATTTTGCAGAAGAAATCAAACATGCGCTATCCCTGTGAAATGTTATGTTAGCCAGCAGGCAAGGAAATATATAAGGAAATCATAAGTGTGACACAAGTGTGGCTGGGTACGTAACATAAGTGTGGCCGGGCCTCAGCTTGTTCATTATTAGTGCGCACACACACACACACTACTCAATGGTGCATAAACACTTACTTGTTAACGTATCTAGCGCTGTCAGCATTGCTTGAGAGAAGTTGTCAGCTTCTTCTCGGCTCGCAAAGTTGAGTCCATACACTTGGCGATTGTCTCGCCATTGATGAAATGTGGGTGTTGCCTGGTTGTATTTAAGACCTTTCATGATAGCGCAGTTGATCACCACCTGCAAGAGCACAATACCATGTTTCAAACATTGCCATACTATATATAGCACAACATCTCTTAGATTACAAAGGTTGCAAGTTTTACCATCTTATGCACCTACAGCACCTCACTGCTTGAACTACCTGGTTGCAAACACTGCCATACTATTGCTGTTCTTCTTCTTCTTCTTCCTGATAAGTAACCACGATCGTCGTGTCGATCACTATGTTACTATTAGGGGTCTGCGCAAATATGAATTTAGGCACTGCTGATGGGTATGTGGGGGGTGGGGAAGGGGGGTTGGAGGGGAGGGAAATAGGGGGAGGGGGCGGGGCTGTTGTGGATCAGAGGTGGGCAGAGGCCCTTGACACAAATGTATCAAGAGTTGAGGCCTCTACCACTGACTGTGGTAAGCAGTTCCAGTCCTTAACAGTCCTCGGCAGGAATGAGGCCTGTTGGTACTGGGTGCGGCAGTTTATTTGGGAGTATTGCTGGTTGTGGCCACGGCGCTGTCGTGGTGAAGGGGGCTGCAGCTTTTCATTAAAGTTGACGCAAGAAAGTTCATGACGGATCTTGTATAGCATGGAAAGCCGAGAGAGTTTCCGTTGCATAATACAGTTTAGATTACTAGGTTGTTTCACCACTTACCATGGCCAGATAGTGAACACTACCATTCAGAACATAATAGTTTAAAATACCAGATCAATTGCCTGTTATTCTTGTTATCCACCTCTAATTGTAACAACAGCAATAGGCAAACCCATGAGAACACAATAGTTCTACTGAATATAAAACTGATTGGGATAATGCAAATTCCCAGTTCAAAATGCAAAACAATGTTCACGAAAAATGTTACATTGTAAATTCAAAAGATTGTGAATATAAATTCAGACTGTTGTTGTTGCGTGCAATCACTCATTCATTTCTACAAAGGTACAGCAGCAAATGAATCAATGACAATGTACTGATGGTGGCGGTTCAACTCCAAAAGAAGAATTGACAATTACTAAGTGTCAACATACCATTTAGAAGAGAATTATAGTATCTGACATAAACTGATAGCAATATTCTTGCATTGCACTCCACATTTCATGTATTGTTGTTTGTTCATTTATTGGCATGAATCATGATTTAATGCAAACTGAGTAATAGAAATAGTACAAACCTCATAGTCATAGCAATACTAGTACAGTGGAACCTCTCTACAACGACCTTGAAAATGTTGACAAAAATCGGTCTTTATAGAGAGGGGTCTTTATAGAGAGGGGTCTTTACAGAGAGCATAATGGCCTTTTCTTGAATCAATTTGCCAGTGATCGGAATATTCTTTCTTCTAGCATCCAGAAACCAATCCCAAACTTTCTCATTTACTTCCGAGTATGTTGTCTTCCTCGACGATCCGTTTTGATCGCGTACGATCGGCATTATCACCACTTTCCCACCTTTTAAGAATGTCATCTTTGTCTCGGATAATTCCTTGACTTTGTGTTTTTCCAACTTTAAGACTCTTTGCGATCGCAATGGCAGTCTCTCCTTTTTTGTGTCTGTTTACAACATTAACTCGATCTTCCAGAGATAAAAACTTTCTTTTCTTTGTAGACTTCATCATCCCATCACGCTTTCTTTGCTTCTTCTCAGTGCCGCGCTCGTGATGTGAATAAAGTGAAATGCAAACCCCAAACGAGTAGAATCTAGAATGTGACGTTACAAGGTGACGTCAAACTTATAGAAGATTACTTTATCGGCTGGCGTGTCACATATAGGTACCTGTCTGACTGTGCTGAACAAGATCGTAGACAGTTTTTATTGTGCAGTCATGCTGAGAAAGTCGCTATACGGTCTGCAAAGATCGGTCGTTAGACGTTATAGTGAGGGAGTCGCTATACTGATGACAGCAATATAAGGAAATACATCGGTTAAAATAAAATGGGTCGTTGTAGCGGGGGAGTTGTTATAGAGGGGGGTCGTTGTGAGAGGTTCCACTGTAGTACTATTGTTTCCTACATTATAACAATTTATATTATTATAATCAACTGTAAGGCAAAATTCATCAAACAATTAATGCCTGAAGCAGTGAAAGCCTGCAAGTGTGACAATGGTAGTGTGTGTGTGCTCTTAAATGCATGTCTATGTAATGTAGAGCTAGGGCAAAAAGTCTGATAACTTATGTTATAATGCCTTTACTAAAATGAAGTACTAATATGTGTGCTCTTAATGTCTATGTAAAGGGCAAAATGCTAATAACCTATAATGCCATTACTAAAATAAAGTAAATGCGTGTCTATGTACAGTGCAAAAGCATGAAAAGGCAACCTATAAATATAATGCTATCACTACTATACATTCTAGTACCAGAATGAAAAAAGCAGTTCCAGAACCACCCATTGTTGGAGAAAGAAACTGCAGGAACCTGCGTAGCATGCTTATGCCAAGCAAGTTACATAAAGAGATAAAAAACTGTGAACAACAGCAGCTACAGCAGAACAAATCACAGGAACCACAGCCGCAAACACAAGAACACCAACAACAACTGTCACAACAGGCTCAACTGCATCAGTCGACGCATCAACAGTCGCAACAGCAGCAGTCGCAACAACAACAGTTGCTACAGCATCGTTCTCAGCAGCAGCAGTTACAGCTACAGCAGTCGCAGTCGCAGCCGCAGTCACAGCAGTTACAACAGCAGCAGTCGAAGCATCAACAGTCGCAGCAGCAGCAGTCGCAACAACAACAGTTGCAGCAGCAGCGATCGCAGCAGCAGCAGTCACAGATAAAGCAGCCACAGCAACAACAGCAACTAGAGTTGCAGCAGCAGCAGTGTCAGCTACATCAGCCGCAGCAGAAGTCCCAACCGTTGAAGCAACAGCACTCGCAGAAACTACCTAATGGATGTCATCAATGTAATTCGAAAAGATGTGTCGTCTGCCATAACCATTTGAACACAACCAAAACATTTATGACTATGAGTGTTGTTAATGGAGGCAAACACAACATTTGCAGTGAACTTAGCTGCATTTCAACCAACTTGGTGTACCTCATTGACTGTGCTAAATGTAATCAAGTGCAGTATGTAGGAGAAACTGGTCAGACACTGAAAAAAAGACTTTATGGACACAGACATAACATCAGTCACTTCAATGATTACCACGACAATGACGACAGCAAGAGAACAGCATAAAAGAAGATACAATGGTTGCTAAACATTTTAATCTACCTGCACATTCAATCAAGGACATGAGATGCACAGCGATCGAACAAATTCATCATGATGATGTGGTGTTACGCAGGCGGAGAGAGAAATTCTGGCGACACCAGTTACAGACGAACTTTCCCGACGGACTAAATGTTTTTGACTGACTGACTGACTGCATAGCTGGTTTTACAAGTGAGTGTGCTCTTCTTGATAACGCTGTGGTCCTGATTCGGCTCTTTACAGTCCCCTGGACCCTATAAACAATGACTAACTAACTCTTGCTAGCGGCTTGCTTCTGTTGATAGCTGTGAACCTTAATATGTTTGTGGTGTTAACTTCACTCCTGATGATAGTAATGTATGTGTATAAAGTGGTGAGAGAGAGAGCGAGAGACATAGAGCGAGAGACATAGAGAGAGAGAGAGAGAGAGACTCAGAGAGAGAGAGAGAGAGAGAGAGAGAGAGAGAGAGAGAGAGAGAGAGAGAGAGAGAGAGAAATGTGCAACTTGTTTTGCGTCATCATATGTGTCATCGGTTCTTTTACGTCATTTTTCCCATCGTGTTCTTTTCGTTTTGTTTGTGTGTAGCTGATGAAGTGTAACAATTTACACGAAATATTCTAGTTTAGGTGTTTTGGTGTTCGTTTTTATCACAATCACTACTATGCTATACTAATACTAATAGTTAGCAATAGTAATACAACAATTACAACCCACCACAACACACTATCAATACAATAAAACTTACTTCATGATCTTGGAGTTTACGTCCAACCACTCTAAATGTGTTATTGGCAGTGTGATGATAGATCTGCACTTTTGATAAGCCTTGTGTGTTTCCACTGGGCACCCATTTCTTGCTCTGATCATCATAGACCATTACAGAGGCCCGAGATGATACAATAGCTACTTCACTGCAAATACAAGACAAAACATAATGCTGATCAAACCTCCTCCATCTTGTAAATGTAATTCTCTGTCAAAATTTGGAAAATGAATGAAAGTTGTGCGATGGTGCAGTTGAAGAGGGCATTAAAAGATGAGATGCAGCATGCAGGCCAGTGTTGTCTTGAGCTATTATTCAGCATCTAACTTCTAAGTCTGAATCATACATGACACAAACTACCTACAATCATAATATGGGATTTGGCTTAAATAATAAAATATATCAAATTTATAGAAACACTTTTCAGTCTTTTGTACGAATGGCAGCAGACAAATGTTACTGTGTGGTTTTAGTGAAACACTGCCAGCAAACATCAAAGAGTGATCAAAGAGATATGGTAACTAAGATGCCGCAATCATTAGGCTTACCTCATCTTGTGTTGTCTTTAGTACACTGGCTGAGCACTTCACTTCTTCCTGGTAGAAGCAACAGCTCTGACGCACGATGGGACTTCCTTTAGCAGACGACAACCGGCAGCGCTTCAGGAAGAACACAAACTGCGGTCTGATTGTTTCATTTACGCCGACAACGTCTGGCCGGCAGCACCAATACCTCACCCTTGCAGCACTTCACCTATCCTATGTTTACGAATTCGTTCTGGTAAAACTATTCCCGAACTTCAGCGGTGCACAAAAAAATCGGCTAATGTCTTTTTCCTTCTTGTCTAAACAATGTAAAAATTAAGTAGAACACAGATGAAACAATTCTTTACATCTCAATTACTACGAACTTCTGCCTCGTAGAGAACAACTCTAATTTAGCGGTTGCAGTTCATTCACGATCGACATGAACTACATCGCTGACACATGAATCAGTCATCCCTTCCTTCCTTCTTCGACGCCATCATTCTAAGTTCTTAACTGCGGAGTAATGTCTGCATAATTTGCATAACAGAAAACAGTTTCAACTTATTACTTCTTTTATTTCAAAATGGTAACTGAAATGCTAGAAAATGCACTCTACAACAACTTCGTCAAATGCCCGCACCTTAGATGTAATTAATAAAATCAACCTGATAACTGCGGATCTACCGGAAGCAGAGCGTGGAGGCTTATTACTGAGACTTAAGTGAGGCGGAGGAGTTTATGAAATTACGCGTGCATTTAGCCAGCTCAGAGTATTTCAATCAGTCATGACATATTTTACAACGTGGGAAGAATTTGCCAAAGCTGCAGAGAGGCTTTATATGGCAGACCCGATGAGGGTAAGAATCTATTCAACCAATCCGCCATATGGAAATCTAGATAAGATCCAGATGGCATACTATGATACTATACTCATCCTGCGTTCATAATTCATTTTGATTTGGCAGTCACTGACTTGAGTCAGTCACAGTCACGATTTGTTGTAATATTGTTTTGTTTTGTAATCTGTATTCTTTAAAGCCACTAGAGATTGCCAATTTTGCCTTTTAACTTTTAAATTAATGTACTATTAAAAATTTTAACAATTGAAATTAATAAGACTAAGAGTTAACGTTTACATGTGTGTGTCACAATTGTTCTTCCAGTAATGTTCATGGCCCGATAGAGACTGTTGATAAAATGCTGGTTTCTTATAGTATGGCAAACAAATGATAGATTGCTGGTTTCTTATAGTACTTATGGCTAGAACGAGCATGTGACACTCATAGTAGAGGCACGGTGGTCTAATGCGAGTAATGGTAGTGCTTTGGCTTGCGGATCTGAAGGTCCCGGGTTCGAGTCCTGTCCGGGCAAGACACTTTACTCCCGTGTCCTACTCCTTCAGATGAGAGTATAAACCGAGGTCTAGTCTGTGTGTCGCATACATTCCATCATAAGGGCCGAATGGTAGAGCGTTGGCTTGCGGATCGGAACGTCCCGGGTTTAAGCCCAGGCCGGGGCATTGTGTTGTGTCCTTGGGAAAGACACTTTACTCTCGTTTCCTACTCCTTCAGATGAGAGTATAAACCGAGGTCTAGTCTGTGTCACATACTATCTATAGATCTATCTATCTTGTCCTGTAACCCTGAGGTCGTAGGGGCACCACAGATGATTGTTTAACCAGCATACTCCCTGATGGCTTTGCTCAGTGTCAAACCAGTCCATTCTCGAATGTTGTCCTCCCACCTCTTTTTCGGTCTCCCTCTTCTTCTACCTTCTTGCACTGTGCCTTGGAGAATAGTCTTTGAAAGGCCTGATGATCTGGTGACATGGCCATACCATCAGAGTTTCCGTTTCTTCACCACTGTGAGCAGGTCATAGTGTTGTCCGATGGCTTGTGTGATGGTCTGTTGGATTTTGTCGTTGGTGATGTGTTGGGTATAGGAAATGCACAGAAGTCTTCTGTAGCACCTCATCTCCATGCTTTGCCTTTGTATTCTTCGTTGGAGATCTGCTGTGAGGGTCCATGCTTCGCAAGCATAGAGGAAGATGGAGATGACAAGGGAGCGCAGCAGTCTTACTTTGGAATGTAGACTGTTGGTCCTGTCTTTCCAAATGGGCTTCAACCTTGTCAGGGCAGCAGTTGTTTACTTGTGCGATCCTGGAGAGGACTTCCTGTCGGGACCCATTGTCTGATACAATTGCTCCTAAATATTTGAAGCTATGCACTGTGTTGAGGGACTGGCCTTGGACTTTGATGTCCGTGTTGATGCCATTGGTGTTGTTGGTCATCATTTTGGTCTTCTCGGCACTTATTTCCATTCCATAAGCTCTGGAGGTGGTGTCAAGCCTCTGTACCAGCTGTTCAAGTTCTTGTTCCTCTCCAGCCAATCCATCAATGTCATCCGCAAAACGTTTGGGGCTGCCAACCTCAACTTATTGAGGACGCTGCAGCCAATGGGATGGGGGAGAAGGACATAGGTGCACTTTAAAGATCCTGATGCTCATGTCCTAGACGGGTGAGTGCCGGTAACAAGAACACACCCAGCATGCACCTTGGTTAAAAAGTGCCATAATAATCAACACGATGATTGTGGGCATATACGGCAAGACAAGACAACGGACTTTAAAGATCCTGACACTCATGTCCTAGACGGGTGAGTGCCGGTAACAAGAACACAACCAGCATGCACTTTGTCCTTCGCCCCCATCCCATTGGCTGCAGCGTCCTCAATAAGTTGAGGTTGGCAGCCCCAAACGAAAGAAGAAGAAGAGACAAACTTACATGACTGGCTCTCAATCCCTTCACTAGTACTAGTAGTAGTATTGGATGCAGTTTATGTAACACTTCAAAAATAAATTTTGATTTTGATTCTATCTTCTAACAATAGTGACTTGCCTTTACACCACCTGTTTGCGTGACGGATGTGTCTGTAACATTTAACCTGTATTTTGGGTACAGATCACCAAGCTTTTTTTTAGTCGATTTTTACGAATAAGGCTCATATAGCATCCAATATTATAATTATTATTATTATATTGCCCTGTAGTTTCGGGCACTAAATAGAATAGACCCAACATTTCCTGCATGTCGTAAGAGGTGACTAACAGGTGATGTCAGAACGACATCACTGGGCGAAAGTCTTCTACACAGAAGTCACCGGCCAGGACGGAGGAACCTCACGTTACCACAGGTTCAACGACTGCTTGCTCGGGGCCAAGGCGAGCCACACTGTATTTGTGGATATTGGCTGTGGCCAACAGCCTGGAGAGGATTGGACCCTGCCAGGTCTCTCTTGCCCAAGACACACTGCATGATGAAAAGGACCATTCACTCCATACCGGATCAGTCATCGTCCGGGTCACCAAGCACCACGCCTTCCGTTGGCCACCAGGACGGAGGTGATAAGTGTGCTACTGATGGACAACTTAGCAAGATCCGCACGAGAATCAACATCATAGGAACCTGGAATGTTAGGACCATAACTGTTGAAGGAAAATTAGAAGAACTGGCCTTCGAGCTGGACCACTATCGATGGAAAGGCCTAAATGAATCAACGACCGACAAAGGTCACAAGCTTTATTTCAGCGGGAGAGATGACAGGCACGAACACGGCGTTGGATTCTTGGTCCACAAGAACATTCTAGCCACTGTCATGGGTTGCCACCCTGTGACTCGTTACCATCCGTCTGAGAGCAGCCCCTTTCAGCATCACCATCATCCAGGCCTATGCCCCAACATCAATGACGAAAGCGAAGTGGAGGATTTCTATGAAACTCTACAGGCTGTCCTTGACCAAGTGCCGAAGAAGAACATTGTCATAGTACAAGGTGACTGGAATGTCAAAGTTGGCCAAGATGTGCACCACAACTGAGGAGACACATGACATGTGGACCCCACTGCAATAATGAGACAAGTGACAGGGGTCTGAGACTCTTTGAGTTTGCCAGATACAACAATCTGATACTGGCAAACAGGCTTGGACTCCACAAAAAAATCTAGACGATGGACACGGCACAGTCCCCGCAGGGATCATCCCAACCAGGTCAACTACATCATGGTCAAGAAACACTTCAGATCAAGCATCATTGGCAGAACATGCTTTTTTCCATGAACAGACATCAGAAGTGACCTTGATCTTGTGATGATGTCTTTCCGGCTCCACTTGAAGAGAGTAAACAGCAAAGTGCACTAGACTGAAGTTTGACCTAGACAAACTGCAAGACCCAGAGGTGGCAGAAATATTTCAGGCCACAATTGGAGGGAAATTTGCATCACTGCTTATTTTGGGAGCTGGTGAAGTAGTGGTCAACACCATGACCACCACCTTGAACTCAGCTGTGATACTGGACAGTGAGATCCTTGGCAAGCACCAACCAAAGAAGAAGCCGTGCATCACACCTGAACTTTTGGACCTGTGTGAAACGAAAAAGAGATTTAAAAAAAGAAAAAGAACACAGGTCTCACAGGGAGCTGATGCCTATACAGAAAAATCAACAATGACATCCGAAAAGGCATGCTCACAGCAAAGGAGAACTGGATAGACGATCAATGCAAGGAAATAGAGAACAGTCTAGCGGCACACAAGAGTTAAAAAGCCCCAAGTCTCCACGATCCAAAACAAGTCTGGCATATGCCTTAAAGAAGAACAAGAAGTCTTGGATAGATAAACAGAGTACTGCTCTGACCTTTGCAACCACACACCAAACGGAGAGCCATCAGTTCTAGCATGTCCTGAGAACAGAGAAGAAGAAGAAATCCTCCCAATTCTCCGAGAAGAAGTTGAGGCAGCAGTGCAATCACTGAAAAAATGGAAGTCATCGGGAGTGGACAACATACCCGCGGAACTGTTACAAGCAGGAGGAGAAGAGATGATTGACACCCTCACTATTATCTGTAACAAGATCTGGCAGAGTGGGGAATGGCCTATACCCAGTCGCTTGTCATCACTCTTCCTCCCCCCCCCCCACCCCCCTCCAAAAAAAAAAAAAAGAAGAAAAAAAAGTCTTCCCAGCAAAGTCCTCCTGAAAATAGTACTCAACAGGTTGAAATCCCAAGCTAAACAAATCATAGCTGAAGAACAAGCAGGATTCAGGACAGGGCAGAGTACCACTGAACAGATTTTCAGCCTACAATAATCTGCGAGAAATACCTACAGCACCAACAGCTTCTCCCCCCGTTGGGGTGCCTAGAGTTTCAGTATGAATAGTATCCCCACTTTCTGGAATTTTAGCGCTTTAAATCCCCACTGTCTGTCTTTCTCCTTTGTTCTTTCTCATTCCTACTCTGTTCTATCAATCTACTATACTATCTTCTTCTTCGTTAGACCAGTCATCTACCTTTTTTCTTGAAAACTCTTCCGGAACAAAACTCCTCATTTGTTTGTGAGGTCTGTTGGATCAGCTTGGGAATATTGGACACTTTCTTCTAAATGGTCACTGGGGCTTCCTATGATATTATTTAGCAATGTAGGCATTGCCTAATGGTAGAGCTTTGGCTTGCGGATCTGAAGGTCCCGGGTTCGAGCCCAGGCCAGGGCATTGTGTTGTGTCCTTGAAAAAGACACTTTACTCCCGTTTCCTACTCCTTCGGATGAGAGTATAAACCTAGGTTTGGTCTGTGTCGCGTACATTCTATCATAATGAACTTTAAAGATCCTGATGCTCATGTCCTAGATGGGTGAGTGCCGGTGACAAGAATAAACCCAGCATGCACCTAGGTCCTTCTTCCCCATCCCTGGCTGCCCAGGATTGTGCTCAATTGTCTGGAGCGTTATTACGATGCGCTCAAAGGCTGCAAGTTGGCGCCTCGGGCGTTTTGAGTTAGATCCTGTATTGGCCAGCGCCTTGAGCAGCTCTTGAACTGGAAAAGCGCTATATAAGAACGATTAAATAATAATAATATGTATACATTGTTTTGTTGATATTTTATAAAGATGTTTATATTCTATTTTGTAATTGTAAACGGGGGTTCGATAAATTAGAGTATAGACCGGCTGATGGAATGCCTTCAGTGTTACCACTAGTGTTGTTTTGGCAGATCTTCATGCGGATCAGGGATGAGTCCTCTTTCAGCGAAGTTGTGGTCTTGATTTTGTGGTACTGGTTCGGCTGTTTGCAGTCCGCTGTCCAGACCCTGTAAGCAATGAATAACTAACTAACCAACCAACAACATCTATATCATGTGTTCGTATACTTCAAGAAAACGTTTGACCGAGTCTGGCATGCAGCTCGGTGGACAACCATGAGAGTGTACAACATCAGCCCTAAAATTATTAAAGTCATCAAAAGCCTGTATGGAAAGGTTACCAGTGCAGTCCTCCATAACAGCACCATCGGAAACTGGTTCAGAACAACAATCGGTGGGCGTCAAGGATGCCTACTCTCTCCAACACTCTTCAACATCTTCCTAGAGCGCATCATGTCAGATGCTCTTGCAGATCATGAAGGCACAGTCAGCATAGGGAGTAGAGCAATCTCAAACCTTCGTTTTACAGATGACACTGATGGATTGGCTGGAGAGGAACAAGAACTTGAACAGCTGGTACAGAGGCTTGACATGACTTCCAGATGTGCAAGTGCCAAAAGGTCGTTTTGAAACAGTATGCATTTTAAAAATGGAAATAAATGTGTATTTGAAATTATGTGTTTGTTGTAATTTGTGATATTGTAAGGATATATGTTAGAGAGATATATAAAATAAACTGATGCTGTTAATTGTAGAATTAGTATATAAAAAAAATAAAACAGTGAAAAAAAGGGGATTTTTTTGCGGTCCAGAAAGCTGTAAGTTATAGTTGCTCACATTAGAGTCTCTTTACTCATTTAAATGAAATAACAACTGGATACAATTTTGTAGTTTGACTTACCGATGTTTAAGCACTTAAAACAGCTTAACAATTTATCTGTAACCATTTTTGAAATTATTGCATTATACTTATAGCCTAATTTTATTCACGGACGGTCGTTACATCAAATGTCAAAATCGTACTACTCTTTGCAGACAAAAAAACAATGCTTTAGTGAAGTTCCAGTCCTAATTTTGGGATAACCGAAGCGGAGAAATGTATGGCAAATACAAATATATTTTGTTTAAAGGATAAAACGAAATTCTTATAGGTAAAATATGGCAGAATATCTCACTTTTTTAAAAAATGTCAAAAAGTAACGACCGTTCATATTCGGTTTTTTATTTATTACTTTACGTTTTGAAACCCATTCCGACATTTTATTGATCACGTGACCAAAACAGAAAAGACAAATGGCGGCTATTTTAGCTGAGAGCAAGCTACGGGAAAAACGGGTGAAGTTTTCATAAAATGTCAAAAAATTTTCAATAGTACGACCGTCACACAGAAGTTTGATATGATCGTTTCTTCACTTGTGTAGAGTTGGATTGTACATTATGCTTTTATTTCGCAGTATTTTTGGAGGAAAGTGAAAATAAAAATGATCGGAAGCGTAAACATAATAAAGTAGAACAACCAATTGATGTTTTTCAGATCGACAGATGTCTAATATCGACCGTCACTTTTCATCAGTAACAAGTCAGAGGGTTTTCTTTACCTTTGGCTGGAAAAAAAACATGTCCCTAGCAGTGATTTTCTAACTACAGATCGATAATCTAGGTTATCCAATTTGACAGACTTTTACAAGATCTGTGATGGCTTTAATGTGATAAATAGGCCTAAATTAATTAAATAATCAGGTTTACATTTATTATTTTATTTAAATATTGTTTGTTTTATTTTTTATTTTTTTACCATTTTTCAAGTTGATACATTTTTTTACTGTTTTACTTAACTACATAATAATTAGTAAATATGCTGATAACATGAATGATTTGTCTTTTTGTCCTAAATGTGCACATTGCTTCATTATGTATGTCAACACTACTGACAACAATGTCTCATGTAACAACCATCACAATGTTTTTCAATATCAACATTTTGTATTACTTGACAATGTTTAAATGTGTTTTATTTTGAAATGTGATCTAAATGTTTTAGAAACAAACATATCTTAAATCATTAAAGCAAATCATAACATACCCATGAAAACATTAAACCAGAGTTGCGTGATGGTTGTTACATCTGACATGATCATGTTCATATACTGCTTTTTGATATTTCATTCACTTTGGTTTTTTTAATTATTTTTTTCTTTCAATTGTGGAAGCTTTATTAATTTTAATAGTTTAAAGTTACACATTTCTTCCATCTTTTAAATTATAGGTGATTGAGGATGTCAATGTAACAACCGTCACGTTGTCAGTTTTTTTCACATACATGGCTTTATGTGAAAATTCCTTTAATGAGTTATCTTTTCATGCACATTTCCTTGAAGCCTATACATAAGACTTACAAAAAATGCAAATTATTATGTAATCAAAAACAATTAATTAAACTGCTTATACAACACGACCTTTTGGCACTTGCACAGATATGGAATAGAAATAAGTGCAGAGAAGACCAAAATGATGACCAACAACACCAATGGCATCAACAAGGACATCAAAGTCCAAGGCCAATCCCTCAACACAGTGCATAGCTTCAAATATTTAGGAGCCATTGTGTCAGACAATGGTCCTGACAGAGAGTCCTTGCCAGGATCGCACAAACAATTGCTGCCCTGGCAAGGTTAAAGCCCATTTGAAAAGACAAGACCATCAATCTAAATTCCAAGATAAGGCTGCTGCGCTCCCTTGTTATCTCCATCTTCCTTATATGCTTGCGAAACATGGAGACCCTCACAGCAGATCTACAACGAAGAACACAAAGCATGGAGATGAGGTGCTACAGAAGACTTCCGGGCATTTCCAATACCCAGCATGCACATCACCAACGATAACCTGCTCACAGTGGTGAAGAAATGGAAAATCCGATGGTATGGCCAGATCACTAGATTATTAGGCCTTGCAAAGACCATCCTGCAAGGCACTGTGCAAGGAAGTAGAAGAAGAGGGACAGAAAAAGAGGTGAGAGGACAGTTTTCGAGAATGTACTGGCTTGACACTGAGCAAAGCCATGAGGTTTGCTGAGGACAGAAAGAGAAAGTACACTGGTTAAACAATCATCTGTGGTGCCCCAACGACTTCCGAGTTATAGGATAGGGTTATTATTATTATTAGATGATGATCTCAACTCATAGTCATTCAAGATACATTTTGCAGTGCTGTTTAAGCTTTCTTTTTTATAACACAGTTTTTCTAATGTCTTCTTGGGTTTAGCAGCCACAATCAGTACAGATTTAAGTATAATAAAAAAATGTAACTTATTAAGTCATTCTTAGTCACGTATTAAAATTTAAGTGCTTCATCATGTTGTTTCAGTGTCGCTATGTTGTGAAGTACCGACACTGCGGTGGGATGCTGGCAATAAAAATGACTGATGACAAAGTGGTATAAAATATTTTACGATTTTTTTTAACACCTTATGTCGAGTCCAGAATTGAGAATTATACAATTGTATACTTTAATTTCCAAGATTGTTGAAGGAGACAGGACCTTTCCACGGCAAGAGTTGATCTAATATCAGGGCCCTACCTTTCATAGCTGTATGCAGGCTATAAGTCTTTAGCCCTTGACACAGGCTTAGCCACAGTAACTTAGTCAAGTTAATGTCTGTTTTCAATAAAGTTTGAACTTCTGCATTAGTAAAGTACATATAACCCTCTTCCAAGAGAAAACTTGTCCAACTTATGTTTGAAATCGTTGATTAAATCTGCATTGACGACCCTTAAGGGATTTTCCTTTTAGTACTAGTGTGAAAAAACTAATAACTGTGGAAACTGAAGACTCATGTTAATTTTTTTTAGTTGGTTTCATGTTATGTCATGTTCTTATATTCAAGATTATTTAACTCGGAGTAGTGGTAACTGGATCATCGTGAAAGTGAATCGGGCTGTCATATTTTTATTCATAATAATGTTATAATAATGTTCCTTTTGCATGATAAACTTTTTTTTTTCTTTTTCAGTGTCTGCAGTACAGGACTGAGCATGCACAAGATATCCGTAAACTTGAAAAGTTGACAAGCCAACTCATGCGGCACATGGCATCCAAAGAAAAGTGATCACAGACACATGTTAGGTACACATGATACATGACAAACATGCATGCACATTATTATTGTTACAGACATATGCAGTACATGCATTTTGTGCAAGTCTGCAAGTGTTTGAAATAATAATGAAGTTGGAAATTTCTGCTTGAATTTGTAGGGGATGGAAAATTGACTATTCTTTTGTAAGCGCTAAAATGTCTGAATATGATGAATAGGATTTGGGAAGTTGAAACGTGTTGTATACATGTATGTATGTGCTGCATATATATGGTATTAACATTGCTTTGTTTCATAGCAAGTGAACACGAGGTAACAACGTGGTGTTAAATTATTCAGTTGATGGAAATGGAATGCATGTTTGTGTACTCGTCAAAAAAATTGGGAAATAGAATGCACATTTTCAAAGGATATCGAATCGTTGTTGATCATATGAATTTAGAATTCGTATTGTTGATAAGATTTTGCTTCAATTATTTCATTGTTCATGAACAGGGTTACATTTCCTTGTGTGACAGAGCTAGAGGGGTGATGAATAATTGCGTTTTTTGCATGAGTGGAATTAAATGTTAGTAAATGTTCGACTTTAAGTTTAAGGCAGTGTTCAAGTTTATTACTAGAGCAATTGGCGTACACTTGACAGGTTATAGATTTGTATGGCAGGTAACCGTTTGTTTTTGTTAGCAGAAGCAAACGAATCATTGTGTTTATTTTCAAAGTTTGATTTGAATGCTTGTCAAGAAGCTTTGTGACTTGAAAATCAGAATTATTTTCTGTGCGCAACAGCATTTGAACCTATAGTCAAAAAGTGTATTAGGAGTGAAACATGTATTGTGAGTGCATGATGTTCTGATTTGCTTTCAATGCCTTTGCATATATATGAGAGAAAAGCTGAAATACTCAAATCAGCTGCGAGTGTAAAAACTGGTGGTTGCAAATTTATGGTTGAATGTCTGTTTTAATCAGGTTAATAAAACTTGTAAAATTTGTTGTATCATGGATTCAGAATGATGCGAGTGACAGAATGGTGTAGAAATGATTTATATATATATATTGTCATTCATTCAAGCTTATCATAGCATCTGTACTTCACTCCAATCACCAGTAGAAAAAATCCTGGTACTAATTTAAATTAAGTACTTTTATTATTGAAATATTTCACAGAAAAATCAACCAGCAAGAAACTATCATTCTGATTATTTATTCAGGCAATCTTTTACGCATGCTCGTTTAACATCATGAATGCATATAAATATATATTTTTTTAAAAACTGAACAAGAAATTTTAATTCAATACTTTTTAAAATCTGCGTTATCCAAGACAGTAAGAATTATTCAAATGGAGGAGTGCAAAAAAACAAAAACATCACAAATTAGTTTCTTTGAGATTCTTCAAAGAGAAAACGATCCAATGAGATTAAACATAAGCGGAAAAGTTGGCAGATTTATAAAATATAAGTATTTTTATTATACTAGATTCCATAAAATGTTATCAAATACCAGATTCCATCAAATGAAAAAGATCATGACATTCAAGATATATTTACTGTCCTCATAAATCAAAAAAAAAAAAAAATCTTCTGCAAAAACAACCCCAATGGAAAACTTTTGCAAGAATATATACTATCATTATGACTGATAGCCAGGATACAAGATTAGTATAAATTAAGCAACAGGATTTTTAAAGCTAAAAAACTGCTTTTATTATTTTTAAGGGATTTGGTCTCAATGATGTGCAACAAATATATCCATCACACAAAGTAAAATGAAGCAAAATATATTCAGGCTGGGGAACTCTCCTCGGATCCGTGATTTTCCGAGAAAAGGTACCGTCACTCCCTCCCAAAAAATAGAGGTCCGAGGAAAAAAAAAAATCACAAAACGCAATCTATCCAAGTCCAAGTCTCGATCCATGTCCGTGTCCAGCTTTTTTTTCCTCGTCACTAAAAGTGCCGCCCGCGCCCGCTATTGTTACATCGAATTCACTGCCCAATAAGGCTTACTAGCATCACTTGACTACAGCGGGCGCAGGCGATGTTGAACGTTTGGCGGTTCACGTGAAGTTCAGTCCTTTGTCACTGTCCGCCATTGTTAGTTTATAATCACTATACTATCATGGTCAAGTCGCGTGTTTCACGTATTATTAACCGCTGAGACCCTTTTGAAGAAGGGGAATTCAACAAGTGGAAATGGGAATGGCTTGAAAAGATGGCAAAAGTGGAACTGCACTCCATGTCATGGGTAACTACTACTACAACTTATAGTTATACTACTACTAATGATAATGTCCTTATGAACACATGATGAATATTATGAAAAACATCCACTTTTATCTCTCACAAAAAGCATTCTTTTTGGGTGTACATGATATAAAACGTTCAGGTTCTCCCCAGATCCCTCCACCGGGGCTTCGCCCCTGGACCTGACCAGGGGCCTTTACGGCAGCCCCTGGACCCCGGCCGGATTTCAGAGATTTTTTGCTTTCGACTGTTCCCCAGCCTGTATATTCTACAAATCCTGGAGAAAACAAAGGGTACAAGTCAATGTGATAATCTTACAAATGTGGCTCATCTCCACTTTCAACATAATACCAAGTTAAAACTGGACCCTTGGCTCTCGTCGTGTTCTTACATAGTGCTTCAATAACTCAAGATTGAACTGCTCAAGTGCTGGCCCAAACAGGCTCTGGCCAAAACAGGATCCTTCTCAAGCAGCTTAAGGCTCCAACTTGCTGCTCATCCTTTAACACCCCAGATAACTGAGCGATTCACAATTATAGCATTCACTTAGATATAGGTATTGCAGTTATATCTCTTGGACGGTAACCCCAAATAGTTAGATTTTACTACTATAGTTTATAAGAGGACATTGAATGCGGATTTTCAAGCATCCATGACTGTTATAAAGTGTTTATAAATAATTGAACACAGAATGTTTCCTTTCTTCAACAAATGTTGCTTAATGGCCACAGGGCAAGTGTAAGTTTAAAAGTAGAGGCAACACTCGTTAAATTTACATTTAAAGAAGAGGAATGTTTGCAAATTATTCATAGCACGATTTTAGTCAAGTCAGTAACACCAACAGTAACAAAAATGATTACACCTAAATACATTCTGTATTGAAAAAACCTACTAATTTCATTATGCAAACAGCACCCCTTTGTCAATAGACGGTTGGGTTGCAATCAGGCTGTGTTGGAATGCACTACTACTTACAATAGAGGCAATCAGCACAGTGGTCCAGAAGGCAACGTTGACACCAATCTAAGTGTCAAAGGCTGTTGAGGCAAAGGCCTACTCATAGCCTAGGCTTGACAGAACTGACACTCAGCTAGCAGGTATGTAGCCTGTTTAGTGGAAACTGGCAAGAAGCAATGGATAGGTTACACTATCTAGTGAGACATGTACTGAACGGAATATGAATCAAAACATAAAACCTGAGTATTATTATTTTTCAGCAATGTAGTGTAAAAACAATGTGCCAAATTTCACATGATTCAAAATCATTACAATGCTGCTGTCTTTTTGATCAGTATATACAACAGAAACATGCACCACTGCAAACTAGCATTAAAAAAAAGCTTTGAAGTCAGGAATAAAAACAAGTTTAAAACTATGACGCTTAAAGCAAGAATTCTGATTACTTGTGGAAAAAGGCTAGCTTTGTTTAAAGTGTCAGAGCTTGTTGCATTTTGGCAACAGCTTGTATCTTCTCTCTGACTCTTTCAAAATTTTATTTATTTTTTATTTGTAAAAATATTTTTATCCTTTACTCTCACTAAGACTTTTAGTAAGAGCTTAACAAGATGTTCTCTAAAAGTCTCTTCAAAATAACACATTTTATAAACTATTAGTTTATCCTGTAGAGACTGACAATGTTAATTGACAGTTGTTTGAAAGGTGAACTACAAAACTGACACTCACAAAATTGAGTCCAGTGGTTTTGTAGATGAGGAGAGGGGGGGGGGGGGGGGGAGTGGGGTAGGAGAGAAGATGAAAGACAATAAAAACCCAGAAAGAAAGCTAATTGTACTTATAAATCATTATTTGCATGTTATTATATAATACAACCATAGACTTATAAATTAGAGGAAAGCACAGTTGGTTAAAAAAAAAACACAAAAAACAAATCAAGTGTCAGTGTTCCTGTTCACACAATTCCACATTTACACAATCTTCGCAGGCAAGACGATGCAGATGAATTCACCCTGACTCTGATCCTTCATCTCCCATTTCACGACCAGAGAAATCTGTGACAGACAAAATTGAGAGTTGAAAATGCTGCTTGAACAGCTTACTTAACCCTCAATCAAAGATTTAAAACAAGGCGACAAGCCATTCAAAAGCATTTCCAGACACTTGTACACATAGCTGAAAATTAGCATGTTAATTTTCTTGGCAGTGTAATGCTAAAAAAGCAAAATTAAAACACAGAAGGATGACACATCATTTTTAAGATGTAGATCAAAGCATGTTTGAGAAAAAAAAGAGAAGATCCCTATGGCCTTGACCTTTGTGGGAAAGCAAATATGACAGCTCCTTCCCCTCCTTTAGTTTATGATGACAAAAGTGTTACAATGAAAAACAAAATCATGTATCATTAATCTAGAGGTCAAATTGCAAAGACCTAGGCAACGGAAATTTGCAATTTGGAGAATATACTTCCTGTAAACATTTTAACATAACTATTATGCTTATTTAAAGATTTGCACTGAAAGTGTTAATTATATATATATATAGCCTTACCGCTGGGTAGATTTTTTTCACTTCAATAACTGGTAGGTATATATATGTTGGACCACTCTTGACTGGACATTCAATGTTGCAGTTTTTGCAGGCATCGGGGTTGTCCAAGGGAAATGGGATGGAAGCAGGTCCGATAATACCATGCACATCTGCTGTCAAACTGGTTGAAGTCTCTGCTGCGCATTGCCAACGAGAACACATTTGATTTTACTATTAGTTCAATCACTTAAAAGTTAAAGAAAAAGAAAGATGGCGAAATTGAAGAACCACTGTTTAAAACGAACAACAAACAAATGAAACTTGCAAATTATACACGGTCAGTGGAAAAAGCACTTGTTAAAATTAATTTAGAAACTTGGTCACACTCATGATACTGGCATGCGACCGGCTTCAAAAAACTTGCATACATTTAGTGACTGCACAGTTGTCTAGGTTGTTTGACAGTGCACTTGATGCTGCAAGTTGGTGCCTTTGGTGATTTGAATAGATGGAAGTCAATTTTTTTTAATATAAATTAACATAACTACAGTGATCAATCAATCAATCAATAATGTTATTTAAAATCTATTCACAGTTTGTGATATTAGACCATACACGCAAGCATTCACACAATCACACGCAAAAAGCACATCCAAGGATCAGGCTAAAAATACAGTGAAAACTTGCCATCCAGTCATCCTGTTTTCTGACCACACCTTCCACATGATGGTAACCTTACTGATGGTAAGAGCTAGAAATGTGCTCAATCTTACCTAAAAATTGTCATGAATAGAAGTTAAAATAAGCCCGTACACAACAGAGCAATCAAGACGAGCCCATAAATCCATTAAATTAATAATAATAATATATTTTATAAAGCACGATTCTAGACAACGGTCCATCTACTCAAAGTGCTCCACACATGCACACACTCGCAGGTTAACATCACAATCATAAAATATTGATTATAATCAGTGGGGAAAAATATGTATACTAAAAAAGAAAAAGGTATATTGTACAAAATATAAATTTTAACATTAAGGCAAAACATGAGACAGCAATGTAAAACGTTTAACTTTTTAAGACGAAATAGGAACAGTTGTTAAAAAATATAACGTGGAAGTCACTCAATCTAAGAAATAGTTGATAGGAGATATAAGTCACAAACCCAAACTATAGAATCAATAGTACAAAAAAATTGCATTTGGAGAAAAATAATGACATTGTACTATAACTTGTTATAGCACATAACATTGCATTGCACAAACACACACATTGCACAAACAAACACGCATACACAAACAATTAATAACATTACAAAGTTAAACATTTTATTAATATTATATTAAAAAAATTAAAAACAAATGAACAATAAATACTAGAAAAATCAATAAAAACCTGATTCAAAAGTGATGTTTAGCTGCAGAAAGGTTCCTCGCTTTAAAATTGCGACACTAGAACAGTCTGTAGCATTGTCAGCGACCGACAGCACCTTAGCACCTTTGGAACCTGTATCGACACAGCAACATATTTATTATTGTATGGTAGGTACAGCATGGATTATACAGCAGCAACCACAGTAAGCAGCCTTCATTCTGACCGATGCACAGAAAGCAAATGAACAAATGACATCGCACTTCAGATAAATAAGAATGCAACGGATGTTAAAAGCAAAATTGTAGTTGTACTGGTTCAGGTTGTAATATCAAAGCAATATGGTTTTAAAGGTTTTTAGTAGCCAAAAGCTCTAAGCATGCTCACCCTGTCAGGTGTAGTGTAAAGTATGTTGGGTAAAAGGTCAAAGGGCTATCTCATAGTTGACCCCATGCACAGAAAATCAATGAGCATTTGGGTCATTTTCATCTGATAGCCATTTTAAGAGTACATTTATCAGTAAAAATGCGTAATATTACATATTATAATTTATATAAATTATCTAAATGTTCATATAAGGCGCATTGGTTTGACAAGCTATGCGTCATTCTCAATATTTCTGTGAGTCATTGGTGCAAGGTTCACTCAAACAATTATGTTGGTGGTGTCCTTTGATCCTGCTTACTCAGTTACTGGTGTTTTGGTTAAAATAATTATAAATCTAAGCAAGAACTCTGTTAGTGTATGTATGCAACACTTTGAGGATGAAGTTCATTTTAGTGTCAACGCATAAATTAGGTTAGTTGTTACCATTTCAATATATGAGTTCAGGAAAGCGAGCGTTGTGGCCAAGTGGGCTAAGGCAGGACTAACTTGCCTTGTCCTATTCTATCCTATCCTGTCCCATAACCCGGAGGTCGTAGGGGCACCACAGATGATCGTTTAACCAGCATACTCCATCTTTCTCTGTCCTCAGCAGCCCTGATGGTTTCGCTCAGTGTCAAACCAGTCCATTCTCGAATGTTGTACTCCCACCTCTTTTTCGGTCTCCCTCTTCTTCTACCTCCTTGCACTGTGCCTTGCAGAATGGTCTTTGCAAGGCCTGATGATCTGGCGACGTGGCCATACCATCGGAGTTTCCGTTTCTTCACCACTGTGAGCAGGTCATTGTGTTGTCCAATGGCTTGTTTGACTTTGATGGTCTGTCGGACTTCGTCGTTGGTGATGTATTGGGTATAAGAAATGCCCAGAAGTCTTCTGTAGCACCTCATCTCCATGCTTTGTATTCTTCATTGTAGATCTGCTGTGAGGGTCCATGCTTAGGAAAACATATAGGAAGATAGAGATGACAAGGGAACGCAGCAGTCTTACTTTGGAATGTAGACTGATCGTCCTGTCTTTCCAAATGGGCTTCAACCTTGTCAGGGCAGCAGTTGTTTGTGCGATCCTGGAGAGGACTTCCTGTCGGGACCCATTGTCTGATACAATGGCTCCTAAATATTTGAAGCTATGCACTGTGTTGAGGGATTGGCCTTGGACTTTGATGTCCGTGTTGATGCCATTGGTGTTGTTGGTCATCATTTTGATCTTCTCTGCACTTATTTCCATTCCATAAGCTCTGGAGGTGGTGTCAAGCCTCTGTACCAGCTGTTCAAGTTCTTTTTCCTCTCCAGCCAATCCATCAATGTCATCCACAAAACGAAGATTGGAGATTGCTCTACCCCCTATGCTGACTGTGCCTTTGTGATCTGCAAGGGCTTCTGACACGAGTGTTGGAGATAGTAGGCATCCTTGACGCACACCGATTGTTGTTCTGAACCAGTTCCAGATGACGCTGTTATGGAGGACTGCACTGGTAGCCTTGTGATACAGGCTTTTGATGACTTCAATAATTTTAGGGCTGATGTTGAACACTTTCATTGTTGCCCATAGAGCTGCATGCCAGACTCGGTCAAACAGGCCACAGGCCAGAAACCAATGGCGCCTGACAGGTGTGGGTTCGATCCAGCATCTGGGCGTTAAGTTTCTCCGAATATTATTTGCTTTCGACTCTGCCTCTGGTAACGTCTCAGGGGTTTTCTCCGGGTACTCCGGTTTGCTCCCTCAGCAAAATTTCAAAAATCACAACTAATGTTAGGTAGGTTGGGTTTGGGCACACCACAGAATGCGACTACACTTTCCCCAGGGGAAGCGGCCCATAATTTCCCTTTGGAAAAGGGACAATAACTGAATAAGGTAAATAAAATTAAAATTTAAAAAATTAATGTTAATGTTTTTACATTAATTACTAATAGTAATACTAGTAATAGTAAAGATTAACAGGAAACTTGTGTAATACTAGTCTATACAACTGACGATACTTTTCCAAGTTTCCGTCTTCTTAGTTCAATTACAAGAATTTAGAAAACAAAATATTACTATTGCCATTTATTACTACTTTACAAACAACCTGAGTTCAAGAAAGTTAATGTTTTACCATTATTACTAATAGTTATAGTAAAGTTTAAAAGGAAACTTGTGTAGTATAAGTCTATACAACCGACGATACTTTTCCAAGTTTCCGTCTTCTTAGTTCAATTACAAGGATTTAGAAAACAAAATTTTCTTACCGCAGTCTTTGTATGTTAAGGTACAGGACTGGACAGCACCGATGAAAAGAAGTCCAAGAACAGATGCCAATACGAAAGACTTCAAGATGAACATTGTGCAGCGTACGACGAAACGAGGCTTTACGTACCAGTTTAAAATTTAATAAGGAAAATAGTTTTTTAAAAATGTCCACGGACCTTGCATAGGCCAGGGTAAAATATGCAGCGTTTCCTTGTTCGATGTGTTCTTATGCCAATCTGCCAGTCGCGTGATGTAGCACCGCGGAAACGCTTCACATGACCAAAGGGAGATTACTCCCAGAAATACAGGACCGTTTTTCTAAAGTCGAAACGACATTACATTACATTACATGAAATTAGGTCCAGCGGACTCTTCCGAGCCAAATCAGGACCGGACAACCCCTGATCCGCATAAAAGATCTGCTGAAACAACCCTAGTGGTAAAACTGAATACTCTCCACCAGCCAGTCACTTTACAATAAAGACATATCACACGCAGGGGACGGCTGAGGCTTCACCCCCAACTTATCGAACTCCCGTTTACAAAAACAAAATAGAATACAAACATCATTATAAATTATCAACAAAACACATACATATAAAATGCCTACATTGCTAAATAATAACATCATAGGAAGCCCTAGTGACCACCTGGCAGAAAGCGTCCAATATTCCCAAGCTGATCAACATACTACTACTACTACTACTACTACTACTACTACTACTACTACTAACAGACCTCATACACAAACAAGGAGCCTTGTCCCGGGAGAGTTTTCAAGAAAAAAGGCAGGAGACTGGTCCAGCGAAGAAGACATAGCAGATTGATAGAACAGAGCAGGAATGAGAAAGAGCAAATGAGAAAGACAGCGACAGTGGGAATTTAAAGCACTAAATTTCCAGAAAGTGGGGATACTAGACTATTTATACTAGACTATTTATACTGAAACCCCCGGCACCCCAACGGGGGAAAGTCGAAACGATCTCGTTTAGTTTAATTTAGACTGTATTTATACAGGTTTTCACTCAGTGATTTGATGGTTCCCCTCAAGCGAAGCCATCAGTGTTGCTGAGGACAGAGAAAGAACGATCATCTGTGGTGCCCCAACGACCTCAGAGTTACGGGATAGGATAGGATAGGATTTGATGGTGATACATCTCTTCAGTCTCTTCAGTTCCTGGAACTTGTTCAGCCATGGGCTCGAAAGTCTCTTCTTGTTCTTTCGTTTTAAAAACTGTGGGTACAACGCCGCTTCCAAACCTTGTAGATTATGTGGGGGTCTCTGCTATAGATTGAAGTAGTAGTAGTAGTAGTAGTAGTAGTAGTAGTAGCTAGTAGTAGTAGTAGTGTAGGGACTAGATCATGGTGATCATTAAGATTTAAGATTGTGCACTATCTATGTGATCCAGCACCACTGCATGGTTCTCTATAATTTGAGTTACATAACCTTAATTATAACTAGATAGAGAACATAACATGTATCAAACTAAAACTAGAAGGGCAAAACCCATATGACTCGCATGCTCCTTATGAAACTCCCAATATTTAACATGAAAATGAGTACCCAGAAAAAACTAAATGAAACGGTGGCATTAAAATGCAAATACCGACTTTGATCTTTCTATGCTCTTGACCTTGACCTCCGGCTCCAAATACACTCATGTACTATCAAATAAACTACAGCAGAATTAAGTTGTATTACGCCCAAAAATTATGACCTTGACCTTGGGATGACCTTTAATTACCTTCTCGTCACCTCTCATGCATTTCTAATCAAATAACTAATGTTGTTGCATACCAAGTGTCAGTTAAATAAACAGCCATTTCATTGTACGATAATCTATTTTTTGTATATTTTTGCAAGACCTAAAATGACATTGACCTTCAAGATCAACACAAAAAACTGAACATATATGAAAGATCAATCTGATCATCTCTAAATACAAGTTATAGGACTTTATATTTCTCATAGGTTAGGGTCAAGGTCACTTCAAAGTACTTTTACTGACTTTGGACAGCTCCAGTGACCTTGACCTTGGAGTGAGGTTGACCTAATGTATATCAGAGATGTACAGGGACTGTAGCTCTTTGTGTATATCAATCATGCTTCAAAGAATCTTAAGTTCAGTATTGATAACCTAGGGAAAAAAAGTGAAATTTTGTGAATTATTGTCATTCTTTTACTAACATTCTTTAACCCTTGACCTTGAAGTAAAGTAATTTATCCCCTGATCATGGGTACACACCATCTTACCAAGTTTGCTTGTGATAGTTGATATATGTTCTGAGATATTAATCCACTTGCAAGTTTTGCACAGACAGACGGCGGACAGAGATGTCGGAAAGACAGACGGACACATTTTTTTTTTAAATGCCATTTATGGACAATTTAGAACTCATCTTGTAAAAATCAGTTATTTGGTGGTTGTTTTTATCGTTTGTTTGTTTTTTTGGGGGGAGGGGTGTTGAGTACATAGACTCACATTGCTATGCAAAAATGTAACAATACTCATTAGTTTCAATAGTGTTTTTTTTTCTAAAAGGATTATAACTACTTTGAATATCCTACCATCTGAGGCCGTTTATGCAGATTCACTCAATGCTTTAAAAAAAATAGATAAGTTTGTTCAAGAGGGTTATGTACTTTACTAATGTGAACGTTCAAAATTTAATTTAAAATTGGTAGACACTAAACCAGAGCCAAGGGTTCCGAGTGACTACTGACTAATTCAGACAGCTAAAGGCTCCTAACCTGCATTCCTTATATTGCTATAATATGCTATACTTATAAGATTTGGAAGGAAGAGAGAGAAAGCAGGCGAGCAAAAAAAAGAGGCAGAAATTTTAAAATTGATTGATTGATTGTTGCTTTAGGTCCAGCGGACTCTTCCGAGCCAAATCAGGACCGGACAACCCCAGATCCGCATAAAAGATCTGCTAAAACAACCCTAGTGGGAAAATTGAATGCCCTCCACCGGCCAGTCACTTTACAATAAAGACATCCCACGCAGGGGACGGCTGAGGCTTTACCCCAACTACTCGAACCCCCGGTTACAAAAACAAAATAGAATACAAACATCATTATAAATTATCAACAAACATACATATAAAATGCCTATATTGCTAAATACTAACATCATAGGAAGCCCTAGTGACCACCCGGCAGAAAGCGTCCAACACTCCCAAGCTGATCCAACAGACCTCATACACAAACAAGGAGTCTTGTCCAGGAAGAGTTTTCAAGAAAAAAGGTAGGTCATTGATCTAGCGAAGAAGAAGATAGTATAGCAGAGTGATAGGACAGAGCAGGAATGGGAAAGAGTAAATGAGGAAGACAGCGACAGTGGGAATTCAAAGCACTAAATTTCCAGAAAGTGAGGATACTATTTATACTGAAACCCCCGGCACCCCAACGGGAGTACTGTTGCCGCAGTGAATTAGTCATGCCTACAAAGTCAAGACAGGTTTTCAACTGGGGCTTTCACTTTTCCCTTTATAGGTTAGAACAATCTACAGTACAAATTTTAAAAGCCAGAACAAAAATAAACCAACACAGAAATAAGGTAGGCTAATGGTCATGTTATAAATTTATTCAGCAGTGAAAACAACATAAATGAAAAATAAAATAAAGTAAAATAACAATAGCAAAGCCTCTAGGTGGCTACAGGTTTTGATCAGAAAGGGCATAATATGAGTAAACGTGAGTATATAATATGGGTTTCGTAGCACATAGCACAAAAGTTAAAACATGACACAACGACAAATAAACCAACAACAATGCACTCATGCAGTCATGGAAATAAATTGTATAATAATGGCAAGATATCCATAAAAAATATATTGAAATAAACTATAGCCAAATACAGAACCAAAAAGTTTACAAAATATTCAGAAAAAAACCCACCAAAATAATACAAAATAAGAATAAAAAAGTGGAAGTTTGGTCATTATACACAGGGTTTATACAGAGTTACGAGTCTAGATTTCCATGACTTTCATGCTTGTATGAACCCTGTGTACACATGACTATGAACTCCACTAAATATGAAAATCTAAACCTTTGCTGCTGAAATGGCGGACCAAAACTCTCTAAAACTATTAAATAATGTAGTGACAACATATGAACAATAAATCAACAGCAATGACGATGAAGATAGACTTTTCTATTATACAGTGCACTTTTTCCTGACACGCTGATTAAGACTTTTCTATTATACAGTGCACTTTTTCCTGACACACTGATTAAAAAAAAAAAAACATAATGAAAACATGAAGGCTCACACTACTGCAGGCATAAGTCCCAAAATGAAAAGCACCACAATAGCAAAAGCACTATATGTGCAAAAAAAAAAAAACTATTTATAATATAATTGTACATGTATTTATTTTCCAAGAGAACCACATCAATTAACATGAAGATGTACAATCCCAAAACTTGTGTCCATTTTTGGCAATATGAACATCATTGAAACCTTGGATCGACTGGTAGAAAGTAAATAACAAATTTGTAAAGAAACCAACAAATAAATAAATAAAAATAAATGCCAAGTATATTTGCTGGAACAAAAACACTTGAAACTGCGTACTTGCTTTGGGAATTTGAGGGCATTTTCATCCATTATAAATATTTTGATTGCTTGCTTACCTCTCAAATTCTTATGGAAGCAACTGTGAATGTACTCTTCACACAACTCGAAACATCCCTGACTTCAATTCCAAATTGCATTTTGATTGATGCCTAACTCTTTTTTTTTTTTAAAGTGCTACGACACAACCAATCAAGAAAAGCATCTTAAGCAATCCAAATGAACACTATTCTATGTGCGCTTAAATCAAAGCCAGTGTCATATTCCTTTATGATCTATAAAAGACTTAACTAGGCATTGCTACATTTTCCTTATACCCTGCATCATTTTCAAACTTTGATTTAAGTTTTACTACAATTTACCTTCTACAAGATGCTATTTTTTACCTACAAAGGTCATAATTACCTTCATATGACTGCCTAGTATCTGGAACACCAATTCCTAATTTGATTCACATTTGTGTATTTGAGACTTACTAAGAATATCTAGTGATCATGTTTAAATGACATAATTTACCACTCGACTCCATTTTCACATTGATTATTAAAGACTTTATGTAAGTAAGTAAGCAAGCATAATCGGTTCCACTATTATTAAAATTATTCACTGTCATGATTTAGATAGTTAGTCATTGGTTATAGGATCCAGAGGAAAGCAAAGAGCTAAATCAGGACCACAGCTTGGCTGAAAGAGGTTATAGTTAGTCATTGTTTATAGGGTCCAGTGGACTGCAAAGAGCCGAATCATGACCACAAATTGGTTGAAAGAGGATTTGCCTCCAATCCGTATAAAAGATCTGCGGAAACAACCCTAATGGAAACACCGAAGGCACTCCATGAGCCGGTCACTTTACAATTAAGGCATCCCATGCAGGGGAGGCTCAAGTTGTACTCTAATTTATCGAACCCCTGTTTCCAAAAACAAAATAGAATATAAACATAATTATAAAATATTAACAAAACACAAACATATACAATGCTAAATTCCTAAATAATAATACCATAAAAAAGCCTAGTGACCATCTGGCAGAAAGCGTCCAATATCCCCAAGCGGATCCAACAGACCCCAAACATGAATGACGAGGATTGGGAGAGTTTTCAATTTAAAAAAAAAGTAGAAGACTGGTCTAGCGAAGAAGATATTAGATTGATAGAACAGATTAGGAACAAGAAAGAACAAAATGAGAATGACAGAAACAGTGGTAATTTAAAGCACTAAATGATACTATTTATACAGAGGACTCTCCCCTGATCCGTATAAAAGAACTGCTGAAACAAACTTAATGGAAACGCCAAATGCACTCCACCAGCCAATCACTTTACAATAAAAGCATCCCATGCAGGGGATGCTGAAGCTGTACTCTAATTTATTGAACCCCTGTTTACAAAAACAAAATAGAATATACACATCATTATAAAATATTAATAAAACACATAACACAAAATGCCTACATTGCTAAATAATAATATCATAGAAAGCCCTAGTGACCATTTGGCAGAAAGCGTCCAAAATCTCCAAGCTGACTCAACAGACACCATACACAAATGAAAAGTTTTGGGAGAGTTTTCAGGAAAAAAGGTGTTGACGGGTCTAGTGAAGAAGATAGTAGATTGATAGAACAGAGTAGGAATAAGAAAGAACAAAGGAGATATATAGTGACAGTGGGAATTTAAAGGTCAACCACAGTGCTCGGTCAAAAAGTTTCTGCTGAAAGAACTTTACTAAATAATACCAGATGCAAAAAATTCGGTAAGCAAAGCTCTATCGTTCAATAGATATCGATCACTGAAAGTGGGATTTCCTACCTGTAATTAATGGTAAGGGAAGTAATACTCTAAAACGCAGCTATCGCTGATCTCCCCTCGCAGTGACGTCAGCAGCTGTAGACAATGGCCGACTGCGAAGAAGTTACAAGCGAGACAAGCAGTGTTTCTTCACTCGATCTGTCGTGTTACAGCAGTGCTCTCTTCTGTTAGAAACGAATTCGACCCCCGAGTACTAATTGTAATAATAAACAAATAATTATACGAGCTAGACCCGTGAATACATAACCTCTTGCGTTCCCTTTTTTGAAAAGCTCCTCTGACTTTCCTGACACCCGGCAAGTGATAGCAGACGATGGATGTGTAGTAGCCACTGTGACTGTAGTTGACGTTGAAGCAGTACTAGTAGGCCTACTACTAGTAACTTGAATCACTGTTGCTGTTGTTGAGGCGCTTGTTGCAATGGCACACAGACTTTGGATCGTTGGAACAGAGATAGGCTTTAATGTCTGTATTGTTTTCATCCCAAAGCTCCGCATAAAAGTGGCACTTGGGGGGTAGCAGTCTTCAGCGAAGTGTTTTGCGCAAATTGCTGACGACGCACAAATCTCACCCACTTATTTCGCACTTCTTCGTTTTTTGGAAACCTATGCAATGTTATCCCATCCGCTTGTTTGTTTGTACAACCTCCAACGGCACAATATAGGCCACTGCCCTTCGTTTTCCTGCGTTTTGGTAGAGAAGTTTTTTGTTTGTATGTAGATTATAGTCACACGACACTTTCGCATATAGGTGACTACTGGACCGATTTATACTGACACCAGCGGGCCAGTTGTTGGTTAAGGGGAAAATAAAAAGATCACACGTTGACCAATCCTGGATTCGAACCAGCGACATTTCGGTTACTAGCAAGACGCTCTTACCAACTGAGCTACCCGGCCCCTGGTAGAGAAGGGGCACTATCGGACTCTATATTGTCTACAGCAGTTGACGTCACGAGCCATGTGGTCACGTGAGCGGGCTTTTCGAAGGTGCAAAAGTTTATTCGAAGTAGATTTTATTAAATATTAAAAAAAGGCAGTATTTTTCGGAAAAAAGTTGTTTGGCATGTGACTTCTTTTATTATGTAGATATTTTGTGCTCAATTTTATATTTCAATGATGTTGACCTTTAAAGCACTACATTTCCAGAAAGTGGAAATACCATTTATACAGAAACCCCCGGTACATTTACAGGGGGATATAATGATAGGATTCTCAGAGTGCATACATATAAACAAAACAACAATAAGTAAACATTTCATACATATTTGATTAATGTCCAAAGCAATGTTTGATGGTGTGAGAAAACCTCAATTTGTTCAACAACAAAAAAAAATCATGGAAAAAAAATGGGGAAAAAAATAAACTGAAATGAATAAAGAACTAAGGGAAATAATC
The DNA here is from genome assembly GCA_036898135.1 of Oncomelania hupensis. NCBI lineage: Eukaryota > Metazoa > Mollusca > Gastropoda > Littorinimorpha > Pomatiopsidae > Oncomelania > Oncomelania hupensis. The sequence goes on along the minus strand of CM072513.1, from coordinate 69,883,842 downwards.
ATATAAAACTAGAACTTGTGTATCGAATCGGCTGATCATGATTTTGTACAAGTGACAAATGTTTTTTTCACAACATCTCTTAACTGTGTAAGTTGCTATGTTGAATATTAATAAAATTATTAATACAAATGACTCAAATGAAATCACTGGTGCTTGAAATAAAAATCTGAATCATTCATCTTTATTCATTGCTGAAACTGCTAATAACAATTCACTACTATTAAGCAGTGTATAATAAAACTGTTCAAGTAATAGTGATTTTTGCTACTGTAGGTCAAATAGAAGCATTATTCTGTAAACTGATAAATAATTAACATGCTATGACAAATATAATCAATAAAATGCAAATGATGATGAAAGAGTTTTCTTAACGTTAATATGAACAAAATTGTTTCAAAATGTGCTGGAAAATGTGAATTTATTAAATAAATAATATGAATTATAACTGTTAACAATTCATCAATATATGTGTCTTGATTCTCAGACTTGAAAATAATTATGGTCAGATTAAAATGGCCAGAATCCAACCATTACTTTTACATAAAAAAGCAGCATTTATACAATATATATATGACAGGCTTCCAATTTCATAACTGCTAAATTATGTTACTATTTATAGTTCATAATTTGTTAACAAGACATAAAAAAAGAATGAATAATTAAAAGAAATAATGTACCTGAACATTTTTATTGCACTCTAGCTAAACATTATAATTTGTCCAGGCAACCATGAAAATATTATGGTGGCTATAATACAGGAAAAATACAAAATTTAGATTTGAAAATCGAAAAAGAAGAAAGAATTTCAGAAAGAAAGTAAGATAGAGAAGAAAGAAAGTAAAGAAGAGATTAAAAAATCAGCGCGAAAGGAATCACAATTGAAATTATTATTATTTAAAAGCAGGTTACAATCATAATAGTAACAAATACTAATGAAAACAAAAAAAACCATGAAATATCAAAAGAAAGTAAGAAGGAAAAGAGAGAGAGAGAGAGAGAGAGAGAGAGAGAGAGAGAGAGAGAGAGAGAGAGAGAGAGAGAGACAGAGAGAGAGAGAGAGAGACAGAGACAGAGAGAGACAGAAAAATAAATGAAAGTATAATTTAAATCATGATTGTAACAAATTACACAATTTTGGGGTGTATATATCAACTCACACTGCTTCACACAAGCACATGGGTCGACAAAAATCATGAAATTTGTATAAATATTTACAAGGTGTTTACAGAATGATTTTGACCAAATAGTTCCATCACAGTCAGCAAAACTCAAAATGTTATATCAAAAACCAATTGAGAAAACAATTAAAAATGAAAATTCAATAACTTTAAGACTAATTTATGGATTAAATTGTGGATGGGGAAAATTATTACTATAATGTGTACTGTGCAGCTAATGTCACAACAGGAGCTTGGTGACAGTTGATTAATCCCCTTGACAGAAGCATTGTTTCCTTGCCTTCCTCTCACAAGGGACGTTACCGTTACTCTGAGATTTACACTGAGACCATGAATATCAAATAGAACAATGGCAGCAAACAAAAAACAACATAAATTCACACGTAAATAAAACAAAAATAACTAGAAGGGCTAAGCCCATATGACTCACGTGCTCCCTTTGGAACTTGCAATATTTAAAATTAAAATGAGTGCTCAGAAAAAACAAAATGAAATGGTGGCATTTAAATGCAAAGTAATGCCGATTTTGATCTTTCTATGCTCTTAACTTTGAGATGACATTGACCTTCGTTTCCAAATACACTCATGTGCTATCAAATAAACTACATTAAAAGTTGAATTATTCCTCCAACTACCTCTCCCACCCACCCTCCACAAATGGTGACTTTGGGATGACCTTGACCTTCAGTGAATTTGATCTTGGGATGACCTTGATCTCATGCATGTCTGATCAAAATAACCCAATGTTTTTGCATACTATGGGTTAAATAAACAGCCGTTCAGCTGTACGATGACCTATATTTTTTTATGTTTTTGCAAGGCCTAAAATGACCTTGACCTTGAAGATAATGCATAAATGGAATATATACAAAACATCAATCTATCATCTTTAAATACAACAAGTTCGGAACTTATATCTCTCAAAGTATAGGGTCAAGAACACTTCAAAGTACCTATACTAACCGACAGTGACCTTGACCTTGGAGTGAGGTTGACCAAATTAGTAAAGTATGTATGTCTCATTGATATCTATCATGCATCAAAGAATCATGAATTCAAAATGAATGACCTAGAAAAAAGTTTTATCCACATTTGTTGACCTTGTGACCTTGACGTAAAGTCGTTCATTTACTGATCATTTGTGAGGTCTCATGGGTATACACCTTCTTATCAAGTTTGATTGTGATAGTTGAAATAGGTTCTGAGATATTAATCTACATGCAAGTTTTGCAAAGACAGACGGGGGACAGACAAATGGAAAGACAAAAAAAAAAAAAACTTTTTAACAATGTCACTTTTGGACTATTTAGGATTCATCTCGCACAGATTTGCAAAAATTTTGATTTTTTTTTTTTTTGGGGGGGAGTGGGTTGGGGAGGTAAGTACATAGACTCACATTGCTAGTGAGTCAAAAATTATAATTTAACCAACATATAAAAATCCTGATGCACTCATGATTGGCTTTTAAATAAAAAGTGACGTTTTGATACTGCCATATCCTGTCTTCATGATGATAAAAATGATGATTATAGTATCAACACCATTCGGAGATTCTAGCACAATTATTTTCTTTCCTATAAAGTCACACAAGTCATTCAGTTATTCACTAACTGTAAATGCATACAAACCACTCAAAAATAAAACATACCAATATTTACTGAACATTCCACAACTACAACTTATTATTCAAACAAAAACATGACCACTAAAACCATTTTGCTCCATCATTCATAGAAAGCAGTGCATCTCAAAAGTGTGCAGTTGCAAAATATGAAAACTGTCCTTCACAGAACATAAAATGGCAAGTCAGCTGCACAAACCACATGCATACTTACTAGTCCCAGGTATTCTGCAATTAGAACCTTCACAACACTACTAGATTTACATCTCTGCAAACAAGCTTGCAGCAAACAATTCAAAGTTGCTCATAACTTTGTACATGTGCATCAAACTATTCCACTACACCAATCACACATTGTTCAACTTGGCGAATGCACAATCACATCAAAATCATTATTCATCTTCGCCACTGTATTTAACATTTTATTATTTTTTTTAAAAAGAACATCAATTGTCATAACTTTGCATTAAAGATTAAGCTAACAGAATACTAATATAATAGGGGTCAAGCGCCGCCTGAAGCTGAGTAATCATTTTTACATTTTCAACACCTAAAACTATCACCGGGAGACACTGCAGTGCACTTCAAGCTGCAGTAATTTCTCACCAATGTGTTCAAATTTAAATTCAAATTGACACTCTGACTCACCAACTATTTATCTGTATGCAGTAACAATCGTCTTGATACCACTAAACCATACTTTCAGAACAATTAACATTCAGAAACTATCTTTAAACACGGTTACCTCAGAACAGTTGCATTGGATTGATGATCACTAAAGATGAGAAATGATGAATGTATGAACATAAAGATACTGAATCCCTTTAACTCCAAGATGTTCATGGGCTCCACAAGGAAAATTCACACTGTAACATTGTTAGTGTTACTGGAAAGAGTGGGAGAGAAGAAATAATCTCTCAAAACTGTGATCACTGGCTGGATGGAAAGAAAAGCGATTAGATGCTTGTTTACTTTGCAAATGCGTTGTCTGCTGTTGTAACAGTATTTATCATGATCACGTTTACACGGGCGTGCTTGATGAGAATGAGAAATTGTGATTTGGACGTAAACAAGATGATAAAGACGGTTATTTCTGCACAATTTAAGAACATTCAGATTCCCACTGATCCATATTTCTGCATATCACAACATTAATCGCAGTACGCCTGCCAAGGCAAGTTGACTTGGGAGACTGAATAGTGAACAAGAAGTGTTTTATTTTTTGTCTTTGTCTATCCTCAGTCAGATCGAGGTCTTCACTCTCTCCTCAAGCCAAACAAAATTCCATTTTGATTTCTTATCGCCTTTCATATTTTGTGATCAAAATAGGGTGAGGCTCTCAAAACTGCATGATCCGTAAAAACAAAGAAAGCGTTCTAAAATCTTCAGGCCATGCTAGAATCACCAAAAAACCACTTGCTCTGCGGTTTTCTGACTGCATTCTTATTATCCTCGGGTTTTTCTTGGCAAATTACATACAAACTAATTTCAGTCCAAATAAGAATACGCCAAATGAGAATAAACTATCGCCATCTTCCGAGATGGAATCTGTCACGCGGACACATGTACACTATAACACACCCACATACCTCCCTCACCCCAAATTTTATCAACTGATTTAGACCGATCCCAAAAATTACCCTGGAGCCCATCAAAAAGCCGGTTTGAAGCCAATAGGCTGAAGATTCTCATGACTGATAATGAAAAAAAAAAACACGCACCATAAAATTACTTTTCTAGTCTGGGAATAAATTAAAAATGGGCATGTACCAGGCCCCTAACCATTTCCTTAATCATATTTTTCTTTTCACATCATTCATAAACATTAATTTATCCACATACTCACCACAAACGATTCACACATTCATGCCCAAACCCTGCAAACAAAATGAAGAAAACAAAAACATTCTCCCCAAAAAACCAAATAATATGTGTAGACTGATTTGTGTAATCCAGCGTAAATGTGTATAAAGGGACACAGAAATTTGACATCACATTTTAAAGAACCCCCTGTTGTGGTGTCGCAAGTGTATCCGCCGCTTCTTGATAAACTTGTACATGAAGATGACTAGGACCAAGGAAGTGGCGCTCAGCAATAACACCACCGTTTTCGTCGGAGGCAGGTCTTGCTGGTTGGCCGGCAAGTCTTGAAGCACTGGAGGGTGAGGCTTGTGCCGACTGTGGCTGCGAATCCTGGCACCATTCTGGGGAGGGGCTTGTGGCTTGTGCTTGCGGATGATCCCTTTCTCTGAGTTTTCGTTGTCGTCATAGTACGTGTACTCGGTGTCCTCATCTTCATTTTTTTCATCGTCTTTGTCGTTGCCGATGTCATCCTCATTCTCGTTGTTATCATCTCCCTTCATGCGTTTGATGTAGTCGCCCCCTTCTTCTTCTTCTTTGTCCACCTCTTCTTTCTCATCCACGTACTCGTCATTACCGACCTGGTTGTCCTGGTCCTTGGCGGCACCAAAGTGAACAACTTTACGCTCATGTGGAGGCTGCTGCTGCCCTTCCTCATTCCTGCCGTCTGGGTACATCTCATCTGCTTCGCCGTCTCCATAATCCTCTTCGTCCTCATCGCCCTCCTCCTCTTCTTCTTCCTCTTGTCCATGTTCAAGCTTGAGCTTGTCTGCAGAATCAAAATCCTCCTCATTGACGTTTCTGACAAATATGTTGCTGAGATTGTCCTCGCTGCCCTCAGGGAAGAAACTGTGAGTGGAAAATAGGTCCAAGGGTCCCGGGTCGATGAGGTAGCGCAGATACATGACCAGTGCCCCTGAGGCTACTGCCGTCTTGTGCGACAGGCAGCCACCTGAGAACCACAACAAATAGCAATCACAATGGAAGAGAGAAAAAGAGAATGGAAGGAAGAAGAAAAGAAAGAAAAGGAAGAAAGAAGTGTTCAATAGGCAGGCATGCATGCATTTACCTTTGCTCATTCATTTCCTTTATTTCATTTACTGGCTGTATATATATAATGATTGCGTCAAGGATGCCTACTCTATCCAACACTCTTCAACATCTTCCTAGAGCGCATTATGTCAGATGCCCTTGCAGATCATGAAGGCACAGTAAGTATAGGGGATAGAGCAATCTGCGACCTTCGTTTTGCGGATGACATTGATGGATTGGCTGGAGAGGAACAAGAACTTGAACAGCTGGTACAGAAGCTTGACACCAACTCCAGAGCCTATGGAATGGAAATAAGTGCAGAGAAGACCACATTGATGACCAACAACACCAATGGCATCAACACGAACATCAAAGTCCAAGGCCAATCCCTCAACAGGGTATAGCTTCAAATATTTAGGAGCCATTGTATTAGACAGTGGGTCCAGACAGGAAGTCCTCTCCAGGATCCCACAAACAACTTCTGCCTTGGCAAGGTTGAAGCCCATTTGGAAAGACAGGACCATCATCCTACATTTCAAGGTAAGACTGCTGCGCTCCCTTGCCATCTCCATCTTACTAAACGCTTGCAGAACATGGACCCTCACAGCAAATCTACTACGAAGAATACAAAGCATGGAGATGAGGTGCTACAGAAGACTTCTGGGCATTTCCTATACCCAGCACATCACCAACGACGAAGTCCAACAGACCATCACACAAGCCATTGGACAACACGATGACCTGCTCACAGTGGTGAAAAAACGGAAACTCCGATGGTATGGCCATGTCACCAGATCAGGTCTTGCAAAGACCATCCTTCAAGGCACAGTGCAAGGAGGTAGAAGAAGAGGAAGACCGAAAAAGAGGTGGGAGGACAACATTCGAGAATGGACTGGTTTGACACTGAGCAAAACCATCATTCATGGTTGCTGAAAACAGAGAAAGATGGAGTACGTTGGTTAAACGATCATCTATGGTGCCCCTACGACCTCCGAGTTACGGGATAGGATAGGGATATATAATGATTTTAGACCTACAAGCAATTAAAAAGAAAGAATTCAGCCTTACAAGTTCAATTATCATTTATCTTATTACAATTTTTGTTGGTAAATTTCTCTTCGAGCTATGAACTGTTATTTATTTCATTATAAAAAATGTTAACATATTAACTATCATTTTTAGTACTAACTTTATTATTATTATTACTATTCAACGACCTTCGAGTTACAGGATGGGATAGGATAGGACTAGTATTATTATTATCATCATCATTATTGGATGAGTGAAAAGGGCAAAAACTGCGAATATGTTTCAGCTTACGCTGAACAAAAGCCACATCGTACATACCTGGCATGCTCTTCTCTACCAAAAGTTTTCTTGACTTTCCTTGTTCCGTTCGGTAGGCATCTTCAATGCTGAGCATCCTTCGGCCTAGGTAACCGCCATGGACCGGAGGACCTGGCTGCGGCCTCTGCAATACCTGCTTTTCCTCCATAAACCGACCTTCTTGGTTGAAGTTTGACCTCTGAACCTGCCCCTGCCCTTGACCTAGATTTGACTTGACGGCAGCAGCTAGCTTGTTGCGTATGGCAGCCTGGATCAATGAGTTGCTCGCTTTGTGTACATCATCTGGGAATGGAAGATGTGCTTGTATTTGAGACCCTGCACCTGGCTTGGCTGCCAGATTGTTGGAAAGAGTGTTGTGACCTCTACCGTTTCTACTCCGTTCCAGCAGCAGCTGGTTGTTAACGTTTTGTGCATTGCCCTCAAGTATGCTTAAGCCAGCCATGTTTGGGTTCTGCAGACCAACAGGAACATTACCGTCTGCTTTGAAGTTCTGGAAGTTCACCATTCCTAGCTGCTTTGCCCCTGGCAATGGGACATGGTTGTCATTGCCATCCGCAAAGCCCCTCCGGCTGCGTTCAACATCCAAGTCAGGGTTTTTAGCATCAGGGTTGCTCTCTCGGTCAAACTGCTGCATTTGCAGATGAAGCTGATCCAGCCGGTCTTTGAGATACGGCTGTTGATCCAGCAGATGGTCATTGTTGGCTTTGAGGTCCTGGAGCTTCTGCTGCATCTGCTGTTTCTTCAAGTCCAAATTAGCAATCCCAGGAATGTTCTTCGCCTACCAGACACAAAAAAATTATATGATAAATTAAAAATCAAATACCACAAATAAATAAATAAAGTATATATATATATATATATATATATATATATAGATAGATATATACATATATATATATATATATATATATATATATATATATATATATATATATATATATATATATATATATATATATATATATATATATATATATATTTATCGGACTGCCCTCGTATTTTTATAATTTTATTTCTTTTCTTTTATTTTATTTATATTCTATCACCTCTATTACATATATGTATATATACTTTCCTTATTTATTTTAGAAAAATATATATACAAGGGCAGTCCGATAAGTACTTAGCCTCACCGCCCGATGGCGCCAGTATTGGAAGAGCAATTTACTATCGTGAAGTACATTCTCGTAGACGGCTACTGTCGAAATTTCAGCCGGATTGGACTCGTAGTTTTATTTTGACCGCATGTGCAATCAGGCATGTGCTCTTCCACCATGATAACGCACCGGCTCACATCTCCGCCCTCGCCACAGCCAAACTGCTGCCCCATTCACCGTATTCTCCAGATTTGGCCCAGTGCGACTTCTTTTTGTTTCCAAACTTAAAAAAGTCACTCGCTGGGCAGAAATTTGAGGCGAATGAGGAGGTCATCGCCGCCACGGAGGCCTACTTTGCAGACCTCGAGAAAACGTATTTTTCAGTCGGGTTAAAGAAGTTGGAGCATTGCTGGGTCAAGTATATCAAACTGAACGGAGACTATATTGAAAAATAGATCGCCACTTTTTCAAAATTTTCGTTTTTTTTCCGTTGGCTAAGTACTTATCAGACCACCCTCGTATATGTAAAAAAAACAAAAAACTATAGAAAATTCTAAATTAAATGTAAAACACAAGTTGTCCCATTTCATTAGAATCCTATCCTATCCTATCCCATAATTCGGAGGTCATAGGGGCACCACAGAAGATCGTTTTACCAGCGTACCCCATCCTTATCTGTCCTCAGCAACCCTGATGGCTTCGCTCAGTGTCAAACTAGTCCTTTCTCGAATGTTGTCCTCTCACCTCTTTTTCGGTCTCCCTCATCTTCTACCTCCTTGCACTGTGCCTTGCAGGATGGTCTTTGCAAGGAGAACAGGAAAGGGAAAGGTCCCTTGGTGTTTATAAACAAGATACACTTTGGTGTTTATTCTCTCTCACCTCCCTCCCCCACTCCCCTTTCTTAACCCATCCTGGTAACCAGCAATTTAAAAATGGTCACCACCAAAAGGTAAAATATATGTAAACAAATAATGAATGAAATAAACACATAAATTATATAAACAAATAAATTAATAAAATACAAATAAATACAGCTTTAGTATATAATATACATCATTAAAAATAAAGGTTTCAGCATACCTTGGCAGAATCAGCCAGCAAATTTTCCAATTTAACCCCACGCTGCTGTGTATCGTGCTGAGGTGGCTGCATTGCCTCTGGGGCTTTCAAATCACTCTCCCCTTTATCTTCCTCCTCTCTGTCAGCATCCCCAAAGCATCCGGAATTCAGCTGCCAGCTCAGTATCTGGTCCAGATAGTCTTTCTTCAAGAATTCGTAGAAGCCAAGGCTGGGACACACAAACTCTACAAAGAGAAAAAAACAAACACAGATAGAGGTTTAAACAGTACTGCTATACACAGACCTGTGCACACTCAAAATGCTCATCAGTAGCAAACAAACCAAATTTCAGTAGTTTTTAAAAATTTTCAGTAGCAAGCTGTAACGACAGTTCAAGTAAAAAAATCAGAATTTCGGAATTTTAATAGAATTTTAATAAATAATCCGTATTCTGCTCATGAAAATCGGAGAAAATCCGGAAAATCTGTAGATGTGCACAGGTCTGTATACAGTATATGCTTTCTCCCCATTGGACTTAGCGCAGTGATCTGTAACCAATATATATTCGCTCGCACGTTACACACGGTCTTATTGTGTACACAATAAACATGCGTTCACCACTCAAATGGTGCAAGGGCAGGATTCACAATACGTTGTAAGATGCAAACAAACCATTATTAGGATCTCAAAAACAAAAAAATTAAAAAGTCTATAAAATCATGAAAATGTTTGAACAAGAATGGAAGGTGATGAAGTAGGATGCTGATGATGATTGTAATGATGATGCCTAGAGCAGCTCTTGAGCTGGAAATGCGCTATATAAATTGATTAAATAAAATAAATAAATGATGATGGTGATGAGGAAGAAAATATTGGTGGCGATAATGATGAGGATGATGATGATGATGAAGAGGAGGAGGAGGAAGAACACAATGATGATGACAATGAATGATAACAATATGCCAATGATGATACCAATAATGATGGCTAAAGATATGATGTAAAATGTACATACATCTTGATGATGATGATAATGAACATAATAATGAGAATTATAACAATATGACAATGATGATGACAACAATGACGATGGCTGAAGCGATGATGTAAAATGTACATACATCTTGATGATGATGATAATGAACATAATAATGAGAATTATAACAATATGACAATGATGATGACAACAATGACGATGGCTAAAGCGATGATGTAAAATGTACATCTTGACAATGACGACAACGAAGATGGTCCGAAGCAGCAGAACAATGACAGAAATCATGCTATGTCACTTGTTGGAATGACTAGTACTGCACCTCACTATTACATTGAGATATCAAACATAGTATTACCAGACAGTGGTAAGTAAGGCAGTCAAGAAATAATCAAATGAAAAAAACCAAACATACGCTGTTCCATGAAAAGGTCCTGATAGTACTCCTTGATCTCCCCCTTCATGAACACGTGTACCACAGCAAGCATCTCAAAAAAGTTGTTGGAGCAGAATTCATCTTGCATGGAATCCAGCGAAGAAAAGCCCAGTGACTTTAACAGCGTGTGCATCTCAACACCACAACCAGCCTTACAAATAAAAAAATAAAACATAACTAAGTATAATACTGTAAATACAGGCAAAATTTATCAAAACGCCTAGGAAAATCTTGTGCGTCCATAAACCAAACACAGACCATTATTTTGTCACTAGGATCGGCCACGGGAGGGATGCAACTAGAGCAGGCGTGTACTAGAAAGTGTAGAGGATGTCCAGGCAGCGTGCCACACAAAAAAAAGACATTGACCCGGGCCCATTCTGAGTGTTAGAGACTATTGAGGCCTGCACCTGCACACAGCCAATGCTTGATAAGATTTCTGACGCCAAGTTTGAACAGAGCCAATGGGGGAGATCGACTAGTGGAAACAGCCCATTTTTACAGATTATGTATTACTTTAGTTCATGGTTATAATAAAACATCAACGATCTTTACAATGTAAAAAATGATACATTTGTGCTTGTGTTAATGTTGGGGGTGTTTTTGGACTTGTGTATAACTTTGGATATATCTATCTGTAGTAACAAATTCTTGCAAACAAAAATTATTAACACATTATTATGATATTATTATTATAATTACTATTTACATTTAAAATAAGGCCAGCAATTTTTATTTTTATTTATTTTATTTTGTTTACAATGGTAAAACAATAGTTTACTGATCTGAGTGTGTGTTACAAGTTCAATATCTAGTAACTATTATATAATGGTTCAGTTTCTCACCGACTCTGTTCAGGATGGACAAAAAATACAACAAAACAACTGACCTTTGCTTCCTCAACTTCATCACATAGTAACACTAATGTAAAAGCTAAAAATGTACATATAATAATCAGTTTAAAACTTAATCTGCGATTACTCAGGTAAACCACAATGTTGTTTTTTAAACAAAAAAAGATCATGTTATAAAATTCACCCTTTCAGCTACAGCAGTCCACAAGAGTTGATGAGTGATGCTGTAGTCGGTCAAACCCTTCTTGGTCATTATTGCACCACAGTCCTTTGACAGAATGCAAGTCCTTCCCATCACACCTGTGTTATTGGCTGTTGTCAGTTCCATCATACACTTGTCACTGCTGGCTTCATCAACTTCAGCTGTAATAAGTGCAAATTATTCTGTAAGTACCAAATAATTAATATGTCTACAACGATTATTCTCTTAGTCTTAAGCATAACTAATCATAATGTCTTTCACGAACTGATCTATTTACTATAAGTTAGTATAACTGCATCTATCCAGAGAAATTCTTTCATTATTTCCATGCAAGTAACTTTGTACGCATACTTTAAGATACATTGTAGACATCAAATTACCCATCAACTTATGTACAGATAGCATAGTAATTAGTATCACTAATTCATTGATTACCATGACCTTTGAGAAATATGTGCATAATATTTTAAAGGCCAGTGAAAATCAGTTTCAGGATGGTATAATGAAATACAGCTTGTTATGAGGCCATGACTTATGGCCCAGTAATAACAACCTGAATATCAGTTCAAAATACCAGTAAAGGCGTGAAGTATTGATACAACAATTGCCATGCCATCCAATCCCTACAATGTATTCATTCATAATTTGTGCCATACTGTCCCAACATTACAATCAATAACAGCCCTGAAAATGAAAAAAAGGTCCCACTAGCCTTTGGCTAGTAACTTAAAAATTTTACTAGCCAAACTAAAAATTTTACTAGCCAAACTAAAAAAAAGTTCATTTTAGCGCACTTGCATAAAAATTTGGCGACTAAAGTTTTTTTTTTAGTCGCCAATTTTTTTTTTCACTAGCCATGGCGACTAAATTAGTCGCCATTTTCAGGCCTGAATAATGTGTTTTTTTTTAACAACTAATTCTACTTCAGCGAATTTTATATCAAACTCAATAATGTTTTTCAAATAGTGATTACAACTAATTCCAGTCTTCAGCCAAAATTTTCTTCAAAAGGACTTACATTTTGAATGAGCAAGGTAGATGGGGATTTCCCATCGAAGAGTAGGCACTACTCGTCTGTGAGGTTTTAGATGCTGCCAGGGTTCTGCTATCAAGTACCTCAAATTTTGAAAATAGTGTGAATCATCTGCTTTCACGGCAGCCATAGCTGAATGGATGATATTTGTTACCTCACGAAGGATGGTCTCAAGCCGCCTGACTACCAATAGATCAAGATTAGCATGCTGACCATTTTTATGTTCGGTTAAGATCTTTTGTATCTGACCTGCAACAAAATCAATGTTTAGCCCATTTACTGTTTGTTTTACAATCTGTAATTGTAAATTTATAAACATAACAATCAATTACTACTACAACTACTTCAACTATAACTACTAATTTAACAATAATAATTAATAGAAACAATGAATAACCATAAATAAAAAAATAACGACCTTTGTGCAGATGAGATGACATCATGACAGGGGCTTTGACAGCCTTTATTATGGCAGTTGATTATTCCCCATGAATGAATGCATTACGTTCTTTGCTTCCATTAACAAGGTATGTTACTCTGAGATATCAGTATGGAGATCATAATAATGCACTGAGATGACAGGTTTTCAAACCAAAGCGGGAAAGGTGCAAAGCAGTACATAGTAAGTCAAACTGCATCAGTGGCAAGACTGGCTTTGTGTTAGGCCCTTGCATGTTCCTCACTTACATGAATGATCTGCCTGCCAAAGTTTCTTCTCCATTCTGACTTTTTGCTGACAACACAATGCTGTGACAACACAATGCTGTACCATTGGTACATAGCCTCCAAGGATGACCATGCCGTTTGCCAAGCCCCAACAAGGCCTCCAGTGACAAACTTGATGAGTAGGAGTGGAATACGATATTCCACCTGAACATATAAAGCCTGCTGATCTTGACCTGGATGAAGGAAGCCCTTGAATACTAACTGTAGTAACTCCACCCATTCTCTTCATGATAGCATACTGCAGTTTGTGTCCTCCAGCGAATACATTGGGGCTTGGCGTCACCCTCCAATCCACCTGTCCTGGGGACAGCACATAGATAATTTCTGCCCCAAAACCAACAAAGCTCTAAGCTTCTTAAGTAGGAACCTGAAGACAAGCCAGACCAAAGAATTGGCATAAAAAAACCTTGGTTTGTCGCATTAAAAGTACGCCAGCAATGTCTGAGATCCCTATGTCGCTGACAGGCTCACGACAATCCTTGAGAAGATCCACCAGCGTGCAGCAAGGTTTGTCCTCATGCTAGAGCATGTGTGAGATGTTGTGATCTCAAGCCACTGCCCATGTGCATGCATGCACTGCATCGCATGGATTTTAAAGATCCTGACGCTCATGTGATTGACGATGGCATGGCATGTCCTAGACTGGTGAGTCATGAGTGCCAGCTAAACAAATACACCTAGCACTCACTAGGTCCCTTCCCCCATCTAGTGTGTAAATTTACTTCGGTTCATTGAAGTTGGTCACCGTCCAGACAAAGAAGAAGACGAGAAGAACCAAACACCCCCAGCAGTAACACCCAGACTACTGACTACTGTGACAGTGCTCAAGTTTCTTCCCCCCACACCGTCAGATACTGGAACTCCCTTCTAGTAGTATCGACTCTAGAATAGTAAAAAGCAGAGTACATCAGTTGCATAATAAGCTATTTAGTATTATAAAGAAACTCGAGAGCTGCTTATTGCAATGCGTGAGTTCCAGAACCTTGCGTTGGTTATTTATTGCTGTGCAAGGATTCACTTACCTTCAATAACTCGCAGTCCAAACATCCCATCAAGATTCAAATGCTGAGAGTTTGCTTTCATAAAACCAACTATTTTTTCAATTGCATCAACCACCTTTAATAGTATCGCATGCACATCGTGCTCTTCGCTGAAAGATACTGTGAACAGTACAGGCAGGAAAACAATGACTGCCAGAGCAGCCGCCATTTTGTCTCTTGTGTTTCGCTTTAGGTTGATTCCCCTGGCTGCCAAATAATTACTCCAAAAGAGACGAAAAGACACAAAATTGTTGCTTTTGCTTCGTGTTGATAAGGAAATTATTATTATTATTATTATTATTATTATTATAATTATTATTATTATTATTATTATTATTATTATTGTAGTAGTTGTTTTTGTTGTTGTTGTTATTGTTTTTTTAAGTGCGATAGGCGACCCTTCAAAGTAGGCCTAGTCATCACCCTAGAGTTCCGTACCTTCGATAGATTTCTCGGATGTTTTCATACTGTGCAAGTTTCGTTCTCAGCTCTTTACGATCGTTTTTGCTGTATTCTGGCAGTGCTCTTTCGCCTTCGTTAGAAGGTTAGGTAGATGAATATGACCACGATGTCCTTTCTTCGACAGTCAGGCCCCTTAATAGTTAATGTAGTTGCAGGGCTTGCAACGGGAGCGGGTATTTACATCTTCTACTATCATTTGAGTCGGGATCTTCGAGAGATCCGCGCTCTTCTCACTGAATTGAGGAAGGCGATCGAAGTCATCAATGCCGGAAATCACAAGAAAAGAAGCAGAACTTCTGGTTACTACTCCGCCGTGAGTAGTGGAGAGGAGGAGGATGACTTCGAAGATGCATTGGCAGGGTAGGTGAAATAATTCATAATGCTTTGGATCTGCACAAAGTTAGTCCAAAGTTCACAGTTCAGTTAATTTTGGGACTTGTGTAACTTTTTAGTACTTTTTAGTTTCCCAGTCAATTTCGACAACAGTATAATATATATTTTATGGGTCGCATTGCATTTGCTTTGGAAGTTTAATTTCAAGTGACAACAGTAGGTCATTCATCAACTATGAAATTTGTATCCTGAAAAAAGTTTACCTGTTCAAGAAGGTTTTATTTTTATTATCGAGGATTTTTATAGCGCACATATCTCCACCGTACTTGGCGACTCAAGGCGCTGGCCGATACAGGATCTAACTCAAGCCGCCCGAGGCGCCAACTTAAATTCATTAATATTATTAGTAGGTACTCCAAGCCCTTCATTGGCTCTTGTCCGCTCGGCAGTTTTGACTCAGTTTTCACTTCACTTTCAACACTTATTATTAATGTAAAACTGCATCAAAACAAACAGTGGCTGTATTCAAATAAAAATTGAAAGCTTTATCTTTACATCTGTGTTGTTTTTAATGCATGTTTATGCGAAAGATTCCGAGAAAACAGCTTTTGAATACGCCCCTATCCGAACGCTGAATGCCGCTGCGAAAAAGTTGTCACCGTCGTTTGCTGAGAGGTGACTCGTTTCAAAGTCTAAGCGCTTTGTGATACTTCATTGGATGGCCTAAAAATAAGAACCAATGAGAAGTTCGGATACTTAGCTTCATTTACATATAAATATGGTGGGCTCTCGTGTGTAAAAGTTTTGTTACGAGCCGAACAAAGTGGATAAAGCGGTTTTGATGTAAGTTTGATTTTAACTAGAAGTTTAAAAATTACCAAGAAATAAAGAGCAGACTTTCCTTTATAAAACTAGGGTATTTATTAATTTGTGCATTACTGTATCGCGGAGCGCTTTGCCGTAGAAAAGTGTACCCAAACGGTGTTCGGGTTTTCTTCCGGCCATGGCCAACTCGTAGGCCTATTCAGCGACACGAGTGCTGAGCCTAGTAGCACACCAGTAGGCCTATAATTTGCCGGCACGCAGTTTGTACGTATGTTAGTTTGGAAGTGTTTTTAAAAAAAAATTGTAGCATTTCTTGTTTTTTAAAGTGTTTGAATTTGAAAACATTTTTTATTATTAACATTATCAACCTTATATAATTTTAAATGCTTGTATTAAGTCTCATCTCAGTCTCATTCTTCTGGATTTTAGAGATGGAAGATTCAGTCTTTGATCTTAATTCAAATGTCTTAATCCATCAAGTAATTAAGTAGCTCTTCTCTGTACTTTCTTAAAAGCGACAGACTGCCGCTTAAAAAGCAGGTACCAGATAGTGTTGCCACACTCCAAGTGTGGTCGCACAAAGCTTTTGAATAGTTTTGCCCAGATATTATTATTCATGTAAGTAAAAGTTCTCTTTATCAATCCAAGCATTTTATTTGCCTTTGCAATTGTTGCATTAATATGATAATCCCATATCAACTGGCCATCAAAAATTATAACCCACAAGTCTTTCTAATTTTTATTCTCTCTCATCAAAACTGGCCACCTTCAGCATTTATAATGTATGCATGTTTGGGATTATTTTTTTCCCCATATGAAGAGCTTTCGACTTGTTGGCATTACAGTATATCAGGTGTGTGTCCATGCTGTTTGTCAGTGTCAGTCTGCAACATAGCTTTGTATTATCTGCGAAGATTTTACAAACTGTGTTAGAGGTACAATCTGGCAGATCGTTCACAGGGGTCTTTCGTTTGATAGAGAAGACATCATTTTGCAATACACTCGCCTACTTGCCTTTAAGATATGGCAGAAAGTTATACTTACAGGCCTATATTTTTGTTTTTGGCACCGGAACTTTTCACCGGTGTAGGAAAGTAGATATATATTTTCTTAACAGTATATAATTATAAAATGACAGATGACATCTTTTTGCTGAGGACAGAGAAAGATGGAGTATGCTGGTTAAACGATCATCTGTGGTGCCCCTACGTCCTCCGGATTACGGGACAGGATAGGATAGGATATAAAATAAATTCTCAAAATGTGTCAAATAAAGTACATGAATATATGTGTATTTTGTGAAAATATACAGGTTGTTATTATAAATCTTCTTACTCTCTAGGCACTCAGATTCAAGGAAAACTTGCTCAAAAACCCCATCATTATTACAGACGATTATTGCTTTACTAGGATATTGGTAAAGATGAGGTTGCCAAGTATGAGTTATTATAGACATTTTAGAGGAGACCTGATTGAGACATACATGTATACAAATATACTCATGAGATTTACAACCTGGAGAGCAAAATGTTTTCATTGGTAAAGGGCAGTAGCACAAGGCGCCATGCCTACAAACTTTTGAAGCCAAGATGCAAAACATCGCTACTACAGGGCCTTCTCTCAGAGAGTACTTGAAAGATGGAGCGAGATAATTTTAAGCAAGTGTTGTTTAGGCCCCAATCCTGAACGCATTCATGATTCAAAAACAGATTAGATGCACATATATGCATGCATAAATATCAATAACATAGAAGAACCTCCCACTGTAGATAGGGCCTGATCAGAAGATCAGTAGAACACTCATACAAAAATGTTCATTAGAATAGGCCTGGTCAAAAGACCAGTTTATCATATCAATTTGGACATGACCAGTGTGGAAAGAATTGGCTACAGGCTCTACTAGTACTTAATCAACTGCTGAAACAACTAGTATATTGTATACTATACAAAGCCAAAATGAAGCATTCACGCTTATGTTATTCACAAGAAAGCAGTACATCAGATGAGAACTCGCTGCCAGAGTGAACCATTTTAGGTTGTGCGTCTTTCACACTGTCACAATAGTCAACTGTAAAATTGATTGGAACCTGTCAAAACGATAGCTAGTAACCAATGTTTGCAAGACATGAACTGATGAAGTTAGTTCAAAGACACAAAGCATCTGATTAACCAGTTTCATTCTTGGGAAGTAAATCGGGGACAATCAGTATCCGGGACCAACATATTGGCCGCGTTGGGCACTTCAGGCTGTGTGCCCCCCAAAGCTATACGTATAGGATAGTGGCACCTCTGTGCAAATGGACCCTCTTGGAAACTCCCCCTTTCAAATCACTTAATGAGTTAATCAGTCATAATAAAAGAATTTTTTTTTTACATCAAAATTCTTTATGACATCAGAATTCTTGTGTCCCATGTGCTCTTTGACATAAATTTGAGAGAGAGAGATGCATTTAGATGTTTTGCCAGTACACTCTAAGTTATTGACCAAGACTTAGTTTGAGATGAATAAAGTTTTATTGTATCACATCACTATTGCAAAAAGGCACACATTTATTTTATACATCTTGTTCAAAATTATTTGCATTTGTCACCAGTTTCTTTTACCCTGTACAGATTCAGTGATGTGGAATTGGTGGGACGACCAAGCAGCTCTTCAGAGCGCAATGTCCAGTTTGCGACCCCCTTGACCACTGAAATGACCACAGAGGGAAGTGATCAGCAGTTCTATGCCACTGTGGATGCTTTCATCGAGGTTGGAGGGAAGAGTGACTATGAGCAAGCCTATGGTACACTGCAAGAGAGGCTGCCAAAGGTGATCATGTCAGCACACTTATCCATTTACCACTAATTGGTCACCCCCTTCCTCTTCCATCACCTCTACCCACCCCCACCTTTTGATTTCTGATGTGTACATAATTTATAACATAAATGTTTTTGGTATTCCTTTTTCCACTTTTTGACTTCTGAATTGTACGTGGGATATATATGGAATTCCATTTGCCCACTCTCATAATATATATGGAATTCCATTTGCCCACTCTCCCGGGTAGGCAAAATCTTCAGATGACCCTTGTCTGAAGCCTACCAGTAGTAGTAACCAGTGACTAATGGCAATACAAAATTTTAAAAAATTATTTAATTAAAATAAGTTAAATTAAATTAAAATAAAACTTTCTGTACAGTACAAAAGGCTGACAGCCTATACAGTAATACTGTCACTAATATAGTATTCTAGACTCATTGAATTGCAGAGAATGTTTCGACATGCATGCATGGTTTTTGTTAATACACTCACACTGTTGAGTTTGAATAATATATACTTGGTTTATTAATTCTTGTGTGTGCTGTTATTATTGTTGCATCAGAAGTTCATCAGAAGAATTTTACTAGCATTCTACTGTTACTGTATAAAGTATTGCAAATTTGCGCATTTCAAGTTTGTAATTGTAAAATTTCTTTGTAATGTTTCAATAATTCTGGAAAATTTCTTTATAATGTTTCAATACTTCTGGCAGACGAATTAAAATGTAAATACAATTTTCAAGTTCCAAATGTCTCTCAGGCCCAACATCTTTATTTTTCTTGCGGCACTTGTAAGAATTCTGTACAGAGATCTGTAGATTAGCTGACATCCAGCATCCAGGAGTGCAACATGGGAGCATGCGTGACTATGTCATCGATGAAGATTTTATTGCAAATGTCACTAAAGTGTCAGTTTTCAAAATTTGTTCCAGATGCTGAACAAGGCACAGTTTCAGTGGCGCTTGTCCAAGGTGGCATACTTCCTCGCCAGTGCAGCGGAGGAAAGAGGAGACTTGGAGGGTAAGAAGGAAAAGATGTATGAAGCCAAGGATGCAGCAATGGCCGCCATCAACTTGGACAGCAAGTGTGCCAATGCCCACAAGTGGTGTGTACACCTTTTGGAGTTGTCACTAAATTTACCATACATAATGGCTGTTTTCTAGCCACCTTTTGAGTTTTCACTAAAAGTTTAGAGTATTTTGGCTAGTAATAGACCAATTTCCACTAAACAGGAGACTTTGGTGCTAGCTGAGTTTTAGAGATCTATTTAGCGTAGGCTGTATGCCTTGACAGCCTCCGATACACGGATTTGGGTCAGCTGTGCATAGAGACTGCCTCTATAACCTAGTAACATTCCAACGCAGCCCAATAGCGCCAAATGGTCTATTTTAAGTCAACTTTGAATTTTTCTCTAAATGTACAGTGTATTTTAGCTATTTTCAAGCCAATTTAAATTCGTTATAGTTTCCTCTGATTTTCCAGCTCTTCTATGATCTAGATTGTTCTTCTGGATGTTTAATATGTATTTATTCATCATCGCTCCCTCTGCTGATTGATGATACTGTTTACTGCCTTTAGGAATTGGTACACCTACAAGTGTTTAAGAAATGTGTTTGTGATCGTATGTCCTGTTGAATATACCTGACCTGTACAAGCTTCGGAATCGTAAGTGTTAATTACATTTTTGCTGCTACCGGTTTCTAATGGCAAAAGGTTCCATTGAGTCGGTTATATCTTTCACTGTATGCTGCTTGTGTTTGCAACCACTGACTATACGACTTTGTATTGCCTTGTCAGTTCATTTGTGAAAGAGGCAGGAGATTTGCCAGTCAGTTGGAATGGAGGGAGAATCGGAGTCAGAAAAGCATTGTAACGAAGTGCCAAAAGTGGATGTGACTGAACTAATACAACAACTTGATGCTAAGTGGCAAAAGAGATTTGATTTGCTCACGAAGAACATTGTGCAATCAAATGATAGAAAGAGGGGAAAACTTTCTGACTCTGATTCTGACTCTGAGCCAAGACATTCAATAAAGAGAACTCGGCTCAGGACCAATTCACCTAGTCATCCTGATTTTGGAGAGGTTAATGGTGCAGTAAATGACGCTGATGTGTTAATGGTGCATGAAGAGGGGAAACTTGATGATGATGAAGATAAATTGTGTGCGGGGCAAAGTCAGATTGACAAAGGAGTAAGTGAAGAGGATGACTTACTACAGCAATTAGAAAGCGATTTAAATTAAGATGAACAACTGAGGGAAAAGATCAGGGAGGATTTGGCCCAATTGTGTATCGGTCGCTTCCAAAGAAAAATCAGAGATTACAATTTGCAAAACCTGTACAAACCTTAGATTTAGAGACAAATACATTTGAGGGATGTCGTTTGAAGCATAGTTTAACAAATTTCCTAGCAGAATTATACAAAAAGGATCTGAGTTACACTATGAAACATAAAATGTATGTGGTGGGCAATAACCCGCCTGTGTAGACTTATAAAGGGTGTTTTTGAGAAGAAACCCACCTTGCCTCAGTATACAGAAACTTTGGATGTAGATAAAGTGTTGGATTGTCTTGTGGATTGGCCTTCGTTTGATGACATTCACCAGAAAGAATTAACCTAATGGACAGTGATTTTACTTCCATTGCTTTCAGGGCAAAGAGGACAGTCAATTCACTCATTACTAGTGGATGATATTAAGTTCAAGGGCACCAAATGTACTATTGTTTATTCACCTCTATTAAAACAGTCTAAAGCCAGTGTTCATATAATCCCATTAGAGTTTGACAGGTTTGAAAACATAAAACTTTATATTGTTTCACTTTTGAAAACATATTCACATGACTGTGAAACTTGGTCAGGACAATAAACTAGTTATTTTGTTAAACGGCATAACCATATCTCCAGGGATACATTGAGTATGTGGCTGAAGACTGGTAGAGAGTGCCGGAATTACTACATTTGCAACCTATAGTTCTTGTTCTGCTAGCACATCAGCTGCCTTTAACAGGGATGAAAGTATCGACAGCATTTAGGAAGTTCTATCTAAAACCTGTACAGAAGCAAATATATTTGTCACAGGCTGTTCTTGTCGAATATTTGCATTATGAATAAATATCTGTTTTATTTGATTTTTCATGGTTCTGCATTATGACAATTATGGCTCATGTTTCTCGTCGCCGACCAATCAGCAGAGTGAGCAATAATGATTAAATTAAACGAGGCTTACCTAAGGTGGTCTAATTAGAATTATTGTGAATAGGTTGGGAGGCAAGGGTATCATATGCCCGCCCTTCTACTTCGCACTCGGAATGATTCTGATTCCCACTCAAAGCAAACCTTGTTCAGTGTAGAGAAACACAGCTAAATCCTGGTGCTGAATGCATGTTAATTCTCATATGATACCCTTGCCTCCCAATCAACATACTCACAATAATTCTAATTAAACTTCACCTTAGGTAAGCCTCGTTTACTTCAATAATTATTGGATACCATTTGTTGCACAGTGGCCCATGTGCGAATGCTGGTTGCCTACTAGGTGAAAGCGAGTCAGCCTCAGCGCAGTGCTAGCCAGGACATATGAGGGTTAAGGGATGGTAGGGGACGATAGGACGTAGTGCTTGTTGGGCGCGTTTTTGTATCTGGCACTTGCCCATCTATACATGAGCTTCGGGATCTTTAAAGTCTGTGCGATGGAATGCTTACATGGACGAGACTAGACCTCGGTTTATATTCTCATCTCAGTACATAGAAAGTTGCCTTTTGGCTACATCTCCAGGAAAAGGAATGTTATATAATTTATTATGTACACGTTTTCTCTCAAAATGTGCAGGTATGCCATCACTCTAGGTTGTGTGGGGGACTATGTGCCCACAGCGGAGAAAATCAAGAACGCTATTGTCATAAAGGTAATTAGACTGAAAGCACAGTGTTGTGAGTGTGTGCAAGTAGGAGTGTGGATAGGAGTTTGGGTCAATGGATGCGTGCATGTACGGGTGCATGCTGGTGTGAGTATGTGTTTTGGCAGCTGATCTTTATGTTGTTTGAGGATGAGGAAGACTGGAAGTGAATCTGTATACTAAATATAACCCATATCAAATTGTGTGTTAAAGAGGGCAAATTTAATAGTAATAATATTAATTGACATTTGTACAGTGCCCTTCCTCACTAGATCTCGTAGTGCTTTACAGAAAGAAATAACAAATAAAACATAAAAATACATGAATAAATAAATAAAGCGAAAGAAAAATATGAAATATTACATCAGAAAGCACACGCGCTCACACACACACACACACACACACACAACGACTATGACTGTGTTTTAAGTATTTCACGAAGAAAATTTCAGGATCAAGATTTAAGGATACAAACTGTTGAAATTACATGTTTTCAGTCCAGAGCGAAAGGAAAGCGATGATTCGACACAGAGTTAAAGTAGAGAATTCCAAACTGCACGGGCTGAAAGGCAGAATGAGCGTTCGCCAAAAGTTTTTGTTTTCATACGGGGAGTATGAAGCTGGCAACTATCAGAAGATGAATGGAGAGATCGTGACGGTCTATAAAAGTGGACTAACTTGTACAGATACAATGGACCAGACAGAGTAACAGCCATACTGTATAGTTTAGGGTCAAGGCCACTTCAAAGTACCTATACTAACCAACTTTGGACAGCTCCAGTGACCTTGACCTTGGAGTGAAGTTGGCCAAATTTGCTTAGTATATGTGTCTCATTATAATTATTATTATTTGTAGTATTTGTATTATTATTATCTTTTTCAGCAACATATACAGAAGGCTATTGATCTCAATCCCAAGGATCCCACACCGTATCACATGCTAGGACGCTGGTGCTACAGTGTATGTACCTGCAGATTTTAATTTATTTAATAAAATTTTATTGAATTGGTTAATGTAATTATGTAGTTATGTATCACAGAAGCCACAGTGTATGTGTCAGATAGTTGAATAAACATTGTTGGATTGCTTTAAAAAAAAAAATTCAAAAGAGTAGTTGGTTATGGCAAATGAAAGGCATAATTTAGAAGAAATATCAATAATCATTTCTATTAATGTTTATTGTTATTATTATTAAAAACACAATATTCATGTTAAAAACAAAACAAACAAAAAATTACATTTGGTTTTTGTCATGGATCTTTATCGCTGAGAGGTTCACAGATCATTTATTAAAAATACCAGGCTGGATTTGGAATTTTTTGTATACAAATTGGAGTGAGAGTTGACTTTCAAACATATTTGAATAGGAGGTGAGCAACCAGTCGGGTTTTTGCAGTATAAGAACCAGCCATGCAGATGGTGTGCACAACTGCAATTCATTGGCGGCTGACCCTGATGCATCGAGAAATCTTTCTCAGACTTAAAAAGCACAAAGTCTGAAAACGTCTAAAGAAAACAATTCCAAACTGTATTCTTTGCAGTGAAACGCTGCAAAATCAGGATGATTTTCATTTACTTGGCTGTCATGCGGCCAACATCATGGGTATCATTTGCTTGCCTGACCGCTGCAAGCGCGATGACTTTCATTTGCTCAACCGTGCAACACAACTGCACAGGGCGATGATTTTAAGGAACAATGGGTGCCTTTGTTTCCATGCAAAGTATTGCAGTGTGACTTGTCGCAGTGTGATATATAGCATAGGTTTTCTATGCTGAATAAGGGTGTATTATCTAGGGTGTTTTTGCAGGTGTACATGCTGTCATGGATAGAGAGGAAGGCAGCAGCAGCTTTCTTTGGCAGTCCACCTACATCGACTGTGGAGGAAGCCTTGGAACACTTCCAAGAGGTAGCAGAAAAAAATTGCATTATTTCTTTTCACGAATACATGTTTATATTTATTTATTTCATGTATTTGTTTGTTTTATTTATTTGTGGAAACTTTGCTGTACAAAAAATTTAAATTGTGCTATTCTGGGGGTCATGGGAGCTGTGTGGAGAAATAACAGCTGAACAATGAAGTACATACAGTATAAGCGAACCAAGAGGGATGATTTTGGCTTAGGAATCCCGACAGCATTTTTGTACCTCCAAGGGTGAGCGCCTAACCTATCAAAAACATGACCATGATGCTTATGCAGGGCAGTGCCCCCCCTCTTTCGAATGAGAGTATAAACCAAGGTCTAGCTGGTTGCATGCATTCATTCAATCGCATTAAAGATCTTGATGAGCATGGGTAAGTGCCAGACACAAGAGCGCATCTTGCAAACGCACAACTTCCTATCCCCCCTCATCCCGGGCAGCTGCCGCATTTTTACTGAGAAGGCAACCTGAATTTCACCCCTATAGGACTGGTGAACGGTATTATTCTAAATCCACATCAAAAGCTGTTTCCTTGTCTTCCTTTATGTATGATAGAGACTTTGTGTGTGTTATTTTGGTAAAAGTATTTGTTACATTGGCCAGCACCTTGAGCAGCTCCTTGTGCTGGGAAGTGCAGAATACGAACAACATATGTTTACGTAAATTTTAATTTGGATTTCAAACGTTTTTGGAACATTAGGTCACAAATGGGTAACAATCCAGCGCATTTTAAAGTTTTAAGTCCTCAAAGGAGTAATGCCCCTTATACTGTTACAGGGGGTTGAGGTTGTGGTATATAATAATCATTCTCTCTTTAAGATTGTTTTGTATGTATAGTGCGCAGGTGAGCGATTGCTTTGTTTGCAGGGTTGTCTTTCTAAATGCTCAATGAATAAAAATTGTATCTTTGAATTTAAAAAAAAAAAGGATAATAATCTGTATAAACCTTATTTTATTTAATTTGTACATTTAAAAAGAAAGTCTTTAGTTTAATATTTTTGTTTTTTCTTTACTAGAATGTGTTTGTTTTCAGGCAGATAGGCTCCAGCCCAAAAAATGGAAGGAAAATAGTTTGTATATAGCAAAGGTAAGAAAACTAGGAACACATTTATCATTATGGTAACTAAAGATTTTGTAAAAGTGTAAATTCAGTAGGTTTTGTGTGTGTGTGTGTGTTTGCTTGCTGTAATTGTAATTTCCTTGGTTAACATAAAGTATTATTAATTTGATTTTTTTAAAATAAAAAAATGGACGGAAAAGAGACTAAGGCTACAGGTCAATTATATGGTTTGAGTTCCTGTATCAGTACACTTTCGTGACGAACAAGGTCTGCAATAGAATGCTTCTTCAAGTCTTGTTAGATACTGAGAGGTGCAAATTGTGTGATTTTTTTAAAATCGCTTCTGTTACTTTCTGCCTCTATATATTCTTTTTTCTCGCTCTAATTATTATTCTCTCTCTCTCTCTCTATTTCTGTGGGGGTGCCGGGGGTTTCAGTATAAATAGTATCCCCGCTTTCTGGAAATTTAGTGCTTTAAATTTCCACTGTCGCGTTCTTTCTCCTTTGTTCTTTCTCATTCCTACTCTGTTCTATTAAGCTACTATGCTATCTTCTTCTTCGCTAGACGAATCACCTACCTTTTTTCTTGAAAACTCTTCCGGGACAAAACTCCACATTTGTGTGTGAGGTCTGTTGGATCAGCTTGGGAATATAATAGTGGACGCTTTCTGCCAAATGGTCACTGGGGCTTCCTATGATGTTATTATTTGGCAATGTAGGCATTTTATATGTATGTGTTTTGTTGATATTTTATAATGATGTTTGTATTATATTTTGTTTTTGTAAATGGGGGTTCGATAAATTAAGAGTATAACCTCAGCGTCCTCTGCGTGGGACGTCTTTATTGTAAAGTGACCGGCCTTCAGTGTTACCACTAGGGTTGTTTCGGCAGATCTTTTATGTGGATTAGGGGCGAGTCCTCTTTCAGCGAAGTTGTGGTCTTGATTTTTTGGTCCTGATTCAGCTCTTTGCAGTCCGCTGGACCCTGTAAGCAATGAATAACTAACTCTCTCTCTCTTTCTCTCTCTTTCTCTCAAAACTTCAATGTTCACTCATTCATTCATTCTCCCTCCCCCTTCCTCCACTCCCCATCTTTCTCCACCTCCTTCCTTTTTCCGAATCTCTCTAACATGTCAAAAAAATAATAATGCAAGTAATGTTGCAGTGTTACATAGAGAAGCGTGAATACAGAGAGGCTGTGGAATGGCTCAGAGATGCTCTAGCTCCAGCAGATGATGTGGAATCTGTGAGCTCTTTTCTATTCTTGCTTATTTATTTATTTATTTGGCAATTTGATTATGTATTTATTTATTTCAAGATTTATTTATTGTAGTATCGTTTTTAATTAAAGCTACCCACATTTAGAAAAGGCTATTTTCACTTTTATGTAATGTAATGTAAAAGTTAGACACTAAAGGTGTATCGTTTTGTGTTGTATTCACAACTTTCCGGCACCTCTCATAAAAACTCGTGGGTATCGCCATTATAAATTAAAACGAGGTTATATGAAACCAAGTTCCGGTTTGGCTTGTTTTCCTTTTATCAAAGCTTGATGCGTGACTTTTAAATATGGCAAATTGCCGAAAACGACGATTGTTAGAGCCAGAAAACGAGTGGGATAAGTATAAAAACGGTGGAGGAAGTACATGCTCAATGAAAGGATGCAAAAAACAATCGTAGAGGCCTGTATTTGTGGCGACTTCGGATTACCTTAATGGTTATCAACATGTAGCAGCCAGAGTGTGATAAAAATTGTACACAATGAATAAGCCCGACGACTCGACAAAGAATTCATTATCATGTATCTCCAACTTACATAAAACACGTTAGTACTAGCTAAACCGCGCGTCTTAATATTCTATCTAGTAGACGTATATTATCACAGATATGACTTCCCCCCACCTACCACATTATTTCTTTTTCACTTTTATATGCTTATCTTAAGATTCATAAACTTTTACTCTTTCTATCAAGATGATCCAGATAATATATTCCATATATTATAACAATTACCTTTGTTACTTTTATTCTCTCAATATATTATAATAAAACTATCAAAAAAGCATCTGTTACTCAGTGTGTGGGACACCACATAGTTATTATTTTAGCATTATATTTACATTAACTTGACACTGTTATTTATTTTGTGTTGTTGGCGGAGAAAATAAAAGCACGTTGTTTTTTCATAGAGGGTTTCATTTGATTTTCCTCATAGGTCCTGTTGTCGCTCGTATAGTCGATAAAGTCGAGAAATTTTAGATATTGCAGTAGATCATACGCAATATTTTCTATTTCTCTATCTCTTTTTTCACCCAATTTCGGGAAAATCACCATTAGTGTGTTTATGCTAGTACGGAGCCGGTGTTGTCTCTAGCGGTGTGAGTTTTTTGGGCCGGAGAGAGAGGTAAGTTTTTCTACCCACAGCCTCGTTTATTGTTACAAATACATACAAAGTAATGGAATTACAGAGGGAGAGCTGCTCAACTATTATGTTCTATCATGATGTTTCTTTTTGATTGTGGTTATCCCTCTATCTCACGTGGGCACTCCTCGTAATACATTCTTACCATATATGAAAATTTTACATAAAATTATTAGTTAAAATGAGATGTGGTTGCGCACTATTGTACGTTGTTTAGTCTTTTGGTGTTAGTAACGTGTCTTGGTGATAAAAAAGTTTAGTTAAGCTCTTTATTTTTAAGTTTAGATAGACCTCCATTTTATTGTTATACTTTCTTTTTGTATTTTATTTTTTTTTTTTATTTAGGACAAGCGAGCAAATCAAATTTTTAATTATATTTTGTATGCGAAATAACACCGTCCCTATCCCTAACATAATCCTAAAACACCACTCATCATCAAAAATATTCATTCATTCACTGCTTTGTTTTCTCTCAGTATTCTTCAAATTTTCCCTCACCAATTTTTATAAGTATTCGAATCATGCTCATTATTATTACATTTTTTTTTATCATTCGTCGAGTGTTTGTGATTTGTTTTATTAGTCTTCAAAATATTAATTATAGTTTTATTACTTTTCAAAATGATATTCATTATATTGTTTGTGGACCAATTGTATTCCATGCAGCTTTGAATGTGTGTTTTTAATGCAGTGTTCCCTCCACACACAAAAAATGAGAGTCCTTGGGACTCCCATGTATGAAATTTTAAGAGTCCTTGTGCAAATTTTGAGAGTCCCCAAATCGGTGGATGAACGGGTTTTGGGCCCAGTCAACCAAGTCAGAAGTGACATGATCGTGTATGATAGAATCAAAGAATGGATTAACGAAGATTTCTTTTGTTCAGTGAATGTATTGCTTGGAGGAAGTTTACAATGCGCGCGCATGCGATTTTTAAGGACGACAACTCCCGACACAATCTTTAATCGTCTGCAATGGCAGTCTCAGTTGGGTTCTGATTCTGATTATGCCGTGAATTAGTTCGCCACTCGTTGGTCGTATTTATGACTTCAGCGATTCCAAAAAAAATTGTGCGTCCACAGGACGCACACATGCAAATTTTCCTGCGTCATTTTTCATATTTTGTGCGTAATTGACGCACTACTGTGCGTAATCGGGAACACTGTAATGACGTTTTTTTTAAATGTTGTGAATTGTATTTGATCACGTTTTTTGAGGTACAAGTGTTGTGAAGTATTTGAGACAGTTTTTTTTTTTAAATTGTAGACTTATTTGACAATGCTTGAATATAGTTGGGGGAACCAGAATGATCCAAATGTTGCACGTTCTTTCGCACGCCATAGCTCAAGACCCACTTGGCACATTTTGTTCAAGTTTCATATTAACATTACCTGGCCACCTTCTCTGGCTATCGTAGTGGTTCTCTCTCAACTGTCAAAAGGTTAGTGTGGTTGATTCTTTGTGAAACTTGTTTATCTAAGTATCTCAAAACAAAACCATTTTGATGATTTTTGGTATTGGGTCCTTCACCCTTGGGTCAATCATTCAGTGACAGTCCATTGTTCGGTCAATTGGTTGTTCAGTCACACCAATGGGTCGGTCGCACCGTTGGTCAGTGATTTTTTTATTATTATTATTATTTTTGTTTTGAGTTTTCGTTTTCAGCTGTTGTTTTGTTTGTGTATTTGGAATATGTTATGTTTGTTTAGTATTTTAATAGTTGAAAGTGTCTTAAAGTTTTCTTTTAATTTACTGAATCATTTACTGTAGTCTTCGAAATGAATTAAAACTACAACCCCCAAAAAATCTTGTAGTCCGATTTTGGATTGATAATTTGCATAGGTATAGAGATCCGAACAGCAGTGCTTTGCTAAGACCATTTAGTGTGAGTGAAAATGGCTACTTACATATTCCTGAACATTGCATAAATGTGCCTGATCATATGACAGAATGTGTGGCATTATTATTTTGACAGTGTTTATCTGGCCGTTTTTGTTGCAACTGCTGTGATATCATAATTATTGCCAGCTATAAATTATATTTTTATGCTTTTATATTTGTCATCAGCAATGGTATATTATCAACAATTCATTACTGACCTCACTGTTAATACATTGTTGTTACTGCTTGTTTGGTTTTTTGGCTTTCTCTCAAGTCGGTTTGTGTTTTGCTGATGATGTTGGAAAAGTTGTATATGTGTGAATTCAGTGAAATGTCAACATTGTTGTTATGTTCCTGCTAAACATTGAATATAATTTTCCAATTACGAATTATACTTATTTCATGTGTGTGTGCGGGTGTGGGTGGGCCTGTACATGATGATGCTTGCCTTTCGTCATTAATATTTATCAACTTCTTTGTGTGCATATTATGTTCATGCTGTTGTTAGAGAAGAAAATCCTGAAATGTATGCACGCATGTGTGTGTGTATGTTAAAGGTGAGCTCATTTTTGTCCCTTAAAGAACTCCTCTGTGCAGCACGTTTAACCCATCGTAACGCCTCATTAGTTTAAATGTTTTGTTTAGTTAAATTTTCTTTTTGTATTGGCATATGTAATTTTTTATTTTATACTGTTGATATTTGATTGAAAAAAGAGGTAAGTTTATCTGAGAAAGAGAGAGAGTGTGTGTATGTGGGCGGGGGAGGGGGGGGAGGGGTAATGAGAGAGAGAGAGAGAGAGAGAGAGGCTGACAAACAGACACAGACAATAAGGATTTTGAGTGAATGTTTAATACAGAGGATAGGCCTAGCCGAGATTTATTTTGGCATGAGTCTTATTTTTGATGTCGGTTAATCAGAAAAATCTGGTCCTGATTTGGCTCGGAAGAGTCCGCTGGACCTAAAGCAATAACCATGTACTGTAATGTAATCAGAAAAATATTACTTCATACGTAATATGATTAGTTAAACTGCCTGATCGATCAAGAAAGTGGGGAAAACAAGAGAGGCCACGTTACTTGTAAACACAGGCATAGAAAAGAACGTTCTAAATGTTTTGCCTATGTCTAACGAATGTGTTTTGAACAAAAGTTACCCGCACTTGTTTTATTGCAATATTGTATCCTTTACTTGTTTTCATAGTTTCAAGGAAATAAAAACCACCTCTCTTTCTTTATCGTCTTCTAGTTCTTCTCTTATTCTACTTCTTTTTTTTTTTAAAGGGAAGCATAGCCTGGTTATAAATTTATATATTTTTTAATTTTCAGGCTTAACCAAATAGTTGTACGTCTGTCGACCGATCCATTGGAAGTCATATCCTAAGAACCTCTGGACGGATCTCGATCAAACTTCATAGGAACATTACCTAGGTTAGTGGCCTGCCTCCTGTGCCACCATATTTGCTCTACCACAAAGGTCAAGGTCACAGGAGACATTTTGTTGCTAAACACGCTTTGCTCAATCTCTCAAAAACGGCTAAAGCGAAATTCATCATTTTTACTTTTTTTTTTTTTTTTTTTTTTTGGGGGGGGGGGGGGGGGGGGGGGGGGTACTTTACCACTAAGCATTTCAGATCATTCGAATTTGTACTTTCTCAAAGGCCAAGGTCATTGAGCTTCCCCATTTTCTAAACGCGTTTAGCACTGTATCTTAACATTGACTAAGCCGATATTGATATTTTTCTGCTTGCCGATAGTTCAGTATAGTGGCCTATCATTCCATGTTTTCGTTTTGCTTCGTTATGATAAAGCAGAGTCACAACACAGCCAAGATAATTAACACTTTCGAATATGCTCATTTCTCGCCTATATGTGTGTCCAAAAATACATTTAAATGGCCGGCCATCATTTTTTAAATTAATTATATTTGTTAAAATCTCGGTGTCTTGGAATTTAGCAACTTAGTTGTAGACAGTGAGCTGGAATTCAGGAACCTTCACAAGCAGTTTTTCACTCGCACGAATAGAATAGCAGTGTAAATCGATTTACTCACCCAAAAAATAAAAAAAATTAAAATCAATAAATAAATGTCCGTATTCGTGCTGAAGTCGCTAAATATTCAGAACCTATTTCAACTATCACAACTAAACTTGGTAAGACGGTGTATACCCATGAGGCCTCACAAATAATCAGTGAATGAGTCTTCACTTCAAGGTCAAGGTTACAGGGTCATCAAATGATGGTCAAGAAATGACTTTTCACAAATTTCACTTGTTTCATAGGTTATTAATATTGAACTTATTATTCTTTGGTGCATGATAGATACCAATGAGACACACATATACGCAAATTTGTTCAACGTCACTCCAAGGTCAAGGTCACTGGAGCTGTCCAAAGTCGGTTAGTATTGGTACTTTGAAGTGGCCTTGACACTAAACTATTAGAGATATAAATTCCAAAGTGGTTGTATTTAGAGATGATAAATTGATCTTTATATAATTATGTTCCGTTTTTGCGTTGATCTTGAAGGTCTAGGTCATGTTAGGCCTTGGAAAAGCATACAAAAAATAAGTCTTCGTAAAACAAACAAAAAATAGGTCATCATACAGTGGAATGGCTGTTTATTTAACCCATAGTATGCAACAACACTGGGTTATTTAATCAGATATGCATGATAGATCACGAGAGGGTCAAGGTTATCTTAAGGTCAAGGTCACTGAAGGTCAAGGTCATCCCAAAGTCACCGTTTTTGTTTTGCCTAATACCACTTTTGCTTACTTTATTTGATAGTACATGAGTGTATTTGGAGCCGGAGGTCAATGTTATCTCAAGGTCAAGAACAAAGAAAGATCAAAGTCAGTATTACTTTGCATTTTAATGCCATTTCATTTTATCTGTTCTGGGCACTCATTTTTATGTTAAATATTGCAATTTTATAAGGAACATGTGAGTCATATGGGCTGTACCCTTCTAGTTTTAGTTTGGAATGAAAAAGTAATAGTAAGAGATGGTGTAGACTAGTGTAAAGTTCAAATTGGTGATATACATGACGATTGTACGTATGTGTCAAATTTATGTTAGTGACAAAAATGAAGAGTGTACAGTGTAAACGTTAGTCTGTTAATGAACTCAGAAACGCGTACAAGCAATTGTTAGGTTTGGAATGAAAGAATCAAAGGTATGAGGTGTTATGGTATAAATTATAGGCCTACATGAAGATTGTATGTGTAGAGTTTATGTTAGTAACAAAAGTGAGGAGTCTACAGTGTCAACGTTAGTTTGTTTTAGGTTATTCGCAGCAATAATAATATAAAATGCCGGTATGCAATGTTAATGTGTTGATGTTTCAGGACTACGGTGTAATCTTGTTTGAATTTTCGTAATGTCTCTTTGGGTTTTCAATGTTGATTACGAATAAAATAATGAACTTTCTCTAGTTCCGCTTGGTTAATTTAGTTTTTCTGGTCTATATTCCCACAGGTCTTTGTTCTTCCAATTCTGTGGGCTACTACCCGAGGGCAATCTTGCCACTGTAGATTGTTCAAACCTATAAAGGGAAAAGTGAAAGCCACAGTTGAAAATCTGTCTTTCCTTTATAGGCAAGACAGATTCACTGCGGCAACAGTACCCCCGTTGGAGTGCCGGGGGTTTTCAGTATAAATAGTATCCCCACTTTATGGAAATTTAGTGCTTTAAATTTCCACTGTCCCTGTCTTCCTCATTTACTCTTTCCTATTCCTGCTCTGTCCTCCACTCTGCTATACTATCTTCTTCTTCGCTAGATCAATGACCTACCTTTTTTCTTGAAAACTCTTCCTGGACAAGACTCCTTGTTTGTGTATGAGGTCTGTTGGATCAGCTTGGGAGTGTTGGACGCTTTCTGCCGGGTGGTCACTAGGGCTTCCTATGATTGTACTATTTAGCACTATAGGCATTTTATATGTATGCGTTTTGTTGATGATTTATAATGATGTTTGTATTCTATTTTGTTTTTGTAACCGGGGGTTCGCGTAGTTGAGGTCAACCCTCAGCCGTCCCTCGCGTGGGATGTCTTTATTGTGAAGTGACTGGCCGGTGGAGGGCATTCAATTTTCCCACTGGGGTTGTTTCAACAGATCTTTTATGCGGATCGGGGGTTGTCCGGTCCTGATTTGGCTCGAACGAGTCCGCTGGACCTAAAGCAACAATAAATCAATCAATCAATCAAACTACCCGAGGATTAAATTCATATTCCCCCCCCCCCTATAGTCTAAAATCCCCCCCCGTCCGCCCCCTCCCATAGTTTATATTCCCTCTGGCATGTCAATGTTCCTTTCACATGTATTGTGACCATACAGTAATTGGCGTCTAATAAAGTAATATTTAATATTTCCACACACACGCGCGCGCACAGACTCGTGCACGAACGCGCACATCCACGCACACCCTTTTTCCGGCTCTGTAATATTAATTTATTTTATTTTTATTTATTTATTTCATTTAACGTCTATTCACATTTGTAATATTAGACAAAATTAATAATAATAGTAATATTAATTAATAATAAATGTATGCCTGTTTACTCTCTCTCTCTTACTCCCCGGCTCTGCAAGATTTTCCTTTATTATGTCATTCCCTCTCTCTCCCTTCCTCCCTCCCCCCTCTTCGA
This sequence comes from Oncomelania hupensis, assembly GCA_036898135.1. Lineage (NCBI taxonomy): Eukaryota > Metazoa > Mollusca > Gastropoda > Littorinimorpha > Pomatiopsidae > Oncomelania > Oncomelania hupensis. Next base: position 69,849,116 of record CM072513.1, on the reverse strand, counting down.
CCAGGTGTTTTAGAACCCGACCACCTTAACCATAACGGACATTACAGATTTGAATTTGAAAATTCTCACAGATCCATATTTTCGCTCCACCCTTTCGCCTCCAACAAACAAAAAGGAAAGAAGAAATGAGCAGAAGGATGGGAGGAAGGAAGGAACCGGTATGTCGTGCAATACTAGAAAGAGGGGCGTCGCCACGTGCCCCTACACAGAAGGCTAGCCACGCGAACAGAAATACCTCCATACTGATCCCTACGAACGCAGTTTGAATTTAGCGCGCAGCCAACCGAGAGGGTGGGAATTTCAAGCACACAACCCTTTCCTCTACCCTGCTGGTGAAACTGGAAACTGTGGTCTATGTTCCCCGAAGTTGCTATTCTCGCAGGCCAGATCTACGTTTCCTTCTAATCTAGGTATATCCTTCCCTAGGTCTATATGTTGCCGGCCCCAGGATCTTTACGTACGACGTTGTTTATTTTGAGCACGCGCGCGCATGTTTGTGGGGTGGGGGGTGGGTTGGAGTGTGTGCGTGGATGTGCGCGTACGTGCACGAGTCTGTACGCGCGCGTGTGTGTAGGAATATTACATATTACTTTATTAGACGCCAATTACTGTATGGTCACAATACATGTGAAAGGAACATTGACATGCCAGAGGGAATATACTGTAAACTATGGGAGAGGGGGGAACGGGTGGGGGGGGGGGGGAATTTAAACTATAGGAGGGGAATAGGAATTTAATCCTCGGGGAATAGCCCACAGAATTTGAAGAACAAATATACCTGTGGGAATATAGACCAGAACTAGGCCTTGAGGGAACATAGCAATATACGCCCTACAGGCTAGAAGACTTTTAAGTCCTCTGAGTGTCAGTGGTCACTCCGTGCCCTTTACCCTCTTTTAGAGACGTAAAATTGGGGGTTGGGAGAACACCGGGCTGATCCCCGTGAAAATCCCAGCAAACCACGGGCAAACGGTAGCACCCGTCCTCTGTCGTCCCATTCATTCCTTTCGGAGAGGACAAAAGCGACTCCCGTTCGCACCTGCGTCGTGCGATTCTGGGCGCGTGGCACGAAGGAGTATGGCACGTGGCGCGAGCTGTCATCGGCACGCGCATTACTGGAGACGAAGTGAAACTGGCATTACATTTTCAAAAAGTTTCCCATATGACCCTCAGCTGTTCCCCAATACCCCCCTCCACCCTCCCCCACCCCTCTCCTTTTTTTTATATGTCTATGCAGCGACTATATGACTTTTAGTTTTGTAGATAAGTGCTAGATTCTTTCAAATGAATCAAAACTTGCATTTTGTGTACTGTTCAAAGCTTTACTATTGACCGTGCTTTTCAAATAAAAAGAAGGGGATAAAAGAATGATGATGGAAAAACTGTAAAGGGGAAGAATAAGTGTCTATTAACTGGGAGGCATTTAAATAATTTAAACTAGACATTCTCAGAGACGGTTTGACTAAGGGAGGAATTCACGTTCTTAAGAGCTATGTTGATTAATAAATGTTTAATATCTATTTCCGTGCTCGACTCTTAAAAAAATATGAACTATCTAGCTATCTATTTCCGTTTAATAATTTGTCTATCGTAGCAGGTTACTATGTTGGTGGAAGTTATGTCCGCTCTTTAATAGTTTAACCTGGTAATATCGGAAGAAAAATAAACCAACCCAAACACCTTCTTCGATCTCTGAAGATTAGAGTGGAAATTTGTTGATTATGTTTCTTATGGTAGCATATTGAATTGTTGATATTTTTCTTCATGACGAATATTGAATTGCTTGCATCGAAATAACTTCGAGGTTTCACACTTTTGGCTAGTCACAAATTCATTTAAACGTAAAGGGTTGCATTTTGTGATAGAAAAAAATCCCGAGGACTGTATTTTGTAATGTTTAAAGTAAAAAAATAATTTGGTCTATGTGTAGGCCGAATTATTTTAGCGTAGGCCTACTAGTACTAAGCACATTATGCATACGAGAAGATGAGATATAGGAAGAAAAGGGCATAAAACACAGCAGACTTTAAAAAATGGTCTCAGTGGTATTCCGCTAAATTGCCTTTGAAGAAGTTAAAAGATAACTCAGGCATAATTATATAACTTCTCTTCCCTCCTATCACTTCTGCCCACTTTCATGACCTGCATTCCCTCATCTCTCCTTTTCACGACCTCGCTGCACGCGTAGGGGACTCTAAGGGTTGGGGTGGTCAATGTGGAAGAGGCGTCGCACTGTCGCCCAGACGGCAGTTAATTACTGTTGACTTGATAGCCTTTGCTACGATTGGTGTTCTCAGCATCTTTTTACAAAGGCACCTTGAACTAGTCAGTTCAGTTCAATTCAATTCAACTATTGATGTTTTGATCATATTTTTTTTAACAACGGCATCTTGAACGAATAGAAAGATAGTTAATCAATGCTTATAGGGTCCAGTGGACTACAAAGAGCCGAATCAGGACCACAGAAAGTTTTTTTCAAAGCCGGATTCGAGTTTTAACACAATAAAAGATGATAAAAGATGGATGTAAAAACTAGCAATGCTGTTCGATTTTAAACCCCGTAGAAAACAACAATGACATGACCTAGATGCGTTATGATACAAGCCAACATCACGTAAAAATTGTATCAAGTTTTGACCGTTGCAAACTTTACAAATATCATTCAATGGTAATGAACTAAAACAGCTTTTTCTTTGATGAAACAAATCAGTACACTGTACATTCAGACATAAAATGGCGAACGGAAAACGATTTATCACATGCAAAGCACCACGGTCGTTCTTCACCTTTCAAAAGATAACTGTGAGTCATATGCATGCCCGATATGCAGGCGGGCCAAAGGAGTTCCCTCCTTTGGACTAGCAAAGTTGGGCAGAGAATCAGAATAGAATAATTCAATTCGATTCAATTCAGCTCAATAAATGGTTATTCTCTTCTTGTTGTACCTTTGCTCGGTTATTTAAAAAAAATGATCGACGTACTTAAATTTAATCATAGTATAATTATGGGACATACTGATTATTATTATAAGTATGAGAGCTGTCGTCTGGAGTTTTGTGTAGACATAGGCTAGCTATTTTAGACGTTTTTATAAATGTCATCCAAGGCAGCATAATTATTAGTGTAGGAGATCAGAAAGTATTTTGAGTAATTTTATTTTAAATCAGAAGCGACTGAACTATTTTAAAGAAATATTCCATTCGAGCGTTGTGGCCAAGTGGGCTAAGGCGGGACTAACTTTCCTTGTCCACAAGCCAGAAACCAATGGCGTCTGACAGGTGTGGGTTCGATCCAGCATCAGGGCGTTATATTTCTCCGAATAATATTTACTTTCGACTCGGGCAACGTCTCGGGGGTTTTCTCCGGGTACTCCGGTTTGCTCCCCCAGCAAAATTTCAAAAAAAGAAAAATCACAAATAATGTTAGGTAGGTTGGGTTTGGGCGCGCCACAGGCTGCGAATACGCCTTCCCCAGGGGAGGCGGCCCAGAGTTTCCTGATAGAAAGGGATAGGATAATAAACTGCACTATTCAAATGGGTATTATCGCTGTGGTTATACTTTTTGTATATGAATCTTTAAGAGGGGAATAAATGTCAATTCATTATACATATAGCGCATGTTCGCAACATAGAAGTCTGTCTAGAAGAATCAGCTAACTTTTGAATTAGCTCCGTAATTTGGGTAGGACTCGTTTTCCAGCGACAAATTATAAAACACTTAGTTTTGTTTCCAGCCCGCTCCTATTTTGGGTTTCAATCCAATCAATTAAATTCAATCAATTTATTTAAAGTGTTCACAAATTATGTGATTTTAGACTATAAAACAAAGAAACAAAATAATATAAAGGATTAGGTGGAAAAAATACAAATAAATAAATAAAATAATAATAATAATAATAATAATAATAATAATAATAATAATAATAATAATAATAATAATAATAATAATAAATTATATTTAAAAAACAACAACAGCAACAACAAACCCATAAAAACTTGCACTGATAAATGTAACTTCACATTGAAACACCATCATCTTAATATCTAAAATACATAAATAAAATAATTATAACACTTTTCCTATCTGTGTACATTATATAATGGATGCGATTGTCAACATCAATTCATTATCAGCTAGTATCTTTTTACCTCATTATGCTGTGTAATAACAATATTAATATTATTTTCTTCAGACATGGGAAATGTCATATCAAATGTTCTACAGTCAGAGCATTTGAACAAACACATTTAACGTCTTTAGAAAATTTATTTTTTTATGAATTTAATTGTAACTTTTAGACAATTTGTGTCAAATGAGCTAGACAACATATTATTGTGTAGATTTTAAAGAAAATAATTGTCTACTATTGATATCAATTCATAGTAGGAGAGGCTAATGCTGTGAATAACTTCAGTAGGCTTACTTGCACCATCTTTAGCTAGTTTATCAGCTAATTTATTACCCATTATTCCACAATAAGAGGGAACCCACGGAAAATCAACTGTAATATTTCTAATTAGTAAACAGTGTAAAAGGTATTTGATTTAAAATAATTTCTCTTCTAATTTTGTAGAGCGTACAAAACAGATTGTGGATCTACACGTATCACTATATACCGAACAAATCAAACGTTAAAGTAAGAACACAATTCAAAGCCGTAATAATAGCAAACCATTCTGCAGTAAAGATTGAACAATTTTCCCCTTAACGCTTACAAAACTGAAATACAGCGATTTTATTTTCGAAACCTCTCGACTGTATAAGCCTCCATAAGAAAGTAGCACAGGGTGCATGGGAGTGGGTGGGTAAGAAGGTGGGGAGGGGTGTTGAGGCGGGGTAGACGGAGGGGGTGGGGGGTGAGGTTAAGGGATAGAAGGAAGTGAAGTGATTTTTATTAACATGAAATAGACTACATGCCAAAATCCTTAATGAGCTGTAGGCCTATGTGTGCTTATGCTTATACTTAAACTCCATGAGCGCACGTGTGTTTGTGTGTGCTTCGGTCACCTCTATTTTTAGCACAGCGACGTCCTCTTCATAACGCACGTGCAAAGCTTTCACGTCAACTTCTCTCTGGAAAACAAAGGACGACAACTCTAGCCTAAGGTTTCACCAGACATTGACCTCAAGGGTTATACCCGGCTTGGTACCGACGCTATCATTTTAAAAGAGGCTGGCATACCACTCTAAATGGGGTGGGCTGGGTAAATGAACCCTCGTAGAATGTGTATTTGGCACCCCCACCCGGATGATCACTCTTTGTGTTTGACTCTGTGCATGACACAACATGAAGAAAATAAACTTTGCATGTAGAAAAATGCAAAGATAAATCCATTGACCTACTGGAACTCTGAATGGTCGCCTGCAGGTACTGGTGACATATGGGCAAAGTTGGGCACGCTACCCTTTCCCCCTAGTCTATCGATTTTCCTCGAAGAAAGACGGTATAATTATGACAGGGTCGTGTGAAGGAGTACGTGGCGTGGGCTATAAATAGGATGAATGGTTCAATGAGGCTTATGGCAGAGTGCCGCAAGTGGAGGGGTTGGAGAGAGGGGTGGGGAGTGACAAAGGAGGGTATGATGGGTGTGAGGGTGTTGAATTCAGGATTCAAGAAGAAGCCGCACGTGCGCTCAAGCCACCGGAATCCAGAAATCTCAATTCTCACTTCGCCAAAAGAAGACCGGATGAATTATTATTGAAACTCTGAATGGAGTGGAAGATGATTTTGAATGGTTTAATTGTGTGAAGAAGGTGTTGTCAAAGATGTTGCTGCTACTACTGCTACCTCTCTCTCTCTCTCTCTCTCTCTCTCTCTCTCTCGTTCATAAACATGTGCGATCAACCGGTTTCCATGGTGATTTTCCGTTGAGCGAAGCTGAGATTTGAGTGGCTGATGTAGCTTATGGGGTCAAAGGCTGATTTTCAAACTAAAAGGACTGTCGCGTGGCGTTTGGGGGTGGCGGTGGAGGTGGGAGGTGGTGGTTAGGGGGAGAGTATAGAGATGCAGATCGTTAAATTATGACAAAGTCAGCGTGGGTTTACAGGGGAGGGGAGGAATGAGAAAGGGAGACGGGTTTGGTGATATTCGAAATTTGGAGAGGATGAAGTACGTCAAGAGGATTAGTGGGGAGGGTGGGAGAGGGGGCCGTAGGGAAGGGTAAAAGCAGACCGGAGGTTGAGATGTAAAGGCGACGAGGCGTGTTCGATGCTGAGGATGCTGTACAGATTACAGCTAAGGCAGGTGATGGTATGACATCAAGCTGTGAGTTACTGGAAGCGGACAAAAACTTCTTCACACAAAACTTGCTGCTGTTGGAACTGAATGCAGTTATTTAGATACTGAATTAGGCTTAATGGCTGAGGTTGACTATATCTTTATGTAGGTCTTAAAACCATCGAGTTATTTAAAAGTAAGACACATTTATTAGCAAGCGTTCCCCCCTGCTCCTCGACCCACCAACATGTTCATTGGTGCACGATTGGTGTTAGACATAGCTTGCAAGTTCACTTAAAAAAATAAATTGGTCAAAAAGCAACCAAATACAGTAATTCATATACTATATCGATTAAAAAATATATTGTTTTTTCATTAGCTTGAACAGTGGCAATCAAATTAAATTTGACATCTTAAAAAAAATATAACCTCAGATATTATTACCCAAATTATAGGTGTTTCAAAATAAACAATTATAAATGAGATACAGGGTTTTAAATTAAAAATTCTAATGATCCAACACATACGTAACATATTTCATTAAACCTTACTGACATTTGTTGACAGCAAGCAAAAGCTGCAAGCCGCAGTAGATGCCTGGGAGTCATTATGATTACGGAACCATTACAGCTAAATTCTAAGCATACAGCGTAGCCGAACGTAGTCTCATCACACACGAATCCGACCTACCCTAGAAATAGAGTAGATTTGCTTACAACTCAGTAGCGTAGTGATTTAATCACACGCTATAAACATTTAATGTTAGGTGACGTCGAGCAGGGTAAGTGCTTGGATGGGTGACTATTGAATGTTAAGCGATAACCATGCAGGCAGTGGTTCCAAAGAAGGTTGACGCCGGGAGTGCTTAAAAAAAGTTCTGAAAACATGATTTTACAAATATCATAACCCTGATGCATATGCAATCGCCTCCTACTACTTCAGATGAGAGTATAAACCGAGGTCTAGTCTGTTCACGAACGCATTCCATGGCACGGATTTTAAGGATCCTGACGCTCATGTCCTGGCTGGGTGAATGCCAGCTACACAAAAACATCCAGCAAGCACTAGGTCCATTTCCATCCCCTTCCCACTCCTCACCCCCCATCTAGGCGTCAGACGATCGCCAAAGGCAGCACATGGGTAGCTTGAGTTACTTAAATCCTGTATCAGCCAGCGCCTTGAGCAGCTCTGGAGACGAAAAAGCGCTATAAAAGAACGATTAAATAAATCCTATCCTATCCCGTAACTCGGAGGTCGTAAAGGCACCACAGATTTTCGTTTAACCAGCGTACTCCATCTTTCCCTGTCCTCAGCAACCCTGATTGTTTCGCTCCGTGTCAAACCAGTCATTTCTCGAATGTTGTCCTCCCACCCCTTTTTCGGTCTCCCTCTTCTTCTACCTCCTTGCACTGTGCCTTGCAGGATGGTCTTTTGCAAGACCTGATGATCTGGTGACGTGGCCATACCATCGAAGTTTCCGTTTTTTCATCACTGTGAGCATGTCGTCGTGTTGTCCAATGGCTTGTGTGATGGTCTGTCGGACTTCGTCGTTGGTGATGTGCTGGGTAAAGGAAATGCCCAGAAGTCTTATGTAGCACCTCATCTCCATGCTTTGTAATCTTCGTTGCAGATCTGCTGAGAGGGTCCATGTTTCGCAAGCATATTGGAACATGGAGATGACAAGGGAGCGCAGGATTAAATAAATAAATGTTAAAAAAAAAAATTTGAGTTAGTCGCGTGGTCTACCACTTTCTCTTTCTTTCTGAACAGAGAGACAGAAGGAGCAAGCCCTGTCTGGCTCATTTAGTCCAGTCCCAGTAATGAAATAAATAGCCAAATAAGCAACTAATTCCTATAAAAATGCTATGCAGTAAAAAATATTCTTTAAGCAATGAGGAAATACCTATAAAAAGTCCCAGTAAAAAAAGGGGGTCTGAAACATGATTTTTGGTGCTTATGTTTTTTCACACTTCAAAACGTCAAAGGGAGATTACTTGAAATAAACATTTAATTCAAAACCATATCATGTTGCATGTCAAATGAAAGCTCTTAACATATACAGTCCGAAAATCTATTTGAACGCTTTCTGTGTCAGTTTTAGTTCTGACTGTGGATTAAAATTTAATTAACATAGGGGTATAAATGCAAAATTTCGATGATCTTAAAAATCTTGATCTCGATTGTAAAAGTCGACTTCTATTTAATTCACAAGAGAAAAAAGATTAGTTAAAAGGAAGACACACGAAATAAAGAAAAACAGAAAAACCCAGGAAATTGATTAGTTTTCCAGTAGAATATAGAAGTGGTCTACCTTAGTCGCTCTCAGAATCCGACTCGTCATCCAGCTGAACCACAGAGTTTGTGCAGCTGCCTCCACGGCATTCTCCACAAGCTATGGTGCACGTAAGTCCGTGCTTTCTGCATCTGCATCTGCCAGTTGAGCAGTCTTTCTAGCAGCAGCAGCGGATAACATTCAAAATATCCTATGGAGAAGCTGGCTTATTAGTTATGATTGGAAGTAGCCCACCCTCCTGTAACTTCCATTCCCAATCCATTGGTAATAGACCATGGTCTCTGTCTAGACTCAGCTACTCCTGGACTTGGTAGAATGTTCTGTAGGCATAGAATTCAGCTGCTGCTGCTGTTGGGGGAGCACTTTAGCTTGGATTTGTGTATGGCTTGCAGACACTTTTTGCTCATATTTGACAAACCACAGTTTGGTCAAGGTATCAGAACGTTTTTCACTGTACAGTACAGGTGAACAAATACCCTCTCATCAGCCGCTGCAACAGCATCATGACTTGACATCTTATCATTGAATACTCTAGCCTCATCCAGGAGCTCTCCTGAATCAAGCTTCTTGACTGTGAGTGATTTTGAGATGTTGAAGGGATGAGATGTCGTGTCGTATCCACAGAATGCATGGGCAAAAAGAATGTTATTACAGACTGTTGTTCCGGTTTGTTTTCGCAGTTGGCCAAGAATATTTCCTTCGTCTCGCAGAGGATCGTGACTGTTAGGATCAAAGGCTACATGTCTCCCAACCATGCCTTTGCTTCTTCGAAGATGGGCAACATCTTTGGTACTTGGGCCATCAACATAGCCATCGAAAATGATTGTAGCTAGTGTATGTTTCCTAGCAACAAAGCTGACATACATCTCTGCTAGATCTTTTAGGACGACCCTCTGGGCCATGGAAGGCGATGCAAAAGGGATCCACCATCGAGAATGAATTTAACATTTTCTCTTGGCAAGGATGCAGTTTCATTGACAGCAGACCAGAGAAATCCTGTAAGAATATGTTTGTTGGCTTTTCTGGGGAATCCTGTCGCATCAAACAAGGAGGCAGGTACATTGGCCAGTCCATAGTAAAACATTTCTTCGAGCCTGTTGGTATCATTCCCAGCGACTTGCACCAACCTTTGAAACAATAACTGCGGATCCACTTACACCATTTCCTGGCCAATAGTCACTCCAGTTTTTGTCGCCATTGTGACTGCTTGATTGCTTTTCTTGAACGTCACGTCAGCTGGAGATTGACCCGTCATCCCTTGGGGAATGCGCTGACCAATTTCAACAGCTTGGTCAGCATTGACAGATGAGTCAGCTGCTTGGCCAGTAGCAATAGACCTAAGACTCATGTCAGCGCAAAACGGAGTTTTTGATGAAACATAGTTGATGACTGTCAAAGTTTCTTTGTGGTCTTTCTCTTGCCTTATTTCAGAAGAATCTTTGTGCTGTTCACTTGTGAACTCTTTTTGCGTCAAGGATTGCATCCATTGGTTTGCTGTTGCACAAGCGGGCATAGAGGGAAGCCAAACAAGCCTTTGTCGTTCGCCCATTCCGCGCCCTTTAGTTAGGCCACCATTTGACGTCAGCGTCCTCATCAAAGTTTGCTCAATCACCAGATCACACGACAGACCAGCCCTATAGCGATCGCTTCTCCTTTTCACGCGATGGCCTGCCATGAAATCGTGATAGACTTCTGGGTAGGTTTTGTTCAACTCCATCATTTGCTGTAAGTACAGCCTGGCCGACTTGGTGTAGAGGTTGTGCCCTGAAGCAGCAAAATAGGGCAACATTTTGGCAACAGCAAATAGATGGAGCTTGAAGTCTCCAGTTCTCTCAGCCTATATTGCTGTGTGAAGGAGGTGTACCATTTCTTGAATCCATAGCTTGCTCGTTCTACTTGAACATTGTCGTTTGAAATCTTCCAACCTTGTTTTAATGCGTCCTAATACAGGATGTATTGCAGCATCTCTTGCTGTTGTTTTGCCCTGCATCAGTGATTCAAAAAGAGCCTAATCAAAGTCATCATTGCCAACAGACTCTGTTATGTCAAGATCTGCAGGATTATGTAGAAGTGACTCTTCTTCTTGACAATCACCGTTTTCCTTCCTAGGATTGTAATCATTGGACAAAGTGTCAGGATGGAGCAACAGCCATGACATGTTGAAGGAAGTGCTTACAAATATTGCACTCAATGCTGCTTCGCCATGAAAATGTGCTCTAATTGCCCTAGAATAAGCCTTTCCAGCAATGATGTGAACTGCAGAATTTGATGCACAAACTGCCTCTATTGCCTTGTCTTGCCGTATATGCCCACAATCAATCGTGTTGATCATTATGGCACTTTTTTTTACCAAGGTGCATGCTGGGTGTGTTCTTGTTACCGGCGCTCACCCGTCTAGGACATGAGCGTCAGGATCTTTAAAGTCCGTTATGATGTAATGTATGCGACACAGACTAGACCTCGGTTTATACTCTCATCCGAAGGAGTAGGAAACGAGAGTAAAGTATCTTTCCCAGTACAACACAATGCACGGCCTGGGCTCAAACCCGGGACCTTCCGATCCGCAAGCCAACGCTCTAATCATTCGGCCACCATGCCTCATGCAAGCCTGCATCAGACCAATACTACATGCATTTATCAACCACAGGCTCTGAAGTCTTTTCTTTCCCCTCCTACAAACGTACGTGGTATAGAATGTATAGTATGTAATTGAGGCCTACGAGAGACGAGACTTCCAAGCCTGTGGATCAACAATGCCATTGACATTGTCACCTGCACATTTCATCACTTGGCTGTAGATTCCTGACGTCATGCGGAACAATATCTGGGCGGTAAAAATGGGGGTTCCCCAATGCATTCGCATCAAAAAATAGTTCGCTTTAAAAAGTTAAAATAAACATATTCATACCCCTTCGATTCCGTGGGACTTTTCTTCAGTTGTAAACACAACTGTAAAGAGTAAATTAGAATATATATCATTTTTATAGGATTTACTTACTTTCAAAAAGCCTGTTGGATTGGACTAATTTAGTTATATCGCGCGGACTATGGTAGCCATGCGAGTCAATGTTACAGCGTGCTTAGACACTCTGTATCTCTGTAGGTCACCGTAACACGATGACAGACACGCACTATGGACAGCTTTAATGAAGGTCGTTGTCGTTGTTGCCGATGTGTATGAAGATGGTAGTCTTGATGTTGATGTGTGACACGATGAAGGTGCCAATTAAAAACTTGGCGATGGCGGGGTAATTTGCTTTGTGGCATCTGTGCTGCAATTATAATTAAGACGCTGGCATGCCAGTGGTTGTCAAGGTAGCCAATCAGCTCGTCTCGATCAGAAACACCACTGGACGTTTGTCTAGTTTTGCGGATACTGGAAGTGGATAATTGAGTGTGTTTGTGTGTTCGTGCGTAAAGGGGTAGGTGAAGGGAAGGAGGGAAGGTGTGTGTGTGTGTGTGTGTGCGTGTGTGTGTGTGTGCGTGTGTGTGTGTCTGTGTGTTTTTGTAGGCGACATGTGGAATGTGTGCTTCGGTCCGTGCGTCTTCTCTCTGTCTCTCTCCCTGTCTCTCTCTCTCTGTCTCTCTCTAAAATCATCTTCATCTACAGTAATTAAAAATATTCCCCCTGATACACTGAATTAACATTTTGTTAAAACGTCTGATAGAATTATAACTGCTGACAAATCAAAAGAAACTTATCTACATAAATTAAAAGAATTTTGTCAGTCCAAAAACATTAAATACAAACCTATATTCCTTTTTTGTCTACTGAATTTGTTTATTAAAAAACTAATAAACCTTAAGCAAACGAATTCAAGATGGGTTGATGAATTAGATGGTAAAATATTAAAACTGTGTGCTCCGCTTATAACTGAAACTTTGACATACAATTTATGAACTGACAAGTCATGTTTTCCTGTCTTGTTTAAACAAGCTAAAGTTATTCCGCTTTTTAAGTCTGGTGATATTTCTGACCCATCAAATTATAGACCCATTTAAATTCTTTTTATCATAGAAGCCGCTTGAAAAAACATATTAACATCAATATTCTGAATGATTACAAACAGATCAACCTACTATCTCTTGCCAACAGATTAAAATTTAATGAAGGAATTTTCATACACAAGATCCTTTCTGATAATACACCCTCCTATCTTTCTTCTCTTTTTTCTAAGAACACTGCCAGATTTTCTACCAAACTAAATATCCCATTTCCAAGAATTGATCTGTTTAAAACCAGTCTGTCATATTCATGTTCCACTTTATGGAACAACTTTCCAGAAGTTCTCCGCAGTGCAGTCACTAAATACACATCCTTTAGAAAACATATTTTACAGCACATTAAATTAGTTAATTAGCTACTCATCAAGATTTCTACATTTATAACTTTCATTAGATTGTTTTCCATAAGTTGTGTGATTGTTTGTTTGTGTGTGTGTGCATGTGTGTGTGTGTGCGCGCATATCTTGATTATATTATTGTAACATTATGATGTTATTGTTATGAAGTTATTTTGTTATATTATAATTGTTATTGTTACAAGGCCGAGGGGCAAGATGTTCAAAAGCACATCCAGTGCTTACTCTTTTACCCTTGTTAAATAATTTTTTTTTCTTATAACCTTATTATCTTATCCCTTTTTCTTTCTCTCACTCTGTCTCTCTCTCCCTCTCTCTCTCTCTCTCTCTCTCTCTCTCTCTCTCTCTCTCTCTCTCTCTCTCTAATCCCCTTAGTGACCAAGGTGGGACGAAGCGCATTGATGAACCTAATCCTGGGTTAATCCTTCGCGGCCATCTGAGCCAGTGTGTGCAAAGCTGTAAGCCGATGTTGTTCACCACGACGCTGAGTTAGGATTAAAGTTACGCCACCCAGGAAGGCCGCAGCTGCACCGACGAGCAGCGACTTGGCAGCGTGGGTAACTTGCGCCGCGCCTATCACACAGCTGAATCAGCAGGGTTCGAGTTCCACATTACGTAGATATAGCTGCACACTTGCTAATAGGTGTTTGGCTCAGCAAGCTCAGTCACGCTAAACACATCGAGTCCATGAATAGAAGAGATAGGGAAGAGGTCTGGATCGAGGAATTATTTTACAAGCAACATTTTTTTTTAAGTCACAATTTTTTTTCTCTTTCTTTCTTTCTAGATCTCCAAAATTTACGCTAAAGATTTGTTATTGTTTTTCATAGACTTCTCTCTATGAAGAGATTTGAACATTTTAATTTTGAACCAAAACTGACTATTTTTTGTTTCGGTCACATGGGCACTAACCAAGTAGAGTGGATCCGCAATAGCAAAAAAAAAGAAAAAAAGAAAGTGGATCCTTGGTCGCGCCGCGGTGGTTAACACAACGCCATTTGTATGCTATTTGTGATACATGGGCTGCACGCTGCTACTGCTACCACTATGCTATCGAGGATACACTTTTTTTGCTATCGCGGATCCATTCTACTGTGTTAGTGCCCCTGTGGTTTGGGTCATATATATCGCTTTTCCAAGTTAAAACTGCTCAAGGCGCACGATGTCATACGGCAGCACGAGACCAACAATACCCAACATCGACGACTATCGTTAACACTGATGACACCTTCTAGTTACGGAACTGTTATATTCAGAGTTAATGAATACAAGAAAGACTGGAAGAGTAAGAGTTTGGTTGTAATAGCGCAGGCATCTTGTAACACTGACACACAAGAGATGAACTACTCGCGTTCGTGCAGAGCTATAATTTCCCCTGGTCTAGGGATAGCGAAGTTGCCACGTTGTACATCTGAGTCCATAATCAGTATTTCACAGACGTTGGTGATGATAGCATAGCCTTTACATTACGGAGTGCATTTTGATACAAGTTTTTTGGGGAACTAGACTCTGAGTATGGCTTTTAGTTAAAGAATTATTCCCAGTACAAGTGGACACATTAGTATGAGCCCCCGCCCACCCCCCTCTTCTTCCTCACCCCCCCTTCCTCATTTACGCCCTATGTGTTTCTTATTGTTGTTTCATGGTTTAAAGTCAAATTCTTGTTAACTTGCGAGTATATGCAAGCTGTAGTTTGAAATGACGCTGTACGAAATAAATGATGATTATGATGATGATGATGATGATGATGATTATGATGATGACGATGTTCTTTTCAATAAAAATGCTCTTTAAAGTAATAAACAACAACATAATATATTACCTTTGGGAGGAATATATTTGATTGAAATTTCATTTTTATATGACAGTAAGAGTAGATCTAACAAGAAAATTAAAATGTTGTAGAGGCATGTGAATCAGTTCAACAACTGTTGTTAGAAGAAGAACAAGAAGAACAAGAACAAGAAGATTCCTTTTTTAACGCTCTTTAACTGATTGAAGAAGAAGAAGAAGAAGGAGAAGAAGAAGAAGAAGAAGAAGAAGAAGAACAACAACAACAACAACAACAGCAACAAAAACAACAAGAATTAGAACAACAACAACAACAACAACAAGAATTAGAAGAACAAGACGGAGTAGGAGGAGGGAAGAAGTAAGAGGAGGAGGTTGAGGAGGAGAAGAAGAAGAAGAAGAAGAAGAAGAAGAAGAAAAAGAAGAACAAGCAGAAGAAGAAGAAGAAGTACCCAGAATTTCCCGATAAAAAGGGACCATAAAGTATCAACAACAACAAAAACTATCGCCATTACTACAACAGCAAAAAGAAAGTTTTGCCCTAATTAAACTAGGAACTTATTTTTTACATTTGACAGTTAGAGTGGACTTGTGGAGTTCGTGAACTGAAGAGAGAGAGAAAAAAAAGGGCTTCATAAACATGAAGTCCATAATTCTAAAGCGCTGTTAGCAGTACGTTTGCAGCATTAAGTGACAAGGTGTTCGTGAGAAGAAAGAATTTGTGACGGAATACCAGAAGTCTGCCGGCGTCAGTTTCAGCTCGCGGATTTGGCGAGAATTCTCGTTACACCACCACGCGCGACCACCAGAATCTCAGTTACATCACCTCGACCGTCAGTCAGCATCTCACCAGCATGCAGCATCTCATTTCGGCTCGACTACATCACCGCAAATCCTCAGCATCTCAGCACCAGCGTCTCACTTACATTGTGACGGACTTTCAGCATCTCAAAGTTCTCATTGTCAGTCAAGACACGTAATCTCAGGATCGGCATACCGGCAGTCTGCTATATTGCTGAGGGTCCCTCCCTCCACTCACGGAGTGGCTGACAAATGGTGTTGGTGGCAAGATCCATCATTAAACACTGCGTAGGCCTCGACCAGGCTCTGCGACGCAGTGTGGACCCATCCACCAATATATAATTTTTCCATTTCCAGTTCAACTCTCCAGTTTTCTCTTCCCATTTTCTTTTCCAGTTCAACTCTCATTGACTGTTACATGGCAACGGTCGATCCAGCCTCGATGCTTGAATCTTGTGTAACTCGAAGTCGTTATCCACGCAACCCGTTCACTCAGCAACAAGGCAGGAACGGTCGTTATGACGTTTTCTAACTTTATTCAGCAAACGGCATCAACAACTTCTTACAAGATCTCTTTCCCCCAAAACACCTCTGTGCACAAGCAGACACCGCTACTTACATAAACCAATCAAACTAAAACTCGTCAACGGAGTTACGCATTGGCTTACGTTATTGTAAGCCTACCTTCAACAGACGTGGAGATTAATTATCTGTTACTAAAAAGCTCTAACATCTTCGACCACTAACAGTATGTAAGACCCCTCCAGCAAAACCAGATTTTAAAAAAAGGTAAATGTAATTGTAGGCCTTGCGTAAAATAATCAATGGAAATTAAAGTGCGCGTCTCAATCGAAACATTTACAAATATAACAAAACATTAAAAAAGAAGATAACACAATTTAATAAAACACAATTAGGATTAGGCTTATTTGTCTGAATTTCTTGTTAAACTATCTAATTCCAGTCCTATCCTATCCTATCCTATCCCATAACTCGGCGGTTGTAGGGGCACCACAGATGATCGTTTAACCAGCGTACTCCATCTTTCCCTGTCCTCAGCAACCCTGATTGTTTCGCTCAGTGTCAAACCAGTCCATTCTCGAATGTTGTCCTCCCACCTCTTTTTCGGTCTCCCTCTTCTTCTACCTCATTGCACTGTGCCTTGCAGGATGGTCTTTGCATGACCTGGTGATCTGGTGACGTGGCCATACCATCGGAGTTTCCGTTTTTTGACCACTGTGAGCAGGTCATCGTGTTGTCCAATGGTTTGTGTGATGGTCTGTCGGACTTCGTCGTTGGTGATGTGCTGGGTATAGGAAATGCCCGGCCCAGAGGTCTTCTGTAGCACCTCATCTCCATGCTTTGTATTCTTCCAGTCAGTACAGATTAATGTTCAGCCTACTAATATATATACTTCTTCTCTCATTGGTAAATGAAATAAAACTTAGCAAAGAAACAATAAAACATTTTAATAAAACAAAATTAGGATTAATTAGACTTACATTTGTGTATCCAGTTCTCGCTAAACTCTATACTTCCAGCCATTACAGATTAATGTTCAGTCCACTAATATATAATGTTTCATTTTCCTGTTCAAATCTCCAGTTTTACATTTCCCGCTACTGTTGACTATGCCGAACTATGCTATGATATGCGAACTTTGACAACTGGAATAAAACAGAAAAAAAAACGCATTATAAAACATGTAATAAAACAAAAATTAGGATTAATTAGACTTACATTAATTGTGTATCTAGTTCTCGCTAAATTCTATACTTCCAGCCATTACAGATTAATGTTCAATCCACTAATATATCAAATCTCCAGTTTTACATTTTCCGCTAATGTTAACTATGCCGAACTATGCTATGATATGCGAACTTTGACATATGGAATAAAACAGGAAAAAACAGCATTATAAAACATTTAATAAAACAAAAGTAGGCTTAGGCTTATTGTTATCTCTAGGTTCTTGTTAAACTCTCTAATTGCAGTCATTACAAATACATACATTTTTCAGTCCACGAACATATTTTTTTCAGCACACTGCTCTGCTGAAACCGATTACGTTTGTCTCTGAGGCTGGTTGCAGGATTTGAGGTTTAATAGCTGCAATCCTGATTTTGTCGCTTTGTTTTACCTTTCCTGCTACTGAGAAGTATTTAAACCCGTATAGAGAATATAGTAAAGCTATTGTGGTGTTTCACCCGTCCCCTATACGCTTAATGTGTCCGGGGACGTAAATTTATTTTAAATAAAAATAAAATAGTAAAGCACCGAAGATTAGCTGTAAAATGAAAAACTATTCGTTGTTCCCAAATAATATTACGAACTATGTTGCGGAAGTGTATATTAAACCGGAAAGGGCGTGTGTTTAACGGTTCTTCTTTCTTTGTTGTTGTTGCTGTTGTTGTTGTTGTTGTTCTTCTTCTTCTAATACATCTTTCTTTTTTCTTTTTTTCTTTCTTTCTTTTTTCTTCTTTTCTTTCTGTCTTTCTTTCTTGCTTCTTCATCTTCTTTCTTCTTCTTCTTCTTCTTCTTCTTCTTCTTCTTCTTCTTCTTCTTCTTCTTCTTCTTCTTCTTCTTCTTCTACTTCTTCTTCTTCTTCTTCTTCTTCTTCTTCTTCTTCTTCTTCTTCTTCTTCTTCTTCTTCCTCCTCCTCCTCCTTTCTTTCTTTCTGTTCTTTTCTTTGCTTTCTTCCTTCCTTCCTTTCTATTTTTTCTTTCTTCCTTCCTTTCTTTCTTTCTTTTTTTCCTTTCTTCCTCTCTTTCTTTCTTTCATTCTTTCTTCTTCCTTAAAGCTAGGGTCGTGTGTCAGTAAACAATTAAACATATCAACTCAAAGGACGCGTTTCTATACCGAACGTCGTTCACTGTTATTTTAATCGATGAGCAGACTATAGGGCTAACTACTCAACTGAAAGAATGCAATCAGGGCCGACGTCTGTCTCCCTTGTTCCAGAGAGCGTGGGAACGCTAACACACGGCTTTACACTCACTGAGAAAGAGAGAGGATTGTTTGATAGGGTTCGTGTGGGCTCGCTTGTTGACCGAGCACCTAAACGAGCGTCCTCTTTCTCTTTTAATCCCCTTCATTTCCTTTCAGCTTCCTTTGCAGGCGATTCCGAAACATTACAAACCATTCCATCACTTTTTCCCGAGTATTATAATACTACACAGGCTCCAAACAAATGCTGCTGATTAAATTTTAAAGAGTGCAAGTTTGCCTTGAAGAGATTTTCCGAGAATCGTACTATCCAGCACCAGACAATTCCTGTAGGTATTTTAATTGTGCAAGATTTGGCTTTGATGGAGATTTTGCTTCCAATCTTCACATGGACAGTGAATGGTACATGGCGCATATACTAAGATCACAAAAAGTATGGGACTAGGCCTAGAATAAAGTTTTTAAAAATACCGCTCCCACACGCAGCAGCATCCGTTTACGACACATTGCTTTGCTGACTACAAAAATGTGACCACTGACCAGTGCAGTTGAAATTGTCTCACATTTAAATGATCCATATTACTTAGTGTGTTTGTCTAAAAGCAGTATCGCAATATGTAACTATACATATTCATTATTTGTTTGTGCAGCTGAATGGCGATTTCTTTCTTCTTTTCTTCCGAGTTTAATGTCCTCCAAGACTATTGTCTATACCGGACGTTTGGCCTTTATTCGTTAATCGGGACGATGGAGGGCGTGGGGAGCGGGTCATTAAAAGAGACCTTTACATCCTCGGCTGTGGCAACCGGCTAGAAATTAAAAGCCACAACAGGGGTTAAACAGTAGCTTAATATGTGGCCAAATTAAAGCTGGTCTTTTTTCCTATCCTATCCTATCCCGTAACTCAAAGGGCGTTGGGGCGCCACAGATGATCGTTTAACCAGCGTACTCCATCTTTCTCTGTTCTCAGCAACACTCATGGCTTCGTTCAGTGTCAAACCAGTCTATTCTCGAATGTTGTCCTCCCACCTTTTTTTCTGTCTCCCTCTTCTTCTGCCTCATTGCACCGTGCCTTGTTATTATAATTATAATTATAATTATTAGACATAAGACATAAGAATATTTATTCACCAAGTAAAAACGTTACAAGGATTTTGGTGTTGCATGGCGACAATAAAATACATCCTTTCTTGCACATCCTCACATGCATTCATCGTGTCATACACTTCATTGGGATTCAACATGTATACAGCACTAAAGGATAGGTAAATTTACATAATTGTTGCTTTAGGTCCAGCGGACTCTTCCGAGCCAAATCAGGACCGGACAACCCCCAATCCGCATAAAAGATCTGCTGAAACAACCCTAGTGGGAAAACCAAATGCCCTCCACCAGCCAGTCACTTTACAATAAAGACATCCCACGCAGGGGACGGCTGAGGCTTCACCCCAACTTATCGAACCCCCGTTTACAAAAACAAAATAGAATACAAACATCATTATAGATTATCAACAAAACACATACATATAAAATGCCTACATTGCTAAATAATAACATCATAGGAAGCCCTAGTGACCACCTGGCAGAAAGCGTCCAATATTCCCAAGCTGATCCAACAGACCTCATACACAAACAAGGAGTCTTGTCCCGGAAGAGTTTTCAAGAAAAAAGGTAGGAGACTGGTCTAGCGAAGAAGACGATAGTATAGCAGATTGATAGAACAGAGCAGGAATGAGAAAGAGCAAATGAGAAAGACAGCGACAGTGGGAATTTAAAGCAGTAAATTTCCAGAAAGTGGGGATACTATTTATACTGAAACCCCCGGCACCCCAACGGGGGTTAAAGGATAGGTAAACACAGTGTTAAACATACATCAGTCATATATCACAAGTTATGGAGTCACACACACACATTGCAAGTAAGACAAAATACAGCAGTAATACAATATAACAGCATTAAATAAAATGATGAGAATGATTAAGAATGTTAAGCTTCACGTCCAAGTTATTATTATTCTAAGGAAGAGAACTAGAAGTTGATACAATGCTGCAAATGACAGCCTACTTTACCATCATACCCCATTTAAAAATAGACCACAAAGAATGTTAAACTTCAATGTTCGTTCACAGTTCAAGAACCAGTTTACATGTACACTAGGGATTGAGTTCTTAGCATTGACATCAAATTATTGGCCATGCGTTCACGTACTTGTGTACCAAATATCATAAAAATCGGTTAATTCGGTTTTTTTAATGGTTAGCAAAACGTCTTTAGCAAAATTAATAATATAGCCCAGCGACCTTGACCTTTGAAAAAGGTCAGGAAGCTGGCCACCAATCCATATAATATTTCTAAAACGATTGAATAAAATCTGTCTAGTAGTTCTTGAGATA
The DNA here is from genome assembly GCA_036898135.1 of Oncomelania hupensis. Lineage (NCBI taxonomy): Eukaryota > Metazoa > Mollusca > Gastropoda > Littorinimorpha > Pomatiopsidae > Oncomelania > Oncomelania hupensis. Next base: position 69,828,314 of record CM072513.1, on the reverse strand, counting down.
TTTTGTGCAAAGGACCGACAGACAGACCGACGGACAGCCGACATTTGACTCTTTCTCATTCCCGACTACTTTAAAGTACATCCAAATATTTTGTAGAAATTAAAAAAATTCAAAGCATGTCCAGATATTATCTGGAAACAGAATAATAAAAATAAAAACAAAAACAGGGTTTTCAGTTATATGAAAACCAGTCTCCGTATTACACAATTACATATTTAACATTTTGTTAGATTTTCAGTGTGATATTAGGCCTACTCAATGTTGTCCTTAGCGTCAGTGCTTTCAGTGCTTTAAGGAGTAAATAGATACTAATGCATATTTGCTGTATTAGTGTTTGGCAATATTCCTTGTAGAGAGAGGAGTGTAATTTAGATTTTTTTTTAAAATCATTGAAAAAGGTGTTCGTGTGGCAAACAAACTGTACATTGTAGTAGAATGCATGTACTCTAGCACCGTTGACTGTGGTGTCTCATAATGATTGTTATGTTTTATTGTCTCTCCAAAGCGCTCACAGAATCGACCTTTTGCGGCCGTCGGACTGCTAGTATACGATTACTTAGGCAATCAGCCCCGAAAATAACGCTGTGCCCAATCTGAGATCCAGCGGAGGGCATATGCATACAACACGATCTCTGACTCTACCCGCCTGTTTAGTGGAAACCAGCTTATTCAGCTTCACATTTACTTCCTCGGCACAGCTCGAATCTTAAAATGCTGTGGTGAGCAGGTTATTCCGAAGACTCCCTCCAAAGAGGGCAATTGATCTGGATCGACTGGTAGCAGCTGGAAGTTCTGGACGAGGGTAGTGATGTACAGGAACAGTTCCATACGAGCCAGCGACTCTCCCAGACACAAGCGTCGACCTAAAAACAAACAAACAAACATATGTCTATTCTTCTTCTAACATCTGTTAATATCTTGATGAGCTCTTTGGTCGAGATAATGCATTATATATATATTTAAAAAAGTACTGTTCGTAAAATTTTCAGAGAATCGTGAAATCCTTACCAGTTCCGAATGGAATGAACCCATCTGGCTTGGTCACTTTCCCGTCAGAGCCGATAAATCGCTCAGGCCGGAAGTTTTCAGGGTCACCCCAGATCTCAGGTGCCATCAGCACGGATTCCAGCATCGGGAACACCACAGCGCCTTTTGGGAGGACGTAATCGCGAAATTTGACGTCATGGGCGATTCTATGCTGGAGACTAGCGGGCAATAGGGGAGAGATTCGTTGAATCTCATTGATAGTGGCTTCCATGTACGTCATTTCCGGTTTGTCTCGCACACAAGGCAGGCGCTGGGTGCCGATGACGTCACAAATTTCATTGTAGCACCTGTCTTGAACCTCGGGGTGGTGAAGGAGGTGGAGCATGGCCCACAGGATCGTGGTGGCTGTGGTCTCTGTGCCGGCAGCAAACAAGTCAAATGTGCATCTTAGGAGGTTGCCATCTGCAAAGCAAGTCAACCACATTATATAGGCATGGATGAACGACCACTTGAGAGCAAGTGCAAAAAGGATGACTGAGTTTGTGTTTGCATTTGTTAAGTTTTATTGTATTAGTATCGCCTGTAATAAAAATCTACCAAAATAATGCCGCTTCAATATGCTGTATTAGGGACATGGTTTGCAAATAACATCACACTTTCTAAGCTAGTGACTATTGTTCTGGTTTTAGAATTAGGTATCAAGCCAGCCAAAGATATGAACAAGATGGCAAGCCATTCAAATGTATGTCCAGACACTCGCACACATAGCCGAAAAATATGCTTATTCAATAGTTTTCTTGGCTTTGTTGTGACTCGGTCTTATCCCAACGACGCAAACGGAAAACAATCATAGAATAACAGGCCACTATCTCAACTATTTGCATGCAAAACATTATCTAAATCGGCTCTGCTACTTTTTCGATAGGCTTACAGCGCAAACTTTGTTTAGAAGGAGGTAAAGCACAATAACCTTGATCTTTGACAAAGTACAAAAACGAGCAATCTAACATGGACTGACCGCCCGAACAACGGACCGACATTTGGCCTGTTCTGATTCCTCCACGACTGTTTTAAAGTAAGTCTGGAAATACGCAAACAAAACGACTCTTATTACTGACCATCCAGTGTGGTCACTTTGCCGCTGTCCCTCAAAGTCTTCATCTTGTGCAGGTAGGCGTCAACGAAGTTGTCATCTTCATTATCATCATCACCATTATCACTCGTCTTCTTCTTGTGCTCTTCGATGTGAGGCTTGAGGAATTGGTCTTCAAGTCTCTGATTGGACGCCACAATTTCCTTTGTGCCGAACAGATTGCCCGGTAGCTTCGCCAACATGGGGAAGAAGGTCATCAACGCACCACCTGCACGGTAAAAAGTGCATAATTGCTTTAAAAAAAAAAAGACAAAACCTAACGCCACCAAATGCCGGTAACCTACATTACAATACAAAGCAACACACTCGTAGTTTGTACAGGTCCATTTGCACCATAAGCCTAGGAAACTGATCATTATAATCTATAGTAAATAATGCATACTTTCAAAAATTAAAGGGAGAATTCCAAAATTTCCGAAAGAAAAATATATAAGCAGATTGTGGCATTCTTTGAATTTGAGAATGTAATCTAAGTTTTATTTTTAGTTTATGTTCCTGGAGATTTTTTTTTGACTTTGTCCGTGCATCCGTCCGTCTGACTGTTCGTCCGTTTATATAAGTTAGAACATAAAGATGCCTACCAGCTGACACAAATTTATGCATATCGGTTGATGTCATTATGGACACGTCATTTGTTGTTGTTGTTGTTTTGTTCTAACGGCATTTTGTCCCAAACTACTGGAGGGATTAGGTTCAAACTTGGTATGTACTTAGACTTTACCTATGCCTTCAGCATAAAACCAAATGTATGCAAGTCGAGTGAAGCCATCATGGTGAGATCTTTCTTTTTTCTTTTAAAAATTTCCTATGTAAATTAGAGTGTCAAGATGCTTTGAACCTAAAACAAAACTTATGTAGACCTTATCGAGTGATTTCATCGTGTTGACGTCGTTAAACACATTTTTTGCACAGTAGTTTACAAGAAAACATTATTGGGTGCAACAACATACTTTGACATTATAAATGCCTTCAACATAAAACCAAACTTATGAAAATCGAGTGGCGTCATCATAGCGACGTCGTCTTTTTAGTTCTTTTTAATTTATGTCTTTCTTGTTTTTCTTTTTAAAAAAAGAATTTCCTTTAAATTAGAGTGTACAGACGCCTTGAACCTAAAACAAAACTTATGTATATCGAGTGACGTCATCATGGTGACGTCATTAAAACAAAGGTTTTTACATAGTAATTTACAAAAAAACATTATTGGGAGCAAGAACGTAATAAATAAACACTCTGCTTACGGAATTCGAACCTCGAACGTAACCCCTAAATGACCCCAGACCCCTGAAGTGCATGCGAGGGAGCTTTGCACCGGTTAGGGTCCAGCACTTAAAACCCCCACCTATTTTGTTCATGAGTTGTCCTGTCTATCTCTTCTCACACACACACACACACACAAACAAGCCCACTCGCACACACACACACACACACACACAGATATTTGCAATACATCACAAATGATTTCATTTAAGAATGTAGGAAAGTCATTTTTTGATGGAAAAGGGTTAGGGTAAGGGCTAGGGATAGATCTACAACTAACCCATCACCCAAACCCTTTGCTAAAAAGTTGACCTAGTTCGTCTCCTATAAGCGACGAAATAGGTCGAATTTTCTTCAAAATTTCTCCGAAAATTGACTGTATTTTCTCCGTCCCGGATAGAGCACTCCTGTGTACTTAAAACACTCTCATGCACTACAACTGCACTCCCATGCACTAAAAGATCACTCCCGCGCACTTAGAAAAAAGTGGGTTCCTGGAAAAAAGTGGGTTCCAAACAAATAAACCCATTTGTTACTAGAAAAGACAAGGTCTGAAACCCATTTGTGCGTTTTTGTACGTACACTCCCCCCCCCCTCCACACACACACACACACACACACACACACACACACACACACAACTCGAGCTTGATTGTGTCGAGGAATCCGTTAATTGGTGTTTTTTTCCTGCAAAGAGAAGAAGAGGCAACAAAAATACGTTTAGCATTCTTTGACCTTGTTAATGTTATTTGATACTGTATCAGAGAATGAGTCCCGACAGGAAGTCCTCTCCAGGATCGCACAAACTACTGCTGCCCGGACAAGGTTGAAGCCCATTTGGAAAAACAAAACCATCAGTCTACATTCCAAGGTAAGGCTGCACTGCTCCCTTGTCATCTCTATCTTCCTATACGCTTGAGAAGCATGGACCCTTACAGCAGATCTACAACGAAGATTACAAAGCATGGAGATGAGGTGCTACAGAAGACTTCTGGGCATTTCCTATACCCAGCACATCACCAACGACGAAGTCCGACAGACCATCACACAAGCCATTGGACAACACGATGACCTGCTCACAGTGGTGAAAAAATGGAAACTCCGATGGTATGGCCACGTCACCAGATCATCAGGTCTTGCAAAGACCATCCTGCAAGGCACAGTGCAAGGAGGTAGAAGAAAAGGGAGACCGAAAAATACGTGGGAGGACAACATTCGAGAATGGACTGGTTTGACACTGAGCAAAACCATCAGGGTTGCTGAGGACAGGGAAAGATGGGGTACGCTGGTTAAACGATCGTCTGTGGTGTTCCTACGACCTCCGGGTTACGGGATAGGATAGCCATAGGAAATGTTATTTATTTTTATTTTGTATTCATATGTGTCTAAATGAACTCATGCTGCGCGTGCTTGTATCTGAAGATTCCATATACTATTTTAGCTTTATTCTTTTGTGCAAAGAGAAGAAGAGGAAACAAACAGACGTGTAGCATTCTTTCAGCTTGAGAATTTTATTAAAATAATGTTTTAAAGTATACATTTATATACTCGAGCTTTATTTTATCTGAAGACACTATGCGCAGTTTGTTTTATCTTTCTCAAATTTTCTTCTTCAAAGAGAAGATGAGGAGGGGGGGGAGTGAGGAGGGGGAAAAAATAAAAGAAAGAATGTACCTTCCATCTTCTCGGCTAACACTTTGATTTCCTCAAAGAAAGACAGGAAAGTGGAGTCGTCATAGTTGTAGCGTTGTCCGAAGACGATGGCACAGATGTTGTTGGACACGCTGGCGTGGGTGATCCAATAGAGGTCCATTGGCGCCCCTTGGTGTTGTGCAACTTGCTGGACGTAGTGGGCGACTTCCTCCTGGATCTTGCTTGCCAGGCAGTCTTTTCCCATTCCCATCTTGCGCAAAATCTCCAGCCCCGTCTTGCGCTGCTCTTTCCACTGGTCACCGCTCGATAACACGATACCTTACGACAACAAGCTGAATTGAATTAAATTGAATTGAATTGTAATTGAATTGACTTGAATTTGATTTGGATCGTTTAATAGGATAACGGTTTGAGGCTTAACATGCCAGTCTTTTCAACTGAATTGAATTCAGCTGAATTGTATTTAATTGAATTCAACTGAATTGGGATTGTTTACTAGGACCAAGGATTATAGTCTTAACAGGTTAGTTTTACAACCTGTCCTAAACAACAAGTAATTGAAACAAAAAAATGTAACTACTAACAAAAGAATAAGACTATATAATTATAAAGCAAGATAAAAGGCTTCGACAAATGAAAACTGTTAAAAAAAATTAGACAAAACTTAGAACGCTTGCTCTGCTTCCTGCATAAGGTCTCCTTTGAAAAAAAAACCTATACATATTTTCTGTGACCAAAGCAAAATGTGTACTTTGCAAATAAACTACAAACAAAGAAATAAACAACAAAATTTTTGCTGAAAACAGGCGGAGGTTTGTGGACTGCAAAAAGGCCCAGCAGTGGGTCCTGCTAGGGCAACGCCACTGTTAGGTAGGCTGTCAGGGTGCATATACACACATACACACTCACACATACACACAAACCCATTCCAGAGTGCCTCCACTTTTTTTTTTGAAAATGTGAATGAAACCACTTCACTCCTTACATTTAGGTGAGATTACAACTTTTTAGGTAATTACACTTCCCTCCTCCCCTCTTCCACTCTTTCGTCCCTTAAAAAAAAAGGCACTCTTTCGTTCTTAAGTTCCTAACCAAGCTGAACGATCCAAGTGATTTGTTCGATATTTGAAATTTCACACCACGCAGATGTGATGATAATGATGCTGCTGATGCTGATGCTGCTGATGATGATGATGAAGATGTTGATGATGATGATGACCCACCTTTCCTCTTGGCTAACTCGGCAATCAGCATGTGAGGTCTGTCAGAGAAGGCATCAGCCGTTTTCACCAGGGCTTCGTTGATGGCAGCGAGACCGTTCAGCACCACCACCAGCCGGTGTCCAATGTACAGGCTGAACACATCCCCGTACTTCTTCCGCCATTCCCGGAACTTGGCTCTTGGGTCCTTCTCCATCAAATGCATGTGACCCAACAAAGGGAGGGCCGGTCCTGGTCCCGGGGGTAGGCCTTTGGGGCGTCGAGTGGATATCCACCACAATACAGACAACGCCACAGCACTGGCGGTCAGTAGTAGGGTCGTTCTGTCCAGCACTAGAGACCTTTGCACAACGGGCTCCATTTGCTTGCCCTTCGCTCAACTACTGCAGCACTATAACGACTAATGTGAGATTTGTTTGTTTGTTTTCTACAATATTTTCACAATTTTAAGATATTAAAATATATTTTCAAAATTAGATTTTAAAGATGGTCACTTTAACAAACACAGGGTTTTGTTTATAAGATTGACACTTAAGATGTTTATCAGTCTTGTCCAATAATTAACCATTTGATTCCGAGGGCAAAACTTCTATTTTGACAGTACGGAAGCATCCGTGAGCCTTACAAATATAACTTTTATTCAACCGATTCCCTGTAACAAACAGTTGTTTTAACAAAGTGTAAATTATCTCACAAATCTGCAGATGAAAGGATGTTCCGTGTACCAGAATACCACAGGGTGAGACACGGTGGTAGAGCTTTCAGTTTCTTCTCCGTTCAGACCTGGAACTCGCTACCTCGGTCCGTCCGTCACAGTCCTTCACTAGCGTCTTTTAAAATGAACTTGAAGACGCATCTTTTTAGAGAGGCCTTTTCTTAGGCGCCATGAGTGAGTGTTGTTAGTTATTTTTGATTTTGTGTTTACATTTGTTTGTGTAAAGCGCTTTGTGATTTTGGAAAGCGCTGTATAAATTGCCTGTTATTATTATTTATTATAAATCTCTCGCAGCGCAGCACTGTACATGATTACTGGAAGCTAGGGAACACAGTTCAAGTCAAACGAAGATAGGTTAACAGAGAAAAGAAGATAGATCTTTCTTAGTATTCCCCCATTCCCTGGAGGGTAGCACATAATATAGATTATACCCAAGATGGTATCAATAAACTTCAGTACTCTTTAGGCCAGACCCTTACATCTTGCGTTCTACTCAAACCTTTTGTCTCCCAAACGAAGACTATTGCCTGTCACAAGTCCACTGCACATATACATACAATATATCGGTTTCTGAAGAGGACTCTCAGCAAGTCCATCAGCATCAACGATGACCTTTCCCACTTCCTGCCTCACAAATCTGAATCTTTGCCTTTAGGTGTAGGCTATGTTTGAGTTGCATTAAATTTCGTAGACTACAGTCCGCAGTAAGTTCACTTTTCTAACCCACTGCAGTAACAATTGATCAATGCCTCCTTTGACAGACGCTTATGGTTTTGCTGAGGCTCAATACAAGGTCATTTGTGTACTTTAGTGTATATGTATGTATGTATGTGCGCGCGCGTGTTGTGTATGTATGTATGTATGTGTGTGTGTGTGTGTGTGTGTGTGTGTGTGAGTGTGCGCGCGCATGTTGTGTGTTTTTTGAACTTTTGATCTTGGCTAGTTTTATAGTACATTATTCACAATGACCCTATTTTAAAATAAATAAATACGTTTTAAGCATTATTGAATTATTTATAAAATTAACGTAATTAGTGAAAGTGCAAGTATGTTTATTCTGAACTTTTAAAATTATGTTTTTATTCTTTTTTATTTTTATTTTGTTAAACAGTCCATGTAGGCTATGGCAAGTGGAACTTACACTTTGTCATAGAAAAAGACTTTAATTTTACCTAGTGTACCGGGATATTGTACGGAGCGAACAGTGCACAGGTTTACAGGTATTTCGGTATACAGTCCCAAGATTTGCTGAAGCATGTACTACTGGTAAAAAAAAACAAACAACAACATTAAATGAACGTAACATAGGGCAAATGTGCTGCTGAATGAATGAACATTGAAGACTAACGTCTACGCCCACCATTGGCGATATGGCAGACGGGGATAACCACTCAAGTGAGGAGGGAGTAAGGACCTAAATCAACACTGAACCATCAGAGCAATCACCACTTTTAAAATCTTGCACACCACGGGATTCCAACCTGGATTTATCGGTGTGCCACTAAGCTACAGGCGGTGGGACTTGTACGGCTACCCAAAACCTTCAACATCATACATGTATATTAAACAATATATAAATATTACGCAGCCATGCATGTGTGAATAGCACACAACGTTTATTTATAACGCAGGAACTTGTACCATCATCAAGTACATTCTTCCCAGTCCTTATATGCATAATGCTGCGGTCCTCTCGTCAACAATAAACCCACTATTGCAATAGTTCACAGTAATTCAAATCCTAATCCTAAATGTGAACGAATGATTTCCAGCAGTCCTTAGGCTCCAAGTCGGAAAACAAAGCACAGAAAACGGTACGGTCAAATCAATTCTCTTATTAGGCTGTGGCAATTCAATAAAACGCCTGATTTAGCTAAAGGTTATGAGTGCAGCCAATTAAACTCCAAAAAATTCAGTGAAAACAAAAACAATCTAAAACTATACCTTTCAAGATCAACAGGTCGGAGCAAAGAGAAGCGCAGGTTCCAAAACGCAGGATTCTATTATTTCCTTACGTGTAATGTGCAGGAAATGCTGAAGTTCGCGGTAAACACTGGCTTATTTTTATGTCTAACTTTCGTGTTTAAAGCGGAACAACAAAACGTCTACATTATATAGGCCTACAGGAGGATATAATGTGCAGGAAATGCTGAAGTCCACGGTAAACACTGGCTTATGTGTATTTTTGGCATTTAAAGCTGAACAGCAAAACGTCTACATAATTATTTATATAAGAGGTCTAAATTCATCTGTTTATTCTGATGAAGTAAAGTCAATCTTTCAAGCTGGCATTACCCGCCTATGCTTTCTGAAAATGCATATAGGTCTACACCTAAATAGCGACATCGATATAGACTATAAAGGCTAGAAATGCGCGCAGCAACATCAACAAGGCCTGCTTAAATAAGCCTGGTCTAGATATGTCGGTCACATAACTCGCTCTACAACTGTAAGCGTCAATGGATTAAAAAAAAGAAAACAAACCAACCAATCCACGCACAATGTGTAAGAAAAATGAAAAGGCTGCATTGAGTCTAATTCCCACTGAGACTAACAATCCCTTTTTTTAATGTCATTCTCTCGGTCGGCCCTACCAACTGTAGTATTTTCAATTTGCTTCCTCCTAAATGAGAACTTCTCATCGGGTGTCTTTGTGACTACTCATGCAGTGCATATAGACTGCACTCAGTGTATTATAAGGCCAAACGTCCTCTGATGAGATCTTTGGTAAAGGTCGAAACCCGTTAGGACTGCAACTGTACTGTTTTTGAGCCTTTTTTTTTTTGGTCATAAGCACGTGGAATTCAAAGCCACTATGTTGAACTTTTCGTCCATTTTTGAGAGCAGTTTATTATTACCGTTCTTGTATATATACAATGCCTTTGGGACATTCTGACCTAGATGTTTTGTGCTGTGATATCTTGCAATACACTTTTCCCTGCCTATGTGAAGGATTCAAGCAAGGTTGCCCTTCAATTTACCTAATGCACCTAGCGTACCTAATGCACCTAACGTACCTAATGTACCTAGTGTACCTAATGTTCTCAACTCAACAAAATCATTTTCACCCTCTGTACATACACTGCGAATACGCAGATTCGTAAAGGTACTTTGTCAAAGGGGTTTCACCATTTAACGTACTCAGTGCTAATATCAGGCCGACATCTATAATTTATGTAAATATACAAAACTGTGTATTCATAGACATTTAGTGTGTGTGAGAGAGAGAGAGAGAGAGAGAGAGAGAGAGAAGTGAGTAAGATTGGCGGTGAATGGGAAGTGTGGAGTGTTATAATGGTGTTAGTTGCAGCCAGTCTAAAGTGAAAAAAGTATTTTTCTCTTTTACAATAGAAAAAACTTCAACAGCGACCTTCAAAAATAGAAAATAGGAATAACTGTAAAATGTGAATTAAATAAATGTAACAACGCACTCACACACCCACAACCACACACATACACACACATGAAACAACAACAACAACAACAACAACAATAATAATAATAATAATAATAATAATAATAATAATAATAATAATAATAATAATAATAATAATAATAATTAGTTTTTTTTAAGCCTAAAACCAAAGAAAAAGCTTGTTCTAAGCGCTCACACACATACATTCGCGAGGATAAATATTTAAACAATATTGTACAACATTAGAAGATAAAATACGTCATACATCGTAAAAAATAATAACACACATCTAAATATAAACTGGCATGTTAAAAGAGAACTTTTTAAGTATAAAAAGTCATGTTAGAAGAGAACTTTTAAAGAATAAAAAGTAATGTTAGAAAAGAACTTTTTAAGTATAAAAAGGCCTGTTAGAAGAGAATTTTTAAAGTATAAAAAGGCATGTTAGAAGAGAACTTTTAAAGTATAAAAAGACGTGTAAGAAGAGAACTTTTTAAGTACAAAAACGCATGTTAGAAGAGACCTTTTAAAGTATAAAAAGGCATGTTAGAAGAGAACTTTTAAAGTATAAAAAGTCGTGTTAGAAGAGAACTTTCTAAGTATAAAAGGGCATGTTAAAAGAAAGTATTAAAAAAGACATGTTAAAAGAAACTTTTTTAAGTATAAAACGACATGTTAAAACGAGAATTACACACATGGTCACACCCAACAACAAAAATAAATAATATTTTTTTTTATATATTATGAATTGAAGGCAATTACCATGTTTAAGAAAACAACAAACATTCACATGTAATATACATTTATAAAAAAATTATTATTGTTTTTTTTATACTCAAAATTAAAGTAAAAGCTTACTCTAAGCGCTCATACAAATACATTCGCGAGGATAAATAATTAAACAATATGATACAACATTATAAGATAAAACAAGTCATGCACCGTAAAAAAATAATAACACACATCTAAGTATAAAAAAGCATGTTAAAAGATTACTTTTTAAGTACACAAAGGCATGTTAAAAGATAACATTTTAAGTACAAAAGGCATGTTAAATGATAACTTTTTAAGTATACAAAGGCACGTCAAAAAAAAGTACACACATTACACCCAACAACAAAAATAAATAATAATAATAATATTTTTTAATCATATTAATTGAAGGCAATGCCATACACAAGAAAACAACGAACATTCACATATAATATACATTTATTTAAAATTCTCTCTCTCTCTTTTTTTTCTCTCTCTCTCTCTCTCTCTTTCTCTCACTCTCTCTCTCTCTCTTTCTCTCTCTCCATGTTGAAAGGGAACTACACAAACGAACACACAACAAAAAAAAATAAAATAAATAATAATAATTTTTAAGAATAATAGTAAGTGAAAGCAATGCCATACACATGAAAACAACGAACAATCACATTTATATACATTTATTTAAAAAAAAAAAAGAAAAAAAAAGATAATAATAATAATAATAATAATAATAATAATAATAATAATAATAATAATAATAATAATAATAATAATAATAATAATAATATTTATTTTTTTTAAAAGAAAAAAAGATAATAATAATAATAATAATAATAATAATAATAATAATAATATGTTTTTAACTCTCAGCCGAGCATTGAACTCCGTACTAGTCGAGCCAGAGAAATATTCCTGGTCTATGGTCGAGCACAAGGCAAAGGTGATATCGATTAACCTAACCGTGACGAAATCTGTAAAACAAACTATATATTTCGCCGAGTGCACCGTCGAAGATGTTTGAATGCGCTTTGCGTAAAGGATTAGCACCAGCGACCTTGACCTTTAAGGCAGAGCACATACGATGGCACGAGATGCTGGCCAATAACCTATGAAGTTTGGTCAAATTATACGGACTGACCCAGCTGATAAAATTAGCGTTAAATTTCTTGGCGGTGATGTGACTCGGCTTTATCAAAGAAAAGCAAAATGGAACCGTAGAATGATAGGCCCCGATCGAACTATCTGCAAGCAAGACATTATCAAAATTGGATCAGACAGGTTTTAGATACAGCGCAAGAGGTGTATAGAAGAAGGTGAAGCGTAACGACCTTGACCTTTAAGAAAGTACAAATACGGATGACCCAACATGCTTAGCAGTAGTTACAGTATGCAGAAAGTAAAAATAATGAATTTCGGTTCAGATATTTCTTGAGATAAGGCCAAAGTGTGTTTTGAACAAAAAAGGGTAAAATTCAGAGGGGCGGACCGACCGACTACTGGATTGCCACTATAGGATGGCCCATGATTTGATGTACCCGTATATTAAATATCATTAAAATCGACCTAACAGTTTTTGAGATACGGGGCAAAACGAGTTTAGCAACAAAATTACTCCCAGTGACCTTGACCTTTGCGTTAGAGCAAATTTGAATGCACGGGAGGCACGCCGCTAGCATAAGTAATGTTCATATTCGAGAACTATAAAAAAAAACGATTACATAAAAAATGAATATGAAGTTTGGTCAAAATCTGTTCAGTAGTTCTTGAGATATGCCTGCCAACGGACCGACGGATCGACGGGTTGACAGACCGACATTTGGCTTGTTCTGGTGCACCCCGACTGTTTGAAAGTATTTTTAAAAAAAATAAGTCTGGAAATATAAAAAAAAAAAAACCAATAGCAACGACGTCTGTTTAATTCATTCCTGAACTGACGTACACGAATTCCGTGGCTTTAGAACGATTTAGAACAAACAACACCGTAGCTGATCTTCATTATTATTGTGATTGGGTCTTGAGCTCTTTTACAGATGAATAACTGTTGAAGATTTTGAAGACGAGGAAATACTTTGCACTGTAAATAAGTAATAACATACAAAATATTACCGCCCGTGCCTCCTGCGTTCTTTCTCGATAGGGGATGATGATGATGATGCGATGATGATGATGATGATAACGATTAGATGATGATGATGATGATGAAGATGATGATACAGATAACGATTAAATGATGATGATGATGATGATGATGATGATGATATGCAGCTGGCTGCTGCTGCTGCTGCTGGAGGTAATACACATTGTTGCGATCGGTAGAAAGTATCGCCAAAACTCCCGCTAGCAGCAGGTGAAAGTATTCCCTCCATCCCTTCAAAGTATACTTTGGGCTTGCTGCTAGCCGCGGATGCAAACCGTTTAAAAGTGACGGAAAGAGCGGAATATTGCTACAAGGGATCGGGTAAGGGTTTGTTGTAGATCTATCCCTAGCCCTTGCCCTAACCCTTTTCTCTACAAAAATGCAAAAATGCTCTTTTTCCGTCCCAAAAACCCATTTGCCTTCTTGGATTCTTAAATTGTATGAAACCAAGTGAGGACACTATCCGGCGTCAATAAACGGTTCGAAAATATTCTCAAACGGTTCGTAAAAGACAGTTGACCTAGAAACAAATACAGCGAGACCTAATTCATCGCCTAGAGGAGACGAAGCTTATTTTTCCGTTTCTAGTCTTTCAGCGACACTGAGCAGGCTGCTAACCTCGCCAAAGTATCTCTTCAAGGGACAAGGGACGTACTTTAGCCTGCTGCGCAGCGTGTGCCTGGAGTATACTTTCTTTCCGTGCAATGGGTGGCTGCTGCTGCTGTTGATGATGATGATTATACAGTCCTTTTCCAGCTCAGGGCTTCTTAAGGCCTATCCTATCCTTTCTCGTAAATAGAAAGTCGTTGGGGGACCACAGATGATGTTTAACCAGCGTACTTTATCTTTCTCTGTCCTCAGCAACTCTCATGGCTTCGCTCAGTGTCGAGCCAGTCTATACTCAAATGTTGTCCTCGCACCTCTTTTTCTGTCTCCATATTCTTCTGCCTCTTTGCGCCGTGCCTTGCATGATGGTCTTTGCAAGGCCCGATACTGTGGTGACGTGGCCATAACAACGGAGTTTCCGCTTCTTCACCACTGTGAGCAGGTCATCGTGTTGTCCAACGGCTTGTGTGATGGTCTGTCGGACTTCGTTGTTGGTGATGTGCTGGGTATAGGGGAAATGCCCAGAAGTCTTCTGTAGCACCTCATCTCCATGCTTTGCATTCTTCGTTGTAGATCTGCTGTGAGGGTCCATGTTTCGCAACCGTATAGGAAGGTGGAGATGACTAGGGAGCGCAGCATCCTTACATTGGAATGTAGGCTGATGGTACTGTCTTTTCAAATGGGCTTCAACCTTGTCGCTGGTCGACACAGGATCAGACTGACCGAGGCGCCAATTTGTTGCTTTATGCGCGTCGTCTAACGCCTCACAAAACTGAGCACAGTTCTGGGCGACCGCGGATGGGTAAAAGCCCGGAGAAGGACCTATTTCTTGCTGCATATATTTATGATTTCTGGCACTCCCCCCGACAATGACATAAGCGTCTAGATCTTTAAAGTCTGTACGATGGCTGGTCCTATTGTCTCGTACACTGTCGATGTCACTACTTGGACAAGAAATTCCACTGAGACGGAGAGAGGGAAGAGGGAGGTGGGGAGGGTGGGAACGAAGAAAGCTTCATGTTTAGAAGCGAGCTTGTAATGTACATAGCAACACAGCAAGCATCCCATGACTCCGTGATGCCTTTGTGTAGAATTCCCAACCCCTCTTTGTTCAAGTTCTCGTGTTAATTCATCAACTGATCGTCGCCTAAATCGTCCTAGATTGTCAGGGTCGAGGTAACAAAGTGTCAGCGACAGCTCGAAATACACGTGCTGCACGTGCAGGCAAAATGTTCAATCAAGCCTTTTGGGGGACCCGGGAGAAAGGGCGGCGAAAATTCCCACAGTCCAAGCTTGACATTCCAACCCGGGAGGTTGGGTTTTAATGAAATCAAGTACTCCCCTTTTTGTCACATCGTTCATGCTTTCTTTCTCTTACACTCCACCATCACCAACATACACTCCTTTACCATTTCGTCTTCATCTTCCCCCAATCGCCATACATATTTCCAAGATTTTCCAACCTTCATTTTACACGCATACTTCTTCCCTCCCCTGTCCCTATGTTTTCCCCATGTCCTTCTTTGTCTAGTCATCTTTATCGTGTCCTGTCATGTTGTTAATGTGGTCTGTCTGTCTGTCTGTCTGTCTCTCTCTGTCTCTCTCTCTTAATCTCTCTCTCTCTCTCTCTCTCTCTCTCTCTCTCTCTCTCTCTCTCTTTCTCTCTCTCATATTCAAATTTTCTGATTGGATAGCTAAACACAACTGAGAACGATTTTGTGTTTAGGAAAAAAACAACAACTACAAAAAAGTTCGTTGATGAATTTGACTGACCCTATCATCATACTACAATCTTTGCATTGAGAAAAGGAGACGCAAAACTCCCACGTTCGTATTATTATAAAATGCAAAAAATTCTGTTGCCGTCCATCCCAGTTCCACAGTCTCCGCAGACGCTTTGGCTTGCACTAGGGCAGATTCCCACATTAATTTCGAGTAATTTAAACACCTTTGTCAACACCACGAGCACCCAGTGTGGCACAGATACTTAATCCACACTATGCTGTCATGTCCAGCGCGCAGGAAAGCAGGACAACGGCGATTCCAAATTAATTGTGTAGCCGAGAGAAGCCAAGGCTTACTTACGTTCACGCCTACACGTAGGAAGAGGAACGCGGCGAGATTGAGTTTCGCTGTGTGCGGCAATGCGATAGAGTGGAGAGAAAAGAAGAAGAAAAAAAAATAGCAGAAAGATGGCTTATCGATGGACAACTCAGGTTTATAATAATAGCGCAGACGTCCATACTACTATAGCATCGTCAGTGTCATAGAATTGTTTTAAACATCATCTAAAGAGTCATCACAAACGTGCACACACACATGCGCGCGCATACACACACACACATACAAATCCCGTATAAAGACTCAACACAGAAAATCCCGTTGAAAAGAGTCGCCACCAGAAAGTCTTGCTAAAGACTCAGCATAGAAAGTCCCGTCTAAAGAATCATCATTGAAAGTCTCGTCCAAAGACTCATCATAGAAAGTCCCGTCTAATGACTCATCATAGAAAGTCCCGTCTAAAGACTCATCATAGAAAGTCCCGTCCAAATACTCATCACAAAAGGTCATTTCTAAAACGACATCATAACAGAAGTCCCGTCTAAAGACACCACAAAACGTCCCGCTTAAAGACTCCACACAAAAACTCCAGTCTAAAGACTCATCACAAAAAGTCTCGTAAAGTAAAGACTAGTCACACAACTTCTCGCCTAAAGACTAAACTAGAAAGTCCCTCCTAAAGACTCATCACCGAAAATCCCGTCTAATATCTTATAACAAAATGCCCCGTCTAAATTTGACTCGTCCCAACAAATCGGTCTAATGAGTCACCACCAAAAATCATGTCTAAAGACTCATTATATTACCGAAAGTCAACTTCTTTCAGAAACACCTCCTGCGGGTTTCGTAGCAGGTAAATCTGCACACCAGAAACGCAACTTACTTTGAATCATCTTTAGATCTTACGACAACAAAAGAGAGCAGCGCCTTATAGAAAGGTCAATGTTTATTATACGACAAAGCAGAGGCATTTTCTATATCTTAGAACTAGAGGGAACAGACCTTCCTTTCATTTTTTATGTCTCAGCAATACCACTATTGCGTGTGAGAGGACAATAGTTATTTTCTGGGACAGAGGAGAACAAAGATATTTGTTCGGAGCCTCTGGCAAAAAGGTCTTCTAAGGGCAGGCATTGTGGGTGGGTGGAGGGGCGAAGGGGTGGATGGAAGGTGGAGGGGATAGGGAAGGAGAGGGGCAGGACCATTCTCTAATACTCCTGGGACTGGAGTAGGAACAAGGCCTGGGATGGGGGCTGAACCAACAAGAACCAGGGGTCAGATTCTTGCAACCCAGAGATCTGTCGACTTCCCTCCACTGACCGGAAGGCGCGCTCTCTTGTGGGAAAAGAAAAGGAGGAGGAAAACGTGCTATAAAATGGCGGACGTTAATAAATAATTGATTCCTGCTGTAATTTGTGTGCCAAATTGATCCCTCTTTTCATTGCTAAGTGTTGTCGTTGGGTCTAAATTAAATCTTTACATAATTTAGGTGAGATTTGTGTCTGCCTTTAAAACATTGAATCTATAGTCTTTGCTTTATCAAATATTATCCTATCCAATGTTGTAACTCAGATGGTATGGCCACGTCACCAGAGCATCAGGCCTTGCAAAGACCATCCTGCAAAGCACGGTGCAAGGAGATGGAAGAAGAGGGAGACAGAAAAAGAGGTGGGAGGACAACATTGGAGAATGGACTGGCCTGATATTGAGTGAAGCCATGAGTGTTGCTGAGGACAGAGAAAGATGGAGTACGCTGGTTGAACGATCAAATGTGGTGCCTCAACGACTTTCGAGTTAAGGTATAGGATAGGATAGGATAAGATAGACTCAAAATTGTGGTGAAGTTAGTTGTCGAACTGGTGTTTGTTAGTGTTTGCATGCTGTCAAATTTGTTTGACTGGTCTTTCTTTGTTTGGCTGGAACAATTGCGCTCGGTCGCCTTTGACTATGTAAGTCAAAGGTCTGTTCGCCAATCACATAATTTTCGTGAATGAAGTTAATAAATAAAGATCTCAGTTCATGGATATCAACGTCTTACTTGACAACAACAACAAAACATATATGATCTCTTCAACATTAGCTCTTTTTTTTAAAATCAAGTAAGGCATCGGAAAGATCGGATCGTACGAGAACTGATTGCACCGGTAGGTAACATAGACCTTTACAGGTTTAATTACTCCTGATTGCACCGGTAGGTAACATAGACCTTTACAGGTTTAATTACTCCTTCGGATGAGAGCATAAACCTGGGTCCAGTCTGTGAACGCAAGCATTCCCTCGCACGGACTTTAAAGATTTTGACGCTCATGTCCTAGACGGATGAGTACCGGCTACAAAACAACAACAACAACAACTCCCAGGAAGCACTAAGTCTCTTTATCCCCCATCCATCCCTGTTCAGGCAGGAGTGTGCGCAGTCGTCAGGGGCGTGAGGCAAAGCGTCTAAGGCTGCAAGTGGCGCCTCGGGCGGCTTGAGTTAGATCCTGTATCGACCAGCGCCTTGAGCAGCTCTTGAGCTTGAAAAGCGCTAAATAAAAACGACTAAAATGATTAAATAAATAAATAAATAAGTAAATATGATGAACTGGTTTCTACAAGATGATACGAATACAGGTTGAATGGTATCGAATTGTGTAAAGAAGAGTGTCATCGCTAAACATAAAGAACCCAATTGATCAAGCACACGGCCTGCACGTGTATATTTGGAGCTGATTATGGTATGCCGGTGATTGAGTTGCAGTTGATGAGGAGAAAGATGCATGGTGGTGATGATGGCGATGATTTGTATCTGTTCAGGCGGTGGTTTCTGGCGATTTCATTATGCAGTGTTCCAACAGTAGACCTAACAAGAAGAGTATGGACAATTGGTTCTTCCTGAACCTGGCTGCCGAGCTTTCATTTAAAGAAAATTCACCTCTTAGGCAATCGGTGACTAAACCAAAGTCATGTCGTCGGCATCCTTTCGGGCTATATCGGATTCAGTAGCTTTGTCGTTAAAATCTGTTCCTGTCGCGGTTTTGGGATCGTGTCCGCGCAAGTGTTATTCGCTTCAGCGTGGCATGGGATCGGATACACAAGCAGTGAGTGATTTCTCATAGTGGTCAACGAAAGCTGACTTCAAGAACCACCATTACAGCTGCGTATGAATTGGTCTTACTTGGACTGGACGGTCTTTGCCGCGAAGCCAGGAGTGGCATCCAGTCGACGTATTGACACAGACACAGACAGATATAGCATATTGCATATGAGGGGAGTGAAAGAGGGATAGGAATGAGTAGGAAGGACAGAGGTAGATAAAATTAGTTTTTGTATTATTTATTCCTTGTTCTTTGGGAAAGCTCTTTACAATATAATGTTACCACTATGGAAGTCAGACTGTATACAATCATCGTGCAAGGAAAAGAACGAAACGGAATCAAGTAAGGAATAATACAGACACACAAAATATGTCACAATTCTTTACAATCGCCAAAAACATTATATAGTACGTCAATGCTTTCAAAATGGACCCCGTTGGGGTGCCGGGGGTTTCAGTATAAATAGTATCCCCACTTTCTGGAAATTTAGTGCTTTAAATTCCCACTGTCGCTGTCTTCCTCATTTACTCTTTTCCATTCCTGCTCTGTCCTATCACTCTGCTATACTATCTTCTTCTTCGCTAGATCAATGACCTACCTTTTTTCTTGAAAACTCTTCCTGGACAAGACTCCTTGTTTGTGTATGAGGTCTGTTGGATCAGCTTGGGAGTGTTGGACGCTTTCTGCCGGGTGGTCACTAGGGCTTCCTATGATGTTATTATTTAGCACTATCCTATCCTATCCTGTCCCATAACCCGAAGGTCGTAGGGGCACCACAGATGATCGCTTAACCAGCATACTCCATCTTTCTCTGTCCTCAGCAGCCCTCGTGGCTTCGCTCAGTGTCAAACCAGTCCATTCTCGAATGTTGTCCTCCCACCTCTTTTTCGGTCTCCCCCTTCTTCTACCTCCTTGCACTGTGCCTTGCAGAATGGTCTTTGCAAGGCCTGATGATCTGGTGACGTGGCCATACCATCGGAGTTTCCGTTTCTTCACCACTGTGAGCAGGTCATCGTGTTGTCCAATGGCTTGTGTGATGGTCTGTCGGACTTCAACGTTGGTGATGTGTTGGGTATAGGAAATGCACAGAAGTCTTCTGTAGCACCTCATCTCCATGCTTTGTATTCTTCGTTGGAGATCTGCTGTGAGGGTCCATGCTTCGCAAGCATATAGGAAGATGGAGATGACCAGAGATCGCAGCAGTCTTACTTTGGAATGTAGACTGATGGTTCTGTCTTTCCAAATGGGCTTCAACCTTGTCAGGGCAGCAGTTGTTTGTGCGATCCTGGAGAGGACTTCCTGTCGAGACCCATTATCTGACACAATGGCTCCTAAATATTTGAAGCTGTGCACTGTGTTGAGGGATTGGCCTTGTACTTTGATGTCCGTGTTGATGCCATTGGTGTTGTTGGTCATCATTTTGGTCTTCTCTGCACTTATTTCCATTCCATAAGCTCTGGAGGTGGTGTCAAGCCTCTGTACAAGCTGTTCAAGTTCTTGTTCCTCTCCAGCCAATCCATCAATATCATCCGCAAAACGAAGATTGGAGATTGCTCTGCCCCCTATGCTGACTGTGCCTTCGTGATCTGCAAGAGCATCTGACATGATGCGCTCTAGGAAGATGTTGAAGAGTGTTGGAGAGAGTAGGCATCCTTGACGCACACCGATTGATGTTCTGAACCAGTTCCCGATGACGCTGTTATGGAGGACTGCACTGGTAGCCTTGTCATACAGGCTTTTGATGACTTCTATAATTTTAGGGCTGATGTTGTACACTTTCATGGTTGCCCATAGAGCTGCATGCCAGACTCGGTCAAATGCCTTCTTGAAGTCTATGAAAACATGATATAGATGTTGTTGGTGCTGTAGGTATTTCTCACAGATTATTCTGAGGTTGAAAATCTGTTCAGTGGTACTTCGCCCTGCCATGAATCCTGCTTGTTCTTCAGCTATGATTTGTTCAGCTTGTGGTTTCAACCTGTTGAGTATTATTTTCAGGAGGACCTTGCTGGGATGGCTGATGAGGCTGATGGTGCGGTAATTTTCACACTCCTGAAGGTTACCTTTTTTGGGAAGAGTGATGACAAGCGACTGGGTCCATGGTGTAGGCCATTCCCCACTCTGCCAGATCTTGTTACAGATAATGGTGAGAGCATCAGTCATCGCTTCTCCTCCTGCTTGTAGCAGTTCCGCTGGTATGTTGTCCACTCCCGCTGACTTCCCTTTCTTCAGCGATTGCACTGCTGCCTCAACTTCTTCCCGGAGAATTGGGAGGATTTCTTCTTCTTCTCTGCTCTCGGGACATGCTAGAACTGATGGGTCTCCATTTGGTGTATGGTTGTAAAGGTCAGAGCAGTACTCTGTCCATCTGTCCAAGACTTCTTGTTCTTCTGTAAGGCAAATGCCAGACTTGCTTTGGATAGTGGAGACTTTGGGCTGTTTAACACTTGTCAGCCGCTTCACAGTCTGGTAGGCCTTCTTGCTGTTGTTCTTGTTCAGATTGTTCTCTATTTCCTGGCATTGATCTTCTATCCAGTTCTCCTTTGCTGTGCGCATGCCTTTTCGGATGTCATTGTTGATTTTTCGGTAGACATCAGCTCCCTGTGAGGTGTTCTTTTTCTTTTTTAACTCTCTTCGTTTATCACACAGATCCAAAAGTTCAGGTGTGATCCACGGCTTCTTCTTTGGTCGGTGCTTGCCAAGGATCTCAGTGGCGGCATCTGTTACAGCTGAGTTGAAGGTATTGGTCATGGTGTTGACATCTACTTCGCCTGCCCCCAAAATAAGCAGTGGTGCAAATTTCCCTCCAATTGTGGCCTGAAATATTTTTGCCACCTCCGGGTCTTGCAGTTTGTCCAGGTCGAACTTCAGCCTAGTGCACTTTGCTGTATTTAGCACTATAGGCATTTTATATGTATATGTTTTGTTGATAATTTATAATGATGTTTATATTCTATTTTGTTTTTGTAACCGGGGGTTCGAGTAGTTGGGGTAAAGCCTCAGCCGTCCCCTGCGTGGGATGTCTTTATTGTAAAGTGACTGGCCGGTGGAGGGAATTCAATTTTCCCACTAGGGTTGTTTCAGCAGATCTTTTATGCGGATCGGGGGTTGTCCGGTCCTGATTTGGCTCGGAAGAGTCCGCTGGACCTAAAGCAACAATCATTCAATCAATCAATCATTTCAAAATGGAACGCAAACAGTTTTTGGGGAGGCCCGGAGTCCGCTCCTTGTGATTCGCTGGACCCTTTAAACAAGTATACACTAACTAACTCAAACGGGTTTATTTAATTATTCTTGAAGGTTTGGCTAGAGGTTATTTATAAATCATTTAAAAAGACATGTCGAACGATTTGTGAATGTTCATGCGCACACATTTTTGCAAGGTTGTAGAGTTTTTAACACCCTTTCTCCCGCCTACCCACCCAAAAATGCCGATTGAACATACAATCGTTACAATACACCGGCAACCAACATATTGCTATGGTAGTCTTGCACTCTCCAAAGTCCGTCCAATAAACATAACACTTGCTGAATGCATACAAATAAAATGAGGCCTTCTGTCTTGTCAGTTCATGCAGATTTGTGTGGGTCCAAGCAGTGGCTAATCACAGTGCAATTAATTGGCCTTGGATGCGGCTTGATTGATATCCATTAGGACTGTTGTTTCCCCTCCGTAGTCCCCCAAACCCTTCTAAATCCAGCGCCTCTCTATACCCTTAGGGGACCTGTAACAACAGGAGCCGTTTGCATCTCATTGTTGAGTGCTTTCATGTCCGTTTGCTGCTGAACGGATTTTCTCACCACCACGACGTGATTGCTGTTCTCCCCTTTTTAATTATTGTAGAAGTTATTAAGCACTTACTTTGAGCTTAATTTCTTTAAGGTATTGCGCTATATAGAAGCTAGTATTTTGTTGTTGTTGTAGTTATTATTATTAGTTTGTTAATAATAATAATAATAATAATAATAATAATAATAATAATAATAATAATTATTATTATTATTATTATTATTGTCATTGTCGAGAAGTGTTATGCTTGAACAACGCTTTTCAACACTCTTCCACAGCACTTAAGACACAGTTCAATGTTCTTCATCCAATTTCAACATCCGTTGAAAGATTTTCAATGCACGCTCGTTGATAGGTGTGCGTAATGCTTTAAAGTCAGCAATATGAACGAAGAAGTGATTGAAACTTTATTGAAAATCACATGGGATCTCACATAAGATAGACAATATTGGGCACTGAATTGTAGGACAAGATAGATCAAGTCACAGCTAACAGTTGCCCGAATGATGTAATTATTGAACAGAAGGAATTCTAATAATGTCTTGGAATACGTACAACCAAGTTTGACAGAAAATACCGCTTTCCATTACCATTAGCCAACAACTTTGTATAGCGACCGTTCTTATACAACGCTTTTCCAGCTCAAGGGCTGCTGAAGGAGCTGGTAGCTACAGTATCTAACTCAAGCCACCCGAGGCGCCCATTTGCGTCTTTTGGGCGCATCGTCTGACGCCCAGACAATTAAGCACAAACGAACCTGTTACTTCTTAACAAGTGTGCCAAACGTGTTGGGCAGGAAGAAGTACCAGGACTGTAGCTTCCCAATTGTCCCAATAAGTTGGGCCCGAGCACCAGGTTGGGATAAAATTAAGAGCTGTCCCGACGGCAGATTGAGGCTTCATTAGCTTCTGAGGTTGCCGATGAATTGTTGTCCCTAGTGCAGTGTGGGGTTTCATTCCTTCTTGTGCTTTGTGAGCCTCACCCCGCTAACCTCAACTTTCCCAGATTCCGCCTTCTTTGCAGCATGCAACAAAATAGAGAAGACAGAAGAGAGAGCACCTGAATTATATGGTTCAAACCACAGGCCTCAATCATAAGTGTTTTTCGGGTACTCCAAATTCCTCCGTCCCTTCATTAATGATGGTGTTGGATGCCTGCAGGCAGTCTAAAATGTCAAACTTAAAATTACATGTTCTTTCCTGTTGTCCAGTAACAACGATCTCCCACGTTTGAGTGATAGATGGATGCTTGTTGTGTATATGGGAGTGTGTGCAACTTGTGATCGAATATGTTGGTACAGACCGCTGCACTTTTGAGCCTGATCAGCAGAAGTAGTAGTAATAGTAGCAATAGTAGTAATAGCAGTAGTAGTAGTGTTTTAATGAACATTGTCTTTTATTTAATTGGGGCTAATCAGGTAATCCCCAAATTTGACAGATTACGGATCCATCTTCTTCACTAAAATCTAGAAAGAAATGTGAGAGAGCAGAGATTGTTTAAAATATCTAATTTATTTGAAAGAGACAAGAATATAAAAGAAAAAAAAAACTTAAATGGAGAACAAAAGTTAATTAATTATTTCACTTCCGGAAGGTCCAACAGGAGAAAGGAAATTAGGATTGACCCCAAAGCACGAAAGTAGTTAACATTTGATTCGCGCTTTTGCAACATGTTTTATTGAGATCTATTATGCTGTACTATGGCATCGCAGCACCCACACCAGCCAATCCTCAAGAGCTCTCTCTGGTTGCTTGGTATTGGAAAGGGTTTTAATTTAACATTATTATTCTTCTTCTTCCATACATTTTTGTTCTTGGACTCTTTTTTCGTCCAATATGAATGTGTGTGTGTGCGTGTGTGTGTACATATGTGCGTGTTCATGTATTCATATGTGTGTTATGTGTTTATGTGCTTGTATGCGTGTGTGTCGGTGTGTGTGTGTGTGTGCGTGTATGTGTGTATGCTTTCTGTATTTATTTGTCTCAAATTGCGTGCGAGCGCCTTTGCATGCGCGTGTACCTTTAAGTGCGTGCGCTCATTCTCGCGCAGGTTGAGGTTTTGCTCCAAAACGTTTCTTTATCACTAGAAAAAGAAATAAGTCAAACAACCAATCTCCCTATCAGCCATCAAAAATTATAATGGTTTCCTCTGTTTGGCCAAACGGACCATCAAATAATTTTCTGCCCGCAGTGGTTGATTCCAGGGAGACATTCCTAACAGACGGATTGAGGGAATTAATTTGTTTCTGAATGAATATTAATGTAATGCTTGCTTTATGGAATATTTGAAGCACTGTAATGTTCACTAATCTGCAATAGATAGTCATATAATGTGTATGTAATATATTTAATTCCATTGAACGCCAACGAAAAAGAACACAGTAATGGAAATTTTAGTTTATTAGTAAAGTGTGTACATTAGTGTGAGTTGAATACCTGCAGTGGTAATATGCGGGAACAAGATTCTTTCAAATCTTTGGTATGGCTCATCTGTGGTCTTGAGCGACTATCTCGTGTTTTGAGGGACACAGATTCGACCCCCGAAGCCCAAAATATTAAAAACACTGGTTGCGAGCACTGGCCAATCGTATTGCTGGCGTCAGTGCTGTGAATTATATAGGTGCATAAAAGTGTAATCTCGGATAAGTTCAGGAGGAATTGTGTGGAACTCATTCCCACCCCCACCCCCAAGATCCTGGTCATAGGCGGAACAGCACCGCGGCTGCAGTGTTGTAGTTAGAAAAGCGGACCACACAAGCGGTAAATAAGTGTGAACAAACCGTTTTGTTTCGCATTGATGCAGACTGCACTTTTTGCAGCTGTTTCTTTAGGATCTGGTTCCTAACATGTCAGTGGATGGTGATGATGATGATGATGATGATGATGATGATGATGATGATGATGATGATGATGATGATGAAAAGAAGAAGAAGAAGAAGAAGAAGAAGAAGAAGAAGAGGAAGAAGAAGAAGAAATTTAAAACTAGCAATCGCAATCTTCCACGGTCAGCACATCTTCTGGAAGTCTCTCATCTCTGGTTTTCAGTCAACGAAAAGAAGAAGAAGAAAAAGAAGAAGAAGAAGAAGAATCTGCGGTCGATGAATTTTGAAGAGGTTTTTCATGCTAATCGTTACAAAACGTAACATGTTAATCACGTTCAACGAAGAAATGAGGATGCCACGAAAGCCCGAGAAGGTCGAAATTGAGCCAATGATCTCGGAAGCCAAGAAGCCAAACAAGCTCAAGAAGAGTTTCACAGTAGGTCACACATTACAGGTAACAAAACCTCCTCGATAAGGTTTGTTTGCATGGCCAGTAAAACAATTCTACACAGAATTGAAGACAGCTTTCCTTCGTTCAATAAATCCTTCGTTCGCATTTGTCGTGTCTGACCGCGACAACGGTCAAAGTTGTGTCAATTTAAAACAATGTTACTAAACACCAAGAAGTGTTTTTCCTCGATAGCATTTTGAAGTCGACTGGATCGAGACCCTGTCACTCGGCGGTCTGTCTGTTTTTTGCACGCACAATCTAAAAACAACAACAACAACAACAAAACGATGAGCAGATTTCAAAGAGTCTGGATCAAAGGGGAAGATCGCTATCCCAAAACGGAACCGAAAACGACTTTTTGCTCCAGGGGCAATATTTATACTCCAAAGTTTGGTTAAAACCTGAAGAAAGTTTGATAATATATACATTTAAACAGAAAACAAAGAAATGTAAAAGAAGGAGAAGAATACCAGTTACAGAGTAATTTAATATTTCTATAAAGACAACCTACTTCGGTCAGTAAGTTACAAGATGACAGCTACAAGAAGTCGTTACGGAACAAACAAACAAGTAAAACTTCAGATAATGATGTGTAAAGAACCAAAAGATTTAACATCTCTTGAGAAAAAACAAAACAATACAATACACAGTAATATCTCCAGTCCAAATAAACATCTTCATATTGCGACTCAAAAACGAAAAGGAAGATGACAGTCGGAAGTCGTCTGCTCAACATAATTACGAAGAAATGAAACTGTAGCTAACCAAGTTCCAAAGTAAAAAAGGACAAAGTTCCAAGTTCCAATGAAAAACGGCATTGTAGAAGAACAGAAACAACACAAGAAGCAACAAGGCAACATCTCCAACAAAGCAATATCTTCTTACTGCAGCCAAGAAACAACAGGAAGATGGCGGCCGGAAGTCGTCCGCTGTCCAGCGCAGGCCCGCAGCGAAGACAGATGGATGCCGGGAGTGTCAGGCCAAGCTACAAGTGTCTCCGCCGAGACGCCAGCAAAGTGAGAACTGTCCGTTGGATCGCACAAAATGGCTTGACTAACGCCAAACATCTACCGGTCCAAGCCATCGATCTTTGGACAACAGAAGAAGGGGAAGTGGCAGAGGGAAGAGACAGAGAAGGAGAAAGAGATGAGTTAGGGAAGGAGAAGATGGTGAGCGGGAGGAGCAAGATTTAGAATTCAATACATCTTTATTGTCCAACTTTCACATTACATACATGGAATTTGAAAATTGCCTTTAGCGTGGGTGCATAACTTTACATAGCATAAATAAATGACGCAATAAATACACATTTCCATGGATACATCGACGAGAGCTGAAAGAAAAGATCGCAGCATACTGTAGAAGACTGAAAAAGAAGAAGAGTTGCCAGTTCTAAAGAAACTAGCTAAATGAAAATGACGTTGTTTCTCCAAAATGATTAATTGATCGATTCTTGTTTGCTTGATTTTTTTTTTTTATAATTTTTTTATTTATCACTTTGCAGCATATTCTTAGCATGGTAAGTGCAATGTCTTTATTTTTTTTTAAAACACCTTGTTTTAATAATAAATGGAAAATTATATGTTTATTTCAATTACCGTCTGTTCTCCAATGTAAGTTTAGTCAAAAGACATGAACATTTTCTTTATGCTGTACTTAAAACTAGTGACCGTTGTTATAGTTTTATGAACTTAATACAAACAATAAGCAATTGGCTGCATTGAAATAAACAGTTAAACTTATTACAAAAAAGGCAAATATAGTTATTATTTCTTGTTTTTGCTTCATTAACAGATAGCAATTTAATCAGTTACTATCTATCCTATCCTATCCTATCCCGTAACTCAAAGGTCGTTGAGGCACCACAGATGATCGTTTAACCAGCGTACCCCCATGCTTCTCTGTTCTCAGCAACCCTCATGGCTTCGTTCAGTGTCAAACCAGTCCATTCTCGAATGCCGTCTTCCAACCTCTTTTTCTGTCTCCCTCTCCTTCTGCCTCCTTGAACCGTGCCTTGCATGATGGGTTCTGCAAGGCCTGATGCTCTGGTGACGTGGCCATTCCCTCGGAGTTTCCGTTTCTCCACCACTGTGAGCATGACATCGTGTTGTCCAATGGCTTGTGTGATGGTCTGTCGGACTTCGTTGTTGGTGATGTGCTGGGTATAGGAAATGCCCAGAAGTCTTCTGTAGCACCTCATCTCCATGCTTTGTATTCTTCGTTGAGTCCAACTTGAACGCAATAATTTAAAACTTTAACCAGGATAATTAAGATCCCGTCGTCCATTATAGTCAACTGTTACATTAAAACAAACAATGGAAAATATTAATCATTATAGTTATTTTAAAATAATTAGGTACAAATAATTAATCAGGCACCTTAAAAAAAAAAACGTTATCTGAACTGGATTGAACTGAACTGACGTCTCTACCTTGCCGCAGAAAGTGCTCCTGCGCATTTCTGAATAACTAAATTGAACAAATTACCATTATTTTGTTTTTTATTTGACGTCAGCTATAATGACGTTATTTCCAACGTTATAGAATGCCATTTTACAAGAAGCCCGTCACTCATACTTTGCAATTAACATTCAAAACAAGGAGTATTCAATCTTTTGCTCAGGGAGATGCTCAAAGATCTGGGCCATGGGAAAAAGCAAACCAACTTGAACCCAATAATTTAAAGCTTTAATCAGGATCATTAATATCCCGTCGTCCATGAAAGAAAAAGTCATTCAAATGTATTTCCAGACACTCGCGCAAGAAAAATATTAATTTTTAAAAGTGTAAATTTTCTTGGCGTCGTTGTGATTCGGCGTTATCCTAAAACGGAAAAAGGACTGATTGGACACAATTTGAACTATCTGCAAGAAAGAAAATAAAAATCAAAATCGGTTGAAGCAAGTTTTAGATACCAAGCAATGGGTGTTACAAAAAATGTTGAAAGTACAAACATGAATGATCTAACACGCTTAGCAGTAGTTGAAGTAAAAACAAAATGGCAAACCACTCCAACGTATTTCCAGACACCCCTAGGCATGAGTAAAAAATAAGCAGTTTCAAAACCATTAATTTGTTTTGGCGATGTCGTGATTCGGCTTTATCCTAACAAAGAAAAGGGAAATTATGGAATGGTAGGCCACTATATGAATTATCTCTAGGCCACTATATAAATTAGAATTATCTCTAGGCCACTATATGAATTATTTCTAGGCCACTGTATGAATTATCTCCAAGCCAACAACAGCAACAAAAACCAGACTCGGCTGAGCCAATTTTAACATACAGCGCAAAACGTGTTCAGAATATAGTGAAGCACAATGACCTTGACCTTTGAGAAAGTACCAATACGAAAATCTAACAGGCCTAGCAGTAGTTAAAGTATCCGCAGAGTACAAATGGTGAATTTCGGTTGTTCTTGAGGGTGTCCGGTCATTTCCTCCCCGGACATTTCCCCCTGGTCTTTCCTCCCCAGTCTTCCACCCCTCCCCCTAACCCACTTCCTCCCCGGCTACCCTCCCTCCCTCCCCGTGACCACTTCCCCCCTGCGGTCACTTCCCCCCCCCACTGTATTATATGGTATGAGGAGGAGGGCGGGGGAAGGTAGACTGAGAGGAAGTGGGCTAGGCGGGAGGTGGGGTTGGGAAGTTACCGGTAATCGTTCTTGAGATTACATTACATTACATGATTATTGCTTTAGGTCCAGCGGACTCTTCCGAGCCAAATCAGGACCGGACAACCCCTGATCCGCATAAAAGATCTGCTGAAACAACCCTAGTGGTAAAACTGAAAGCTCTCCACCAGCCAGTCACTTTACAAAAAAGACATCCCACGCAGGAGACGCTGAGGCTGTACTCTAATTTATCGAACCCCTGTTTACAAAAACAAAATAGAATACAAACATCATTATAAATTATCAACAAAACACATACATATAAAATGCCTACATTGCTAAATAATAACATCATAGGAAGCCCTAGTGACCACCTGGCAGAAAGCGTCCAATATTCCCAAGCTGATCCAACAGACCTCATACACAAATAAGGAGTCTTGTCCCGGAAGAGTTTTCAAGAAAAAAGGTAGATGACTGGTCTAGCGAAGAAGAAGATAGTATAACAGATTGATAGAGCAGGAATGAGAAAGAGCAAATGAGAAAGACAGCGACAGTGGGAATTTAAAGCACTAAATTTCCAGAAAGTGCTTATACTATTTATACTGAAATCCCCGGCACCCCAACGGGGGTGTTCTTGAGATAAGTCAAAAAGTTTTCAACAACAACAACAACAACAAAAAACGTGAAATCCTGAGCAACGGACCGACGACGGGATTGCTACTGAAGGATGGCCCATGATTTAAAGTACCTGTATACCAAACCTCAACAAGATCGCTTTAGCCATGTTTTTTTTAATACTGAGCAAATCGTGTTTATAAACAAAATGACTGCGGTGGCCTTGACCTTTGCGGTAGAAAACATATAATGGCCCGGGAGGCAGGCCACTAACCTACGTAATGTTCCTATGAAGTTTGGGCAAAAATCCTTTTTGTGGTTTTATGAGATATGACGTCAGGACCGAACGACCGACCGCCAGACCAACCGACCGACAGACATTTTTGCTCGTTGTGATTCGCGACTATTTCAAAGTATTTTCAGATAAGTTCATGCCAAATGCGTTGACGATCAAAGCCAAACTGTAGATTTCTATTGAGAATACACACTTACACACACAAATAGACACCATCACCTTCAGACCAACAGACCCACAGAAACACACAGAGATTAGTGCTGATCATATTACATTAGTCTATTTAAGATCCTTTTTGAAAGAAAGGCATTTTTGCGTGGTTTGGTTAGCCTATTTTTTCTAATGAGGCAACACTCACTGTGAATGTTGAAAGGATCTGTCACGTTGAATTAATGAAAGTGGGCAACATTAACATTTAAACAAGTGTCAATATTTTTATCAACATTTGAGCAATTGCCAACTAACCAGAACATTTTGACGAATTACCGCTTTTTAGCAGTGGGGTAATTGCCCATTAGGCAATATTTTGTTTCTTTCCTCTACATTGACTTCATCAAGATTATCATCGTTCGGCAAACGCAAAAAAAATCGCGCATTGCTGCAAGATTAAAAATCAAACAATTCTTGTCTTAATTGTATTAATAACTCATCAGACAGTTGAACCCTCTTTTCTCGATTCTGTAATCCAGGCGCGACTGGAAAGCTCGTTTCCTCAACTATGTAAATACCAGTCCAAGAGACGATTCA
The DNA here is from genome assembly GCA_036898135.1 of Oncomelania hupensis. Taxonomy (NCBI): domain Eukaryota; kingdom Metazoa; phylum Mollusca; class Gastropoda; order Littorinimorpha; family Pomatiopsidae; genus Oncomelania; species Oncomelania hupensis. The sequence goes on along the minus strand of CM072513.1, from coordinate 69,796,944 downwards.
AAAGACAAAGTCGCTTTGTCAAGGATGTCTTTAAAAAGCCTTCACATTTCTCTATAATAATGATCTGCCAACGCAACCAGACAGCCACAGCAAACATTTTTCTGAGGCCGAGCCCTTGAAAAAAAAAAGCAACAGAAGGCGGTTGGCCAAAGTCAGGTTCTAGCCCAAGTTATGTCGTTGAAGGCGCCAATTTGCTGCAATGTGGACGAAATTCTGGCTGCCCTCCCAGCAAAAACACGGCAACCACAAAGCTGCGCCAACCAGGACGAGAGGAATAGGACGTGTATATAGGCCTATATATGAAATGAATGCTTGCACAGACTAGACCTCAGTTTATACTCTCATCCGAACGGGTAAAATTCAAGATAATGAATGACTGGTTTTCAATATTACAAAAGGAAGTTTGGTTTTTGTGTGTAAAACGAGAAGCAATATTGTTCTTTTTTTTAGCGCATTAAAAAGAAAAACTCACTAAGCTTCTCAAGACGCTGCCGGTGTAACGTGCCGAAAGCGTCCCTGGCCCAATTTAACTCCCGGGAGTAAAACCAGGCCGTCCCAGATTTACTCCCGGGAGTTATTCTGGTCCTGGACCAGATTGACCCCCAGCCTGTTCCAAAATCACTCTCTGGGGAATGAAGATTACATAGGAACAATTGATGTTATGCACTCTACTGTGTTCCAGATCAGCCTCCCGGGAGTTAGTTTGGCCCACATTTTTCAGTACCAGAATGACTCCCGGGAGTTAAAGTGGGTCTGTCCTAAAACAGCCCCCCTTGCAACAGAGAGTAAGTCTGGGACTGGCCCAGATGCACTCCCGGGAGTCATTCTAGGACAATTTTAGATGTGCCAAAACGGCCCCTGGGGGGCTAATCTAGAACCGATGAGAGTCAGATTGGGTCAGGCCCAGACTGGCCCCCTCTAGCCTATTAAAAGGAGCAATTGAAGACTGCGTAAGTAATCTCATCAGACAAAATAATGGGAGTAAAACGGGGACAAGACCAAAACAGGTCCCCTAACAAAATGCATGTCAAATACAATATAAGGGGAGTCAAATGGGGACAGGACCAAAACCGCCCCCCTATCCATCAGATGCAAAAAACACTGCACAGGAGAGTCAAACGGGAACAGGACCCAAACCGCACCCCTACTCATCACATGCAGCATACACTGAACCGGGGAGTCAAACGGGGACGGGACCAAAACCGCCCCCCCCCCCCAACCCATCAGATGCAGCAATTACTGCATAGGGGAGTCAAACGGGGACAGGACCAAAATCGACCCCTCCCCATCCCATCTGATGCAGCAAATACTGCATAGGGGAGTCAAACGGGGACAGGACCAAAACCGCCCCCCCCTTTCCCTACCCATCACATGCAGCAAACACTGAACAGGGGAGTCAAACGGGGACAGGACCAAAACCGCCCCCCTACCAACCACATGCAGCAAACACTGCACAGGGGAGTCAAACGGGGACAGGACCAAAACCACCCCTCCTACACAATTAGTTGTAACTACAAAACACTGCACAGGGGAGTCAAACGGGGACAGGACCCAAACCGCCCCCCCCCCTCTACCCATCACATGCAGCAAACACTGCACAGGGGAGTCAAACGGGGACAGGACCAAAACCGCCCCCCCTACCCATCACATGCAGCAAACACTGCACAGGGAGTAAAACGGGGACAGGACCAAGGCCCCCCCCCCCCCCTACCAATCACATGCAGCAAACACTGCACAGGGGAGTCAAACGGGGACTGGACCAAAACCGCCCCTTCCACCTACCCATCACATGCAGCAAACACTGCACAGGGGAGTTAAACGGGGACAGGACCAAAACCGCCCCCCTACCCACCACATGCAGCAAACACTGAACAGGGGAGTCAAACTGGGACAGGACCAAAACCGCCCCCCCCCCTCCCTTACCCATCAGATGCAGAAAACACTGCACAGGGGAGTCAAACGGGGACAGGACCAAAACCGCCCCCCCCCCCCCCTTACACATCAGATGCAGAAAACACTGCATATGGGAGTTATACGAGGACAGGACCAAAACCGCCCCCCTTACACATCAGATGCAGAAAACACTGAATAGGGGAGTCAAACGGGGACAGGACTAAAACCGCCCCCCCCCCCCTATTCATCAGAAGAACCAAACACTGCACAGGGGAGTTAAACGGGGACAGGACTAAAACCGCCCCCCCCCCTATTCATCAGAAGAACCAAACACTGCACAGGGGAGTCAAACGGGGACAGGACTAAAACCGCCCCCCCCTATTCATCAGAAGAACCAAACACTGCACAGGGGAGTTAAACGGGGACAGGACCAAAACCGCCCCCCACCCACCCCTTACACATCAGATGCAGAAAACACTGCATAGGGGAGTCAAGCGGGGACAGGACCAAAACCGCCCCCCCCTACCCATCACATGCAGCAAACACTTCACAGGGAGTAAAACGGGGACAGGACCAACTCCCCCCCCCCCCCCTACCCATCACATGCAGCAAACCCTGCACAGGGGAGTAAAACGGGGATGGGACCAAAACCGCCCCCCTCGCTATCACAAGAAGCAAACACTACATAGGGGAGTCGAACGATGTCAGGACCAAAACCGCCCCCCCCCCTCCTCCTACCCATCACATGCAGCAAACACTGCACAAGGGAGTCAAACGGGGACAGGACCAAAACCGCCCCTCCTACACAATTAGTTGTAACTACAAAACACTGTACAGGGGAGTCAAACGGGGACAGGACCAAAACCGCCCCCCCCCCTCCTCCTACCCACTACATGCAGCAAACACTGAACAGGGGAGTCAAACGGGGACGGGACCAAAACCGCCCCCCCCCCAACCCATCAGATGCAGCAAATACTGCATAGGGGAGTCAAACGGGGACAGGACCAAAACCGCCCCCCCCCCTACCCATAAGATGCAGAAAGCACTGCACAGGGGAGTTAAACGGGGACAGGACCAAAACCGCCTTTCCTACACATTTAGTTGTAACTACAAAACACTGCACATGGGAGTCAAACGAAGAGAGGACCAAAACCGCACCCCTACCCACCACATGAAAGAAACATTAAACAGGGGAGTCAAACGGGGACAGGACCAAAACCGCCCCTCCTACACAATTAGTTGTAACTACAAAACACTGCACAGGGGAGTCAAACGGGGACAGGACCAAAACCGCCCCCCACCCTACCCATCACATGCAGCAAACAATGCACAGGGAAGTAAAACGCGGACAGGACCAACCCCCCCCCCCCCCCCTACCCATCACATGCAGCAAACACTGCACAGGGGAGTAAAACGGGAACAGGACCAAAACCGCCCCCCTCCCTATCACAAGAAGCAAATACTATATATAAGGGAACGATTTCAGCCCTGTGCCAATTTAATCTCTCCTGTTCAGTCATTGTTCCATCTGAAGAAGTAGGGGAACGGTTTTTTTCCGTGTCCCCGTTTAACTCCAGGGCCAAGATTTTGTATTCATTTTGTTACGGAAGCGATTTTTGTGCTGTCCCCGCTTGACTCCCCAGTGCACTGTTTTATGCATCGGATGGGTAGGAGGGAGATGGGTGGCGGGATTCTTGTCCGGTCCCCGTTTGACTCCCCTATGCCGTGTTTTCTGCATCTGATGGGTAGGGGTCGGTTTTGGTCCTGTCCCCGTTTGACTCCCCTATGCAGTGTTTTCTGCATCTGATGTGTAAGGGGGGCGGGTTTGGTCCTGTCCCCGTTTGACTCCCCTATGCAGTGTTCTCTGCATCTGATGTGTAAGGGGGGCGGTTTTGGTCCTGTCCCCGTTTGACTCCCCTATGCAGTGTTCTCTGCATCTGATGTGTAAGGGGGGCGGTTTTGGTCCTGTCCCCGTTTGACTCCCCTATGCAGTGTTTTCTGCATCTGATGTGTAAGGGGTGTGTGGGGGGCGGTTTTGGTCCTGTCCCCGTTTAACTCCCCTGTGCAGTGTTTGGTTCTTCTGATGAATAGGGGGGGGGGCGGTTTTGGTCCTGTCCCCGTTTGACTCCCCTATGCAGTGTTCTCTGCATCTGATGTGTAAGGGGGGCGGTTTTGGTCCTGTCCCCGCTTGACTCCCCTATGCAGTGTTTTCTGCATCTGATGTGTAAGGGGTGGGTGGGGGGCGGTTTTGGTCCTGTCCCCGTTTAACTCCCCTGTGCAGTGTTTGGTTCTTCTGATGAATAGGGGGGGGGGCGGTTTTAGTCCTGTCCCCGTTTGACTCCCCTATTCAGTGTTTTCTGCATCTGATGTGTAAGGGGGGCGGTTTTGGTCCTGTCCTCGTATAACTCCCATATGCAGTGTTTTCTGCATCTGATGTGTAAGGGGGGGGGGCGGTTTTGGTCCTGTCCCCGTTTGACTCCCCTATGCAGTGAGTTCTGCATCTGATGTGTAAGGGGGGCGGTTTTGGTCCGGTCCCCGTTTGACTCCCATATGCAGTGTTTTCTGCATCTGATGTGTAAGAAGTGGGTGGGGGGCGGTTTTGGTCCTGTCCCCGTTTAACTCCCCTGTGCAGTGTTTGGTTCTTCTGATGAATTGGGGGGGGGGCTGTTTTAGTCCTGTCCCCGTTTGACTCCCCTATTCAGTGTTTTCTGCATCTGATGTGTAAGGGGGGCGGTCTTGGTCCTGTCCTTGTATAACTCCCATATGCAGTGTTTTCTGCATCTGATGTGTAAGGGGGGGGGGCGGTTTTGGTCCTGTCCCCGTTTGACTCCCCTATGCAGTGTTTTCTGCATCTGATGTGTTAGCGGGAAGGGGGGGCGGTTTTGGTCCTGTCCCCGTTTGACTCCCATGTGCAGTGTTTTGTAGTTACAACTAATTGTGTAGAAGGGGCGGTTTTGGTCCTGTCCCCGTTTGACTCCCCCTGTGCAGTGTTTGATTCTTCTGATGAATAGGGGTGGGGTGGGGTTGGTCCTGTCCCCGTTTGACTCCCCTATGCAGTGTTTTCTGTATCTGATGTGTAAGAGGGCGGTTTTGGTCCTGTCTCCGTTTGACTCCCCTATGCAGTGTTTTCTGCATCTGATGTGTAAGGGGTGGGTGGGGGGCGGTGTTGGTCCTGTCCCCGTTTAACTCACCTGTGCAGTGTTTGGTTCTTCTGATGAATAGGGGGTGGGGGGGCGGTTTTAGTCCTGTCCCCGTTTGACTCCCCTATGCAGTGTTTTCTGCATCTGATGTGTAAGGGGGGCGGTTTTGGTCTTGTCCCCGTTTGACTCCCCTATGCAGTGTTTTCTGCATCTGATGTGTAAGGGGGGCGTTTTTGGTCCTGTCCCCGTTTAACTCCCCTACTTACGTTGATTAGCTGAGGGGGGCGATGTTGGGCCTGTCCGTTTTTAACTCCCATATTAAAAACTAAGAATACATTAAAAAGACAAGAGAAGTTGGGGGGCTGTTTTGGTCCTGTGATCCAGTTTTACTCCCGGGAGTCATTTCGGAACAGGCTGGGGGTCAATCAGCCAGGACCAGAATAACTCCCGGGAGTAAATCTGGGACGGCCTGGTTTTACTCCCGGGAGTTAATTTGGGCCAGGGACGCTTTCGGCACGTCTGAAACAAACCCAGGTTATTCATGCAGGCTGCGCATAGTCTAACGCCAAGGACAACTGAACGTCACGAACGGCTTTTGTAATGGCGATTATTGTTTTGAGCTCGTCGTCAAGTGCTTTATGAAAGATTTATTTACTTACTTATTTATTTATATATTTTATTTATTTATTTAATTAAAGTTAACATTATTTTGTTCTTGTTGTGGTTAGTTAGCGTGGGGTTGGGGGGCGGGTTAGTTGGAGCGGTACGTTACGGATGGAAGAGAAAACACTGCCTAAAGAGTCGCCCCACAGAAAGTCGACTTACATGAGAGAAATAAATTCTTGCCATTTGATTGCAGAAATGAGCTCAGGTGACTTGCTTCAGAGTCATCACAGCACCAGTGAAATGCTAAATCACCGAGACAGCGGGACTGAATAGATTTAAAGGTAGTTTTAATAAAGAATAGGCGTATGACCCGCTGAACCGTCTTGAACAACACTTCTTCTTCCGAGAAGAACCACTTCACCTCCTACACATATCCACCAAACCCTTGCTTGAACGCTCTCCCTTCCCCCAATTATTTGGATCCAGTAGGTTTATATTGTGGAATCATTGTCTAAGGTATTAACACAATTACAAGATGCATCCTGGAATCAAAAGTCCCTTGTGAACAGGATGAAAACGATTTTTCCAATAGCAGAAAATGCCAGCGCATTATAACATTAGATTAACGCAAAAGACACACGCGAATCGACAAAGAGTCAGGTATCAGCAGGAAGAATGCCCGGCCTCAGCTTTGGCATCATAATTGGTTCTCTGTTTTCAAAACCCCATTTTATTTTCATCCCCGTTTTTTCTTTGACGAACATACACACACACTCCTTCCGGTGATTATGGAATTTGTTTTTCTAACTTCCCACTTCAAAAATTATTTTTAAAAATCCCTTCCTAATTTCCCCCCTCCCCCTCCATTTTTGTGTGTGTGTGCGTGTTCTTTTATTTTGTTTTTTGTTTGTTTTGATTTTTTGTCCTTTTTTCTTCTCATCTTCTTGATTTCTTCCCATTACGACATTGACTTCGACTTTTCCTCTTTATTTTTTTCTGCTCTGTCTCCTTTTTCGCGTGTTTTAATCGAAACACATTGTTTTCTCTACTGATCTTCTACATTTTTTGGGGTTTGTTGTTACCAATTTCTAATGCTACTATCATATTTTTTTAAAGTTGCATTCTACTGGAACTTGTTAAATTTTCTCTCAGATCCTTTGTTCTCCCCGCAGACGCATTTAAAGATTACTTCTAAAGCTCACAAACGCAAACAATTTAAAAACGAGAAGGCTTTTAAAAAGTCACATAATACTAATTTGGTCATATTTCTTAGTAGTATGATCTGAGCGCAGACATTTTGGAACGTAATTTGCAGAATAATAAATCATACGATATTCGTCCTCCCGCATCCATCCTTTATAAAAAAAACCCAACTAAAATATTGAATAAATAAATGTAATAGTAATTTGCTGAAAACAACACAGCCACAGCCTGCCGTGCATTTTTCCACAAACAAACATTTACATAGGAAGAACGAAATACAGACTGAAAGACAAAAACAGACAATAACAGAAAAGAAAGAAAGAAAGAAAGAAAGAAAGAAAGAAAGAAAGAAAGAAAGAAAGAAAGAAAGAAAGGGCAAGAAAAGAAAGAAAGAAAGAAAGAAAGAAAGAAAGAAAGAAAGAAAGAAAGAAAGAAAGAAAGAAAGAAAGAAAGAAAGAAAAGGCAAGAAAAGAAAGAAAGAAAGAAAAAAAGAAAGAAAGAAAAGGCAAGGAAAGAAAGAAAGAAAGAAAGAAAGAAAGAAAGAAAGAAAGAAAGAAAGAAAGAAAAAAAGAAAGAAAAGACAAGAAAAGAAAGATAAAAAGAATACTCAAATACAGAAATAAATTAATAAACATTTACAGGTAAGACTGAAAATACATAACACACACAAACATCGACTTTTTAGTTTACTGACAGCAGAAAACTGCAGCTAGAAAACAGTAAACATTATATTTCAATTCCTGATTTTGCAGTAGTGCATTTGACAAACATCGGCAATGGCTCATTTGACAAAGGTTTGCATATGTCCTTAATTACTACCGCAACCAGTTTTGCTCCTAAATGCGAGACATCTACATTCAAGTATGCATAATTATAGCCTTACATGCATTTACAACATCATTCAGCTTTTCGCTTCCTCAAACTCAAAACCTGTGTATTCAGCAGACACATAAATGCCAGAATTGTATGCACTAGCATTAGCTCTTGCACACTCGCTCACTCACGAAAGCTCGTCCTATTAGCCAGTGAACCACACTTCATTCGGTCAAGTTCAAACTCCATACTGCATCCAAATGATGCATACATGCAGAAATTCCATGCATTAGCATTAGCTGTTGCGCTGCACACTCAGGCGCACTCACTCACCAAAGCTCGTCCTATTGGCCAATGAACCACACTTCGTTGGGCAAAGTTCGGCCAAGTAAAACAACGCCTCTAACGAGATAAAGGAAGGGGAGTAAAAAAAAAAAAGGCCAAAAAAAAAGTTATTTCATTCGGGGTGAAATGCACACTGCCTGACTGAGACTAGTCGAGGTTGGTTTTACGTTGGCCTCTCGCTAGTGACTTGGGAGGTGGTACTCGGGGAGTCACAGCTACGCTGTTTGGGTGAAACCGTTGGCTTTTCTTTGTTTAGTGGCCTTAGCCGCTTCACCAAAGTCTTACTGAGTATTAGAGACAATAAGAAGAGATGAACCTGAAACAGAATTCAGAAGGCTAAGTGAGCACCACCACTAACAACACAAAAAGCCAGTACAAGGCATTCAGGATCGATCCATACAGGGCGGAACGAATGACTACACTATCCAGATTATTTCTGGTATTTGGTGGTAAGACAGCGGTCTTGTTTTGGGGGGGAGGTACGTGTTGAGAACTGTCAAGTCTCGCTGAAATCTGCATGATCAGGAGACACCTGCAAGTTGTCCTCCCCTTCCCGACATCACGGCTCCAGCCCGCACGTGCACAGCGGCGCGAGCTTTCATCGTTTTAAAAACACACTGTCGATCTTACCATACGAAATCAGAGACCTAAGCATTGTACCACATCGCCAAAGAAGTGTTAAGAGATTTTAGATTATTTGCCGTGACGTGACCATCAAAGAAAAATACGAGGGTGTCGTAACTAACATAACAGTCTATAGGTCTTTATTGGTTTGTGGTGGGTTTACCCAATTTTTGTTTTATTTATTTAATCATTCTTATTACAGCGCTTTTCCAGTTCAGGTGCTGCTCAAGGCGCCGGCCGATACAGTGTCTACCTCTAGCCGCCAGAGGCGTCGATTTGCAGCTTTTGGGCGCACTGTATGACGCCCAGACAACTGAGTGCCACCTTGGGAGACCGAAGATAGGAGGGCGTGATAGTGGTGGGTGGGAGAGAGTGAGAGGGGGGGGGCGAAGTGACCTTGTGCTTGCTGGATATATTTGTGTAGCCGGGGCTCACCTGTCTAGAACATGAGCGTCAGGGTCTTCATAGTCCGTGCGATGTAATGCGGGCGTGCACAGACTAGACCTTAGTGTGGCTCTTCGGGCTTCACTTCCGTCAAAAGCTTCCGCAATGGAGTTAATAGGTCTGATCCAAATCTCATATAATTGGCTAATGTTAATTTTACAAATATAAATAGGAATGTATCTAACAGTGATCCTAAAAAAAAATCTGATAAAAGCAGTATTAAATTATTTTCATTACGCGTGATCAACATTCGTGAATGGACTGACTTGACACTGAGCAAAGAAAGCCATCAGGGCTGCGGAGGACAGAGAAAGATGGAGTACATTACATTACATGGTTATTGCTTTAGGTCCAGCGGACTCTTCCGAGCCAAATCAGGACCAGAGAAGTGAAAGAGGACTCACCCCTGATCCGCATACAAGATCTGCACAAACAACCCTAGTGGTAACACTGAAGGCAATCTACCAGCGGGTCACTTTACAATAAAGACATCCCACACAGGGGACGCTGAGACTATACTCTAATTTATCGAACCCCCGTTTACAAAAAACAAAATAGAATACACACATCATGATACAATATCAACAAAACACATACATATAAAATGCCTACATTGTCAAATAATAGCACCATAGGGAGCCCCAGTGACCATTTGGCAGAAAGCATCCAATATTCCCAAGCTGATCCAACAGACCTCATACAGAAATGAGGAGTTTGGTCCCGGAAGAGTTTTCAAGAAAAAAAGAAGGTGACTGGTCTAACGAAGAAGAAGATAGTATAGTAGATTGATAGAACAGAGTAGGAATGCGAAAGAAAAAAGGAGAAAGACAGTGACAGTGGGAATTTAAAGCATTAAATTTCCAGAAAGTGGGGATACTATTTATTCTGAAACCCTCGGCACCCCCACGGGGGTAAAAGATGGAGTACGCAGGTTAAACGATCATCTGTGGTGCCCTAATGACTTCCGAGTTACGGGATATTAGGATAGGATAGGATAGGATGCGTGATCAAAACTTTCAAACATTCAATTCATCTTCAAATACGCCCACGCACACACATTTGTTTAAATGAGAAAGAGAGCGAGAGGAAGAGAGAGAGACTTGATTTTTGACACTGCTTTGTGAATGGGTATGTGGTTACAATGGGTCTAGAAAAACAATACATCAGTAAGTAAGTGTTAATACAAATGTAGAGAACGAGAGAGATGCAAGCGTATTGTATGTGTGTGTTTTGTGTGTGTGTGAAAGAGAGAGAGAGAGAATAAGAGAGAGAGGTAGTAATGGGGGCAGGGAAGTCTCGCACGTGCAACGCGTGTGCTTTGTTTCGAGCGTTAGTCCCGTTAGAAACCGAACACCGTCACAGCAGGTCCTCCAAATTCTGAATGCTTCTCGATCTTGTGATCTTCCTAGGAAGCATATAATGACCACCTTTAACTGATGAATAATTGAACACAGTGGAGTGTGTTGCACGAACAGCTGAACAAGATTTTTTTGGAAGAAAGCTTTTCAACTATTTAGCGCGAAGTCATGCATGTTTTACGATCACAACAAAGTTGAAGCAAGCATTTACGGATTGTAAAGGGCCCAAAAGATCACACCATAATTATTTTTGCGTTTGCAGATCCTTTTGGAAATTCGCAGTCAGTTTTGCCCCCACCGAAAAGAAAAAGATTCAGTTCTTCCCCCAAACAATAGCCTATTTTAAAAGTACCGTTTTGAAATATAAATCAATACATTAATTTGTTTATGTGACAATTTACAGGATCATGCTGTATTGTTAAAAAGAAAAAGCTCAAATGCGGCAGTTGTGTGTTTGTAAAACCCAGAAGAGAAGCCTAAACGTTTTACGCGTAATAAGCGCTCGAATCCCGTGATAGACGATATATAATGTGGCCATTTTCACTGTCCATTTTAGCAGTATGATTGCTTTGGTGGTTCAGTGTTGATTCAGGTCCCTACCCCTCTTTCCCAGGGATGGTTATCCCCGTCTGCCATATCGCCAATGGTGGGTGTAGACGTTAAACCTCAGTGTTCATTCTTCATTGAAGCGGTCGGTTTGAGCAACGCGCATGCCCAGTATTTAATTTTGTAATGCGACAACAAAAATTCCTAAATAAAGTCATTGTCATAACAAACAAACAAATTGTGCAGCCTCTCTCTACCAAAAGGGCTGCCACTGACTGTGCGTGGCAATTCTATAAAACTCCACGTTCAGATAAGTGGGCGCCAGGAGGTTATTTTATATTTCCATGGCTAGCATGCGGGTAACCGCTGCGGGCGCCCTTCGTTCCGATGAAAGGGAATGATCCTGACTTTGGCACAACGGCACAATCATAAAATGCTAGCACGCTACCCGAAATGACAACGGTACCCACAATAGCAACGGCGGCACCCGGTTTTGAGATTGACTATACGTGCCTGGTAAAAGGAACTGTGAACTTTGGAACTTCGCGTGGATGGCATGACTGCTGCAACTACACTTAAGCTATTGGAAATCAGTCACTTGATTTCCAACAAAGCCCAACTGTAATACACCGACGAGCTGGGATCACCGCGAAATAGCCATCTGTATCTATGGCACAACAACACCCACTGGCAGACAGATGTTGTATAGCATTCCCTTATTCCCTAAAGGATAGTCTACTATAGAATAAGGATTAGATACGTCGAACATGTCGTCCTGTAACTCCGGGCTCATTTCTTCAAACGAGGCAACGTCTACTTGTGTTTTTACACAAACATTTCGTTACTCCTTCAGCACCGCTATCACTACCATTACTCTACATTAGAAACCCCAGCTGCAGAGTAATCCTTGTGCAATTTAATCCAATCACAATAGGTTAGCAAGAACCTCCTAGGGTTTATTGGCCGGTTATCCTAATACAGAACATTCCATTATTTTATTCTTCTTGTACGAGTACGCCTTCAGTTTTGTCATTTCTGAGCTAAAATCAAATTCTTCGCTTCTTTTAATAATAATAATAATAATAATAATAATAATAATAATAATAATAATAATAATAATAATAATAATAATAGTAATAATAATAATAATAATAATAATAATAATAATAATAATAATAATAATAATAATAATAATAATAATAGCTGTATTAAGAAATTAGATAATATAAAATCCATCGCTTCTTTCTTATCATAATAATAATAATAATAATAATAATAATAATAATAATAATAATAATAATAATAATAATAATAATAAGAAGAAGAAGAAGAAGAAGAAGAAGAAGAAGAAGAAGAACAACAACAACAACAACAACAACAACAACAAAAATAACAACAAAAACAACAACTGTTACCAACACACACGCTCACATATTACACACACACACACACACACACACGCACACACACACACACTCACACATACGTGTATAAGCCGATCAATCGGGAACATTAACAAAACAAGTTCCAGTTGAAAAATGTTCTTTTTCTCAGTGGTATTTACAAATCAAATGTTGTATTTGATAAAATTAAGTAGATTTATGAATGACGTACAGATTGAGGGGTAATCTGCCCTTTAAACTTGATTGTGTCCGTAGCGCAGCTTACTAAACAGGTGTGTATAATTTACACACTTGTCTACCCCATTTTCGACAAATTGGGAAGATGGGGTTTCTCGATATTTACTGTTGTGCTATACTGTTTTCGAGTAAAAAATATGTTTTTAAAAAAGTGGGGAAGATTTTTGCTTCCCAATTTTTTTTAAACTACCCCATTTGTTACCACGTTGATATAAAAAAATCCTCAGTTGTGCGGTTATACAAGTACACACACACACTCTCTCTCTCTCACACACACCCACACACACACACTCTCTCTCTCTCACACACACACACACACACACACAACACACACACACACACACACACACACACACACACTCTCATACACAACGGACATACATTCATCACTCAAACTGATGTAAAGTCCACTCGCTATTGCAGAATACGGAAAGGAAATCGAACCTTTATCTTGGTTCTGTTTAGATTGACTGCATCATTGCTCGTTTTCTTGGAAGTGTTTTTAAACTTTAAAGTGAGCGTGAACCCATTATCGGAATGCTAGAACACTTTAAATTAATAAATTCTTCTATGATCACACTCTCTAGTTTGATGTTTGCAGAGAAAACCTCACCCTATGGGTTTTTAGACTGACTTTGAACAATTTAGCGTACTGTGCTTGGATGCCGCAGATGAAACAGCCATTATGGCAGTAGGGTGCGTGCTTTCCCCTCCAGGATGCAGTCATTACAATACACCAAACGTTTATCAGCAAACAAGTTAAATGGGTATCGAGTTTTTTCCTCCCGTTAAGACTTGAGCAAAGCAGGCCATTACTGGGTATCTTAGAGACGAAGTTAAAATCTATTTCCTCCCACCCATTTTGAGGCAGTCAGATGGTCGTTGTCGAATATCATAGCAATAAAACTTTTAATTCTCCAGATAAAAAACAACAAATGGCTTTAGAGCATTTTCTTCTTTTTTCTTTCTTTTTTTCTTTGTCCTTCTTTACTTCTTTATCTCTTTGTTTGTTGTTGTTGTTGTTGTTGTTGTTGTTGTTCTTCTTCTTCTTCCATTTGCCTAATTGTGGTTATTTGTTACTTTGTTAACCTTAAAAGTGTACTCTTTAAAACAAAAACAAAAAACAAAAAAAAACAAAAATTTAAGCATTTATATATATAATTTAGGTGCAGATATCAGTGAAATAAATTGCATTGGTAAAGGTTTGTCAAGACGAAAGCCTTTTAAAGCGAAAGAAAAAAAATTACAAACATACCTGTATCTGCCAGAAATACAAGAAGCTGAAGGAGAAAAACCAAACAAAGATAAGATTTTGAGAGAGAAGAAAGAAAAACATACAAGAACAATACAAATACACGAAAAAAGAAAATCAACAACACAGGAACAAAAATACCATAAGGAAGAAAGAATATGAAACTATAAAATAAAGAAAAAGAACAGAAAATAAAGGGAAATAAAGAATATAGAAAAGGAAAAAGAAATGAAAACAGTGAAGAGAACAAAGAAAAAATCCAACTACATACAAGCAATGAGAAAGACAGAATATAAAACGTAACATTTTCTTTAAAGGACAAAAAAGAAGAAAAGAATGAATGATTGAACATTGAGGTCTAACGTCCACACCCACCATTGACGATATGGCAGACGGGGATAACCAACCCAGTGAAAGAGGGGTAGGGACCTGAATCAACACTGAACCACCAAAGCAATCATACTGCTAAAATTGACAGGGAAAAATTGCCACATTTTATATTTCCCACCACGGGATTCGAACCTGGGTCATCGGTTTGCCAGGCGAACGCTCTACCAATTGAGCTACGGCGGTGGGACCAGAATAGAAGAAAAAGGAACGAACACAAATGGAATAAAAAGGGGAGACTATAGATGGTTAGTTGATTTAGGTTTGTTTCGTAATAGAAGAACAACTCCTTCCACCCTTCTCCCTCTCTTTGCAGCAAGCCAACACTCTATGCCTTCAAATCTGTTCTCTTTCCGTCTCAGTGATCCATCCAGTTTGACCACACATTCTGACACTGTTTATTTTGATTTGCTTCTTCTCTTCCTTGGAAGGTTATGTTCTTAAATGTCAAGGATGTGTGTGTATGTGTGCGGGTGTGTGTGTGTGTATGTGTGTGTGTGTTAATTTTTCAAACAGTCCTGAACACTACCAAGACTTAAGGTAAAAGGTAAAGGTAGTCCCATAGCATTGTGGCCGTAAGGGAGCGTGATGTTGGAGATCACCCTTATATCTTGGGCCAGCGTAATGAGGGTGATGCCCATCTCTCTCCCTCGCTGCTTTACCTTCCCCACCCTTAAGAGAGTAGGTACTCAGTCACAGTTGAGTCAACTAAGGGCGTTGTTATTTGTCGCTTCACGTTTTTGCGGTCACCCATCCAAGTGCTAACCGCACTGGACGGTGCTTAACTTGCGACACAGTACTGCAACCCTAGATTTTAGGGATAGGATAGAATTTAGAACTATGTTTGGCAAGGAATTCTCTTTCAGAAAGTTAGGTTCTTTCCCATCTCTGTTTGCCAGCCAGCCAAATTGTGAATACTATTTCGCATGAAGATATTCTTCTGAGAAACTTCACTCAAGCGTCTTCTCATGCTTTGGAAAATCAGTCCCTTGATTTTCAGCAAGCCCAGGTGATAACAGTGACGAGCTGAGAACACAGCAAAATGGCAATCTATATCCATGGAACACATCCACAAATGGCCATCTGTATCCATGGAACACATCCACAAATGGCCATCTGTATCCATGGAACACATCCACAAATGGCCATCTGTATCCATGGAACACATCCACAAATGCTAACCATTTGCAGTAGAGAAGGGGAGATAACTCTTTCTTATAATTCCATCATTCCACGGAGGACAGTAACTATAGGGTTGTATCCAAGATGCTATCAATAAACTCCAGTCCATCTCTTTAGGCGAGAGCCACCTTTGCCACCTTTGTCTCCCCTGTTTTGTGATTTGGCTTAGCATGAGATGTCTGTGCGCGTGCATGGGTCGCATGTGTTGTACGCCTGTGGTTGGTGTTCGTGCGTGCTGGCGTTGGTTTGTAAGGGTGTGTGGGGCGTGTATGCGCGAGTGTACAGCGCAAGTATGTAAGATAGTAGTTGTTTTAAACTTTTATGTGTGGCACTATTTATTTTTTGTGTGTGTACATGTCATTCTTGTACAGATATTCTACATTTTACCTTTAATATGTTTGTGCCGCCGAAAGGCAAATTCATATGTAAATTTCATAGACGAATAAAGTCTGAGTCTCAGTCAGTCGATCTCAGTCTCACAGAGAGAGAGAGAGAGAGAGAGAGAGAGAGAGAGAGAGAGAGAGAGAGAGAGAGGGGGACAGAAACAGAGGGAAAGAGAGAGTACCATAGAAAACAGAGGTTATATAGGAAAAGGAAAAGAGGGAGTGATCCAAAAATGGAGGTAAACGAATTAAGCTGATTGCTGTCCCGCGTCGTTAGATCGGTTAGCGATGGCAAAGGCCGGACGTGGA
The DNA here is from genome assembly GCA_036898135.1 of Oncomelania hupensis. Classification (NCBI taxonomy): domain Eukaryota; kingdom Metazoa; phylum Mollusca; class Gastropoda; order Littorinimorpha; family Pomatiopsidae; genus Oncomelania; species Oncomelania hupensis. Next base: position 69,780,819 of record CM072513.1, on the reverse strand, counting down.
CGCAACCGACGATTTTTCTTAATTAGCGCCTGTGCACGGTCCAAGCTTGATTAATCGTCTCAGCGTCTCCATCTCAAGCCATCTCTTCCTTCATCTCGTTTGACGACTGCCTTGGCAATCTCCCTGATCTGATGACGGCTCGCGACCTTCCCCGTCTGCTTTTATTTTCTGTTCATATCTTTATACTAATGAAAGGATGGTTTCCCAAAAGAATCTAGGTAAGCTAGCTGCTTTTTGAATTTTGTTCTCCATATTATATTTTTCCAACTATTACTGTATGTTTGCTAAGTCTGCTAGCGGCACCCTCTTGCTTTGAGGCATCTTGGTTTGATGAGATCCAAATGCATAATATTCATTTACATCTTGGCAAATGTCGGGATTCTCATCATTTGCTATACAGGTTAATTACGAAGCGGGTTATGGTTACAAACGTATTCTTGTTCTTGTTCTTCTTCTTGTTCTTCTTGTTCTTGTTTTTCTTCTTGTTCTTCTTCTACTTCTTGTTCTTGCTCTTCTTCTTCTTCTTCTTCTTCTTCTTCTTCTTCTTCTTCTTCTTCTTCTTCTTCTTCTTCTTCTTCTTCTTCTTCTTCTTCGTCGTCGTCGTCGTAAAAAAAATAACACAGGCAATTACAAATCCAGTTTTCTTGTTCTGACATTTAATTATCATGACCATTTCATTCTTAAAGTTGAACATTATTGAGAGATAGAGAGAGAGACAGAGAGAGAGAGACAGAGAGACAGAGAGAGACCTAGAAACAGAGACAGACAGAGAGAAACACACACACGGAGACAGAGACAGAGATACACTGACAGACAGGCAGAGCGCGCAATAGTGTGGCTTCTCAATCTAGCAAGAAAAGGAACGTGATTTTGATTAAAATAAAAAGATGCGGACGGTACGGAGGAGATCCCTAGATTTGTTTGTTTGCCGGGATTAGCTAGCTGCGGATCGAAATGACACATATTAAACCGACCGCGCCAACCTCCATCCCATATGTCCTCATCGTCTGAGGCGAGAGATCGTAGGTGAAAGAGGAAACATTCATGAAGACCCTTTTGATGTTGCGGACCTTTCCCATGCGATAAATGGCTTACGATGCCAGCGCTATGGTGACCGCTACAAAGGCCTGACAAATTAATTTCCAAATATCAGCAACAGAGAAGGGCCTGGCTATACCGAGAAAAGACGGAACACAACTGCGACTGCAGGCACAGGTCACTTGTCGTTAATAACGCCTAACGCGGTGCTATTCAGGACAGCACGGGCTTAGAATTCTCACTCACTGGCAACTTCTACTTTTCTGTTGGAAGCTCGAGCTTGTTTCGTGTGTTCGTTGTTGCAATTGCCAGGATGGTCGAGCCGACCAAGCGTGCAGCACTAGAGCAGGGTATAAAAGAACTGGAGATGGCGAGATAGGCGGAAGATAATATGGAAATAGGAAACGGTTGCCTGCGACCCGAAGCTCCTGCACGGCTTGTTTCCCTCCACACACAAAACAAGGAAAAAAGGGAGACACAGGAGTCTCAAAATCCACAGACAAATGGACAGCTCCTGACAATAAAAAGCCATTAATCCAAATTGTTTGATTATTTTCTCAGGCCGGACTTCAAAGAGATGCTGGCGACAGAGACAGACGACAGGGCGCGAGCACCGAGTCTCGGCTGTAGCAAGCCCATTGCCGCCTAGCGCCCCTCCTATCAGGGGTGACGTCACTTGTCGTTTTTCACTCTCCTTGTCGGAAGAGTTCTTTGTTTTTTTTCTCTCCCCTTTCCGGACGTGGAGATGATCAGCCAAGGACTGGCATGCCATCCAAAACCATCGTGACCTGCTTAAGTTTCAAAGCAACAATTATGACCTGTCCTAAAATGAGGCCCAGGCTTCTGTATGGATGGAAGGAAGAAGGGTCTTGATCTGTGCAGTCAGGAAGGCTGCAGCGAGAACGGGGTGGCTGTTATCTAATCCTGCCCCAGAACTCGCTAATTATGATGCCGGCGCTCCGAAATTGGGAGACTCGCCAACATCAAAGGGAACGAGACCGCCGGCTGCTTGACAAGGGAAGAGGCATTCTAGGGGACGATCTTGACGTGCAGGGCCATGCAGAGTATCAGACCTCATACAGACTATATGCTTCTCGTTCATACAAAGGCTAAAAATGGCACCATTAGGCTTACATTAAATAAAGCGTCCTTGAATAATATAGATAACGCATCATGACCTTCAGGCGAAAATTCTTCCATCGAATGTGAGTTTTTGACAGATTGAAAGATTTCCAGCATTTATGTAGTTAGTCTTGTTTTTTGTGTCACATCTTTTCGTATGTTTTTCGATGTTAACGTTAAGTATAAATGCGTGAGAACTGCGCTTTGAACTGATGTCATTACGAAAAAGCGCTATATAAATACCATTAATATTATTATCATTATTGTTCTTCTTCTTCTTCTTCTTCTTCTTCTTACTACTACTACTACTACTACTACTACTACTACTACTACTACTACTACTACTACTACTACTACTATTACTACTACTACTATGGCAAGGTTTTGTTTTGCCTACATCATCGTAATACTCACAGAATGATGAATAGGGCGACGGATGCTACCGAGTATCCGTTTCCAAACTTGCAAGATTCTGTTCACTACGACGAAGACTTTTTGGCCTTTGGATACTCTGCGTTTCAGAAGAAGAAGAAAAGACAGGGGCGTGTTTTGCACAGATATACAGACTGCACTGAACTGTCTAATTAGCTCTTTCGATGGAAATGAGTAACCGTTGACTTTTCGTTAATCATTTAAATAGTAAAAGAATGTTGAGGACTTTTGAACTGACTTCTTGTGCTTCTTTTATAAGAAATTGTAATTGTACTCGATTGGTCAAACTTCAAGTTGGCGCCTTGAACGAACGGCTTGTTAGATTTTGTTTTCGGCCAGGCCTCAGTGCCTTGGGCTGTATGAACTGGAAATAAAACCGCTATATAAGACACTCTCTATTTAAGAACAATTCATATAATAATCTATTTCATTTCTAAATTTAAAGTGGTGTGTCAAGAATTGACTTGAGCTTCTTGTGTGTTGTGAAATGGGTCAGAATGCGTACTTCCCATTAATATTATCATCATTCATTTCGTGTTTAACGATCGTTGGGTATACCCTCCCTTACAAAAGTGGAAAAGAAAGCATCGCATGTTTCCTCTAATAAATGGAAAAATTGTTAACAAAATCCCAGCAAAACATTTTCTGTGTAAAATATAGACAATTTGAAGGCCTGAATCTTAGTTGGAACTAATGTTCGAACTTAATGCCCAAGGAGCTTGCTTCCTGCAAGCTTGCGCGCAGTATCACGCCGATTCATAATCGTGCTTTTCGCTTTACTTAGCGATGCAGAGCAAATCTATAAAGCAAACACAAAACATTTCATCCCAATGGAGTTTGCTCTAAAGTCATCCGTTCTAATATCATTACAACAAAGTTCAAGACGGATAATTTTACAGCTGTAGTAGTGCAATCGTAATTGCCTCATTGACCAATAATTCAAACTGCTCGCAATATATTTAATTCAGACAGCACAAAAACGAGGGAATCACGAGAACGAAATAAAAGTCTCCAGCACTCGTCCATCTTGTTAAAGGTCCTTTCAGGCAAGCTTTGAGTCGCTTCCTTTCGCGACTGTCTGCTAGTGCCGTCTGTAATCACACAGTCAAGTTATCTCCCTTGATGTTTGCATGATAAATCGTCTCTCTTTGCCCTCCGCGATTCGTTTAGTCCTCGGTGGCGCAACTGGCTTTTATTGCTGTGTGTTTATGGGGCCACCGAGACGGCGAAGAAGAATGGACCCAGAATAAAAACCCATTCACTCACCATTAAGACTTTCCTTTCCTTCAATTCCGTCAGTCTTCATGAACCTTTTCCCTTTCCCCCACCAATAACTTAAATGAGAAGGGAAAACATTTGTATTTGAAACAAAGAAAGCACCACTAACCGTTGTGTTCTTATTTTATTTTATATTCACCAATTGTTTAAAGCTTGTCTGCTGGCCGTGATGATGATGATAATGATTACTTCGACGACGATGCCTGCTGGTATAAATAGTATCCCCACTTTCTGGAAATTTTGTGCTTTAAATTCCCACTGTCGCTGTCTTTCTCATTTGTTCTTTCTCATTCCTGCTCTGTTCTATCAATCTGCTATACTATCTTCTTCTTCGCTAGACCAGTCCCCTACCTTTTTTCTTGAAAACTCTTCCGGGACAAGACTCCTTATTTGTGTATGAGGTCTTTTGGATCAGCTTGGGAATATTGGACGCTTTCTGCCAGGTGGTCACTAGGGCTTCCTATGATGTTATTTTTTTTAGCAATGTAGGCATTTTATATGTATGTGTTTTGTTGATAATTTATAATGATGTTTGTATTCTATTTTGTTTTTGTAAACGGGGGTTCGATAAATTAGAGTACAGCCTCAGCGTCCCCTGCGTGGGATGTCTTTATTGTAAAGTGACTGGCTGGCGAAGAGCTTTCAGTTTTACCACTAGGGTTGTTTCAGCAGATCTTTGATGCGGATCAGGGGTTGTCCGGTCCTGATTTGGCTCGGAAGAGTCCGCTGGACCTAAAACAATAATCATGTAATGTAATGATGCCTGCTGATCACGCCTGGCCGTGATGATGATGATAATAATAACGATGACGACGACGACGGTGATGATGCAATTTTGTTCTGGTGTTCTCCAGAGAACGAAATCACGATAATAGAAACATTAAATTATTTGGAGAAAATGGTGGCCATGGATTCCGTTTTTAAACAGGTGTTTTTTTGCCCATATACTTGCTTCCACATAACTATAATCTATGATGATGATGATGATGATGATGATGATGATGATGATGATGATGATGATGATGATAATAATAATAATAATAATAATAATAATAATAATAATAATAATAACGGATTTTTATATAGCGGGTACTCCAGCCTATGACTAGACTCACCACGCTTTACATAGTCATTACATAAAAATACATGCACTCGATCAAACATCACTTTTGCTGCGATACACCGAAAGACGTAACAGTAAAGGTAAAAAATATTTACAACTATGTACACAAATGACAAAAAAGACAGAAATAGACTATTTACAACTATGTACCCAAATGACAAAAAAGACAGAAATAGACTATTTACAACTATGTACATAAATGACAAAAAAGACAGAAATAGAATAGCAAAAACCTATTCACAGCTATTTATATGCCCGGTTGGACCCAGGAAGAAAAACAGTACAAATATTTGATGATGATGATGATGATGATGATGATGATGATGATGATGATGATGATGATGATGAAAATGATGAAGACTATAAGCCAAAACGTTTATAAAAAATATTGATCTTCGATACCTTCTGAATGAACTTTAAGAAGAATCTTTAAAAAGCACTGAGAATAAGCAAGAAGAAAACAGGGCCAGATGCTGATCATCATCTACAGATGTGATACTGATTCGGCTCTTTGCAGTCCGCTGGATCCTATAATCAATGACTAACTAACTAATCACCTAGATACTCAAATATGACATACTTTCTACATAAATATAAGGGTGTAGGACTACATTACATGATTATTGCTTTAGGTCCAGCGAACTCTTACGAGCCAAATCAGGACCAGATGTAGGACTTCGAAGTTAACCCCCAGATTTAAATGTTTAGACTATACTCCTGAATAACTGAGGCATCCGAGTAATGTGTCTGTTATATCAATTCCCATTTCAACTTTACCAGCGTTCCAAACTTCAGAGCCATTTATGATAGTCTGTGAAGCTCTAGATTTAAAATGTTAGAAATAAATGATGATGATGATGATGATGATGATGATGATGATAATGACGATGATGATGATGATGATGAATGATGATGATGATGATGATGATGATGATGATGATGATGATGATGATGATGATGATGATGACATTTCATCTTACACGTCGCAGCCTCGTTCATTACGTAGGAAGAAGACAAAAGAGGGATTGTAGCGCACAAAAAAGGAATTTTCTGAATATTGCCCGTTTTAAATCATCTTTCAGACCATTTTAGACTTCAGAACAGCAAAATACGTCATCTCCCAAGTGAACCTTTGCCTCCGGGGTTGATAAGTGTGCGAAAACGCGTAGATATTTACATCATACATGTTAGTCTCCCAAGCTCTGTACTAGTGAACCTTTGCATCCAGGGTTATTGTAAGGATGTTAAGTATGTGGGAGACAGGTGTGTACGGTTTCATAAGATGTAACTAATAATTTGAGAGAGGGGGGGGGGGGCGAAAGAGAGAGAACAATTAGAACAATTAAAACATTTAGAATTTATTTCCAATAAAGTCAACGCCCGTAACGAACGGACGCGTTTACAAAAACAAACACGTTATAAATAGTATGCACACGAACAGTCAGATATGCATACAATCTTCAAAACCAATATGCAAGATTAGAATATCGGTACCCAAGAAAGGCAAGACAAAATAACACTCTTGAACTAGCGTGATTCAATCGTCTTAAAGCCTTATACAAATATATCGCCAATTATGTTCCATGATGTTAACAGCAAAGCAAGTTTAAACTTCGATGGGAGTCTAAAGAACTTTGGAGGAATAAGATCACGTCTTAAAGAGAGAGACAGAGACAGACAGACAGACAGACAGACAGACAAGACAGTCGTATTGAGAGAGACAAACAGATTGAGAGAGAGAGAGACAGACAGACAGACGAGCAGTCATACAGACTAAGAGAGTGAAATCCACAATCCACGTTGACGTTGTGCAAATGAATGCTAAGGTGAGACTGTGACAATCACGTTCTTTCTGGATGGGACAAGAGACATTTGGACAGTTGGCAGTGCAGCACAGCAGCCGCATCCCTGAGTGGGAAAGTTGGCCAGCTCACGCTGATAAGGCACGCTTTTGTCGAAGACCGGACGGTGGTAGTTAAGATGCGTGCCCTGCTTGTGGTGATAGGGTAATGTCTCGTTAAGTTGGAAACAAATATTTAGTATTCGCAGCTATTTTGATAAACGACAGGCATATTAATTGCACTCCAACGGCATAGAACAGATCCCAAAAATTAGAAGAAGAAGAAGAAGAGGAAGAAGTAGAAGAAGAAGAAGAAGAAGAAGAAGAAGAAGAAGAAGAAGAAGAAGAAGAAGAAGAAGAAGAAGAAGAAGAAGAAGAACAACAACAACAACAACAACAACAAGAAAAGGAGGAGGAAGATGATAATGAGGAGAAAAGGAAGAGGAGGATTGGAGGATTACGAAGAAGAACTAGGACGACGAAGAGGAGGATGAAGAGCATATCAACAAGAAGATCAAGAAGCAAAGAAAGAAGAAAAGACAACAAGTAAAATAAAATAAACAGATATTGGGGTAAGACGCAGCTTTTTTCAATATAGATGCAACAAAGTTCACTCACACACACACACACACACACGCACACACCCACACACCCACCCACACACACACTCACACACAAAACAAGTGGAGACACTCATGCATGGATTCGTGGATTTCTCTATGGACAGTCTGTGACGCTTTCATTCCACGCGTAATAATGCCTTATCTTTGTCACTAGGAAATCCAATAGAGCTAAAAAAACCAAGTAAGCCTAATGAAACAGGAGGCAATGCTCTTTTTAAAAACGTATACACAGATCATCTGAGACTAAAATTCCTATCCTATCCTATCTATAATATCATATCATATCCTATCCCGTAACCCAACAGTCTTTGGGGCACCACAGATGATCTAACCAGCGTAATCCATCTTTCTCTGTCCTCAGCAAACATCATAGCTTCGCTCAGTGTCAAGCCAGTCCAATCTCGATTGTTGTCTTCTCACCTCTTTTTCTGTCTCCCTCTCCTTCTGCCTCATTGCACCGTGCCTTGTAGGATGGTCTTTGCAAGGCCTGATGATCTGGTGGCGTGACTATACAATCGGAGTTTCCGTTTCTTCACCACTGTGGCTTGTTTGATGGTCTGTCGGACTTCGTCGTTGGTGGTGTGTTGGGTATAGGAAATGCCCAGATGTCTTCTGTAGCACCTCATATCCATGCTTTTTATTCTTCGTTTTAGGTCTGCTGTGAGGGTCAATGTTTCGCAAGCGTATAGGAAGCTGGAAATGACAAGGGAGTGCAGCAGCTTTACCTTAATTGGAGTGTAGACTGTTGGCCCTGTCTTTCCAAATGGGCTTTAACCTTTTCAGGGCAGCAGTTTGTGCGATCCTGGAGAGGACTTCCTACCGTGACCCATTGTCTGATACAATGTCTCCTAATTATTGAAGCTATGCACCGTGTTGAGGGATTGGCCTTGAACATTGATATCTGTGTTGATGCCAGTGGGGTTGTGGGTCATCATTTTGGTCTTTTACTTATTTTCATTCCAAAGGCTCTGGAGGTGATGCCAATGCTCTGCACCAGCTGTTCGAGTTCTTGTTCCTCTCCAGTCCATCAATGTCATCCGCAAATCGGAGATTGGAGATTGCTGTACTCCCTATGCTGACTGTGCCTTCGTGATCTGCAAGGGCATCTGAAATAATGCACCTCAGGAAGATGTAGAAGAGTGTTGGAGAGAGTAGGCATT